>BTHU01000002.1:149410146-150057646 GCA_036184795.1 Tokudaia tokunoshimensis
AGAATGATCCACATAGTAAATGACATAGGCTAAAGTTTGCTTTTGATGGTGAAGGGCCAATATAACACTTACTTTGCTTTAACATACTCTCTGACAGACTCTAAATCCATTAAAACATTAATTCCAATGCATATATTTTCCATAGTATTTAACACAGCATACTGACTATATAACAAAGGAATTGTGTGTGTATGTGTGTATGTGTGTGTGTGTGTGTGTGTGTGTGTGTGTTTGTGGGGGGTTTGGGGGGTGGTATGTGTGTATGCATGTGTAGTGTGAGTGTGTGTGGTATGGTGGTGGTGTGTGGGTGTGTGTGCATATGTGATATGTATGTGTGTGGTATATGTGGTGTATGCAGTATTATGTGGTGTGGTGTGCCTGTGTGGTACATGGGTAACTATGCACATGGTGTGTGTTTGTGGTGGATGTGTGCATGTGTAGTGTGGTATATGTGTGTGTGTGTGTGCATGTGGTTTGTGTGTGTGTGTGTGTGTGTGTCTATGTCTGGTGTGTGTGCATGTGGTGTATGTGTGCTGTGTGTGTGTGTGTGTGTGTGTGTGGTGTCTCTACTTTAATGTCTACTTTAATATCTCCTATTTTGTTTCAACACTCACGTTCTCACTAATTTCTGACTAAACAAAATTCAGACTTTATATTGCACAGGTATTTACTTTTATTCATTTACAGCTTGTGTCTTGTTTTATTTTTGTTCTCGTTTTTTGTTTTAAATAGGAGTTTATCAGCCGCAGTATACGGGAGCTCAAAGGAGAAGATGAATACTGGGTGGGAATGTTTCGAGATGGACTCAGTGGATCTTGGTTCTGGGAAGATGGCTCCTCTCCTCTCTCTAACTTGTAAGTCTGTGAAGGAGCCATAACAAGGAACAACTAGGAATGTGAAGAAATTTTAAAAGATTACTTTGTATCTTGTATTTCCTCCAGAAGACATAGAAGCATGATACCTTTACAGGCTCCTGATTGGAATTATGACTAATATACTTAAGACTTGGTTTTATTGCTTCTCTCTTAGTTAGGTTTTCTATTGCTGTGATAAAACACTGACCAAAAAGCAAGTTGGGGAGGGATAGGTTTATTTTGTTTACAAGTCCACATTGCTGTTCATCACCAAAGGAAGTAAGGGCAGGAACTGAAGCAGGACTCAAACCTGGAGGCAGGAACTGATACAGAGGCCATAGGGGGTACTGCTTACTGGCTTGCTCCTCATGACTTTCTCAGCCTGTTTTCTTATAGAACCTAGGCCTGCCAGCCAAGGAATGACAATACCCACAGTGAGCTGAGCTCTCCCTACTCAGTCACTAACTGAGAAACAAAACTACAGATTTGTGTCAAGTTAACAAAAAACTATCCTGAACAGCTTCTAAATCTTATCAGCCCCCCGCATATCCTTTATAAAGTTTTTATCATATTCAAAATAACCATGGCTGAAGGGTACCACATTAAAGCAAATTAAAATAAATTCAACAGCATCTCTGGAGAGTTTCCCTCTCAAATACCACTGTCATCTTCAAATCTAACCTCTAACCTGGGAAGCTACTTTACTTTTTCAGGTTGCCAACAGAGAGGCAGTTATCAGCCAGCCAGATCTGTGGATACCTCAGCGATCATACTCTTATCTCAGATGACTGCCATAAATGGAAATATTTTATCTGTGAGAAGAAGGCATTTGGATCCTGCATCTGAAAGATACAACTCAAAGCCACCTCTTTTACACAAGTGTTTGAAAGACGCTAAAGAGCAAAGAAAGGCAAACTTTCCTTTTATTTACACTTGACAATATCCTGTAATGCTTTGCAGATTTTAGTTGATCTTGTCCATTGTGCCAAGGAGAAAATTGATTTAGAGCTACAGAAGACCTGACTCATTGAGAACAAAGAAGAGAAAATCATTTCCTGTCTGTTTGAAAGTCCAAAGTGCCTATCAATACCACACAGAAATCTTGCTGTCCATGTGGGAGTTTTTACAGTAATCCCTACTTTGCACTTTTAGTGGACAATTCTATCTACTATTCTTACAACTGACAGAATTTTCTTCAGGTCAGCTTCCAGTAATTATATATCATAAGATTACACACTGAGAAGAGAGAAATGGATTTCTAAACTGGCGTGTTACCACCAATCATATGCCAGAGGTCCTTTGACTCTAGAAAAAAAAATGAGCAAAATGGGGACCTCCAGTGTTGGTAATCTTCCTCTGAGGTCCAGGGCCTAGGGGGATGACCCAGAAATATAGAGGTTTACAGTTTCTAACCCTTGGAGCTAGGAGACTACTGCTCCAGGATCTGAGTGCTCAGCTTGAGGGCTTACAGCTTTTCATTTTAATCTCTACTGACTCCAGGTCTTGGCAGCTTTTACAATCCCTGACTTTTAGCAGCAGCATCAGACAGCAGTCAGTAGCAGCAAGCAGCTCCCACTGGTGTTATAGCTCTTGGATGGCTTTAGGGTGATGGAGCCTTAACTCTGTAGTGACTACTATTATGTCCTCTGGTCTAGAATGTGGGAATCTCCCATCAGCCCTTGTTAGCTCTCAGCACAAGTGTTCTGTGATCTTTGGTCCTAAAGACTGCAGCTCTTGGGCAGGCTTCCAGGTCCTCAAGCCCATGCTTCTCCTTTCTGGTTTGCCACAGCCTTCGGTCTTTACTCAGACTTTCTTTTCTGCCTTCTCTCATTTCTCTGACTCTACCATTCCTCGGGGTCTTTCTGTTCCCACTGCCCAACCTTTCTGCCTCTCTGCAATTCTTCAGCAGTTCTCTTGTCTTTCAACAGCCATGGTGACTGCTGTCACCACCAGAGCTGCTTGCTTGCCTTAACTACCATCTTGAGCTTCTGCATCTTCTCTTTGTTTTAGCAGTTCAGGCCACTCCTCTAATGATGCAGAGCAAAGGAGGTGAGAAAGGACGACTCAGGAAGTCTTTTATTGGTCTTAATGTTGCAGCATCTGGAGTGTCAGAGGAGGGGGTGTCCTGGCTGATTCTAAAACTGAACCAAACAGCTCACTTAATAGATAAGAAGGGGGTGTGGTGAAGGTGTTCACACCTTTACAGCAGCCCTTCAATGACTGTGTTTGCACCAGTCATGCACAGACTCTTGTTTACCCAGGTCTTCCTGAGGGCCATGGTTGGAAGTGCTCCCCTTCTGGTCTGAGTGAGAACAGCTGGAGGACAGGCTGGGCCTTGTGCAGTTTGCCAAGACTTCTCTTGCTTAGAGTGCTGCTTTCCAGAGGCTGTTCCAGTTGTGTGAACAGTCACAGTTGGAGCCTTTCTACAGCCATGGGGGTGGTTATATTCTTAAGCAGCTTGAGGGGCTTCAGAGTAAAGTGCCCAAACTGCTGGGCTGCCATGAGGGCCGTCTGGTCAGTTGTTAGTAAGGAGGTTGCCTGGCTGATAGCTTGAATCATTCATTCACAGACAGTAAAAGTGGGCTTACAATAAATACTTAGTAAAAACCCAGGTAAATTACAATTCTAATAGCACTTAACAGTACTTAATAAAAATTAACATTAAACAGGGTTTAACTTCTGCCCCAAAGCTGTAGAGTCATTGAGTTCTTCTGATCTGTCTCAGAAGGAACCAGGGTCTCTTCTGTCTATGGTCTTGGACTGTGCTTTTCAGACTGCAGAGTTCTGCTGGGAAAGGAACTCTTAGAATTTCACGTAGGAGAAGGACTAGGGGAGGCATCAGCATGTCCCGTTGTGTAGGCAGGGCCTTCCATCCTGTTGCTCATGAATCAAATAGTTTGGTCTATGCTGACAAGATGAACAAGCTAGCACTTCTAACTGCCTGTCTCTGTGCCTCAACTTCCCTGCTATAAAACTGTAATATGATACACTTCAAAATACTGCTTAAGAATGTAATCCAAATGTTACATGGAAACAATAGAAAATGATGTTTTAGATAGGAAAGGACAAATGAAAATGCGTGCCATCTACCGGAAGAAAAATTTGCAAATTATGGTTATCATGTTTCCGACCTATCATGTGTCATCTTTAAATCATAGTTCATAGAACACTTTTAATAAATATTTGCTAAATTAAATATGATTGTATTTAATCTTTTATTCTGACAAAAAGAAGCTGAGAGGTACAATATTTTCATCTTTCCCTTCACATTAAAAAGGCATAACTTAGATAAATAGTAATAATGATAAAGATGATGATGATAATAGCAATAATAATAATAAAACCTAATTAACTGAAGCAGCAGAAATTATTTAAAGGAAACTCAGCTTCCCTTGACTTGAAAGTCATTTTTTAGTGGCTATGGTCCTGTAGCAATGAGATGATCATGTCTTTGTCTTGTTTTTGTTTATTTACTGTGATATGTGGTGTTTAAAAGATAGAAGCAACACACACACACACACACACACACACACACACACACACAAATAAGGGGAAAGAAATTTCTCTAGTTTTCTGTTGATCCTGGGAGAGTAAAGAGCCCAGAGACCGCTGTTCGGTTATCACAGCTGGCAGCTTGTAGCTAAATATACTAATCTGGAAAACAGAGGAACAATGGTGATTTTTAACAGTGAAGACTGTTTGTCTCTGAGCTTCTTCAAAGGCTTGTCATCTGGCTATGTTTAGAGAAAGGATGGGAAGCATTGACAATTCTTCGCAAAAACGTACAAGGAAACTGAATGTAAACATCCTGCAGCTGATGTTATTCACCCTGTATATATACGGTGCTGTATTTACAAGCCAGAGATGTGTGGACAGTGCAGCTAGCACAGTTGCCTACCATATCCCAGGCAACCATGCTGCACTTACCCAGATGGAACAATTGGGAGAGGTCTTACTGCAGGCTGCCAGTGATCCAGGATTCCTGTCTGGTAATTAGCCACAAGAGGACCAGTTTAATTCCCCAATCCTACCAATGATAAATTAGGTGCTTTTAATCCATCTCAATGAGTGAACTTTTTAAAAAGAGAAAAATAATAATTCCTTTTCGAGTGACAACAGATAAATAGTACTGCACACTTAATGCACGAATAAAATACTGAAATAATAATATTGATAGAATAATAAGCTTACTGTTAGACTCTAAAGATCTATTCATAGAATAGATTTTGTCTCTCTTAAGTCACATGACATTTTTATTTCGTTTTATATATATTTTTTGTATCTTTCAAAAACTGCACTTGACTCCCAAACATTAAGGCTGACCCCAGGACAACCACCCAACAATTGTACCAAGTTTGTAATCTGTTTGTATTCCCCACGTAAAAGCTGCCCATTACCCTTCTCAAACTTCCTGCTGTCACCAGGCTCCTGACCTGTTTCCTGCTGATAAGTCCTGAGAGTGCTCAATATCCTCAGGAAAAGAAATAGCTCATTGTGTACCCGAGGGAGCTCATTCTATGGGAAAGGCCATGTTCTCTGTTTGACTCTTCCTGCAGTTTCTTCACAATTACCTACACAGCAGAGACTATAAAAACGTCTTCACATCTCCTCTCATCCTAAGAAAGCCAGTTCATGTAGTTTCCATTTTTTATTACCAGAAAGCCTTTTCTCAAATTCATTTTATGATCACTTCTTATGTTTTTAAGTGTTTCTGGAGGCAATGTAGAACCATACCCCCTTTTCTCATCTTTTGACATGTTTGCCTATGATGTTATCAATATTATGAGGTTTGGATACAGAAAGGGGGGTTACGGATAATGCTAAAGAATAATTTCAAGAAAAGAAAATATATCAAATACTATTTTTCTCTTTTCCACCTGAAATGTCACTTTGCTAAGGTCTCAGATTACAAATGAGAATGCTCTTTACCCTCTAGAGAGCTAGACTCTTCCCATCAATGGTAGCTAGAGCGACATATGTCACCCTCCTGGAGCCCAGAATACCAGGAGTCAAAACTTAAATGAGAGCCATGGCCCTCTTTTACAAGTAAGTACAATCGTTAGTGGTTTTCTTTTGCTGACTACTGTTGCCTTCTGCATTTGGTTTATATAATAATTGCTTAATGATGGACTTGATCTTTATATCTTATTTTGAAATACTATATTAGACAATTTAACCAAACAGAAGTAACAGTCGTCATTTTGTTAGTTATGGAAAACAATTGAGAATACTTTTCCTCTTTAATGAATACAGATGCTGCACTTGTGTTCCACTATATTTAAAGAATCACTAAACCCTTTAGAATATTTTCTTAATGTTCAACACATTTTATATTACAACCTACCTTATGACACTAACTTCACACTTCATTTTAAGTAACTTCATAGGGAAATTATAAATATTCCCACTTTTTAATAAGCTACATGACGTGAGGTGATTGGCTCAATAAACAAACCAAAACAAGAAAGACTTAAATCCCTCAAGTTTTAAAGCCACAAGCACACTTCTGTTTGCTTGGTCCAGTAAACCTGCATAGAATTCAATATTGAAGAATTCCCCTAGCTAACATGAAGGAAAATTAAAAGAACACTCAAGCAGTCTCACTAATGTTTAGATAAATGCCCATCATAAAACTAAGTATTATGAAAATAAATTCAGAATTCTTTTTCATAACAAAGTGCTAATTTAATTGTAATTTCACCATGATATAGATGTTTCTCAATTTTTACTACTGAAAATTTAGAGTGCGAAATCTATTGCTGGTACTACCAACTCCCTAGTGTTGGTTTATCTCTAACCATTGAAACCACTTGGCATGGTACTATTCACAAAGACCCTGTTGTGGCTTTGAATGTCACCATCAAGAAAAACTCATGTCTAGTCAAGAGTTGGGCTATGTAGATGCCACAGTTTCTCTTTCTCCTCCCACGTCTGTTTAGAAATCATGCCTCTCCCACTCCTCGGTTAGTCAACACACCAACCTCAATGTCATGATTTTGCCTCAAACATCTTACTTTAGGAATATTATAAAGCCATCCTCTTGAAGACAATATGCTTTGAAGATTTTCTTATACTCAAGCAATCTCATAAATAATATCTTTATATTGGTCCCACCAATTGTCAATGCACAAGTAGTTAAGGAATGATTGTTTTCATATTGTGAAAAGGATTCCCTTGCTGATCCCCTCCGCCAAATCACAAATCCACCCTAGAACCTCACCCATTTCACATTATTTACACTTATTATTATTAAAAATTCAGTACCTGAAAGGTATAAACATTGTTCAAACATGATGGAAGAAGAAACAAACCTATTATCTGTGCATACACAGAAACTGTTAGGGGTTTTGTTGTTGTTTGTTTGTTTTGTTATTGTGTTTTCTAGGCTTCAGTCTCTTTGGGAGTACAGGGACATTAATTCTAACTTAGAGTAAAGTTGAGACGGTCTCTTTCCTAGGAGACACAATTAGGGGAAAGACACAATTGATGAAGACATAATGAGAACTGTATCAGCTAGCAAGCTGGCCACAGACACATTAGGTGAAGTCACTTTTGAGAGCCTAGGAAAGGCCAAGTGTGGACTGAACACAAAAAGAATTGGCTGTTTGTAGAGCAGCAGAGGGGTGGGAACTTCTGCTAGTTTCTCTTGGACTGCTTGTTAGGATAAGGGATGCTTTGTCTTTTTCTTCTGTTCTCTCTTTTCACTTTGCTTTTCACATTTCTTCTTTCATTCTTCCTTTCTTTTTTCTCTCTCTTGTTCTCTTGTTCCTTCTTTCTGTCACTTGAGAAGATATACTCATGTAGCCTAGAATGGCCTCCACGTAGCTGAGGCTGGCTTTGAACTTCTCATGTCTTCCTTGTCCTTCCAAGTGCTGTGACTCTAAAGGCACCAAGAGTTGTGTGGACACAAGCTCATCCAGTTTGTGGCTTTGTATCAACTCTTCTATTTTCTTATGTTTCTCACTTTTCCAAGGGTAAGGGATACAGAGGATGATAACTCTGAGAAGGGAGAAAGTCTTCTGAAAGTCTCTGCAAATCAAGGAGGACAACTCTATGGCTTCCTGGGGCTAGTTGGTAGTTCAAGAGTAAGACTCTTTGTGTCTGGAAAATGTGTGCAAGATCTAAAGCCCAGGCCTGTGTGATGGTGAGCTGAAACTAGGAGAACCTCTCACATACCAGCCCCAGAAGCTGCCCCTTTGTTTCCCAAAGCTTTGAATGTCCTTCATGTTGGCCTCACTTGACAGTCCTTTTGCTGGTGGTTGAAGCTGACTTGTTGGCCCTTCCATCCAAAGTTTCATGTCACCTACTGGAGTTCCTCGGGTACCACTCTCCCTGCCACTCTCTCACAGGCACACCTTCTCAGCTCCTTGCAGTCCTTAGAGTAAGCCTTTCCATTGAGGATGGTCATACAGTCCCTGTTTCTTAGGTTGGTGGGATCTATTATAATCTCAAACCTTAAGGAAGAGAAAGAAAATGATTTAGTTTAAATGCAGTTTATTTCTAAAATGGCATACAAAGAGACAACAACAAAAATATCATAATCTATGTCCCCAGTGTGTCGTTGCTGAGGAAATGGGACCAATGAATTCTACTTTCAGCCCCTCAGTTTCCATCTCATTCTTAGAAGTAAGCGACCGTTCAAACCAATAAAAATTGTTCTTAAAGCAAACACAAACTCTGATTTTACTGTCAAATGTAAAGTTACCTACCTTTTCTAGTGTTCATTTTACTTAATTAAAAATACACATGGTTTTGTTACTATGTCCTGGTTTTTTTTTGTTGTTGTTGTTTATTTGTAGACAGAAAATGGAATCTGCTTGAACAGACCTTTAAATGTAATAAACTTTCATTTAAAAATTACATTTGCCCCTATTATAGAATTTCATGCACAGTTGATCTGAAAGATTCTGTAATAAATAATTTTTAAATGTACATTATAGAGTTTGGAGAACCAAGACCTCTCTGAGGCCATAGCCCACCCCTGGATATTGACAGATTGGATGACCTTAGATGACCTCTATCACATCTGAGTCTCTTAGGTTTCTATTTAATTATTAGTTCAAAAGAGATATTCTTTCCCTTTTTCTCTATCTCCTTACTCCCCAAAAATGACTTATAGCTACACACTGCTGAAATCAGTGAAGAAACTACCTGCTGATTATTTGAGAACCCTCTGTGTTTCTCTTTCACACTTTTTCTCATCTATTTCAATAGAAGCACCTCTAGGCATCCTCCTGCAAGCATCCTTTCCAATAACAAAACAGATACTCTATAATTGCTGCCAAACTTCACTGCTAATCTGTCTTCATGAAATACCGCTCCCACAGAACGTTCTGAAGACTTACAGTTCAAAGGAATAAGGTGTCCCATCTGTCCACAGCCAGGCTTTGCCACTGCCATTGCGGGAGAGCCCTGTCCAATAAGAGTAGAAAAACTCAGAGTAGCTCTGGGGCATGGCAAAATCCTGTGAAAGGCACACAAGAAAAACTTTAGCCTTGACATGCTTCAATCATGAGCTCAGGGACATGTGGGATCAGCAGAGCTTCTAGGAGACTAGCATGGAAATCTCATAGCTCTCTCTCTCTCTCTCTCTCTCTCTCTCTCTCTCTCTCTCTCTCTCTCTCTCTCTCTCCCTCTCTCTCACACACACACACACACACACACACACACACACACACCAGCAGACTCATGAAGGAAAGACACCTGCCATGAAATCCTTTACAAATTTGTCCAGTAAGTGTGGGACACATAGATATAACATACTTTGTCTTAATAAGTATTGGATTTTAAAACAAACATTGTATAAATCAAAATGTATACCTGAGCCATTATTCTTGTGGTATAAGATTAAACTCAAAATTGATATAAAATATGAGAGGAACTGAATGAGCTGATCTCAGAATTCAGGAAGCAGAGGCAGGTGGATCTCTGAGTTTTCTGGTAGTCTGTTCTACATAGCCCACTCCAAGATAGCCAGGAGTACATAGTAAGACCCTGTCTCAAAATACAAATAGTGGGCAGCCTGCGTTCTGACTCAGGAGCGTACTGGCCTTGCTTGTGTTGAGCTTTGGGTTTAATTCCTGTAACCCAAAAGTAATTTAATTTTAATTAATTACACAGTAAAGATTATTATCATTACTCTTGATTAATGTATTAAAACAAAACAAAAAAAAGTGGGAGAATGATTTAGAGAAAAAGTAAAATTATTTCAAACAATGGAAAAATTTTGAAATACAAAAATAGAATCATAGAGTTATAAGAATCAGGAAAAGAAACTTGAATAAGAACACAATTATGGATTAAATAATAACAGAAGAGTATTTAGAAGGGAGACATCAATTTCATACTAGACAGAAGAGAAAAATGTACATTTTCATATATATATATATATATGTGTGTGTGTGCTTCTTATCTACACATATAGCCATATATTAATATATGGAAACTCTTTTTCTAATATGCAGCTGTAAAAAAGCATTGTATGCTTTATTTTGTATTTGACTACTAGCTTTGAGTCTTTATATATGTGTGTTTAAACTGGGGTACTCATTAGAAGGTAAGAAACTAATCAGAGGCCATAAGGAGATTTCCACAGAAAAAATTAGAATGCAGGTGGTATGAAGCAAGAAATGGATCAGGAAGGGAGAAATGGGGTGTAGATGGGAGAGCAGGGCTGAGGAGGGAGTATGGGACAGATAACTAACCCTAAAGACCTTGGAAAATACTATGTACAATCCTATTCTTTAAGCTTACTAAAATATATACATGTACATATACAAGTGTTAAAATGGAGTTACCCTAAAATGCAGCAGTGCCTCCCCAGACACCATAGGTTATCAATTAAAAAGCCAAGTATCAAAAGGTCTTGGAATGTAGCTTAGTAGTAGGTTTCCTGACTTGCATTCATGAGGCCTTGAGTTCAAGCTCAATCACTGAAAAAAAATCCCAGTGCCGGGTCTGTGTCCTCTTTTCAGCTGTTGGTCTGTGAGTCCCATAGACACATGTGCCAATTTGCAGCTTTATTCTTATATTTGCTAGTCTTCTGGAAAGTGACACACACACACACACACACACACACACACTATACATATATTTCTTTTTTTTTATACATATATTTCATATATATGTATGTGTGCATATATGTATATTTGCAGTTTATTACAATTATTTGACATACTTTTTTTTTTTTTTTTTTTTTTGGTTTTTTGAGACAGGGTTTCTCTGTGTAGCCCTGGCTGTCCTGGACTCACTCTGTAGACCAGGCTGGCCTTGAACTCAGAAATCCACCTGCCTCTGCCTCCCAAGTGCTGGGATTAAAAGCGTGTGCCACCACTGCCTGGCTCAGACTATTTTTCAATTCAAAGCTTTTTAACATTTACAACAGAAAGGCGGGTACTACAATAATTGATTTTCTGAGATTACACCAATGTTATTACCTTTCTACCCCATCCCAAACAGCTAAATTAGGGCATTTTCTACCTGCCCATTGACTGAAGGGGCAGTGAATATTTGGGGGAGAACACAGCTTATATACACTTCAGGGATCACTTGTACTAGGAGGAGGAAGACTTGGCCTTTGTTGTGAGTGAGTGTGGAAGTCTGTGGGTCAGAACCTTGGCTCCTTACAATGTTCTTGCCCTATTTTTGTGGGGAGGGGGATCCTTCAAATGCTGAGGCTCGGCAACTTACCAGCTCTTCCTGTGTGCTTATCTTCAGCATGGTGGCATTGTCAGCCAGGCAAAAGTACTCACAGCTCTGCCAGTTTTTACTTTCTTTATAGAACTGATAACATTTGTCCCCATGCCACTTCCATTTTTCTGGGCAAGGACTGCATCTATGTCCTTGGAAGAAAAAAAAAAAACACCACACATTGGTTAGATATCTCTGCATAGATCTGATGTTTCCTCTTATGGAAATTAACAGTGTTTGATATTCCAAGAAGTAACTTATATCTCTTAGATATTTGAGTGAGCGCCTGTGCTACCCACTCCACACCAGGAATATAATTGAAGTGAAACATTTAGTGAAAATTAAAACAGATAGTACTAACATGCAGTGTTGGATCTGGTGATGAATGACTGAAACATCCTTGCCTATGCCTTGCAGAATGTGGACGGAATAACTCTTCACGAGGTGATTCATATGATTATGAATTATGATTCGGATATGAAATTCTTCCTGTGGGTTCATAAGCATTGGGGACATAATTTTGAGCTGTTGAGCTTTGGGGACATGATTGGATCAAAATGGCTTTGATATCATTGATGGACTGATTCCTTGATTGGTTCTGAATATGATGGCTTTAATGGGAGGGAATGAAAATAGCGGGTAAGTGAGAAGTCAGTCCCTGGGACCTGTTCTTAAGGCTGTATCATACATAACACTTTTTGTGTGTACCCTTTTCTCTGCTTCAAGGATAGCATGATAGAAACTGTCCCAGGGTGGCCTTCACTGTCATTATGGGCTGACATGTCTGAGTCTGGAAGCCAAATGAGTCTTTCCCATTTTCATGTTGTTTGTCAGATGGTCTCAGGTGTAGGTCTTTGTACCCACACCTGAGTGTGTGTGTGTTGAGAGACGGTGGGCACTTCCAAGCCAAACAAGGAAGTGCAAAGAGCTGAGAGTAAGATGGAATATATAGGCAAATTCTACATGGATGAGTAGTAGTGTCATGAGTATCATGGTATGCGTGTCTGGACTTTGGCCTCTGAGAGTCAGGAACCTGCATCTAAGCCTTGTGCATGTGTATTTGTGTGTGGTGTGTGTGTGTGTGTAATTTAATCATATCCGTGTTTGCACCACTATTTTACTCTGGAGGAGATGGAGATTTGAACACTGTTTACTCTAGGCTACATATTGAGCCATAGATCATGCTTTCTGTTAACCTTTTGCTTTGATACAGGAACTTATTAAGTGACCCAGTGATAGAAACAAAATTTCCCCAGGACACAGCACACCCATGAATGGTATATGTGCATGTGTATAAACATGAACATGTTTCAGGGGAAATGCATACTTTTGATTAGCGAGTTGAAAGTGTACCATGAAAATGTATTGCTTCCAGATGTTTTGCTCCTGACGTGTAGAACTAGTGAAATACTGGTCATAGAGTTTCGAAGCTGAACATGGCTGATTCCTGTGAGCTCCTCCTACAGGTAGGAAGCTTCACTTGACAATAGCTACAACATGGTCAATGCAGCAAAAATGTTCAGCTAGGTTACACTCTAAGGAAAATCAATTAGTTTTATGATGCAGAAAAACTACATCATCCAAAAATACATGGTCATTTTTATTAGTTTTTTTTCAGTAGATTATGGACATATAGAATATTAGTTTAATTTGTGACCCAGACATTTTTTCTTGCATATTTAACTCCTCATAGATTAGATCATTCATTCCTAGTTCCTAACTTTTTATATCATTTTATATTTAAATTGCATATAGTTTATTTACATAGACTTTTTTATTTATGTTTGCTTTTGAGCCACCTAATGAGAAAACTGGATTATCTCTTTGATAATTTAGAATCCTATGAAGAAAAAGAAAAGTCCACTGAGTTGTCAGAGAAACAAGAAAAGAGGGAATTAGGGTAAATGAGATCACTAGTCATGTGGAAAACCATCACTTAGGGAAGTGTTCCTTGAAACACTGTTTACTGAGAAAATCACTTGCTCGTCTGCTAATGGGGAAGTGGTGTGGGAAGGGATGATGATGTGGTACTTTAGAGTTTCCAAAAACGAAACCAGTAAGGACTGCCAACTGCGGGTTGTTTCCTATGCATGTGTGGTGGAGAGGGCAGAAGAGAAGACTGACATGAATGTAGTGTGCTACGATGCAACTTTCAAGAGGGGGATAGTGAAGAGGGTTTCGGATTGAAGAGCCACTGAAATGATGTTTACAATTATCACTAGCGATAGTTTTGGTTTGCCTAATTATTATCATTCCCATTACTCTTGGTCTTTGTAAGATTCATATTTTTGAGATACAAGCCGTGGGTGAACTATAACAACTATAATTTATTTTTAAGTTCTTTCAATTTGGAAATAATCCCTACATGAGTTTAAAAGTTTGAAAAATGTAGTTATAACTTTCCCAACACTTCCATTGTGCTGGATTGGTACATGCCAATGTAATTGAGGCATATCCCTGTGTTTAGTTGCTGATGGTGCTGCTTTGGTTACTCTAAATGGACTACTATGTTTTAAGTGCTCACATTTGAAGAATCTCTTCCTGTACTATGACAAAGATGCATATAAGCAATTATACCCTAATATCTGATCATGATTATGCAGCTCAAACTGTTTATTGAGATGGCAGGGAAAGTACTTCTAAAGAAATACATAATTCTAGTTTCTAGGGAATTTCAGGGTTTAGCTAGAACAATTTCTAGAGGCCAGAGTGACAGGGACATGCTCACCTCCACTTTTGTTGTAAAGTTCACGACACAGTTTTACAGCTACCTGCTGCAGAGTTTCAGTGAGTTTTCTGTTCTGGGTCTGGAGAGACTGTAGTTGTCGGGACATGTTCCCCAACTTTTCATCCTTTTCAATGATGCTGTCTTGCTGGGTATTAGAGAGTTGATAGAACTGAAAAACTAAACCATGTGACCAAGTCAGACCAGACAGCTCGTATGCCTGTTTCTACATTCCACACATGGAGGAGACAATAAACATATAGTTTAATAGCTTAGTATGGAGAGCTCACACTACCAACATCCAATGGCATAGTCAATTGCATCCTCCTAGGCAAATCTGTATGTCGACCTCTGTTTCAAAATGTGAAGCCATATTAGTGGTTCTTAACTTGGGAAGTTAAGAGCTCAATACCAATCTGCGTCCTTGCTCAACAAATATTTGATGTTCCTAAAACCAATATAAAACTACAAATCTACCCATCTATTGGGTATTTAATATGTTGAATATTGGAAAGATGACACACCTTATTGCTCATTCCATTATTAAAATGTTCTGATCTTATTTTTATATATTTGTGGATTTGCAGTTAGGCTCCATGAGGACAAGTCACTGCTTTGATGTCACTCAGCTAAAAACATTTCAACACAGGCTTGAACCTCAGTTTGCTAAATCTCAAGAAATGTGTCATAAGTCATGGGAGTTACTTTTCATTCCTTAGAGAAAAGGTGATTATAAGACGGTGCTGTATCAAGATTATGCAAATTTGAGCATAGAGAGAGCTAACAGGATTTCTTTTTAACTTTTAAATTAAAGTTCATAGATTTAACTTTTACTTTAGCAAAACCAACTTTGACCTGATCTGCTTTGCTGTGTGACTTTATCCTGGAGTCACCTTCAGACATTCAGGAAGGGGCCATATGTTCTTAGTCTATTGAAGCCAATTTACCAGAGTCCATCAAGAAATTTACCTTCGAAGCTTTGAAATGGAAAGATATTACACATGCAATCTTCCTTATTTGGTTTTCAAACTCCTCCCCTCCCCCAAATAACTGTGTTATTTGCAAGCCTTTTTTGCAAAAGTGATTGAGCACTTCTGTGCTCCTTGTGTAGAAGAGGAAAGTGTGCAGAAACCACATTCCCTTGCACTGTTGGTATTCTCTAAAGTGACAATTTACACACTGACATGTAAACCGATGCAATACTTATCTCGAGCAGAATGTTTTCTTCAAACAGGAAAATGCTTGCTGTATTTCACTACATCAACTCCTAGTCAATTAAACAATTGCCTTCAGAAAGATGATGAGACTCTAGAGTTAAGGTTTTAAGAAATTCATAGTCAAAGTTTCTTGTCCTGCACAAACTGAGAAACCAGGGACCTTCCCCAGGGTAGAGTGCAGACTTACAGACAAGGCCCAGGGCTGCCAGGCCTACGAGCAGCACCAGACACAAGGTCAGCAGGGTCAGGGCCACTGGACGCCAAACTGAAGAGGGTGTCCCATTCTCTGCAGGAAACAAAAAGAAAGTATGGGTAGCCTTTTCTTCTCTTTGATTACAGTCAGTTGCCATCAAATACAGAGGTTGGAGCTCCTTCTAGATGCAAAATAAAGGCAGTCAGAACTTGGTCCTCTGTTCTCAGAGTCTTGACAACAAAACCCGTTTAAGCCCCACTTTGTACATCTAGCTCATTCAGAAGCCCTGACATTTCTAGCCTCTCCTCAAGGCCTATATTATGCTTTACCATGACTTTTAAATAGTTGTTTTTAGAACCTTATGCTTGTCAAGATTCTGACCGTGGAGGCCAAATATGGTTGTACACACCTTTAGTCCCAGCACTCAGGAGGCAGAGACAGGAAGTTCTGTATGGGTTGGAGGGAAGACTGGTCTACATAGAAAGTTCCAGGCCAGTCAAGGTTGCATTGTGAGACCCTGTCTCACACACATACAAGAAGCTGAAAACCCAACAACAACAAAAATATTGAATGTGCACAATTGTTACATATGCCTGATATGAAGCTAGGCATGAAGCCCCTATAATCCCAGCAGCACAGGTAAAGGTAGAGATTAAGTTCAAGGTCATCTTTAACTGTAATAGGGACGTAGAGACCAACCAGTGTTGACACAAACAAACAAACAAACCAAAACCCAAGAATCTCAAACCTTACCAAGCAGCAACTTTATACATCATCAATTCATTTATTCTTAATTTTGTACAATATGCCCTGCCCCCAGTTTTCCACCTATGTGTCTTTAGGAAAACAAATGATATATGTTTATCATCAGATATGATGGTTTTACTGTTTCTTTTTGGAATCTCCTGCATGGAAGTCATAATTTGTAAGACTGTTACATATTCATTTACTAGATTTATATCTTCTTCAAACTAAATTATAAAGGAGCATGACTATCAGTTTCTCAGAGCTGGGTGTAAAAACATCAAGCTTTACATCAGCCAAACAATAAATTAAAACATAGGAACACTATGGACAGTACATTTTTCTTGACTTTGTTCCCATGGTTTGACCTGTCACATTGGAGTAGCAGCTGTGTTACAAGGAGACCCATCTTCCAGTGAGATCATCTATTTGGGTTATGACCAAAGGCAACTGACAGAGTTGAATTCTTCTCCGTGCAGATAATATCTGGAGTTTGTGATAGAACAACAACAAAAAAGGAGTAGAACCTGTACATTCTATTCTCTTTATATTCCATTTAATTGAGAAGGCAAGTTGAGTTCTAAAACAGAAATAACAAATATATACAAATTCATTTCCAAATCACTGGAAACCCACAAATGTTTTAGGGAATTAGGCAGGCCATCTTCACTCTCTCTTCTATCCTCCAAGTCCAACCACCAGTCCTATCCCCAACTGTAGCCTCTCCTTCCTTGGCCCCTATATTTTGGCCTTCATACACTGATAATGGGAGACTTCAATACCTCACTCTCACCAATAGACAGGTCATCTAGACAAAACTAAATAGAGAAAGATATGGACAATTTCTTGATTTTATATATACCAAAGCTGAATAAAGACCAGATAAGCAATGAAAGCAGACCTATAACTTCTAGTGAAATGGAAACATTCATTAAAATCTCTCAACATAAAAATGCCAGATCCATATAGCTTGGAATTTTATCAACTTTTAAAGGAGATTTCACTTCAATATTACTCAAATTATTTCACAAAATAGAAATAGAAGGAACACTGACAAATTCTTTTTATAAAGCCATAGTTACTCTGATATGTAAACCACTTACAAACTCAACAAAGAAAGAGAATTACAGATTACTTACCCTGATGAACAATAGCTGCAAAAGTTATCAGCAAAATATTTGCAAACCAAATCCAAGAACACATTTAAAAGATCATCCACCATGATCAAGTACACTTCATCCCAGAGGCTTGGGGACAGTTCAACATACAAAATCAATAAATGTAATCCACCATATAAAAGACAAAACCCACAATATCATCTCATTAGATGTAGAAAGGCCTTTGGTGAAATTCAACACCCCTTCACGTTAGTAGTACTGGAAAAATTAGGGAAGGCATAAAAGAAACGTACCTCAAATTAATAGAGGCAATTTACAGCAACTCTACAGCCAATATCAACCCAAATGGAGAGAAAAATCAAAGCATTTACACTAAAACATGAAACAAGACAAAGTTGTCCATTCTCCTTATCTGTTCAACACAGCACTTAAAGTGTTAGCTACAGCAATAAGACAACTGAAAGATATCAACAAAACACAAATAGGAAGGAAGGAACCCAATGCATATTTATTTGCAGATAATATGATAGTATTCATGAAATTCTACTAGCAAACTCCTACAACTGATAAACATTTTATCTATGTAGCAGGATATAAAATAAATGCACAAATCTGGTAGCTTTCCTATATACAAAAGAAACGCAGAAAAAGAAATGGAGGGACAGTACCTTTCACAGAAGCTTCAAAAAACATAAAATACATTATGGTAACTCTAACCAGGAAAATTAAAGACTTGTATAATAAAAACTTTAAGACACTGAAGAAAAAATGAGTAAAACATCAGAATATAGTAAGATCTCCTATGACCAGTAGTATTATTATAGAAAAAATGACAATCTTAGCAAAAGAAATCTGTAGATTTAATGCAATCTCCATCACAATTCCAACACAATTGTGGAATTTGAAAAGACAATTTTCAGCTTCATATGGAAATACAAAGAGCAAGGAAGAGCTCTCAAACTGTAGAACAGAGCTGTAGGAGTAAAAACTATATGATATTGGCAGAAAACAAACACATTTATCAATAGAATCTAGTCAAGGACACAGACATTAATTGACATAGCCATGAACACCTGATTTTTGATGAAGAAGCCAGAAATACACCCTAAAAAAGACAGCATCTTCAACAAATGATGCTAGTCAAATTGGACAGTGTCATGTATAAGAATCCAAATAGATCCATACTTATCACTCTGCACAGAAAATCAAATCCACTCCAAGTGGATCAAAGACCTCAACATAAGGTCAGATACACTTAATCTGAAAGTAGGGAAAAATCTTGAGCTCATTTGGCACAAGAAAAGACTTTCTGAGCAGAACATGTTTACTGCAATTAATAAGATGAACAATTAATAATTGGGACCTCATAAGACTGAAAAGCTTCTAAATGGGAAAGGCCACTATCATTTCACCAATTTCATACCCAATAGAGGGATGATATTCAAATATATAAAGAGCTCAAAACCCAGTCATCAAGAAAACAAATAATTCAATTAAAAATGGGGTACAGAGTTAAAATTGTCAAAAGAAGATACACAAATGACTGAGAAGCACTCAAAGAAATATTCAATATCTTTAATTATTAGGGAACTGCAAATCAAAACTATCCTGAGATTTCTTCATACACCAGTTGGAATGCCCAAAATTAATAAAGCAAGTAACAGTTCATGCTGCCAAGGATGTGGATAAAGGGAACCCTCACCCATTGCTGGTCGGAGGGCAAATATGAACAGCCTTTATAAACTCAGTATGGCAGTTCCTCAGGAAGTTGGCAATAGATCTACCTCAAGATCCAGCTACACTGCTCTTGAGCATATACATACATACATACATACATACATACATACATACATACATAAAGGATGTTTCATCCTACCACGGAGTCACTTGCTCAACTATGTTCATTGCTGCTTCATCCATAATATCCAAAAATTGAAAATAACCCATATCTTTGTCAATGGGTAAATGGATAAAGAAAATGTGGTACATTATTTTACAATGGAATAATGATCAGCTTTATTTTTAAAAAAGGAATAATATTTGAAAATAAATGGATATAACTAAAAAATTTTCCTAATTTGGTAACCCAGACCTAGAAAGAAAAATATGTATTTAATTGTAGGTAGATATTAGCTGTTAAGTCTTTGATAAGCAAGCTACAGTCTATCTAACCACAGAAGGTAAGTGTAGACTAAGGGACTTGGTGGGAAGAATGGATCTCCCTAGGAAGGGGAGATAGAATAAATAGTTATTGATGGACATGTCTGGGGGACTGGAACAGAAGGATCAAATGGGGATAGAGTGAGAAGAAAAGAAGGATGAGAGAATACAGGAAGAGACAACTAAAACTAAGGCCACTTGACAAGTCATATGGAAACCTAATACAGTAGAAGAAGCTTCCAAAAAAAAATACACACTTGAAATCACCAAATAATGGAAGAGATGGAGCCCAAACTGGACGTCTCTAGTAAATCAAACAAAGCTTCCACTACCAGTGGTGGATTTCATCTAATAAAGTTATGAGCTCTGTGGGTACTCCAAGTAACCCAGGCTATTGCCAATGCTAATGGTTGCTTTCCACAAACTGATGGTAAGATTCCATTACTGAAGACAATGTCCATACAACTCATTGAACATACAGAATTTGGTATGTTGCCTACTGAAAGCCTTTATCATTACTAATTAGTGTTCACACAACTGAAATGTACTCTGCACTCTACCAAAGAAGAATGATAAACACCAATAGTCCAGATACAAACCCTTTGATCTGCAATAATGACCTCCATGCATGATTCACTTATGCAACAATGACATGAATTTGTGGTAGTAACTACCCAACATCGAATTAGATTTCAGGGTCACTTCATGAAATGGAACCCATCCCCAACAATGCTGAGAAGGCTCAGAACCTGAGATAAGATTAGCCAGAGATCTAGGGGAATACTATTGTTCTGCTAAAGGAACATAGCAATAATATGACTCCTAATGATGTTCTGCTAGACTCATAGATGTGTACCTTGCTCAGCCATCATCAGAGACATTTTCTCCTGTAACAAGTGGAAACAGAGACCCACAGCCAACGTGCACAGAGCGAAACCTTAGAACTCTTGGTCATAAATGGGATACCTCCATCGAATCCTTTTTCTCAGAGTCAGGGACTCTTCCAGAAGAAGAGTCAGAGAAAATATAAGAGCCAGAAGGGATGGAGACCACCAAGAAAACACGGACTTCAAAACACAGCTGGACCAATGCATATATGAATTCACAGACTGTGACAACAGGCACAGGCCTTGCATAGATCTGCATCAGCTAGGATTCCAGCACTGAGATAGGAAATTAATACAGGCTACTATACCTAACTCAGAAGATGCCTCCAATTGACAACCACTTGCAAATTAAAAACGAGTTTTCCCTAATGGAATCTCACTGGGGCAATAAACCACTTTTAAGAGCAGGCCCTATGCCAAGCAGTAGATAACCAACACAAAATGAATTCAGTAGCAACCTTGGGGTTTCTTTGTCTCATAATGTTTAGTCAGGGCATTAATTTTATTTATTTTAATTTTACTGTTATTATTATTTAGCTTACAAGTCCTTTGCTCATAGATTACAGCTTTCAGTTCTGTGTCTTTGTAGGATTCTTGTGTGTGTAAATGTTTGTGTCTCTTATGTTATATACTATTCTTATGGCTTGCTCTTTTTCTTATGCTTGTTTTGTCCTATTCCAATTTGATTTATTTTGGTTTTTCTTATTTATTTTATCATTATTATTTAGATTTGTGCTTGTTTTCTCATAAAAGAGAGGGTGTAGATTTGGATGGGACAGAAGGGATGGACGATCTTAGAAGAGCTAGGGGAAATTGTAATCAGAAATAGTGTCTGAGAAAAATCTACTTTTAATAAAATCAAAATAGAGAAAACTCCACTTTCTTCCCAAGCAATCCTCCATATTATATATTCTAGGCAAAATGATGGAAGTTAGCTGCTATTGCCACAGTGAAGAAGGAAAGTTTGCATGGACATAAGAGATATGATGCTTATTCTCCTGGACTCACACAGAGTAAGGAATATGCCAAAATTCAAAGAGGAGACATGTGAGGGTATTTATTTTATATTTTAAAATGTGATTCATGCTTCTTAACAATCATCTCAATACATAGCTCACATTCTATTTAGAAGAAACTTCAAAGCATGTTTCATCAATGATAACAATTTCATTATGATCCAAGCAGATGTAATGACTTCCTGGAGCTTTACTGAATTTGAGAGGAAAGTTCCAGAACATACTCTTCATTAGCCAGACCCTACCCACTCTTTTCTTGCTTTCTCAAGGTGTGCTCCTGTTGCTCTAATGCTGCCCTCATGGAACCCTTCTGTTACGCCCTTGCAGTCCTCAAAGTTAATTCTCCCTTTCATTTCCCGTGTTCTCCCTGCCTCTGCTTCTGCACCAAGCTCCCATGATAGAATGGCATTGAACTTAACACTTTCCCTTTGCCCTAGTTGTTATTTTCCCCTCTGGATGCTTTTCTTCTTGCTGTGAGTCTAAAGTTTCTTAATTCTGCCCCACATGTTCCCAACAACACTGAACTATCGCTCTAGGGACCACCTCTACCTTAAAAAGGATTATAAGCTACCCGGGAGGTACTTAATTTTGGCTTGGCTTTCTTGTAGTTATGGGTTTTAAAAGAGAATACCTATGCTGTCTCTTGGGGCATGTTTAGAAAGGGGTGTAGATAGGCCAAAGAATGATATAAACATCTCCAGGAATGCTGAGATATATATAGAAGAGAACACCATCTTCCTGTGTCCTTTAAATACTGCTATGCTATAAAATGCTAGAGTGCCAGAGTCAAGTTTTGAATACAAACCCTTTTGTTGTTTCAGGAAACTTGGCAGATGAAGAGTATTGTCATACTTGATTAGTTATTCTTCATCAGGCAGCAGAGGAAAACTCTACACTGCCCCAAACCAAGAGCACACCAGAAATAAAACAGGCATCACTACATAAGGGCTATAAGGATAACTCTGGAAAGTAAGGAGTCTTAGAAGTTCGAACATAAATGGAGTTTAACTTAAGCAATTTGTGCAAGGCCAGGCTGGATACTTGTGGCAGAGCCAGGATGCACTCATCATGCTTAGCCCTGTACTTTGTGCATTCCATTTCTTCCTATGAAGACTTCGCATCTTCAGCTGAATAGTTCCCCGTGACCCTTCATGATGAGTTCTGTTGTGATTCTCAAAGTTGGTTTATAGTGATCTAAATCCTAGTCCAAACCACCATCTCATTTTCTGCCTGCAAACTCTTATTTGACTTAATTTTACCTCATGATACATTCTATCTCTGACATTATGCAACAGGCTAATTCTTCTTTTCTGATATCCTCTCCACACTGTCATCCACAGAGTGGAAGAGCCACCCAGTGCTCCATCTTGCTTTTCTGGAAAATCCAGGCTGAGTCTTGTAGACCTGTGACAATTGACACCTTCTCTTGGGATGTACAAAGCAAACTGTTGATTTAGATTATTCTGTACTTGGTAATGCCTCAAAAAATAGCACCTCCCCAGTGCCCACAATGGTGTTTAATATTTAGTGGGTATGCCTGAAAGATTTATGAGATCACAGGAATGTGACTTGTGCCTTATTTCTGCAATGACAGATGTGTAGAAATGAAATTAAAAAGCTGGGAGAAAAATGCAACAGCATCGCATTAATAAGATTAGGACAAAACAGAAATTGAATTAACTTTTAAATATGTTTTTCAAATTATTACTAATGAAAATGTATTTTTCGTATCCTTTTGGTAAGATAGCATTTCCACTGCAGCAGGAATCGTGTTCCTTCTGTGACATCAGTGCCCCATTCTTGTTGTTGTTCAGGTGAGCTGGCCATCCTGGGCTTCTTTTTATTTACAGTGTGGATAGATTCTCTTCCATCTTTAAAAAAAAAATTCTTTTAAATGTTCTTACCCAATCTTGTGGCACCTCAGAAACAACACATTATATTTTCTACATAGAAGATGAAGAAATGAGATGATAAAAATCATAAATAGTTTCACTTCATCAGCAGTACCTTTTTGAGATGTTGCTATAAAATAACCAATGGGTGCTGGTACACAGCAGTGACCCTGACACTTGGGAGACTGAGATAGGAAGAGTTTTGAGCTGAGGAGTGTTCTGAGCTACGCAGGGAGTTTCAGCCTTAAGACATAATGATTATGATGATAAAATAAACTTCTATTTTCCTCCTTATTGTTGAAATAATGAGCTGTGCTTAGTCTCCTTTTAAATGTTCTGCAGTCGGTTATTTTTAACATTCCACTCTTGCCTTGCATTGTGTCTCCCACTATTCTGAGTTTAACACCCCCCCCCCCAGTGTTCCAGATGCTTCTTTCTTCCTGAATCCTACTTCCGCTCTCTCCGCTGCTCCTTTCTAGCAGTCTCTGGTTGGGTCTTCATGTCCTCCAGGCTGTGGCTGGTATTCCCTGGATTGCTTCCTTGTCAGTTCATTTTGTTTTGTAGGTTTCTGGTTTCATATATCCACCCTCAGTGATCTAATTCACTCATGTAAATTTTAATTTCTATTCCTATTATTTAAATGATTTATTCATTTATTGTGTATTCATATATGATTACTACATAGGTATTCAGCCCAAAATTCTTACCCTGAACTCAGTTTCTTACTATGTCTATATTTAGCCCCAACCCCTTTACCTTGAACTCGGATTCTTCAAATATATGTGTCTTTAGACAGCTCCAAATGCGTCTCACCTTCCAGACCCTTGGACTCAGGCTGAATTCGTCACCCTATGATTCTTCCTAGAGGTCATAGCAGCACCTTCTACACAACCCCTGATAGCAGCACCTACAGCATGTCTGAGTACTCAGTCAACCTTGGACTCATATAGCCTGTCTCCTCACTGATAACCTGAAGCAACCCTTGAAGCTCCTTCCTCTCAATATCTATCACTCTCTCCTCTTCCTTCTTACTCTTCTTCCTCAGTTGAGGAAGTACCTGGACTAGAAATAAAACAGGACATTGACTCATCCAGGTCTGTGGATTCTCCTTCAGTCCGTCATCAGCATAGTCTAGAGATACTTCTAGCATATATCATTTGTCTCCCTGTATCTTTCTCCTCTTCATTAATCTCATTTAGAACAGACCTAAAACACTTCAGGGAGCCTAAAAGACCCTCCTTAGCTCTCCAGACCTGTTCCTCAGAGCTGCCCTTCAGCTCTGTGCCTCAGCCATACTTATTGCAAAGAGTTCTCTGAAAATAGAGTTCCTTAAAGTCCCCTTCACATTCCTCTCATAAATCTCTCTCTGTAGAGCATCCTCAGCCTGGACACTCCCAGTCCTGGCTCTTTATAAGATGGAAAGTCCTAAAATCAACTCAATGTAATGGCTACTCTTTCCAGATCTTCTTGGGTCTCCTTTAGCCCCCTAGACACAGATGTCTAGGCTTTATTGTGCTCATATGTGCTCCAATGTAGTATGATATTATATAGAAAGATGAGTTGGGAACCTGTTTCCCTCATAGATCATAGTGGATGGTCTGCTGTGTTTGGCACTGTATGCGTAGACCTTGGCATACTTTATCAGAAATTGTGGAAATTAGGTGTACAGTTATTGCTTTTATTTTTTACTTTCTGTCTTCATAACTGTTTTGTATCTTTAGATAAGCACACATGTTATATGGATAATATCAAAATCTCACAAACACCCATGGTATTTGTTTCTAACAGTTCAGAAAAAAACAGTTTTAAAAAAAATTCCCACTTGTATTTTGTCACAACATCATATTGAATCTGAAATTATTCCAAATTCTTATTTCCACTGCTATTTCTACAGCAGAGGTATGTAAAAAATGTTTTCTTACAAAAAGATTTTTATGACTTTCCTCTAAATGTTGGCGTATCACAAGAAGAAAGCGAACTATCACACAGGGAGGCTGAGGAAACCTTTTCCAGATGTTGGCCTGTGAGTCACTTCCCTGTAACCTTCCCTCCCACTGTTCCAACTTCCATTTCTTACAAGGAGGCTGCCAAGTGTTGTACCAAGTGTTTCATCTCGCCCCACCTCTGTCTCCGCCCTTCGATCTTGAGGTACTTATTTGTACACACTGTTCCTGCTTATACAGATCATTTTCCCTTCTCTAGGCAAAGGCAAGAAAATGAAATTGCATATTATCCTCTTGAAACTACGGCTCTGGGAACTGATTGTTCATGAGATTTGTGGAAGGAAGGCCTATCCAACCGTTTTACCCACTTCCTGCCCCATCTATCCTTCTTCCTGTAGCCACTGAGCTCCAGGTGAAGGAAGCTGGAAATCCCCAATGTTCTTTAAACAGCTCCCTGGGTAGTTTAGTGCGAAAACAAGAAACCATATCAGTAAACCTCAGATGGACAATCATTGGTAAAAAGAAAGTGTATGGCTTTATGGAGGGAAGGGGTTTTTGTTACTTCTGTTTACTGTTAGCTGAAGTTAATATGAACAAACACACATCCAGCACTTAAAGCAATGCCAAATACAGCATGTGAATTAATGCCTATCTCCCATCTTTAATGCCTTGTAAGCAATGCCACTGAGTCCCAGGACACTAAGGTCATGAAGCAGTAAGTGGTCCACTTGGTATCAGAACTTGAACATACAGGATGCAATCTGTACTACCGAGTGGGGTCTTTGGTCTAGAACCAAGTGGAGGGTCTGCTATAGACCAACCAAATAAGCCCCTATATGTGTGGATTATAAAACTGAGTAGAATTGGAAAATTCTAGCCTATTGTAAGATAAATAACGGTAACAAAAATACTAAGACATAACCCAAATTAAATGTCTTATAAGTATGATTTAATAATTTCAGTATTTTTAAATCAACAGAGCAAAGAGGGGCAGAACATGTTGGTGCCTGCTTAGAATACAGCTACTGAGAAAATAGAGATAGGAAGGTTGCAGACTTGAGGCCAATAGGCAACTTAGGGAGATACTGTCTCCCACTGAATTAAACCAAGTCAACAGTGTAGCTCCGTTTTATGCTGTTGCCTACCAGAGGAAGACCCTAGATTCGGTCTCAGCCCCAAATCACAGAATTTCAGACCTAAGGGGAAACATTAGATTCACTTCCGATGTCCTTGCTATAACAGAGGGTAAAACCAATACCTGACTCTGACATGGCTCCTCCAAGATCTTGCAGATTCAAGATGCGGAGATTCTAACAAATACCAGAGTTAATTTGCCACCTTGGAAATCTCCCCCTTAAAGATAAGAGTTGAAAACGGACAAAATTGAAATGGTCATTTTTATTACCCTAAATTTTTGAATCCCATCACAGCTGACAGTCCACATGGAGAAGAACAAGCTGGCCTCATTTGGCCTTCGTGAGACAGGAAAAGGAAACAGCTGTTGCTTTAAGGTATATACCATCTCATCTTTCCCTGCTATACCTAATTGGAAAGCTCACATTCCTTCCTAGCAAACTGCTAAGCCAGCAATACAGTGTTAGAGAGTCAGATGCTTGTGCGTATGCTGGTTGCGATTTTCAAATGTTACCTGCGTGTAGACAAGTTGTGGAAAGTGCAGTTACCGCTCACTGTAAGCCATGGGAAGATTCCCTCCCTTCCCTTTGCCTTGCACATGCCTAGGAAAAGTGCTTCATCTCATGAATTTCTGCAGGGCTCTGATCTGCTTGGATTTGAGGAGGAGACAGAAGTTAAGTACCTGAGTGCCTGGGCTCTGCACGTCTGGTGACAGTGGAGGTTCCAGAATACAGGCTTATGGTGGTGTCATCGTCATCGAGCATGTCCCTTGTGCTGCTGTATTTGGCCTGCATCCTGATCCCTGCAGAGATGCCGGTGAGATGCGCTCAGATTGCTCGAGGCCGCCTGTCTACCCTCAGATACCTCAGGAAACCAGGCACTGAGAGGCATTCTTAATGGTCTCTCCCTGCAGGCAGCAAGGGAAGCCTCTGACTCCAGTTCCTGCATGGAGAGGCCCAGCCCCTCCCCTCTGAGCCTGTATTCAGAATGCCAAGTTATTCTGGCTGAGGGGAAATCGCATGTGTTTTCTGGCTGGGCGGTTCGTGAACAGTTATTAAAATATCTGCCTTCTCCAGATCCTTTGTGTATCTGCTTACGAGTCTTTCAGAATTGCAAGGGGGGATGATGACCCCTCCCAGTAGCACTGAAGGTCCACCGACTCTAAAGCATAATCAGAATTGGACTGCTTTTTTTCCCCCAGTATGCATCACAATCTGATTACTCACCTATACCTTTGGGGAAAGAGGAAAGACTCTTCCTGTCTCCAAAGGCAGAGTGCAAAGCATCATTCACTGGGTTGTCCCCACAGCAGACCCCTTGAGAGCATCCAATCAATTTTAGGTTTGATTTTACTCAAAAGAAAGTGAAAGCTATCTAGGTGAAGTGATTTCTTTGGAAGTCACATAGCTGGCTAGGGTGTGATTAACTCTGAAAGGTCACCCCTGTTGTCAACTTCACATCCTTTCTTCTTATAGTATTCTGACTTGGTTTAGCATTTTATAACACACCAGGCACATTGTGACCACAAGCTGTCCCATGCTCTATTAGCAGTCCTGATTTACAGCACTGTTACTAACCACTGTGCAACTTTGGGAAGACATCTAGGTATGTGTTCCTACTGTTGTTAAGATAAGAAATGAGAAAATTGTCTCTATGTCCAGTCTTACTCTTAAACAAGAACAGTATAATTCTACTATTTACTATTTGTTTTGTGTGTGTGTGTGTGTGTGTGTGTGTGTGTTGCAACGACTGAATACCTGAGACCAGGTCATTCATACACAATGAAAAAAAATATTTCTCATAATTTTGACTCAAGAACAAAGTGTATCAAAGTCATCAACCTTTTGGGGGAGAAGGCAAATTAGGTTAGTGATCATTGCATATAGGCAGGTTATTCAGAGGCCAAGATACTTTAATAAGCAGGTTTTTAATTGAGATGAAAGTGACATAAAACCAATCATTTTCAAGTGAACAATTCGATGGACTCAGCACAATTTCTGCCCACATACTGATCAGTCTGAGGAAGCTACAAACAGATCCCCAGCAATTTGGAAATCCACACTGGAAATACGGGTGGTATTAGTGGACAATCTTAGAAATTAACAAGACAGATCACACTAGGAAACAGAGTTATATTCCAGTCATATGTTTGTAAAGAAATGACTTAAGAATTGGTTGTTAACTGCAAAATAGTGTATCATAAAATGATGAAGTATGTCCTATGCTCCAAAACACTAATCCTGAGTGGGTGCTTTTTAAATATTCACTATCAGATATGATCTATCTTTCCAAATATAGTATTTAAGGAGAATGCTTCCTATAAGGGCACCATCTTTGTCATACCAAATTTGCTATGAGAAAAGATGGGCAGACTCTCTGGGTTATCTAGTTGAGGAAGAAGCTTGGGTCACTACTTTTGGGTGATGATCATTTTAATAGTGATCATGTGGATGAAAATAAAAGCTATATTTGTAGTGAAGATTTTCTTCCCTCATTTCTTCACTTCTCAATTTAGAAGTGCATTTTGCCTTTCTCCCTGGGTGTGATGTACTGCTAGAAACTGAGCAAATCATGCAAACACGGCATATACTCCAGCAACAATTTTTGATTAACATATAAGTCTACGTCTTACTAGTTCATTTAATGATACTGGTCTGTGCATGTGTTCAGTGCTCACTGCTTGGGGTTCAGTAACATATCAGGTTGCTTATTCCTAGAGAAAGTTCTTTCCCCCTCTTTGAGAATCATTAATTGCCTGTAATTCTTCATGAGGGGAGTAGGACTTTGTGAAATTTCTGCATAAATGTTGGCATGCCCACTGAGGTTGTCATTATGCGGGTCTTGTTTGCTGAACTGTATTTTTGTTATTTCCTGAATACATTTTCCCTGTCCTATCTAGAAGACCCTAGCAGTAGGCGTGCTGGTCCTCTGGCTCTTAGAGTCGTCAGCCCTCCTGTACAATGTTTTCTGATGCTGTAGAAGTTTTGTTGTGGTTGTGATATTTGAGTCAGGGCACCTCAGGTTCACATATTCTCTGTATTTCTAAGCTGCCTTCACTCCACATCTAGTGGCTTACTAACTGAAAGATAGTGCTGCCTTCTTTATGAAGCTGACAAGTACAGAAGCCTCAGCTTCTTCATCCAAGTTCTCAGCTGAGGTTAAAGTCTCTTAGCATTTCAACATTTTCTCTGATTTTCAGTATTCGTCCTTTCTGTTCTGTTCTGAACTGTGGTTGTTGTTGATTTTGGTAGTGGCGGTGGTGGTATGTTTGTGTCTGTATGTGTGTGTGTGCGCACGTGTGTGTGTGTGTGTGTGTGTGTGTGTGTGTGGCACCTGTACACCATCTTTACACTCTCACACATATTACATTTACAGTTCCTTCTCACAGATACTGAATGAGGAAATATTGCAGATTTGGTTGTAGACCTCTGACCCATGAATCCATACACAATTGTGTAGTAAGCTTCCTTGGGGAGCTGTATTTCCAACTTGAAACCTGTTAAAAGGAAGTACAGTGAGATAATTAAAACAACCAGAGACCCAGAGAGGTCTTTCATAGAGTTAGAACATTTAAGAACATTAATAAAAATAGTATTGAGGCATCTAAATTATTTAAAAAGGAAATCTTTAATTTAATTTAATTAATTTGTATTAATCTTCAAGTGGTAATAGACTTGCCTTTATAATTAAGGTAAGAAAAAATGACTTTTTTCCCTATGAAATGCTAGTATTAATAGTTGCATAAAATAAAGAGGAATGCCAATTAGTCACAGGCAAGGAATATCATTGGACCATAGTGCAAAAGTCACCATTTACTGAACTCTACCTTGACTAGCTGCCTCTTTTTGGAACTGTGGTTGGTAGACTAAAAACATTTGCTCTTGAAATGACAGGGCTAAGATAAATTGCCTTGACCCAGACCTCAGGGAGAATTTTGACCAGTAATTTCTGAAAATTTCCCCGTCATTCAAGTGGTTTGGGGGCAGAGATTAAGTTACTGCCACCCTGGAACACAGGAATAGTAACATTTTAAAATGTTAAGCCCATTTTGTGAATTTGATAATTATATGGAATTATCCAATTGCATAGTTACAATAGAAAAACAAATCAAGGTGAATAAATGCTTCAGAAGAGGAAGAAGTATGTTCTGTGGATTGTTAATGAATGCACTTGGATTGAATTAGTAGAGGAGAGGTAGCTGAGCGCTGCTGATGTAACACTAGGTGAGGGTGGGGGAGTGGGGTTTTTTGGTTTATTTGTTGGTTGTTTGTTTTGTTTTGTTTTGTTTTTTCAAGACAGGATTTCTTTGTATACCTCTAGCTGTCCTGGAACTCACTTTGTAGACCAGGCTGGCCTCGAACTCAGAAATCTGCCTGCCTCTGTCTCCCAAGTGCTGGGATTAAAGGCGTGCGCCACCACTGCCCGGTAGGAGTGGGTTTTTCATTGCCACCAGGATCCTCAGGAAGCAAATAAGATGCTACTCTATGAACTTCAACTTGATACAAAAAACCCTAAACAGTTCACAATGCAATGTTAATAAGCAGCTGTCAAACACAATTAGGCATTTAAGAAAACAAAGCAACTTGAATGATGCATAGGAGACAAACAGAATGCACACAGAGTTAGTAGATACAGATTTTAAAACAACTGTCCTGAGTGGACTCTAGGAGTTAATAGATAGTATTGAGAATATTGTGAGCAAAATGAGCCGTTAATATCAAAACCAAACCAAACCAAACCAAAACAGGCAAACTGGAAGAATTATGAGAAATAAACAAAAATTAGTAAAATACAAAGGAGGGAAAGAAAGTGACATCAAATAGGAAGATGCAAGAATTCTAAATCTTCATAGACTTTTTAATATGACTTTAAAATATAAAGTGAACTTGTAAAGAAATAGAGAAGGGCCAGGGAAGATGTTTTCAATACAAATCTCTGCGCTGGAAGAGAGAATTACCACCACATGCAGTATGCTCTCTAATCACAGAGGAGCTAAGCCCGAAATCTAAAGGATAAGTAGGAATGTGAGAAGCATGTGTATGTGTGAAAAGTGAGAAATTCATTTCTTTGCCATGGATCAAAGAACTTACAGTGGAAAACAGAAAGCATGTGAACCAAATGACCCCAAAGCCAAAGAAAGACTGGAGATGATGAGTTAAGCATCTGACATAGAATTTAGAGAAAGAACTCAGTTTGACACAGAGAAATTAGATGGAAGCATTCATATATATGTATATATATATATATGTATATATATATATATTCATATATATATATTCATATATATATGTATATATATGAATATATATGAATATATATTCATATATATTCATATATATATGTATACATATATATATATATATATATACATATATATGAATCAACACTAGCCAAAGAAGTGGTAGAAAAGAAAGGAAACATTAGGAAAATTAAATGATTGTTAAAATTTTAATTAACTTGAATTATATATATTAAAGTTAATGGGGGAAAGATACACACACACATACATGCATATACATTGAAAGGGGGATAAACTATCATATTTGCAAATATTAATGAACAGATGAATAGAAATTTCAAAGACTTCAGGACACAATGGGGAATAAATTGTAGCCTTACAAATGTAAGATATAGTTGAAATAATGACGTAAGATATGTCATTTTTCATCTGCTCTGTGCATAACACTACGCTAATGATTTTACCTTTATGTCCTCTATTTTAGCATTCTAAGGAATAGTCATTCTTTCTATTCCCAGGTTTGGATAAAGAATGTGGCTCTAAAAGAAGTAGAGATTTATCTAATATCTCATGTCCATCGTTACCTCAGACTGAAGTATGACCTCGAAGTCCAAGGCTGCAGTGAACAGCAGCACCTCTCATCACTGGACCAGAAGGATCAGGTACCAGGAGAATCCCTTAGTCAGCACCAGGTGAGCATCCTCTACAGCCTCCCTCAGAGCTTTTCTCTTCATCCCTATATCCCTTTCTCCCTCTCCCTCCACCACTATGACTCCTTTTTCTCATATGTGACCAGAGAAGCAAGTTTTTAACTACATGGCAGAATTTCTCCTCTCCATGTCTCTACAGGAACTTACGAGTTGGGGGTGAATGCTGATCCATCCTCCCAGAACCATGGCCCTTCACTCTGATTGCGGGAAAGGCCTATCCAAAATGAATTAACACGTTGAGATGATGTTTGGCTTTCAATGAACTCCTGTAGTAAAACAAAAATACAAACATATATCGGGGGAGCCTGAAACAATGTTAAAGGCATTCGGAATTGAATGAATCCTTTTACAGAAGGATGTTCACGTAAGGTGACAATCTAGAGAAGACTGTCAATCATTTGATATCATTGAATGTCTACAGAGGTGTTTTAGAGTCGTTTAGAGTCATTTTCAATTTTCCCATCAAGAACAGATTCATCATGATAATAAAGGATGTGAGCTAGGGAGATGACTCGGTGGTAAGAATGCTTGCTGCAAACACATGAGGACCTGGATTTGAGTTCACAATATCCGTGTTAAAATGCCAGGTGCATCCATACATGCCTTTAACTCCTGTATGGTAAGAGTTGAAGACAGGAGAGTTCTGGGGTTGGGTGGTTTTAAACCTACATCTCCAGGTTCAGTGCACAAACACACACACACACACACACACACACACAGAAGCACACAAACTAAAGGGGGGAAAATAGGCTTATATTATCAATATTCAACCTCATTCAACAAACTACACAAAATTCAGCAGTGTCCAACTCCCAAGCAGCTTCATAGGAAATGGGCCATTAGTTTTTGTACGAGTAGCAAATATAAGCTTGTAGTAGCTTTACCAAGGAACACAATGATGTGATTGAGACCCAGATCCTGGCACGTGTCAGGTAAGCTCTCTTCCATATATCTACATCCCCAGCCCTGCACTGCATGTTTTATGATTAAAATAATCCAGGTTTCAATGAGAAGCCTTGAAGGTCACAAAAATGGGATGATTCTTTGCCAGTCACAGGTTGATATCAAAGGCCAGGTGAATTTCTAATATTATCCTCTTCCTTGTCTGTATTCCTGCTTTTATTAACTTTCACAAGAACTGCAGCTATTGGGTACGGATGGATAAAAACAGAATAGTGAAGACAGAATGGAGTGTGCAGATTAGGATTGTATTGAGGGATGCTTTCTGTCATTCTCACCTACCTTCCTTCAGCATGTATGGTAAGTTCCTAACAAGAAATTAATTTCTTGTTAATAGGGGTGATTCTAAACTTTCTGCTCATTTGTTATTGATATTTGATGTTCAACTTTTATCAATTGTTGTTTCTCTTTTCAGAAATATATAGAAGGGTTACTTTTTAATCCTCTTTGCCACTTAGAAGGAATTTCTTGTCCAGATTTGTCTGGGCTAAGATGGAAACTATGTATCAAAATTAAAACAACAACAAAACAAAACAAAACAAATCAAATAATAGCACCTATTTACCTTCCTCAGTACTTTAAAAAGTTCAAACAATTCATAAATATTTATTGTCATTGCTGATATCTTTCTTGATATTAAGGTAACAAGTGGGCAGTTTTTCTCCTATATTTCAACTGAAATACAAATATACAAACATTAAGAGCCCTTAGCACAACATTCATACAATCATAGTGTTTGCTTTCATTTTCATTTGTTTTGTGCATGTGTGTTGTATGGCATGCCACAGTGCTTGTGTGGAGGTCAGAGGGCAATCTGTGGGAGTCGTTTTTTTGCCCTTCTATTATACGGGTTCTAGGAACCAAATTGAAGTCAAGCTTAGTGCCAAGTGCTACTTTGCAAGCCCCCAAATTGCTTATTTTAAAGTAAAATGTGATTCATTTTCGAATCAGTTAATTAATAATTAAACCATGCATTATGTTCTCTACTGCATAATTTTTCAGTTACATAGAATGATGATATTACCATTGCTAGTGCAGGAATCTCTCTTGCCCTGATGACTATAGACCCCAGGTAATTATAGAAGGGTGTGCTTACAAATTCTTTTGAGTTGTCTATCTTCAGTAGATGAGCACCTAGCTGGGAGCAGTGTCTCTTACTTCCATACCAGGAATTTGCTGAGAAGCTAAATAGATAACAGCTCTTCGCATGCATGATCCAATTCGGAAGGCAAGGCCTAGAAAAAACTCCTGGAAAGAAAATTAACATCGTGAAGTTCACAGCATAGCTACAATTCTCTTAGTGCATTTTCATGAATATTTAATCATAAATTTTCATTAACATATTTCTTTAACACATTTTTAATTTTGACACAAATTAGATCATTTTTGTAGAATATATTAAAAATCCCTTTGCTCATAATTTAAAATAAAGGGACAAAAGAGGTGACTCAGTGTTTAAGAGCACTGATCGCTCTTCCAGAGAACCTAGGTTTGATTCCCCCAGCACCCGTATGACACTTCGCAAACATTTATAACTTCAGTTTCAGTGGATTGATATCCTCTTCTGGCCTCTGAGGGTGCCAGGCATGCAAGTGGTACACAGACATACATGAAAACAAAACACATAAGAAATTTAAAATTTAAAATCAGTTGAGTAATTATAGTGTTCTAAATACACAACCAGACTTATCTCTTCCATTACTTCAAATTTAGGCCTAGATCCCCTTTCTTTATTGATTCTCTGTAAAATAAATACACTCAAAATCAATTCCTACAAACAGGAGTCCTACTTGACTTGATTTATCCTATGAAGAGGCATAAGTGTAATTACTTATATTTCAAAGGCTCTTTTGCATTTTGTTAGCTGAAGACAGTGAGGAGGTAAGTCCAGAGACGGAACGCTGAAGGGAAAGCACGCCAATCAATGATGATACAATCAGAAACACAGGCTAGATATAGAAAAACTGTTATGAAATAAATGAAATTCTTAGATTGAATGCATTTAACTGGAGTTTTCAGTGATTTATGTGTTAGGTCCATTTCTTCTGTATATTCTTATTAGCATTTACAACCTTCAGTGCTCCTTCCTCACTTCTCCTCCTGCCCACATTCCTTTCCCCTTACATCAATCTTATTCTAACATCACTGTAAAAATAACAGTTCCGTAAGGGCACTGAACACTGCCCCTTCCTTTGCATCAAATTATATCATATCCCGTAGGTCCCGGCACACAGCCAGGGATAAGAGCAGTTACTGTTCCTTCTAATAAGTGAAAAAGCTGTGGCTTTGGGATGCCACTTTGCCAGCTGTCTATCAGGGTGTGTTATGCTAAGGAAATTCTGTTAGGCCTGCTTGCCTTGAGTGCGCTGTTATTAGATGTAAACATGTTCCCCACCCCAGGCCTCAGCACCAGGAAATGAACCTCCGGAATCCAGGGTCCCACTGCTCCTTTAGTTCTGCCCTTGCCTGTTGTTTGGGGTGCCTTGGAGGGAGCCACCTTCTCATCTAAAGATGATTCTGTGGGCTTGTGGTTCTCTTTATTTCTTGATGGGAAGTTGTCTTTCTCCTCTGGATTTCTCCCTGAATTGAATCTCCAAAATACTTCATATATCACAAGCAGCAACAGTGACAGGAAAGAAAAAGTCATTCTGCTGTGTTTGAAAATGAAAATGCCAGCACTCATATTTTACAGAAGCACATAGGGGATACTTATGGTTAATGATAAATAAATAGTACATTGATGATAAAAAGATAGAGTCAGAGGGTTCACGCATAGATGGTATATCAAATATATGGAAAGAACTAGGAAGAAGTTAGCAAAAAGAAAATGACATAGATCTAACTGCAATTGCAAACAATTTTAAATACTAATAATTTAATGAAATAATTTTTTTTTGCTTTCTTCTATTATTTAAAAATGCTAGCTAGCTCTTTGAGAATTACCCAGGGCTGGAGAGATGGCTCAGCCATTAAAGGTTAGGCTCACAACCAAAAATATAAGAGAATTACCCAGCATGCAATACATAAAATGTTTCTGTACTCAGTAAGCATTTGACTAATTATGAGCAATGAAGATTCACTGAAGGTATTATACAAATTCATAGGCACAGGATTCATGAGAAATCTATTAAGTCTTCACAAAACATCTGCTTAGAAATTTTTCAGTGCCTTAGTCAATGCTTGGTAGAGTCAAGATATTCTTTATTATAGATCTTGTGTAAGATAATTCCCATGTATCATGAGACTTTTAATAAATTACACACAACTCATTTAATGCAGCTCTCTCCCAGGAAATATTGTGCTTCTTTTGGCTCTGCAAGTTTCCCTCCACTAACTTTTACTTTAAATTTACTTTTAAAAAAATCACCTATCATCCTGGAGAGGTGGCTTTGCAGTTAAGAACACCGACCGCTCTTCCAGAGGGGCTGAGTTTGATTCCCAGCAACCACATGGTATTATAAAAAAAAAAAAATCACCTATCTATGTAGAATAGTAGCGCAATACACTCAAGAATATATGTTTTATTAAGCAGATTTTCTATAATCCACCATTTCTTATAATCCCACCACTAAGTAGCTTATAACTATGGAAGAATTAATCTTCCAATCTTTCAATTCTCCTATAACTGAAATAGAAATTAATAGCACAAACTCAATGGAATTAATGTACAGATTAAACGAAGTTATGCATGCCAAGCCCTTGAGAGAGTGCCTGGCATAAATTAATTGCATAATCACTGTCTGTGACTGCATCAAACTCCCTCATTCATACTCACCTAGGGCACCCAGCACTGCAGCAACCACTACTGCCACCAAGCACAGGATGCCTAAAGCCACTGCAATGGGCCTCCAAGGAGAAGATGGAGCCTGGCTTCCTGGAAAGAAAGATGAGAAAGAAAATGAGGGAAGATTATGGAACTCTTTAGTAGCTCAGCTCACTGAAATGGTTCTAAAGGGATCAATAGACACTAGGCTCTAGTGACTTGAGAATCTAGTTTTGTAGTGTGAGTCTCCGCTTTCCCCCAGCTTCAGGATACCTCTTCCTCCATTGCTTCAGCTGTGGCATCATTGTCATACCATCTGTAACTCCTCAGTCGTAGGCTCACAGGCTAGTCTATAGGTCTGGATATTAGTCATTCCCTGGAGTCCTACTTGGTCATAGAGCAAACAGCCTTCTGAAGGAAAAACAGCACCAATTACTAAGGATAGCTTTTTCTTGTCACTTAGATGGTGCACGATTTAAACAAATCATTTTCTCCATGCCCTACTTCTTATTTTCTTTTTTCTTTTCCAGTTTTTAAATGGGATCAATAGCACCACACCATCAAATACTGTTGCTGGGAGTAAGCACTTGAGTTCATGCAGCATAAGCATATAAGCCTTAACCTGTTCCTCAATCAATTTTTGTACTATTTTCCAAGTAAATTTCACAAGAAAGGAATTGTGTAAGTGGTTATAAGAGGAAAATAATTGCATAATGGGGGCACCAAAAAGCAGAAGAAAGCAAACTGATGTTAGAACCCATGAGTCATATGTTCCTTTAAGTTAATAGTGAACTGATTTTGTTTTAAGCTTATAACACCAACAGCAGAAAGCCAAGTCATAGAGCTGCCCAATAGGTGACCCTGAAAGAGACTAAAACACTCACTCTGTGTTAGGATGTTAATGTCCTTTATTCTCATCTTGTTTTTCTTTTAATATTTATCTCCTGATAATGAGACATTTTGATTTTGTATCTGTTTTCCATCACTGATATGCTACCATCTCATCTTATAAAATTCCAAACTAATCTCTTACCAAAAAGGTATATCAGATTTGGGATTTTAAACCCTGTGGCTCCTGTCTTCTCTTTGGGTTTAACCAAAGATGCATTCATTTTTATTTGCCACACAATCATCTGTGGTTTCATCCCCCATGACTTTAGCATCCTATGTTATATAATTGTACAGGTTGTTCATTTATGTGTTTCCTGGACCCCTCACAAGTTACTAAAAGACAAGCAAAAAGCAACTCCACTAAAATTGTTTCATCTTTCTCTTTTACTCATGTTACCAGTACCACCTCCCACTGAAGAAGTGGCTATGACTATAGAGTGGAGTGGTCCTGTTTTCTGCTGTGAACCAAAAATAATTTGTGGAAGTCATTGCATCCTTCTCAGGGAATGAGGCTTAGTGAGCATTCAAAGGATATATGATGACTTCCAGCAGTCTTTAAAACTATATGCATATATTATTACATTATATATTATATTATATTATATTATTATTATATACACCAAATATATATATACCAAATATATATCCCATATATATATATATATATATATATATATATATATATATATATATATATATATAAAGCTATATATGAAAATATATTTTCTTAGGAAGTTCAACAAATCAGGAGTCTCTCCAGGTCTCTAATTCTGTTATTTCAGCTAATGAGAATAAAGGTGCTGTAACGAAGATGCTGTTAGCAGAAAGAAAATTGATACCTTTCTCTGATCTCACGGGCCTTTTATGAATGTCTCGAGTGCTGAAGTCTAATTGAGTATATCCATCTTCATCCAAATTCTCTATATGAGAGTGATAGTTCATTGCTTCACAGAGCCCTAGGTAGGCCGCGCACTTGAATGTTCTTCACAAGTAAAATAACTGCCAGGATGAGGGTCACTAAGCCAAACCCTGAAGCAGCCCTTCACTGAGGTTCATGGAGCACAGCTTAAGTAGTGTAGCCAGTGCCCAAAGCAGGAAATGAAAAACACATTGGAGTAATTTCCCCTTTTGCCTCTAGATCCTGTTTCTGAGGCTGTAAATTCTGAAGAAAACGGAGATGCCATATAGTATATGACTGTTGTTTTAGATCAACTTTATGACTGATACATAGAGTACAGTCTTAAAAGACCTTGGTTACACTCCCCATTGACACTGACATGATTAATTTGTATGACCTACGTAAACTGTTAAGCAGTTTGGGTATCTTGAATTCAACATTGGTTTGTTATGTTCTTGCATGCACACATCCCTTCATGTTTCCATACCCTACATATGTATTAAATACTCTATAACTGCCAGGAGTTGGCAACATTTGCAGGAGTTCTCCACAAAGAAACTTATTACCTAATGGAGGAAACCACAGATAAGTATCCAAAGTACATTACTCCCACAACACAAAGCGAATAATTCTCTTTGAGGCTTATCATGGTGTAGAAATATATAGGAGTAAACTTTTATTGATAATGACTCTGCCTTGGGTACTACACAGCACGCATGCTTTCTCATTCTGTCTCCTCCTCCAAGAATTACACTTTAGCATGTATTAGCACTACTATTTTCAAATGAGAGAAAAAGACATGCGCGCCCCTCTGCAATTCGTAGGTTAACAAAAAGTGATCAAATCAGTAGTTTGGAAACAACCAGCATTTGATTACTAATTTAGGTCAACAAGAAGGCTATCAAAGAAATAAGGACAGGATACCATTGCATTGGGCAAGAAAGTTCAATTTGAACTGAAGGCAGAGTCCACAAAACAAAAAATTGAAGACTTTCTCAGCTTGGTGTGTGCTAATGAAAAGAAACTACAGTAGTACAGATAGCCAGAGTGAGTCTTCATCGGGACTTGTCAATTGGCACTTGTTAAACTAAGAAATTCCTTATCTTTGTGACTCAAAACAGTGGCACACCTTGAAGCAGTGCATGCACCTCCAACTCCCAAAGACTGTGAGGAAGAGCAAGGATTCGAATGTTTGCCCTTGAGGAGACTGTTCGTGGCAGTGGACTTCTTATGCCAAGGGCAGAGAAAAGATACTATATTGCGATCAAAGCCCTCAGTTACTTGGAAGCCATGATGGGCTTGCCAGGTGTACTGGTGAAGGCAGGAGGGGTTGTTATCCGAAAACGAGTATGTACTTCTCAATGTCTAGTATGGATAGAGACAGTAGAGCACTCAACAGTGAATGAGAGCCTTCATCTTACATAGTCTGCCACACAAGTCTTACTGTCTATTCCCGATGTGTCACAGAGGGGTTATGTCTGTCTATTTTCAATATGCGCTAGCCATTCAATTCAATAGTGCAGTCTTTGCAAAGCAGCATGGTGAGATGTAGGGATTCTACCACCAACTAAGGCATGCTGACGTCTGAGACGACAACACAAAGAGGAAGATGACCCTGGCACAGGCCATGAGATCTTCATATGAGAGGGAGAAGGAGGGACAGATCCTCTTTTAGTGTCTAGAGGAAAAGAACATCATATTTCATAAGAAGACCCAGACAAGAGAATGTAAGCCAGCAGTCCCTACCAAGTTCCCCTCAGTACTCGATAATCAAACTCTGTGGGTCACCCATAAAACGGAGACATGAAAGTCTGTCTGGGTGTTGACACCATAGCCTCCTGTGGGGGAGGGTAGTGGGCGACAGAAGAGTGTGGTGCATGAAAAGAACTAAATTTCATCATATAAATATAAATATTTGGAAGTGTCAGACAGCAAAGATGAAAAACTGCTTCTAAGAGTTAGGAATCTTAAGTGTATTTGTCAGACTGATATTCCCTAAGAAATTAATCTTTTTACTCAACATGGATTTTCAATGAATTCACATTGATTCAATGTGTAAACATATTTGCACATTTATGTGTCTATAAAGATCATTATAAATGCCATTGTGTGATTCAGTCTATAACCCTGAAGAGGAAGAGCATTCTCTTTCCAGATACTCTGAGTTCAATGTCCAGCCCAGTGCCTGGATCCAGACAGGGAAACAACCATGCTTCTCATGGAAGTCATCACGCTGAGCTAGCAGCGAGTCCACCTTCTACTCTCACATTACAATAAGTCTTTAAATTGCCCTGGGAAGATAGGAGGAATTGAAGAAAGAATGCTGACTGCTGTTTTCAAGGAGAGAGCATTTCATTCATTCATTCATTCATTCATTCATTCATTCATTCATTTTGTTTTTGATATTTTTAAAAGTGGGAATACATTTAATTAAAAATTTTAAAAAAGTGTAAGACATTTAATTAAAAATTTTGTGTCTTAAATTTAATTGAAAGTCATAACTGGTACATTTATCAAGTATGTTTGGGTATCTGTGTGGGCTGTGTTTTTCTTGGGTATTTATTTGTGTGCCTTGGGTGACCGGTGTTTTGTCCTTCATTCCTGTCCTGATGGCTCTTCCTTTTTCCAATGCATTCACTTTTAATACATTGATAGCCACCCCGTTGACCAGTCAGATGTATTGGCTTTTACTTCTTGTGCTCTTAATTTCAGAATCATACTTAACAGAAAGAGTGTAAACAGGATGCTGTATTGCATTCCCTGAGGAAGGTCTCAAGACTGCCCTAGTTGCCAACAACAGCACCTCAGGTGACTTTTGTTCTGTATGTGGGGATTTTACACACCGTTTTATTTAGAACAAAGTAACTGAGCTTAACACATTGGCAGCAATTCACTGGTGTTCTTACAGAGAGGAGCAGGCATCGGATCACAGTGTAAATAAATCACCAGTGCAGTTTCTAAGTTCAGGATCCAGAGACACAGCAGGTGGTGGTGTCCTTTGTGTGCCTGCTGCAGAGCGACAGACTTTAAAGGTGTTTCGATTTCTGAATTGGCTTCTTCCTGTGAAAATGTCTCTTGAGATCCTTGTACCTCGAAAAGAGAGGGAAAACTGATGCACGACAATAACTCTCCTATGGTATATGATCTAAGCCAAGCTGGTGGGAATAGCTCAATGTTTAGCAAAATCACACAGCAAATAGTCAAAGTGATAGCGCCATCTACAGTCTTGTCTTAGGTATTTCAAGGCAAATGAGACTAAATCCTGCCTATCAGCATCGGAGTCTGTTGCAGAATTTAAGCAGGCAGGACCTGAATCAGGGTGGAAATGCTGCTAAAGTTTGCTGTTCCACCGTTCACAGCCATGGTTTTTAGAAGTTGGTTACTCCCAACCCCTTTGGGCTTGTGTGGTTTAGTCATAGCCGTGTATGCCCATTTTGTTTGTAATGTTTAAAGTCAACTACCAATTTTCAGCTTTCCACATTGAAAGAAACTTGTCTATAGTTGTCTTGTTTATTACCAATTCCAAGTATCTAAAGTAAAGGCTTCCCTGTATTAAATTAATACAATTATATACATGGGCTTGTTTTAAATTCCTTTTCTTTCTAAATGCAGACTCTGAGTATCATGGGAGTGGTCTCTGTGTGTCTTCCCTGCTGCTTACGCTGTTCCTGCTACAGAAAAATTCTTTTTAGAATGAATTCTCACTAAACAATCACTGAGTGAATGAATGCATAAATGAACTAAAAAAAAAAAAAGAAAGAACTGTAATCCACATCTCTTTGTCAAGGCTAGTTAAAATAATGAAAAAGCAAAAATACTTGATACAATTACTTTGTTGTCTAAGTTACTGAAGTACGTTGTTGGTTGGTTGGTTGGTTGGTTTAGTTTTAGTTTGTTTTCTGCAGACATGTTTTCACTATGTAGCCTTGACTGGCCTAGAAGCCACTGTATAGACAAAGACAGACTCAAATTCACAGATTTCCACCTGCCTCTGCATCCCAAATGCTATTTCCATTGTTGTGCTTGAGACAGGGTCTGACGCAGTAGCCCAGTATTCTAGTTTTATTTTGTTGCTGTTAGGGTGATTTAGAGGAGGAAAGGGTTTATTAGGCTTATAGTTTCATGCTACTGGCCACCACTGAGAGAGAGCTAAGGTGGGAACTAGGGCGGCTAGTCACATCACAGCTGTAGTCAAAGGCAGAGAGAAACAAATGCATCTTGCTGCCAGCTTGCTTACTTACAAGCTTGCTTATGTAGTCAGGAACCCCTGCGTAGGGTTAGTACTGCCCACTGTGGACTGGGGCCTCCTACATCAATTACCAAGACCATCTGTGAGGCCAAATCTGATTTAGCAATTCCTCAGTAAAGATTTTCTTCCCAAATAGTTTTAGGTTCTGTCAAGTTGAGAGTTAAAGCTTGCCAGGACGCTGAGACTGGCCTAAAAATATTTAGTCCGGGTTGACCTTGAACACACAGCATTCTGGAGCTTCATCCTCCTGAATTTAGACATTGCAGGTATGTCCTGCCATATTCTGCCCTAGATAGGGTTTCAAATCACAAGTTAGGCATTCTGCATCATTTCTAAAACATTATTTATTGGGTGGGCATACACTCATAAAAAAAATTACTTAACTTTGAAATTGATACCAAGTGACATAGTGCTTTACAAGCAATCTTAGCTTTTACAAACAGCTTAGCAAAAACAGATGATTTGACATTTATGAATCTATTGAGCTGGATTTCTGTTGCCAGTGCTATGAAATGTATTATTGGGCTTAAATTATTCATAGTGCAATTGATTTGCTTATTCTGTAAAAGTTAAATTATAAATGAACTGCCGGCTGTGCTCATAATGAAGTCAGGCAACTTAGGAAGAGCTGGGGCATTTGACTGTTGGCTGGACCATAACACAGACCATTAAGTTTCAATATGTTGTAACCAAAGGCCAGTTTAATAACCGTAAAAGCCCAGATTGCTCCAAGTCCACACACAACTCAATTGATTACACAACCACATCATTCCTTTCTAATCAAACCCTCATTCCTATTTTCTCACAAGAAACTGGGGCTCTGTCAGCTATCTAAATGATGACATCATCTACAGATTAATGCTTTTCCCATCATGGAAGAAGCTGATATGGAGGGGTAGGGTTTGGGATGATTTACAAAGTAGGTTCAGGTACAAATATAGTGACTTTGAGGAGTGGCTACATGGCTCAGCTGCCTAGTCTGATGACCTGAGTTTGATCCCAGGGTGGAAGAAAGGTACTAACTCCAATAAGAAGTCCTCAGACCACCATGCGGTCCACAGCACATGTGCCCACACATAAGTAAAAACATACACAAAATAAATATAAATTTGAAACAATTTAGAGTGGCTTTGGTATTAAGATATAAATATTATATACATTATTTTCATTTATCTTTATTGAGACAGAGTCTGATTCTGTAGTCCAGGTTGGCCTAGAATTCACTGGGTTGCATAGGCTGTCCTGAAACTCATAGCAATTGTTCTGTCTTGACCTCTCAAGGATAACTTCCAGATGAAATATTTTTAATTTATTCAATTTACTTTATAAGTTATGAAATTAAATTAGCAGTTGATTCAGGAAAGTGTCTGATTGGTTCATGTTACCAGCCAGAGCCACACTGGATGAAGTTCTCTGAGGAAACCCAGTCTTTGAAAATGTGTGCAGTTGTATATTGTCTGTTCCTCTATTGAGCCAAATATCTTGCGGAGCCCTACGATATCCCACCATAAACTTCTATGATGAAAAATGAAAGAGATGCCACTCATTTTTTATGTGCAAGATAGTACATTCCGGAGCACAGTGTTTCAACACAAGACTCCTAAATAACACACATAGAACTGAGCTCAATTGGTATCTTTAGGTTATTCATTTACTATGCATAAAAGTTTTAGAACCTGCTAAGAAAGCAAGAACATCTCTGTAGGACAATAATTAAATAAATCTATAAAGAATTGAGATTTTTTTCCTGAACTTATCAAATTCTAAGCACTAAAAATACTTCATACAGAACCTTCTCCTAGCAGCCTTCAGATGAAGATGCAGAACTCTCAACACCTCCCTGCACCATGCCTGCCTGGATGCTGCCATGCTCCCACCTTGATGATAATGGACTGAACTTCTGAACCTGTAAGCCAGCCCCAATTAAATGCTGTCTTTATAAGAAAAAAAAATACTTCATACACATGATAGGTTTCTCAGATAGCTATGATGTAGCAAGTGAAGTTATTCTTGTGTTTCATCTGAAGAAATGAAAGAACCACAATTGGTGGTCAGTAACTTGCCCTTCATAATTCAAAAAGTCAGAAGCTGAATTTGAACTCAGATATTTCAATTTCAAAGCCCTTGTATTAAACCAGCATGCTCATTTCACATTCAAGGAATGCATATGTCAACAACCGCAAATTTATATCCGCAGTCAGCAAACTTTCTCTGGAAAAAAAATAAACAAACAACAACAAAACAAAACAAAACAACAAAAAATCCACCTCCTCACACTGAGATAAATTTTTAAAAATTCGCAACCCATTTACACTTCACTGCATATGTATTTTTAGTTCCACTTTAAAAATGTAGAAGAATAGTCTCAGCACACAGGGCATAAATGAGCCACAGGAAAGGGCTGTATCTAGTTAAGACCTGATTTAAATAATACCAAGAGCAGGAGCACAGCCAAGAGTTGGGATCAGTATTCAGTGGTATATGAACTAACAGATGCAACCAGGAGAGGCCAGATCAGGGAATCTGCTTCAGAACAGAGGCTCAGGCAATGATGCACCAGGATCTTTGAAAGCTGCAGGGAAGAGTAGTGAGGATTCATACGCTGTCAGCATGGGTCCAAAAGATAGCTCTGTCATCAGCTTTGAAATAGCAACTGTAGCAGACAGCTACGAAATTCACCCTTCAGTCTTAGACTCCAGTTTATTTTTTTAATTTTTTACAGTTTATGTTTTCAGCTGGATGTATCTTTGTTCAGTGTTAATGCCCCAGCTTTAAAAAATTTACTTTGGACTTTTGCCTAAAGCTGGAATGGAGCAGTGGGGATTGCGTATGCCTTCCATCCAAAAGCAAAAGTAGTCATGAGGCGCCAAGCAATCATTTCCAAGACAGCGAGCGCATAACAAGCTGGGGATGGACAATAAAAAAGACAGAAAGGAAAGAAAATAAGCTCTGTGCTTGTCCAAGCTTAGCATGTTGAGAATGTGGCCAAGCCATCCAGAGGGCAGGAGAGGTAAGAGGACTCTGGAGAATACCCTAAGCTGCGCCATCTGGAAAGATAAAGATACTAAGAATTCACAGGCAAAGACTGAGCAATCTGTGCAGGGCCAATAGTGAAGTCAGCAATACAAGGCAAAGAGATAAGGAAAGAAAGAGAAAGGAAAGGGAGATCGATAAAGGGAAGGAGGAAAGGAGAGGATAAAGGAGAAGGGGGGGATAACAGGATGCTTTTAGTCTGGCAGTTTCATAGTGAGTGGAAAAATGGAGGGACCTAGAGAACCAATGGGCACTGTTTCCACTCTTCCTCTTGGCTTGAACTCTCTCTGCTCCCCTTCCTTGGTGCACACTGGCATCTCCCCAGGGATTGTGACCAGGGTTTGGATGGGCTCGAATCCAAACTGAGTTTTTATTTCTAGCACCCTGTTTTTGTTGGTGGTGGTTTGTTTTGATTTTTAGTTTTATGTTTGCTTGTTTGTTTGTTTGTTTGTCATCTCCCCAATAAAAGAAGTAGTGTCAAGGGGGTGGGTGAGAGCTGGAAGGTGGCTTTGAGAGTAGACTGCTATGAAAGCCCGAGGACCTGAGTCTGGGTCCCCAGCAGATGTCACAGGCCTGTAACCCCAGTGTAAGACTGTGGAAACAAGATGATTCTTGGAGCTTCCTGGCCGTGCAGTCTCGCCAAAACCAAAGTTCCAGACTCAGTGGGAGAAACTGTGTGCAAAAATAAGGTAGGGAAGTGAGTGAAGATACCCAACATCAACATCAGGTTTCCATCCATGTGCACCTGCATGGGTGAGCAACTCCCACCCTCAACACACACAAATGACAGCAATGAGAAGACTGAAAATAAAATAGTTAAAAGTCCAGAAAGACAAAGCTGTTCACCTAGGTGTCTATAGTCATGGAAAAGACTTTCACAAATGACTGTGAAATAATAGTATCAAACATAAAAGAATAAAAAGAATTCACCCCCAGCAGATTTTTCACTAGATGAAAAGAAAGATTCAGGTCTAACAAGATGGCTTAGCAGATTAGGGCACTTGCCACCAAGCCAGATGATCTGAGTCCCATGCCTGGGAACATATAATGGGAATAGAAAACCAGCTCCTTGGACTTGTCCCTGGCGGTGCATGCTGTGGTACACACACATACTCACCACTATCATGCACACAATATATAATTCACATTAAAAAAAGAACAAAGATCTTTAGAAAAAAAATTGCCTCATGATGAAAATGTTTAGAGATAAAAATGGAGAACACAGGGAATAACATCCAGAGTTCAGATCTCCAGCACTCAGGTAAAGGCTGGGCATACTAGCATAGGCCTGTTACTGGCTATCGTAGGGTATTGAGCAGAGACAGTATGCCTGGGGCTTTCTGATCAACCAGCTTAATCTGTGAACTACATGTTCAGTTAAAGCTCTATCTCATAAACCAGAGAGTGATAGAGGAAGACAAGCCTCTGGCATCTATAGGCATCTGAATGTGCCAGCACACCCACACAACATGTGTATACTCATACAGACAAATGGTAACTCAGAGTGTATACACACACACACACACACACACACACACATAATCACTTATGCATGCTCATGTACACATGCAGAAAGACACATTAATAGAAAAGCGTTTAGGAAGTAACTTCTTAAGTTGACAAAAATCATCTAGGAAACATGTATAGTTGACATCATACTTAAGGTTTAATAACTTACGGTAAGGTCAAAATACAGACATTCACAAAAGCATGAAATACTTTCATGTAAATATATATTTAATGTGTGTGCTGAAACTCCAACAGCTTATGGAAGAAAAGTTTCAAGAATAATGGAATGAAGTTACCAAGGTCTCACAGTACAAGACTAATATAAATTCATTGCTTTTCAGTACAATAACAGCAAATACTTATAAATCAAAACTGTAGGTGATAATTCCATCTTTAGTAACTTGGGAAGTATGAAACATGTAATGACAATCTATAATGTCAGAGGAAAATACAAAAGAGAGTTCAAAGAATACACAAATAATAGTTTGGGAATCAGTATTCTTTTATTTTGAGAAAGGATTTCACTATGTAATCCTGGCTGAACTCAGAGACATCTATTTGCCTCTGCCTCCTGAGTGCTGAGATTAAAGACATGTGCCACCATGCCTGTCTATGAATCAACATTTTAAAGGTTTTTAACTCTCTTAAAACTTATCTATAGATTCAATATGACTAAAACCAAAATTCCAAAAGGGGTTTTATGGAGTTGATGAGCCAGTTCAAAACTGAGGACAGTAGCACAAATCAACTAAAACAGCTTTGGATAAGAATGTACTTCAAAATCATCACTGCCTGATTTCAATGTTTATTATAAAACTATAGCATCAAAAATAGTGCAGTAGTCATGGTAGGAAAATACACAGAGAACCCAGTGGGATAAAGCATGTGGAAACTGTAAAGGGTTTTTAAGGGCAACAGCAACCCCATGAGATTGTTGAAACAATTGGATGTCCAAATGCAAAACCAGGAACTTCAAGGCATAACCTGAAAAGCATTTGAAATAGTCATAGACCTCAAGATAAAACCCGAAGCTATAATCTTTCAGGACCAAAAGGTATAAGAACAAAGTTTTATAGTGTTGAATTAGGCAGTGAGTTCTTAGAAATAATGGCTGAACTATGAAAATAGACTTTATCAAACTTAAAACGTCTGTTTTATGAATGTTCTGTTCAAAAACCAACAGCAAAAACCAACCACAAAAAAAGATGAGCTATAACCAAAACAAACAAACAAACAAACAAACACTCTTGTTCCTTATCAGGCTGTTTTTATTCTCAAGTATGTAAATCCTTCAGATTTAAAATTAAAGAAAACAAAATTCTCAAAAGATGTGCTGTTATTTCATCGGAGAAAATATACAGATATTAAGCGATAACATTTAAATAAATCCAAGACTATTTGCCATTTAAGAACTTCAAAGTAAAAGTGCAATTGTACACAGTTATATATCAATAAAAATTGCTAAAAGGCCTGAAGAAATGGCTCAGAGTTTAAGAGTACTGCCTGAGCCGGGCGGTGGTGGCGCACGCCTTTAATCCCAGCACTTGGGAGGCAGAGGCAGGAGGATTTCTGAGTTCGAGGCCAGCCTGGTCTACAAAGTGAGTTCCAGGACAGCCAGGGCTGTACAGAGAAACCCTGTCTTGAAAAACCCAAAAAAAAAAAAAAAAAAAAAGAGTACTGCCTGATTTTCCAGAGGACCTGGGTTCAGTTACCAGAGTCTATAGGATGGCTCAAAAACATCTGTAATTCCAGTCCCAGAATATACAATGCCCTCTTCTGATTTCCTCTGGTACTAGACATGTACATGGTACCAACACATATGTGCAAGCAAAATACTAATGCATATACATTAGATAAATCTAAAAATTAAAATTTTCGTAGGAGAAGATAAACCAATTCTTACTGCAACTTGATATTCCAAGGCTGGTTGACTTCCATGAGAGGCCTCCTCTTTTCTGAAGAGAAAGGGAGGAGGAGTGGATGGGGCTGGGGGAGGGAGGTGGGGGAAGACTGAGAGGATAAGAGGGAAGGAAACTAGGGTTGAGATATAAAGTAGACTAATTTTAAAAAATATCATTTTAAAAAAAATGAAGATTTTCAAAAAAGAATGGTTAAAATGGCCAACCATATATTCCTACACTGAATGATCAAAGCATCACACTCATAGGTGGTTACCTAAGAAATAAGAATTGTCCATGGACATTCATAGCAGCTTTATTTGTAAATGACCCCAAACAAAAACAAGCCAAATGGCATCAACAAATACACAAATAAAAAAAAAATGGCAATATGTGCCCACGGGGGATGCTCAGCATTTAAAAAAGAATGAAGAACTGATACGAACAAACACTGAGGTGGAGATGTATGAATACCAAAATAATAGCACCAAGTGGAAGAGGCTGGACTGAAGAATCCTGGGTGTGTTATGCTCTTCCGTTCCCATAAACCATAAAAGTCATACTTGACAGTGCACTCCTTCAGTCTTAGTACGTGGGAGTCAAGGGCAGGTGAAGCTCTGGAAGGTGGAGGCCAGCCTGGTCTGTGTAGTGAGTTCCAGGCCAGCTAGAACTATACAGTGAAAATCTGTCTTTAAAACAAAATAATAAACTCTATGAAATGCAAACTGAAATTAGATTGGTGTTTGTTCTGGGGAAGAAGCATTGGAAAGGGGCAGAAGCGACAGATATGTTCATCATCTTGACTGTGATAATACGATCACAACAGGGAACCATGGAAATAACTTATAAATTTGGATCATTACAAACTCATTACACACAAAACTCCCAATGTCTCATCTTTGCAAGGATGTATCTAGCATCTGAACACACACACACACACACACATATACACACACACTCACACATGTTATATATGCTATATTTTGTCTAGAATAATGGAAAGCTTCCTTCAAAGTGGAAGAGTCTGTGATGTATGGGGATAGTGGAGACCCTGATAATAAAAAATTCTAAATCCATCTGTTTCAATAGAGCAATATTTTTATACCCAGCTCAGATGATTCTAAGAACTTGTTCTTCAACTGAATTTTACCCATTTTGGCCATGTATGTTTCTGAGTCACAGCATAGCATGACAGAGTCAAAGAGAGGTTACAAAAAGTATATATTTTAAGGGAAAAATTTTCTAGTTTTGTTTTGGGGCTATATATTCTATGGCTTTAGCAAATACTGTTTTTAAAGGCTCAAGTTATAACACTGTTCTTTGGTAGAGCAAAAATGAAGAAATAACTGATACAAGAAATGATCACAGGACCTGGAGAGATAACTCATGGCTGTTCTTTCAGAGGACATGAATTCAATTCTTCACATCTACATAGCAGATTATAGCCATCTACAATTCTAGTTCCAGAGAATCTGATGTCCTCCTCTAATCTCCAATGGCACCAGGCACTCATGTGGTACAAAGAGAGACACGTAGGCAAACTGTCCATAAACGTACAATAAAAATAAAATAAATGTGTAAATGGTGCATTCTGGAGATGGACCCCAGTCATAAAGATCAAGCCATGACCTTTTAGAGGTCTTGAGTTCCTGCTTGTTTTCCAGTTCTGTTTCTTTGCATGTTATTTCTCAGAGATGCTTTGCCTTTGAGCTCTGCCTGCACTTGAGAAGGTTTTCTATGTTCTGTTTTTCATGCAGCAACAGAAGGCATACCGAGGTAGAAGAGACTGAGTATAAAGCATCCCCCAGTTCAGGCAGGAGGTATCGTTTAAAACACGAAAGGGAAGAAGGATTGCAGGATGGCTGGGAGGCTTGGGAGGGGCAAGGCCAGTGTGTATGGATAAACAATTGAACTCACAACTTTTGGTACAAAGATGTCAAACATCTGGACCCCCAGTATTTGCTTCTGGTCTTGTCTCTGTTGTGGTGAACTGCAGCTAGCTGGTAGCTGACAGCTGTCAAGGCCATCATGGTTTGCACGCAGGTAATAAAGAATAGCTTAAATTTCAGAGCGACAGTCAAGGGTCTTCTCGTGTTCTTCTCCAGAATCTTTAGATTCACCGAATTCGCAATAGATTTGCTTTCTTCTGACATATGCTGAATGCAGTTAAAATGCAGTTTTCAGCAAACACAGCTCCCTGTTGAAGGTATGCACAGCTGCCTGATGAATGCATCTGTAAAGAAATGCCCCTGATCCTAAAGCTGCAGGTAGAAAGAAAAAAAATAAATAAATAATAAAACAGGACACTTATCATCTTTATGTTAGAAATCAACCATGTCTCAAAGCTTGAAATTAACAATAATGTGAAAGAAAATGCCAGAAAGGTCTGAAGGGGCAGATGACAAAGTCTCTTGTGATTTTAGTGTATTTCCCACTCTTTATCCTAACAAGAAGAGGACACAGGTGGAATGTGACAGGGACTTCAAAGCAGGTCCAGACAGGAATAAAACACTCAAAATGGCCACCAAGAGGAGTAGTATACTTACAATTGAAAACTCAAAGGAGACCCATTATCCCATAGCCATGGGTGGTTGGGCTTCTCCCGATGCAATCCCATCCAGAATGGGGAGGTGGAATGGGAAGTTGCTTGTAAGATGAAGGTCTGTGGAAAGACACCACTTTGAGTTTTTGATTTATCAAACTAAATAGCAAAAAAGTCTTCAACATCCCTTGGTGCTTTAATGAAAATGTTTATAAAGAACTATGGAGACTTCACATCCTATATTCCCAAGACCAAGTATGCAATCCTGTTGAAAAACAACTATTTTCTCTCTCAAGCAAGTGTTCTGCCTTGTGGTGGTTTGAATGAAAATAGCTCTGATAGTCTCATAGGAGTGGCATAATTGGATATGTGCCCTGTTGGAAGAAGTATGTCACTGGGGGTGGGTTTTGAGGCTTGAGAAACTCAAGCCAAGCCTAGTGTCACCCTATTCCTGCTGTCTGCATATCCAGACATAGAACTCTCAATTTCTCTCCAGCACCATGTCTGATTGTGTGCTGCCATGCTTCCCACATGCTGACAAAGGATCAATCCTCTGAACTGTTAGCTAGTCCAAAATAAATGCTTTCCTTTATGAGACTTGCCATGGTCATGGCATTTACTCACAGAAAACAAAACAAAACAAAACAAAGGAAACAACAACAAAAACCAAAACCGAAACCAAAAACCTGACTAAGACACTCCCCAAAACTCCTAAGCCTACATTTTCTTTTACCAACTCATAATCCATCACCATCATCCCAAATTACTCACCAGATCATCTGTGCTATTAATTTGTAGTAACTGGGCATCCAAAGATAAGCAGTTCTCCCGGCTTTTTTCCCAGTTAAAGGGCCCATGGAAGAGGTAACAGTTTTCCTTATGCCAGAGCCAATCTTGTGGACAAGGACCTAGGAAGTGTTTATATTAAATGAATGAATTCTTAGTAAAAACATGTCTTCAATACTTCCTTAGAAAGATACCCAGATTCTACAGACACCAAAATGGTCAGTCTTTACTTCCCATAAATATGTATGTGTATGTGTATATGTATGTGTATGTGTACGTGGATGCGGATGTGGATATGGATGTAGATGTGGACATATACCTGTACCTGTACCTGTATCTGTATCTGTATCTGTATCTGTATCTGTACCTGTACCTGTACCTGTATCTGTATCTGTATCTGTACCTGTACCTGTACCTGTACCTGTACCTGTATCTGTATCTGTATCTGTATCTGTATCTGTATCTCTATCTGTATCTGTATCTCTATCTGTATCTGTACCTGTATCTGTATCTGTACCTGTACCTGTACCTGTATCTGTATCTGTATCTGTACCTGTATCTGTATCTGTACCTGTATCTGTATCTGTATCTGTATCTGTATCTGTATCTGTATCTGTATCTGTATCTGTAGATATAGCTGTATGCACCATGTGCATGCAGTGCTCTCAGAGGCCAGAAGATAGTGTCAGATCTACTGGAACTGGATTGTTGACAGGGATGAGCTACTATGTGGGTACCCAACCAGTACTCTTAATCCCTGAGTCATATTTACAACTCTTATTTACCTTTATGTCTTTTCATTTTTATTGAAAGTAGATGGTTTTCAAACATTATATTTTGACTCCTCACTCTTCCTTTCCTTTGTGTGTGTGTATGTGTGTATGTGTGTGTGTGTATGTGCATGTGTGTGTTCTTCAACTATATATACTTCCAAATAAAAAGACATAAGGCATTCTGATTTTAGTAATCTAAGCTGACTTTCCATTTAGCATTTCATCTCCCCTCTTTGGAGACATAGATTAGTATACAAATTTGGAATTTGATTTTTTTAAAGTTATATTAGGAATGTTGAAAAAGAGAGTAAAAAAATGGATGTCCACTGGCAATTCTGTTATTACAAAGTCAGATATGAATTTAAAAACTCCATTTCTCTGAGTGAAAGAATTAGTTTTCACTACTTTGTCTCCTTCTTTTATCCCTGTGCTACACAATACAGTCCCCAGTATGGTTTGTGAAATGAGGTAAGTTTTCAGACACTCGTGCTTGCACTTAAAGCACACATATGACTTTGAGAGGTAGTCAGAACCATGCAGACTGTTGAGAACATCATACTGGTTTGTGTAAAATTAATATTTCAGATGGTGTTTGGTTAAAAAACTATGTCATTACAATTAAATTTATCTGCTTTCTTCCCCCTTCCTTAAACATGTGTGTGCTAGAAAATTTCCCTTTGCAGAATAGCTCAGATTCTTTTGGACAAGTTTGTTTTAGGAAGAATGTTGTATTGATATAAAATGAGGATTCTTAATTTCAGTGAGATTTCAGGAACTAAGATGTTCCTAGCAGCAAACTTTTATAAGGAATCCTGCAAAGTCAATCTGGGAGAAGGAAGTAGGTAAAGGTATCAATATTCACAAACTGAGAACTCCCAGACCACCAGCATGGTCAACACCAACCTGGTTGTGATGGTAATACACAAGGAATTGCCTTTTGCTGTCCAGTGTGACAAAAAGGGGAAGAAAGTCCTTAAAGAAAGTTACATTATAATTTAAATTTTGGATTTGGAGCAAATCCCCCTGATAATTTTATACAAGCCAGCTTCATCAGAAAGACAAATGTAGGCTAATATGGTGACTCTTGCTTGAAATCCCAGCACTCAGGAGTCTATGTCAAGAGGATCTCCATGAGTTCAAGGCCAATCTGTTCTAACTAATGAGTAGCAGGCCAACCTGGGCTACAGAGTGGGAATCTAAAAAACAAACAGTAAAAAAGAAAAAAACTACACAAACAAATATATATATATATATATATATATATATATATATATATATATTATGTATAAGATAAAGTAGGAAGAAAAGCAGAAGAAAAGTTTGAAGGACACATATGAGTCTAAAGCAGGCTCATTATTCGTGATTGGTCTAGCCCATTGCAGTTGCAAGTGTAAACAAAACAGGTTTTTTGAACTAAAGAAATGGTCTAGCCAGGCGGTGGTGGCGCACGCCTTTAATCCCAGCACTTGGGAGGCAGAGACAGGAGGATTTCTGAGTTCGAGGCTAGCCTGGTCTAAAAAGTGAGTTCCAGGACAGCCAAGGCTACACAGAGAAACCCTGTCTCGAAAAACCAAAAAAAGAAAAAAAAAAAAAAGAAATGGTCTAGATACTTTGTTTATATTATGCCAAAGTGAGAAAGGAATGCCTCTGTATGTGGTTTTAAAACTGACTACATTATCCTGTGTGTGTGTGTGTGTGTGTGTGTGTGTGTGTGTTTGTATGTGTGTGAGAAAGGTATGGCTCTATGTGTGGTTTTAAAACCAACTATATTATTGTGTGTGTATATATTTGTATGTATGTATGTATGTAAAACATTATATAGCATAAAACAATATCTAGTATTACATACAAATTAATGAATATAAATATTATTTACCAATTACACAAACTGGTGGAGGTACTTTACATATGTGAACCCATTTAATCATTGTGAAACTCAGAGACAGACTACTAATTATCTTCATTTAACAGATCAAGAAGTCAGGAATTTGCACCTAATGTTGCATGTATATTTAACGCCTGTTGATAAACCTTGGTCTTCAACTTATCTAGATCTGGAATAGACTAAATAGGTAAAACCTTCCACAAATTTGAGAAAACCAGCCTCATTTTTTCCAAATCGGATTTCAGTATTATGATATTTTTATGAGGCTTTTCTTGAGGCCACATGATCAAAGCATGCATCTGGGATTGCTACTAATTGGTTATGTCTAACATATAAAGGAATGGAAAACCAGACTTATATATCTGCCAGAAAGGGAAATGTATACTCTGTGTCTGATCTGTTTTTCATTTCTGACATCTCTGAGAGAGGGCTTCTTATGGTCCCGACAATTTTCAGGTGATAAAAATAAATTGTTTTACTACTACATCTGTGAAACAAACCAGTGGTTGTGATTTTACTTGTCTGTGTATGTAAACACTCTTATCTTTGATATTTAATCTTCCTTGTCTTAAAAATTGGTTTGAAGTGTTTGGTCCCTTTAACTTATTGAAAAGTTCCTCCCTAGAAAAATTAAATATATGTTTGACTCTAGTTGAAGGTCAATTTAGCTAAAACTCAATGTTTACTTTTGCAAATTTGTATTATCACATTTATACAGAAAATATTTATTTATTTATTTATTTATTTATTTATTTATTTATTCAATTGATCTTTTCCTATAGCCATGCCTAAAACTTTCTATGTAGACCAGGTTGGTGTAGAACTCAAAGACCTACCTGCCTTTGTCTCCCCATTTAGGATAAAAGACATGTCCTTTCATTCTGGGCCTGAAAAGACTTATAAACTGAGTAACTTAACATCTAACCACTCATCATCATTATTGTTAAACTCTATCATGCTCTTAATATTTTTGTCTATACAATGAAGGAATGGCCACCTACATCATTATTATATATGTGTTCAAAGAAAGTGCACATTTAAACTGTTAGCCACAAAAGCAAGACATTGGAGAAATTTGCTTTTTATTGGCACTTAATTGCTAACCCTGAGAGTGGAGCCCTTATCGGAGCACCTCCTGAGAATGGACATGGTAGTGAAAGAGACTCCATCATAACTAGCTCTGTACTTAGAAGTAGATGCCTCATTGATTACACTGCAGAAAAGATCAATATTGCAGAAATGTAGTAATAATCTGATGGCACAAAGATTGTCAGCACAATCTATTCTTTCTCTGCTCCCTAGATTCTTTTTTTTCTTAATTTTATTTTATTTTCTAAGTTTTTTTTATTTACATTCAAAATCATTTCCCCTTTCCCTCTTAATCCTGTTAGACAGATGAAACTATCTCAATTCCTATATAAGCCCACTTTCCAGACCTCTTACTTCTGTTCAGTCTGAAGTATCCGCCTAAGACTTCAGTCAGCTGACCTCCTCTGCTTGTACTTAGACAGATGTAGTGTCCACTTAGGAAACAGGGTCAGAATGAAGCTAACACAGGAGCTGGGCTAAAGAGCTGCAGTGACAGGAGAAACCCAAGGAAAGGGAGGCCAGCGACTAAGATGCATTTGGAAGGACACAATAACATATCTGTGGCAAGAGGGTGACAATGGGACAGGATGGTGCTTCAGCCCAAACCTCGAAGCCAGAATTTGAAAGAAGGAAGAAAACTTTATGGCCGTGAGAAGCCGAGCTTGAACAATTCTGATGATTGCTATTGTTACCATGGGCTAGATGAGAAATGACAGACAGAGAGCTTGTGTAGGACACACTGAATGCGTGACATATGTATAGCTGTGGTGGCTTTGTTAAATAAACCTAATTAAGAGTGGGCCCACCAAGCCTCCCCTGTACCTGAAGAGTTTGCAGCTCTCTGCAGGGCTTCTTGGAGGTTCTTATTCTTCTGCAGAAGCTCCTCCTGCTCTTTGGATTTCTCGTTCAGCTTCCAGGTGAGAGTGTCAATCTTTCCCTTCAATTCCCTCTGGGACTCCTCTACAGTGTGAGCAAAGTGGGAAAAAGTCCTTGAGAAGAGTTACATTAATATCTCAGTTTTTCACTGTAGCACAAGTATACCTGATAATTTAAGAGAAGAAAGATTCATCAGGAAGACAAACAAGCCTAATATGGTGGCTCTTGCCTATTATCTCAGCACCCAAAAGACTAAGGTCAGAGGATTTCTATGAATTCAAAACCAATCTGATCTAAATAATGATTCCCAGGTCAACCTGGAGTACAGAATCAGAATCTATTTAAAACAAACAAACAAAACAAAACACAAAAAAAATCAAAGAAACCTGCAGGAAATGAAAACATGTGCATAAATGATAAGACAGGAAGATTCCAGAGTAGTGAAAACAGAAACTAACTTAGAAAGGACATACAGAAATCTAAAGCAGAATGTGAACTTTCCTCATAATTTGTCTAGATCCATTAGAGTATATAAAGATAAACAAATCAGGATTTTGGACCAAAGAATTGGTCTAGACACCTTGCCTATATTATGACAAAATGAGAAAGGCATACCTGTATGTACTGTATTAAAATCAACTGCATTTCTCTCTCCCTCTCCCTCCCCCTCCCTCCTTCTCTCCCTCCCCCTTCTCTTCCCCTCCCTCTCCCTCGCCCTCTCCCTCCTCTGTCTCTCTGTTGTGTGTGTGTGTGTGTGTGTGTGTGTGTGTGTGTGTGTGTATAAAATATAATATAGCTTGTAGCAATACATACTAGGACGTACAAAATTTATTGAACACAAATATTATTTGCTAGTTATTCAAACTGCTGGAAGTACTTTGTAAATGTGAACTGATTTAATCATTGTAAAACTCAGATATAAACTCCACTAATCATTTTCATTTGACAGATCAGAAAATCAGGAATTTGAACCTAATGTTGAGTGTGTATGTAATGTCTTTTGATAAAACTTTGTTATCTACTTATTTGGATCTGGAATGAGCTAAAATCTAGGCTTCTGGTTATGCCTGTGAGACAGTTTCACAATGAGATTATCTGAAGTGGGAAAACCTCCTCTAAATATGGACATCTTCTTCCTGCATCAACACAAAGACAAGGAAGAAGGGAATTTTGCTTTTTATTAAAGAACATTCACTCTGCAGGCAAGTTTATCAATTCCATGGCTGCATTCCTTTACTGATACTAGAGTCAGTCTCTGCTGACATCTAAATTAAACTGAAGATAAGTACTTCTTCAAAGATATTTCAGATTTTCAGTGTCAGATAATGACAGGTGAAACTCCCAGCCTTAACAACTATTCAACTGCCAAGTTTTCCACCCATCCAGTGTGAGATATCCCTTGTTGGGTGCTCCACACATACTACATAAACCAATCAAATAAAACCCCTTTTAATATACAGTTATCCTGTTGCTTCTGTTCCTCTTTAGATCCTAATACGTTCACTATAGCACACTTCCTCTCAAATGACTTTGATGGTGAACTAATGGAGGAAATATTCCTCTGTGGGAGCTAGATAGGCTAGATTCAGGACATGCTAGACATTCAAGATTTGGGGGCTTACAGGGAACCTGCCTCGTTCATCAAACTCTTTTCATAGTTAAAGATTAAGAAAGACCACCAGCTCTGATGCTGAATATAAAAACTATTTTTCTGATGACCTTGCATCTCCTTAGTTTCTAAGTAGATTATACCAGATCTGTTAGTAGGACAGATAAAACTTCCTCAAATTTGAGAAAACTAGCCTCACTTTTCCACATGGGATTTCAGTATTATATTTTTATTAGACTTTTTCAGAAGCCATATGATCAAGAGTGCATCTTGGGTCTCTACTAATTGGTTATATCTAGCATTAGAAGGAATGGAACACAAAGCCTAGAATATCTGCCAGAAAGATCATGTGAGTTCTGTGTCCTATGCACAGTTCATCTCCAGCATCTCTGAGAGAGGGTTCTCCATGGTCCTTACACAGATTGACTCCCAGGCAATCTACCGCTGATAAATGTAAATGTTTCACTGCTGCATGGGTGAAACGAACCATTGGTTGGGATTTTGGTTGTCTGTGTATGCAAACATCCCCATTCTTAATGTTTAAGCCTCCTTCCCTTAAAAATTGTTTGGAAGGGTTGGGTCCCCTTAATTTATTGAAAAGTTCCTCCCTAGAGAAATTAAACATATGTTTGACACTAGTCAAAGTCAATTTGTCTAAAACTTTGCTTAGTTTTGTAAATCTAAATTACTCTTCTCCCTCCCTCCCTCTGTCTCTTCCTCCTACCTCCTTCCCTCCTTCTCTCTCTCTCTCCCATCTCTCTGTTCCTTTTCTCCTTGTAGCGTTGGTTAGAACTTGCTGCTTAAACAAGGTGACCTTGTACTCAGACATCTGCCCGCTTCTGTCTCTCATTAGGGTTAAAGGTGTGTTCAAGCACTCTCAGCCCAAAAAGACTTTACATCATACCACTCATCTTCTTTATTGATAACTCTATCCTACTCTCAACATTGTTATATGTATTTTGAAGAGGTAACAATATATATATATATATCATTATTATATAATCTGTACTCAAAGAAACTGCACATTTAAACTGTTAGCCACATAAACAAGACATTGAAGAAATTTGCTTTTGACAGGCACTTAACTGTCAATCCTGAGAATGGAGCCCTCATTTAAGCACTTCTTATGAAGGGACATTGTAATGGAAGAGACTCTGTCACACCCAACTCTGCACTTAGAAGCACATATCTCATTGATTACACAGCAGAAAAGCTCCATAGTGCATTACATTCTCAGATTCTGAATCCCTTTTGACAGATGAACCCATCTCAATCCCAATAGAAACCCACTTTCCAGGCCTCGGGCTTTTGTTCAGCCTGAAGTATCCACCTAAGTCTTCAGTGATCTGACCTCCGCTGCTAGTACTCAGACAGCTGCTGTGCTCATTTAAGAAACAGGGTCATAATGAAGCTTACACAGTAGCTGAGGGAAAGAACTGCAATGACACGAATACCCTAAGGAAAGGGAGGCAAGTGACTAGGATGCCTTTAGATGCACTGGCAGGAGGTGACAATGGGAGAGGATGGTGCTAGAGTCCAAACCTCAAAGCCAGAATTTGAAAGAAAGAAGGAAGAAAACTTTATGGCCATTGTAGAGAGCCATACTGGGGTGTCGTGTCACCTGGCAGGAACTTGACATTGACCAAGGTGAAGCCTGTGAGCTAAAATTCCTGAGCTAGACATAATCCTACTACACCTAGGGTGGGGTGAAGGTGAAGTTCTTTGTTCCTTCAGGTCTATGAATTTCTGAATTAAGCAGGCGACCCGCCCAGCTGCCCTTGCAGTAGAGCCAACGCCTAGTGAACAGCCAACCCATTTCCCCGGAACACACCCTGGAATTTGTGGGAAGGGTCTTGCCTGAAACCTTAAATCCTCGGTACCCAATAAACCACGGACTTTGAATAGCAAGGTTGTCTTGGTCCACGTTTCCCTCATCACCCCGTTTCTATCCCCAGCTCTCTGTCCAGAGAACCCGATAACCCGTTCGTATGAAACCGAAGGCGGTTTCAGGCCATGAGAAGCAGAGCTCCAATAATTTAAATGATTACCGGGCCTCCCATGGGCTAGGGTGGAAATGGCACTCACAGAGAGACGATATAGGGCACTCTGAATGCTTGGCTTATGTGGGGTGTGGTGGATTTGTTAAACCTAATTGAGACTGGGCCTAACACCCACCCGTCCTCCCCTGTACCTGAAGAATTTACAACTCTCTGCAGGGCTTCTTGGAGGTTCTTATTCTTCTGCAGAAGCTCCTCCTGCTCTTTGGATTTCTCGTTCAGCTTCCAGGTGAGAGTGTCAATCTTTCCCTTCAATTCCCTCTGGGACTCCTCTACAGTGTGAGCAAAGTGGGAAAAAAGTCCTTGAGAAGAGTTACATTAATATCTCAGTTTTTCACTGTAGCACAAGTATACCTGATAATTTAAGGGAAGAAAGATTCATCAGGAAGACAAACAAGCCTAATATGGTGACTCTTGCCTATAATCTTAGCACCCAAAAGACTAAGGTCAGAGGATTTCTATGGATTCAAAACCAATCTGATCTAAATAATGATTCCCAGGTCAACCTGGCTCTTGCCTCTTCCCTCTTGCTCCTCTCAGCCTTTCTCTGACCCTCTTGGGCTCTCTTCTCCTCCCCCCCCTCTCCACATGGTCATGGCTGGCCTCTACTTCTCTACTCTCTCTGCCTTTCTCTGCCTCCACTACCCCATTAACTCCCATCCTCTGCCCTAAATAAACTCTACTCCATACCATGTCTGTGTGTGTCTGGTCCCTCAGGGGAAGGGATGCCTCGGCATGGGCCCCTCTGGGGCGTCCCCTTCCCCCATACCGCCGTAAACCACATTCTCTAAAACCTCCTTCTCTTTTTATGATCATAACATTGGCGAGCCAACCAGGAGGATCACAAGTGCACCGGGTGAGGATCATCATAGGGAATGTTTCCAGAAATAGTTGAGATTCAAGCTATCAATATATAAAGTTGTTACTAAAAGAGTAAGTATACAAATTGAGAACCTTGGGTGGTTTTACTATCTATTACTTAAAAATAGTGTTCATACTGTCAGAAGTAAACTAAACAATGTATTAAACTTAAAAGAGATGTAGTTATCAAATGCCTTTCTTTAGTCCCAGCCACTTTGGAGGCAGAGGCACAGAAGTCTGTGAGTTCCAGGCCCTTCAGAGGTACAAAGTGAGAACCAAACCTAGGTCTTCTAGAATAGCAGGAAGCACACTGAACTATTGTGCTGTCTTTCCAGCCTCAGGCCCTCATTTTTGTGCGGCAAAGCTTACTGTCTGAGCTAGCTAGAATTCTTTTTAAAAATCTTAAAAATTTTATTTCAAATTTTATGTTTTGCCTGCATGTATAGACACCTGTGTACCACATTTGTGCCTGGTGCCTACAGAGGCCAAAAGAAGATATTGGGTCCCCTGGAACTAGAGTTACAGACAGTTGTGAGCCACCATGTGGGTGCTTGGAATGGAATTTGGTCCTCAGGAAAAGCAGTCAGTGCTCTTATCTCCAGCCTCCTAGCTGGATTTTTAATTTTTTTTTTAATTTTTCAGAGACAGGGTTTCTTTGTGTAGCCTGGCTCTCTTGGAATTACCTCTGTGGACCAGGTTGGCCTCAAACTCAGAGATATTTGCCTGCCTTTGCCTTGAGTGCTGGGATTAAAGGTGTGGAGTGGTTAGAAACTTCACAGATTCCAAGGTGGGGCACCTTTCCTTTCTCTCATGTTCCTATCTTTCTGGTCTGTCTCTTCCATAGCTAGGCATGATGTTGAAGGCCTGTAATCCTAGCTTTCTGGAGGCTGAGGCAGGAGGATCGCAAATGAATTCTAGACCAGACTAGGCTACATAGTGAGATGTCTGCATATGGCTCAACAAAGAACAAAACCAAAACCCAGGTCAACCTGGAGTACAGAATCAGAATCTATTTAAAACAAACAAACAAAGCAAAACACAAAAAAATCAAAGAAACCTGCAGGAAATGAAAACATGTGCATAAATGATAAGACAGGAAGATTCCAGAGTAGTGAAAACAGAAACTAACTTAGAAAGGACATACAGAAATCTAAAGCAGAATGTGAACTTTCCTCATAATTTGTCTAGATCCATTAGAGTATATAAAGATAAACAAATCAGGATTTTGGGCCAAAGAATTGGTCTAGACACCTTGCCTATTTTATGGCAAAGTGAGAAAGGCGTGCCTATATGTACTGTATTAAAATCAACTATATTTCTCTCTCTCTCTCTCTCTCTCTCTCTCTCTCTCTTTCTCTCTCTTTCTCAATATTTTTGTGTATGTATCCTACTCTCTTTCTGTATGTGTGTGCATAAAATATAATGTAGTATGTAGCAATATCTACTAGTACATACAAAATTTAATGAACACAAATATTATTTACCAATTGCTCAAACTGCATATGGAAGGTGACAATGAGACAGGATGGTACTTCAGCCCAAACCTCAAAGCTAGAAGGAAGGAAACTTTATGATCGTGAGAAGCAGAGCTCCAACAATTCCAATGATTACCAGGCTTCCCTTGGGCTAGGGTAGAAATGTCCCTAACAGAGAAGCTGTGTAGAGCACTTTGAATGCTTGGCATACGTGTGCTGTGGTGGTTTTGTTAAACCTAATTAGGACTGGGCTGAATACCCACCCGGCCTCCCCTGTACCTGAAGAGTTCGCAGCTCTCTGCAGAGCTTCCTGGAGGTTCTGAATCTTCTGCAGAAGCTCTTCCCGCTCTTTAGATTTCTCGTTCAGCTTCCTGGTGAGGGTGTCTACCTTTCCCTTCAGTTCCTTCTTTGATTCCTGTGAAACATTTTCTGCCTTCTGCTGGGCTAACATTTGGCCTTCCAGGATATGATCCTGCTGAGTAAGGTTTGCTTGGTATTGCTTCAGGAGGTCAGATACGTGGAGTACTAGATCAGAGAAAACTAAGAGTCAGTCTAGCCTGTCCAATACGTATGCTGCCCCTGGATGCCCACAAAATTAAGACACCAACCTAGCCTGTCCAATATGTATGCTGCCCCTGGATGCCCACAAAATTAAGACACCAACATCTATCTTGACAAGAGATGAGTGTTGACAGAAATCTTTTATGAACTTGAACAATGATGGAGGACTAAATGTACTTCAGTGACTTCTTGGAAATGGCCCACGTTTATTCACAATTTACGGGATTATATGCTATTTAACTGTATTTTTCAAAATTACAATTTTACTAGTGATCATGCAGATATTTCTGAATAAAACATTGCCATGATTCTGTGTTTTCTTGAGAGATGATATTATAGCCTAGAGGCAGAGTGGTGAGGGATGGAAATGTAGCTTAATGTCATGGGTGGGGGGGGTGGAGATGTAGCTCTGACAGAGGAATGAGGGGTTGTGATGTCCCTCAGTGGCAGAGGACTTGGCCAGCATGCAGAATGCACAAGTGATATTTAGCTTGAAAATAATAAGGCAAAAACAATGGATGAAATCTCATCTCTAGCTTGAGGAGCTATTGACAATTGATAGATCCTGGAAAGGAAGTGTCAGCTTTCTTTATGGATGTGACTCCTGTGAGGCTACCTATGCTCCAGCAGAGGGCCATTTACCATATATATACAGGCAGAATTAACTAGAGTCAATGGGCTTTAAAAGAAAAACACAGAAGAAATTCAGAGGAAAGGGGAATGGGTGGGCGAGAAGGAATTGAAACGAAGAAAATGGGGATGTGTTTGATCAAAATACATTATGTATGTGTTTGAAATTCCCAAAAACATAAAATTGTAAAATAAAAAATGTAAAGTAATGAAAAGGTAAGAAATACTATAATAGAATAAATAAAATATTGGCAATGTATAGTAGTTACCTTTTCCCTAGACTCTGACTCATAGAAGAAATTGCCATTAGTGATATATTCAGTTTAATTTCTCTATAGTTCCTCCCACTGTCTACACTGCCAGACTTCCCAATTTTATTTAGGAACTTTGACATTTGCCTTCATTTTCGAGATAACCACCCATGAAATATTTGTAAATTTCTGTATGTTGGCAGCGAGAGTAAATTTTTTCTTCTTCCTTTTTTTTTAAGCCACAGAATGGCTTAGGAGGGTGGAGATGAAATGTATGTTGTGTAATCGAACAGATTTGAAGAACTCTCTTCTAGGATCTCAGCTTTCTTCCAGTGCAAGTGAGGGGCTGCTGACTCTTTGCCTCTTGGCCAAATCTGAGCCTGCTGAATGATGATGGATACCTCAAAGGAAGATTCTTCTGACTGCTGCCATTGAATGGGATCCCCTGCCCTGAACCATCATTAGGAGGGGCCTCAAGTTCCCACAACCCCCCCCCCTAATTACAAGAACTTAGATAAGTTAAATGTATGGGAAACAAATAGTACTTTTGAGTCCTTATATCTTGGACCTGGCTGGTGGAACAACTCAAACCTGCAACCTGCTCATGATGGTTGATGCAGAGAAAGTCTTACCTTTCCTTCTTAGCTAGTCTTGTCCTTATTCTCACTTGTTCTTTTTCCCTTTCAGTATCTCTACTTTCCTACTTGTTATAAACTCAAAATATATTTTGCTGTTGGTGTTTTACTTATTTTAAGGGGGCCATTATGATTCTTAAAATTTAATCAGATCTACCAAAACAAAAGTAAATGGTATTTCTTTTCCTCTTGAGTTCTCAGATGACCCTATGTATTAGAAACTTCGAGTTATTACCAAATTATTCTAAGATGTAACTATGCCCCCCATGAAATTATGCAGCAAAGCAAAAACAGTATACTGTGAATCGTCTCCATCCCACTCCCCTCTCTAATGGAGGAATGAGCACAGTATACTCATTAATACTCAAAGATTTAGCCTAAAACGAATGTAAAGTTAGACTGAGCTGAGTTGTTCTGTGCTGTGTTTATAACCCTCATTGCCCACCTCCAGTTCCCTATTTCAACACTTACATTGTGTCCACTGTACAATAAGGCTCACTGATAACACCAGGCAAAGGATGACCAGAGTCATAGCAGCAGGGCACCACCATGGGGAGGAAAGCAAATGCAGACCTGCAGGGGAGAAGAATCAGAAAATTGGAAAAGTCTCTGGATCCTGTCTGTATCTGTGCTTGCTTTGTGATCTGCATCCCTTAGCGCCTCGCTCCCATCCCACTGGCTCTGCCCTTGTGCAGATGAAACAATGGACGATTATATGGAACTGAAGTAAATTACTTATGGTCTTACATGGGAAAAAACAACATCTGGGATTCGTGAGGTACAGACACTAAATACTTCATCCTGAAGCTTGTACTTCGTCTAATCTAAGATAGAACTAGACTCCTCTATGAAAGTATGAAACAAAACAAAAACATTCTATTGTGAATAGTCTCTTGTACTTCATCTATTCTATGCACAATGTCCTTCTAAGACTTCTCAACATAGTCTAACAACTTCATCTACTATCCAGAAAGAGTGATGTTTACATGTCAGGAGCCATAATGGGAAAAGCTACTAACTCAGGTGATCTCAGGTGATCATCTCAGGTGATCATCTCAGGTGATCTTCCTGAAATGGCCTGCTTCGGGTTATATAATCTACAACAGGTTCACTGTTTGGCAAGGCCGTAAGAGAATTCATTTTAGGAAAGATTCCTGCTATTAATATGCTTTTCCTTTTGTTATTAAACATATATAGCAATCACTAGGTATTAGCCCACCCCTTTGGAGCAGATCTCTGAAGATGTACTGTCTTGTAGTGATGCTATATAGACAAATAGATGATGTCTTAAGTCTTAATGATGGATCCTATAAGAATTCCTAAAATTATATCAGTGATTATTAAGCTCCTTTATAGTGGAACTTCTATTAGGTTCTTTTCTGATAGTCAAAACTGCAATGAGAACTCTGCCAGTCTCCCGAGTGTCACCAGTTAATTGCTCTTAGATGGTAACCAGACTTTTTCCTACTCAGCACATTCCAAGAGGCTGTAAAACAATTAACCAAAGGTTATAAAAAGGGAACTACCAATTGATTATAGGTACTAGGACAGAAGATAAAATATTGACTGGGTTTATCTATACTAAACTTCACTAATAACTTAGTTATGGGGTTAACCCTTCAGTGAACCTGTGGAGCTGACGCAGGTGATGGGTGTTTAGCCAGATAATTACTCTGAATGGATATGCATACAAACATTCTCTGTTGTAAACTTCTATTTCAATTTATGATTTGATTTTTTTGTGTGAACTTGTGAAGGACATTGTACTATGTGATCATATATTCTGAAAGATATATAAGTACTGAGGACAAAGAGATGAGAAGCAGATAGAGGAGATAGAGGAGAATTTTTTCTCTTAGAAGAATTTTTTCCCTTACTAGAATTTGTTGCCTTTCCCTGCTTAGAGAAGTTTTCACCTTTTCCTACTTCAGATCTTTCTACTTTTCCCCTTATATAGCTTTTGCAAGAAACTTGTTACAACTTAGTAATAAACATTATAATCATTTTTCTAAGTGTCCTTTTTTTTCTCCCAGCTTCTGACTAGCAGGCTGAAAGTTAGAGCCCAGCAGTTCCTGTTCAGATAGAACAAAGGCCACATTACTTAATCCTCTACTGTTAGGCTACAGATGTTAATCACCGAAACCAGCAGCTTTCTACCCTCAGAAAGAGCAAGAAAGATTTTAGGAATTTTTTAGAAGTTATCATCAACAATTCAGTACAGTTAGAGAGCTAGAGCCACCTGAGACCCTCAGACTTTAAAGCCATCACCAGAGTCCTACTCTGTGACCTCACCACTAGGGCTGGGAGGCTCCCAGCATTTACATATACATATACACAGGGGGTTGGGGTTAGTCTTGTGTATCTTGCATTCAGATGCTGAGTTCTGTGTCCCAATATCAGGTTGCAATCTGGATATGAAATTTTATTGACCAATGTGTGGCAAAGAATGCTCACCAATAATCTCTGATCTGATAATAAAAGCCTGTGCCTGTGATTTGGCAGGGGAGAGAGAAAGGTTGGACTAAAGATCAAGTAGAGATGGTCTCAAGTAGGGACCATGAGAAGAAGGAAGAAAAGGGGAGGGGGGAGAGGAGAAGGAGGTAGCCATTAGGTGGGGCTCATGGCCAAGAGAAATTTGCTCTGAGGTCAAGCAACTATACCAGAAGATGCCCAGAAGACATTAATTTGGTGAGTCATGGGGCATTCATGTGGATTTTAAGAGCACGGAATGATTAGTATAACTCAGAATCATAGCACCTACAGTTCAATAATAAATTACAGTGTTTCTGTGTCATTCTTTTGGGTGCAAAACAGGCACAAGTGAGGTAGAAACCTCCAAGAGATATTAAACAAAAGGGGGATAACAATCTCCCAATAAATAATTTTAGCTTTACACAGGTACTCATAAGTAACATTATATAAACAATTATCAGACACTAAGCAAAATACTTCAGTCAGTGACCCGAGATTTCCTTAAGAAATTTTATGCCACGCCGGGCAGTGGTGGCGCACGCCTTTAATCCCAGCACTTGGGAGGCAGAGGCAGGCGGATTTCTGAGTTCGAGGCTGGCCTGGTCTACAGAGTGAGTTCCAGGACAGCCAGGGCTACACAGAGAAACCCTGCCTCGAAAAACAAACCAAAAAAACAAAACAAAAAAAATTTATGCCTAATATCGTACCATTCAATTCTTATTACCTCCTAGAACTGTAGTTATAAAGGAAATTAGGTATCAAAGCTTGATAAGCGCTTGGTTTCTAGGAATAACTGCCTTACCCTTACATTAGGTGTGGACTATTATCCCCAGAGGAAAAGCTGCCTTGTTTATGAAGACAAGTCATGCAGCTCTCAGACATGTGATTGTCCAGTTACGTGTCCTTGCACTGAATAATCGCAGCCATTACAGATCCGAGAGGAAAACACACACAATGTATTTGGTTTCCTCTTCTTGTAAGATAAGCAGCACACTGATGTTATTCTCTCTACATAAAGAAGAAACCGAAAGCATCATTTTCACTAACTCACACGTGTAATAAAAGCTTACAATGTAGATCATTGGGTTTTATGTTGTTCTTGCTCAAGATAATGTTTACTTTGTAATCCAGGCTTCTCTGGAACTTGCTAGGTAGCCCAGGCTGGCCTTAGACTGGGAGTCCTCTTGCCTCAGCCTCCCCAGTGTTGGGATATCAGGCATGCAGTACCATCTTTGGCTCTAAATGTAGTTCTTTAATCCAATGCTCATAAACCAAAATGCTTGAAGTCTTATATGATCAAGCTTCCAGTGTGAATGTGGTAAGGGTCCAAGTTAACAAACGGTCAAATATGTTTAGCGTTCTCTTGTGTTAGTTCGTGTTAGAATCCACAGATGATACAAAAAGATAGAAATTCTGACAGGTAGAAATACGGCACAAGCTCCTATTATCTAAAAGGCACCTTCATCCCAATAGTGGGAAGAGACTATTGGCTTTCTAATCAGAAAACAACCTTTAGTCAATCAATAAAAATTTGTACACTAACTTCAGTGCAAATTTTATACCATTCACAGCATGCAACTAATCTAACCAGGGATCTTAAAGAAGAATTAACCATATTTATGGTAAAAGTCAAGTCAAAACATTTATTGCACAAATAATGAATGAATGGTTGAGCAAATTAACAACTGGCATTAGCTCCAAAATCTACTACTAAACACCAGTACTTCCTCACATCAAGCTAGTTCAATGGCTGCTGGGTCTAGCACTAAGCCCCAGCACTGTCTTGACTCTGAGTTAGTTCAGCTACTCAGATATTAAATCACACCACACTCTCCCTTATCCTACCCATCGAAAGAATTCAGGCTTACTTACAGACACAGTCTGTCTTTCTTCCTCTTCTTACAATTTGTTCCTTTTTTTTTTTCTTTTTTCGAGACAGGGTTTCTCTGTGTACCCCTGGCTGTCCTGAAACTCACTCTGTAGACCAGGCTGATCTGCCTCTGCCTCCCAGGCATTAGGATTAAAAGTGTACACCACCACCACCTGGCCTTTCTCTCTTAATTTTACAAAATAAAAGACATTTTATCTGTAGTTGTCTACAGAAGTGAGTTATCAATTAAACCTAAGTAGTTCAATTTACTGTAACAGTCAAACACAAATTACAATTTTTTCAAAGCAACAATGGATAGGAAAGTCTAACATATCCTTAGCTATACTAAATATACCAAATTTGCTTCAGATAATTCACAACGCACTTCAGATTTTTGCAGTACTTCAGCAACACAGATAAAATCAATTACCGTGTGCTCTGAATGAATGCATTTCCTGCTATTTTTTATGGACTGGATTCTTCATACATGGGGATCTGGTATGATTTTGTTTCTGCTCTGTACAATTCAAGGAAACTGAGTGACTTAATTACTCCTCATGATTCTGAGTTAACTTTCTATAGAAGGCAGATAACAACAATACTACAATTTGGAGAAGGTATTAATTTAAAACCATAACATGGAGAACAGCTAATACAAAGATATAGTATCAACTAGTTATTAACTTGAATCCTATTTGCTTTCCTTCTAAATAAATGGTATTAGCCTCTTGTATTTTCTGATATTTGAATGTCCTTTACCTTCTAACCTCATTCTTCAGTACATTTAATCTATATTTCTCAGCTAAGCCTGGCATTCTGTCTCTATAAGCATCTACCCACCCCTGTTACCTTTAGGCTTCTTGCCACGTGACTTCTGATCAGGCTGGTCATTCACAGGTTTCATCTTGTCATCAAAAGTCATTTCCAAATTCATGCCAAGAATGGAAAACTGAAACAGTCGAGGATCTCAGCCAACTGCCAGTGTGCGAGATTCTGATGCAGTTTAAATAGCCGCTCTTATCTAGCAGAGGATGACTCAACCGTCACAGGAGGAAGGGAAGCTTTGCTTCATATTGGAAAGTTGGCTAACACGAATTCTTAGGTTGTGTCTCTTGTGGGCGGGGAGAATGGCAATTCCAGTCGTGCTTCATGACCTTTCACTAAGAAACAGCAGGGGAAAGAGCACTGTCCACGACAATTATAGGAAAGATACTGTAGACGAATCAGATAAGGGCTTGGAACTCAAAGAAGCACATTCTTCAAGTTAGGTGTTTAGAGAAGAATGTGATTGGACCAGATGGTTCAACTTCATTGTTCACATTTCTCTGTTTGCTGATTCACCGAGGAAGATTGTCACTATATGGTGTCTTTTTATATGCAGTATGTTTTACTTTTAATAGTTTTAATGAGCAATCAGAAAAGTAACATAAGTCATGTAGGATTCCCATTCCTAGACCTGAGTACTGGAGTTAGTAGGGGAAGTCTTGCTTACAGAGACTTTAAGCAGCAGCAGCAGCCCAGTAGAAATAGCTAGGGTTAAGTCTTACATCTTTCTCTGGGTCTGTCATCTTGGGAAATTTTATATTGAATCTATATATTTGTCTGGGGTTTGAGGATAATATATATTTGTCTGGGGTTTGAGGATAATGTATGTTTGATAATGTTTCAGTAGCCTGGTTTAGTGGCATTAAACTTTAATCCAGCACTTGGCTCAGGTAATGTTTCAATAGGAACTTAGATGTTGTGAAAAATGACAAGTTTTGTAGTTGGAACATAAAAGTCAGAAATAATAGATACAACTACTATTGATTGTAATATCCAGGACAGTTAAGTTGAGCAGAAAAGAGTATGTTTTACTCTGACTGATGCCTGGGCTTTTTATACCTATACACCATGAAAAGATGTCTCTTTGACATTACTTACACTTTTTAACCAGTGTGTGTGTGTGTGTGTGTGTGTGTGTGTGTGTGTGTGTGTGTGTGTGTGCACGCGCTTGCTTGTATGTGTGCAAAACACAGGTGCTAGTGGAGGTCATAGAGCAAATCAGGTATTGGTAGGCCCTGGTTTCTTATTGGCCAATACATGCTCCAGGCTAGCTGATCTGAAAGATTCCAGACTCCCTCCTATCTCTGTCCTCCATCTCACAGTAGAATTGCTGAGATTACAGACAGGTGTTCGACCAACTCTGGGGTTCCTAACTCAGGTCAGGCTCTTGTTTGTGTGTTTGTAAAAGTAACCCTCTATCTACTAAACTTGGATTTTTTTTGTTTTGTTTTGTTTCAGTTTTAGTATCCAAGGCTCTATGATAGCTGAATTTTGTTTTAAACCACTGAGAGGAAAAAGTGGTGGGGAAAAGGGAAAAAATAAAAGAAGAATCTGTAAGGTATTTAGGAAGTTACATAGGAAAACCTACCAACATTGACAGTGTACGTAGTACACCATGTCCCTCCTCCATGTGTCCCTCCTCCATGTCCCTCCTCCAAGCCTTGTGTTTTCCTTTTTTTTAACATAAGATAAGTAGCACAAGCTAAAAATGACTTATTTGCCACTTAAAGTTTTCTTCTCACAGTTCACAAAACAAACCCAAACACAGAGTCAACACAAGCTTATCACAGATCAGCATTTTAAAATCCAATGCCTCCTCTTACCTTTTACCTACTACCTGTTTCTTTGCTGGGGAGTGAGTGCCAGGAAATGAGGTCCTGAATGGGTATATTTCTTAATTTCCAAAGTGGCCTTTTAATTTTTGCTTTTGCTGAGATTGAGTAGACTCTCAGGAAATTTCTTATAATGATGATTTCATGAACACTAAATTCACACTACAATGAGAATGACACTTTAATATTCCTACAGTGACTCAGTTATCTCAGACACCATCAATATCACAAAATGTAAACTATCCAATGACTGCTGCTTTACCTCTTTTAGATGTACTGCTTGATATGGCATCAAGTACATTCACATTGTTGTACAGCTATCGCCACAATCCATTTCTGCGATGTTACCATCTTTTCTCGTTGAAAATGTTCTCACTAACAGTTCCTGTGATAGTTTATTCTACTCCTTGTCTTGTCTGGATCATGTGGTGCCTAGACAGAGTGTTTGAGGGTAGAGGTTATGTTACTCAGCTATTTCCTCTGAATTGAAGCATGTCTTTACGGATGAAGTAGGGAGGTTCATAAGACACTAGTAATTACATGTAATGGAAGTTCAAAGTCATAAGATTCACAAGACCCCTTTGCAATGTCATAAAAACAACTGACAGCTGAAATTTCATAAGGAGACTCTTCAATGAAGGCTGCCTTCAAGTTGAGCAGAGAGCTTCAAAGTTAGTTTTCATAAATCTTCTTAACCCATACTGGGTTGGGATTTTTAGTGATATGGCTGCCTTAAAGTTACTTGTGTTTCTGTAAGTAGCCCCTCACACATGTTCCTGCAAGTGACCCCAATAAACCATTGGTTTACCAACCTAGACTTGGGTGGAATTGATTCTTTTATCTGTTCTTGATGCCCTATCTAAGGTGAATAGGTTTAATTCACATCTTGCCGTGAAAGGTCACACAACAGATAAACAAAGCAACCAGAAAAGATGACTATTTATATTTTGGGTAAGATTCAAAATCTGAAGGTAGAAAGTACAGAAGAAACTATCTGCCTCCACAAAATGAGGCATTTTCTAGCAGATAGCCTTAGGATTTCAACCTCAGCATCTGCTTTCTCTAGTCTAGTCTTCATACTGGCCTTTAGACTGAAATTATATCTTCTCTTTACCCTTTAGGATCCTCAGTCTCCTGAGTTGCACTGTAGATTTAGATGAGGCAGCCTCTATAGTCACATGAGACATTCTCACTTTAAAAAGTTCTGTCTCTATATCTATAGTCTATCAATTCTGCTTCTCTAAAGAACTCTATTGACTACTTTCTGTAAACTCTGACTACTTCCTGTTCCTTCTTGAAGTCAACCCTGTGTTTTCTGTCTCTTGAGTTTTGATACTGTACTTTGTATCTGATTTCTAATTTCTTAACAAAGGTAACCATTGTACAAGGAGTAAAAGTTTCTCTTGGCTCACGGTTTGAGATATTTCATCCATCCATGGTCAATTATCGCCTCTGCTTTTGATATCTGGTGGGACAGACATCAGGGAAAGATGTTCAACTCATGGAAGTAGGGAAGGAGGCAATCTCACTCAAGAACCTGTTTCTAAAACCTCTCTTTGGTCCTACTGCCTTCTAACAGTGGGCACAGGCCTGCAATCAGCCCTTCAATACATGAGCCATTGGTAGAAATTAATCTCTGTTACAACATACCTCATGTAAGTGAAAACATTCATCAATTTTCTTTTTATGTTTGATTTATTTTACTGAATATTGTCTTCAAGGTTCATCTATATTACATAACAGCCTAGAATCCCCTTTCTTTCTATAGAACACATTTTATTTATCTTTTCATCTGTTGGTATGAGTTTATGTTTTATTGTTGATTGTTGTAACAACAACAATCAACAATCAACAATAAAACAATCCAAGTTTAGTAGTTTTTGCTTGTTTTGTTTTGTTTTTTTCTTTTGAGACAGTGTTTCATTGGATAATCCTGGCTTGGAACTCACTAGGTAGACAAGACTGGCTCAAACTCACAGAGTTCTTGCTGTCTCTTCTTCCCAAGTCCTAGAATTAAGTTGATACCATACTACCACACCTGCACCTGGACTTTTCTCTTGTGCTTAAACCTCTACAGAGATGTTTCCAGGAAATTGTAAAGACTTCAAGGAATTCGGAATGCTCCATGACACCTGGTGTCATGCCTCAGTGGAATTTCATGTCTTTAAGCCTGTATCCTCAGAGGTATAACCTAAAATGTAGCAAAGGTCACAGAACACATGTGACCATACACAAGGAAGTACTTCAGGCACTTGAGGAGTGTGCTGAAGCCTTTCTCTTCCTGTATCTGCCTCTGTGCTCATCATTAAGATTTAAAGAAGCATTCCTTGGCTGCCTGTAGCTCTTTGTCTAGAAATGGGGTCCTATGAGACTTCCCATTTCCATGTTAGCATATCTACTGGTGTTGTTTGTTCAGGTATAGTTTAGGCATTGTATTTTTGAGGTACAATGAGTGTTGTTAATGCTGAGAGAGAAATAATCTCCAGGAATGAGCTCCCTCACCAGTTATCTAACATTTTGTGTTTGTCAGTTCTGATTTAGATACAGATAGATATAGATATAGATATAGATAGAGATAGAGATAGAGATAGAGATAGAGATAGAGATAGATATAGATATAGATATAGATATAGATATAGATCAGAATTAAAGAGAAAGATGAAATGAGTTTGAGAGGGAACAGGAATGAGTACATGAGAAGGGTTAGAGGGAGGACAGGGAAGGGGGAAATTATGTAATTATATTTTGATTAGAATATGTAAAGAAACATTACTAAACTAATCCTACAGCCAACTAAGAAATACATTCTGCCCAAGAAGGCTTGCAAATGGGTTCTCTGCCATGACAGCTTTCAGACAAGAATGTTACTATGCAGACATTTTGATCTCATTCTTGTATAATCCCAAGCAATGGAACAAGCTAAGCTTTATCTATACTTCTGGTCATTCTGTGAGTGTTGATAGGGTGTGTGTTTGTGTGTGTGTGTGTGTTGCCTTAAACTGTTGTTCACACAATTTGTAGTAATGAGCTACATGGCATATAAACCATACACCCTTTGATAAACTGAACCCCTTTGTCTTGTTTACACTCCATGAGTTTAGCACAAAGCTCTGAGTTTGATCAACAACACTTCACAATGGGGGGCGGGGGGAAGTGGTGGCACATGCTTGTAATCCCAGCACTGTGATAGCAAGGCAAGATCAGAAGTCAAAGTCAGTCTCAGCTACATAAAAAGTTTGAGGTCAGACATGAAACTCTCTCAAGGGAGGACAAAAACCTCCTGTTTAATGCTCTTACTAATTTTCCATGTCTCTGAGGTTGGAATTTAATATCTATGCTATTATCTTGGATCTTAAAATAGTGAGGCTTCTTAGTGAAATACCCAAGGGTTTTCGAATGAAACTGACTTCTGCCACCTTCTCCAGTCTCAACCATTGGAGATGGCCCAACCTACTGCCCAGACATGTACAGCTTGATGTTGGTACCTCAGAGTACCCACATTCCTGGTTTCTATTCATTGAGGCATAGAAAGGAAGGAGAGCAGGATGGGGTGCGCCTGACAACCAAGGTCAAAGGAGAATAATCAAAGGAACCCCAAATTAGCAATTCCTTGACTACACTTGTTAAAGTGGTTGTACAACAACTCCCTGAAGCACAGGTGAAGAGGGCAGTGTATGTGTACCTCCCACTGGCCGTAGTCCTAGCCTTTCACAACATAAGTTAATGATTGACAAACTTAATGGAATGGGGTTATGTAGGCTGGTAATGAGAATGTTCTCAATGTCTCCAGCTCCGTGCCCTTCTGTCTTTATGCCATGCGGACCTTTTCTTCTATGAATGATCTTCCCTCTATCATCATTTCCTACTTAAAAGCTGTGATGGGAGCCATCACAGGGCATTGACACATTAGAATCAACAAAGGAAGTTTCTTTTTCCTGCTTACGGGATAAAAAAGAAATGGTAGCAGTAATTCTGAAAAAGAAAACACCAAGGGAGTCATTAACTGAAGCCTGTGGTGTTCAGGCCTGCTGAGAAGCTCAGGGCAAGAAAGAGGATTGCAATCATGTGGCCAGAAACTGCCATGGGGGAAAGCCAAAGTAATTGGGAAACCTGTTCATGCAGGTGAAGGCTGGTGCGGGTGGGAAAAGTAATGGCCTGGTTAGGCATGGGAACCATTGGTGAATAGAAAGACTATTAGAAAGATATATTGCCATCTAGAAAGGACTGGTAGAAAGACAGAATAGACCTAGTGGATATTAATGACCCTGCATATTGGAAGGAACATCCCATGTAAGATAGAGCTAAATTAAAAGTATCTTAACATCAAATACTTGCTATCAGGACTCTAAAATACATCATAAAGATTTTCTTTTTTTGTCATTTACCTGTATGAGTACTTTGCCTTTGTGTATGTATGCTCACTACCCACCTGCCTGATACCCAAGGAGGACAGAAGAGGGCATGAGATTCTTCTGGGACTGGAGTTACAGTTCATGAGTCACTATGTGGGTATTGAGAACCAGAGTGCTTTGCATACCAAATTGAATTGAGCTGACTGAGAGGTGGAATGTCTTGTCCAAGATCCTATAACAAACAGGGGGTCAAACGAGTGACTGAATCAAGACCCTAAGCTATGATCTTAACCCATGCTGGTTTACTGTCTTTCCCACAAAAAAAGGAAAAGGGGCGAGGGATTCATGAGGTTTTCCATTATATGGTGTTTAAATAAAAATAATCCACATGCCGGGCAGTGGTGGTGCACACCTTTAATCCCAGCACTTGGGAGGCAGAGGCAGGCAGATTTCTGAGTTTGAGGCCAGCTTGGTCTACAGACTGAGGTTCGGAACAGCCAGGGCTACACAGTGAAACCCTGTCTCAAAAAACCAAAAAAAAAAAAAAAAAAAAAAAAATCCACACAAGATGCCTCCTTGCTCCCGATTTCCTTTCTCTGAAACAACAGCTGATGCTAGTTCAGGGGTTGTTTATTATGCTCCTCTGAAGAAGTAGGTGCAGTAAGGTCCAGGCATAGTGAAAGGATGTTAACTCAAGTCCTGCTTTCCAGTCCTACAGAATGCCTTCTGCCTCACAGAGCTTTCTATTAAAATTTGGAAAATACATTTCACTCGAGAGCCTATGTTATAAAAAGAAATGGATAGACTTGGAAAGAACATCACTGAACAGGAGAGTTCTCTCACTGTTTGCTCCCCTTAGCTGAGAACAGGAAATTGTTTGCATTCATCATTCCCACATCATATCATCATGGTATGATCACATGGTGTGTGGGGCCTTGAGTGTGATGGAAGCCATCCCACAAACTCCCCTCACCAGGACGCGCCCTGCAGCCTCTCCTCATCAATTAGAAAGCAGCTGAAATGTAACTTTGTTCAGTCTTGTGAAACGGACATGCCACTGTGAACCAATACTGAATGTTCTTACTTAGTGCTTTGGGCTGGGTAAAAGATTCCTCCTTAAATGTCACTCATTTATATGGCGTTCACTGCCTCCGGACAATATTTTCCTTTATAACCATTTTATATCCTTTCTGTGTGATGTGCTTATTTTTAAATACGACTTTTACATTTTGTTTTATTGTTGATAATATGTTATTTTTTTAGATGGAGGTCTTGCTGTTTCCTAGGGTAGTCTCACTTACCCGAACTAGACCCAAATGATCCTCCTGTCTCAGCCTCTTCACAGTAGATGGAACCACAGTTGTATGCACTGAGCCTGGTTCTCGAGTGGCAACATCACAATATTGCTTTGAGAGGCGTGGGAACACACACACACACACACACACAGAGAGAGGGAGAGAGAGAGAGAGAGAGAGAGAGAGAGAGGGAGGAGAGAGAGGTTCACTTGGAAAAAGGTTTGTAAAACTATGACCTTGTGTGTCTGAAACTGAAGCAGGAGGCTGAGACCATTGATAGCACCTGGCATTTCTAGTTTTGAGACCCACTACCCACTCGAAAGAAGGGATGGCTTTCTAGTCCATTTGGAATCCTTAGTCCTGCTGAGTGGCTGCAATAACTGACCCAGAACCAGCAGGGTTGATTATCAACACAGTGAGGGGAGGGTTTCAAGGAGCAAGAAGGGGGATGCCAATCACATGGAGAGGGGGTGGAGGGAGAGTGGCAGAGTGACTTTCAGACTTGAGCGGTCATCCAGGAGCCAAGAGTGTGTAACCAGTTTCCTGATGAACACAAGAACACATCTGGTCACTCACAATCTGCCTTTGACCTATTTCAGGTCCAAGTCTCTCACTATAGACTGGATAAAAAAATTCTGATTCAGAGGACAAATGTGTTCTTCTTGAAGGCCATTTTATTAGGGGCAGAGGAAGAGAGATTAAATACACGGGGAAGTTTGATAGCAGAAAGGAAGTGGAGAGGAAGAAAATGTGGAGACCATGTGAAGAGAAATAAGAAGGAAACTAAAAGGGAAGAGGAGACAAAAACCCTAAAATATAAAGCCAACAGGAATAAGGAGAGGGAGATTGATCTATTGCTGAGAAAAATTCTCTTTAGGAATTCTGCACCGCCAAGTTCCACATGGCACGGGGGATGGAAAGAATACAGCAGATGCAGCTGGCGTGACCCTTCTGGACCAGATGTTCAGCCTAATGACAGCCTGGGCCCAGGTGCTGGTGGCCTCTGGCCTGGTTAATTTTATCCAGGTGAGTTCAGTTTTGAAAAAGTGAGAAGAAACTTTCCTTTGTTTGTTGATTTAGCTATACTGTCTCTAGGAGGAAATGGATGAAGAAAAAATAGATACAGAACCTAGAAGGGAGTGAGAAAAGTGTACCATGGTGCTTTTTTAGTAATAGAGGGTTTCAAAGACATGTGTATGTTTGTGTGTGTGTATGTGTGTATGTATGTGTGTATGTGTATCTATGTATGTATGTATGTATGTATGTATGTATGTATGATTGATTGATGTTCATGGAAAGAACAACAGAAATTAGCACAATCAGAGATAGTTCGAACAAGGGTGCAGGGATTACCCAGTGAGTCCCCCAGTACCTAATAATATTTTAAACAGTTTATTTTCTGTGAAAGAAAAGCATCTGAGTCACCCATTAGCTGAGAAAAGGGTCAGTATAGTGAGGGATTCTGGACAAATACCAGGGCCAAGTTCACATAGCTAGGAAGTCTAGCTGAGCAAGACACTGCAGAAGCTAGACTGCATCACATTCCTGTGCCGGGAGTAGGCTGTCTGCTTTGCTTCCCACAAAACCAATATATAAAACGTACATTTTCTTATACATTCTCTTGGTTTCTGCATTTTCTTTTTTACCCCTCTTTCTTTGTAACATCTTCCCCATTGCTCTTCTTGTGTAGCGAGTTACTGGTGTGTTAAAGGCTGAAAAAGAATAGCATCGGGACTAGAATTCAGTTTTCAACAGGGCAGGGACAAGGAAGACAACCACAATGCCCCAGGGGATGAGTCAAGAGACTTCTAGGGTGACTGACACCGAGGGCTATTCATCATTCCCTAAGGAATGATACTTAGCCATGGCTCAAGCCACATAGAAGATCCCTGCTCTTCCAGGTACTCTGCCTCACAAGATGTAGTCATCAGTCAAAAGAATGATCGATGTCTCAGGACAGTACTGACCAACCCTATGGGCCTGTCCTCATCTTTACAAGTCGGTCTGACAGGGCACAGCCATGATGGGGAGTTGACAGTCTGCTGAGAACTGCAGGTGTGACCATTTCCATGTCTGAGATTATTTCCTTCCCACAGCTTCCTGGGGCCAGGGGCGAGGAGAACTGTGTCAACACTGAACAGTAAGTATCTGAGAGTTCAAGCTAGGAGGAGAGACAGACGAAATGCTAACACCCAAACATAGGCTAAAAAGTCAGCAGATAGTCCCGACTTCCTTTTGTACTTAAATGGGCACCACCTACCATCGTAGACATGTGTGTCATTCCAAATGCTCAGAATAACCCTCCTGAGAGTGCTTTTTTTTTCCTCTCAGACCAGTCTTCTCATCAACACAGCACAATTAATTTAAACACGTAGTCAGAGGGACCTGCAAAAGACTTCCTCAGCTGTGGTTTCCAGTGACTCATCATCAGGGTAGACTGGGTTCAACAGTCAGTCACTGGCTTATCTGTTTGGGTGATTCCCACAACAGCATGCCCATTTCAAATCCAAAAGCAAGTTTTGGTTTCAAGTAAGGACAGACAATAACAATCCTGTTTATGATGAAGGAAAACACACATTCTGACACAGAATCATTTCCCTGAAACCCTCTCTATCAGATGTGAGTGGAATTAAGTAATTAGGATCATCTTGATTCCTTGGCGTGTGTATATCTGATACTGGCTAGGTGACATTGAGGATTCAGATGCCTGTTGCCATTTGGAATCTAAAGTAGAGGTGAAAGGATTTGAACAAATGACAAATGTGAGAAGCAAGATGATACATTGTTTCAGGGGAAAAAAAACAAACTGCATTTCCTATAGAAGAGTGACCAAATATGGAATGCAGAAATGATACATTGTTTCAAGGAAAATACAAACTGCATGTCTATGGAACAGTGACCAAAGATGAAATGCAGAAATGGGTCTCAATATATATTTATATTTAATAGAGAACATTTATTTTATTATTTTAGTGAAAAAACTGGTACATCTTTAAATAAACATGCATTCCTCTGTCTACCCCAGACGTGCGGTTTTAGTCTCTCCCACGCAGTCCTCCTTGTGAAGCCAGCCTCTCCCTTTTCTCCCTTCCTGTTTGGTCTCAGTGGATGTACCCATCCGTTTTAAGCTTAGATGTGAAAGTGTAGGCCCATTTTAGGGGAGGATGTTGCAAGAACTTGTGAAACATAAATTACAAATATGACTTCTTTCGTGCCTTCAACTGAAACTTTCCTGACATTGTACATTTTATTGACCTCACATGCATATGAGTTCGATGCTCATGTCTGTTTTCAAAGCCACTCTTAGACATTTATATGCCTAATTCTTAAGAATGCATCTCAGCGGCTCATAATATTCACGGGGGCATCTTCTTTTCCTTTTCTATTTTATCATCTTGGAAATAATTAGGTTTCATCACATAGTTTTCCAAACAAAGGTTGCAGTAACTGTTTCTCTTCTCCTCCTCTCCATTCTCAGACCCACCCACCCCCATTCCCTTAATTCTTCTCATGACCACTCTTAATGAAATTTTTAGTGACTATAAAAATGCTTTGCACAGCAATGCCACCTTCATTATAGAACTCTATTCAGCTTGTTACCTTGGATTTTTTTCAAAAATAATTCTTAGCTGGACATAGTAGTACATGCCTTTAATTCCATCACTAGGGAGTCAGAGGTAGGTGGAACTCTGTGAGTTCAAGGCCAGCCTGATATAGATAGTAAAGTTAGTAAAGTTCTAGGCCAGCAAGGTTACAATGTGAGACCTTTCTCAAAAAAAAAAAAAGTCTTGATGCTTTTAAATTATAGTGTGGTATTAAATATAATAACATGATCATTGTAGCTTGCACCATGTTTTTAATATAATAAACTTCATTTTTTTTTGTCCACAGTTGCTTGACTACTGACTGGGTGCATCTCTGGTATATATGGTAAGTTTGAGATATGCTTTCAAAGAGACCTCATTTTTCAGGTGTCTTTTTAAAAAACGGTTTTTATATGCTCTCTCCTAGTGTGAATAGGAAACATAGCTATATTTTGCAGTAAAGTTTCCTTAGTTCACCTCTAGCCTGTGTGACAATATGCCGTGGTTTCCTATTTCAATACAGTCTCTTCAGCCAGCATCAAAAGATTTTAGTGCCTCTCTCCCAGCATGTGCTTAAGAAATACTTCTGCACAGTGAAGTAAGAAGTAGCCCCTTCAAACTATCTTCAGGGTTGTTTGCTCTCCTGACTGGCATAGTGTTGCTGAAAAATATATGCAAAATGAAACCCGCAGGATTGAAGGCTAATTAGTGTTCTCTAAAGAAGAACAATGATCGTGATCGGAGATTAAAGGAAAGTTATGTCAGAGCTGGGAAACCAGTTGACCACAGCTTGGACTTGACAGATGGGCTCTTGCAGGTTGCTGGTGGTGGTTGGCGCATTGCTTCTCCTGTGTGGCCTGACTTCAGTATGCTTCCGCTGCTGCCTGAGCCGTCCAGAAAACGGGGAAGATGGGGCCCCACCGCCTTATGAAGTGACTGTCATTGCTTTTGACCACGACAGCACTCTCCAGAGCACCATTACATGTGAGTGTACTCAGAACACCAAGATAGGGCGTTCCATTTAAAGATGTACTAAAAGGTTTGGAGGTGCACGTAGGGCGACCTGCCAGCTAGCGTTATGTTAGGGAACTCGGTGTGGTTGGTGTGGTTTTCATTTCTAGAAGCAGATGAATGTGGTGACCTGGGCTATCACTGATGCCTGTATTCTCAAGTTTTTGTTTTTTGGGTTTTGTTTTTTGTTTTTTTTTTTGTTTGTTTGTTTTATTTTTTATTTTTTGGCTGATGATAAATTGATGAACAAAGTAAAATATTGGAACCAAAGTTCTTTGAAGGATTTTGGTAAAGCTTTTCAAAGGTCGACGGCAACAAGTTTGAACATGGGTGAAAGACAAAGAGATGTTAGGTGTGATGTAGATCTCTCGAGTTTGAGGACATCACCTTCGGATGTCATTATCTTTACACCAACTCTCTTCCTTCACAGCTCTGCAGTCCGTGTTTGGCCCTGCAGCTCGGAGAATCCTGGCAGTGGCTCATGCGCACAGTTCCTTGGGTCAGCTGCCCTCTTCGGTGGACACACTCCCAGGCTACGAGGAAGCTCTTGGCATGAGCCACTTCACAGTTGCAAGGTGTGGGCAGAGAGCTCCTGACTTACCCTCTGTCCCAGAGGAAAAGCAGCTGCCTCCTACAGGGAAGGAGTCTCCTGGGACAGAACCTCCATCACAATGATGGGGATGCTGAAGGTATTCCTGATATCCAAGGCATCAACATTAAGGTGTCTTGAATTTCTTCAACTATGGCATGCGTATAACGTTTCTTTAACCCTATAACCCTGCAAATTGCTCTTACCTCTGCTTGACTGTGGTAATCTTGAAGGGGAACACACTTTGAACACAGCCATTGACATCAGTGCACCAAGTCTTTCCTTCTAGGGAACAACCACCATTATGCTGAACAACCATGGCATCCTGGTACACCATACAATCCCCACCTGGACTTATAGATTGCACAGCTGGAGGTGCTGACACGAGTGGAGAGACTATACTATAGTATGTGCCACATGTCAAAACCTTTCTATCATTTTGGTCTTACCCACAAGTGTGAAACATTGTATAGAGTGCAGAAGTGGTCCTAGCAACTTTTCAGTGCTTTGTCCTGCAAATACACATACACACACACACACACACACACACACACACACACACACACACACACACACGCTCTTTTCAGGCTCTGAAAGAAAGCATTGCTTTGCTTCCTGCTTCTTTCCTTCTTGTTCTCAGGATGTGAAGTCTAGAGTGACTCAGCCTGGCTCTTGAGGTGGGTCTTGCTGCCATCTAGTGGAACAATAATTGAAAATGCACTCATTCCATTGAGGTCATGTGCACCTTTCCAATTCTCAGGGCTACCCTAAGCCTGGATCTTCTTCTGATGGTACCATCAAAAGTGAGTGCCAAGCTATCCTGGTCATGTACTACCTTCCAAACTACTGTCATTACAATCAAAGCAGTGATATGTACTCTGGAAATAAACTTCTTAGAGTTACTCAAATCCTGGAATAATGATTTTCTCATCTGTAAATTAAGAAATCATTGTGCACATTCAAGAACACAAATACCCAAGCGACGATTTGTAAAATATTCTGTGCATCACGTGTTATTCTTCCTGTTGTCAACTGTTCTTCAGTGGCCTGTGATGACTTCACTACGAATTATGTTCTGGTTTGTCCTTTTGCCTGTCTGCTGTGTTATTGTAAAGCCATAGCTAAAGTGCCTTTATTTTATCAATAAAAATGTCTTGATTGAGATAAACAGCTAAAAAAAAAAAACTAAGGATTCCTCTGAACACACTTTGCAGAGGGGTATTTGAGAAAACTGTTTTGTAGGTGCCTAGCTGGGGTGCCCTGGGGAAATGATTGGATGGGGGAGGGGGGATGGTTAGTACTGCACCTCATTAAACACATTCTTGCAATGTTCACTGAAGCCCTGAGGGGAAAGCACTGTAAGTGAGTGTAATCTGCTAGTGGTTGGAACTCCTGAATCATATATCAGAGTGCCTGGGGAAGTTGATGAGCGTGACTTGTTAACAGCAGCTAGGGTGGTTTTACCACCACCAAGAAAGCTAGCCAGTCATCGTGCATTTGGCTTCACTTTCTTCACCTTCAATTATTTATCTTTTCTTTTGAGACGGTACTTTGATGTATAGACTGGGGGTAGTCTCCAGGTTTCTATGAAGCCAAGGCTTGCCTTGACCCAGAGTTCTTTACACCATCTATCCTCCCCTTTGGCTCTGAGAGGTTGTCCCCTCAGCCCCTACCCACTCATCCCCACCTCATCCTCTGCCAGTATCCCCCTTCCCTGGGGTATCTAGTCTTTACAGAATTAGACACATTCTTTCCCACTGAGGCCAGACAAGGCAGTCCTCTGATACGTTAAGTGTGTCCCACGGACCAGCCCATGTATGCTCTTTGGTTGGTGGCTTAGACTCTGGGAGCTCTGAAGGGTCCAGGTTAGTTGATAATGTTGTTCTTCCTATGACGTGGCCACCTTCTTCAGCTCCTTCAATCCTTCCCCTAACTCTTTTATAGAGGCCCTGACCTCAGTCCAATGGTTGGCTGTAAATATTTGTATCTGTCTCAGTCAGCTGCTGGTAGAGTCTCTTAGAGGAGCCATGCTAGGCTCCTGTCTGCAAGTACAACAAGGCATCAATGATAGTGTCAGGATTTGGTGGTGCCTGCCCATGGGATGGATCCCAAGTTGGGTTGGTCACTGGATGACCTTTCCTTCGGTCTCTGCTCCATTTTTGTCCTTGCATTTCTTTTAGACAGAAACAATTTTCTAAGTCAAAAATTTTAAAGGTAGGTGGTTGGTCTCATCCCCACTGAGTCCTCAGAGCTCCTCACATCTCAGGTTTCTGGGACTTTCTAGAGATTTCCCCTACCCCCCATCCCCCTGCAGCTGCATATTTCCATTCATTCTCCTGAGCCTCTCAGCTTTTCTACCCCCATACCTGTTCCTGCCCACTCCCCCTTTTCTCCTTCCCCTCCCACCCAGGTCCTTCCCTCCTTCTGCCTCTGGTGATTATTTTGTTCCCCCTTCTAAGTGGGATTGAAACATCCTCACTTAGACCTTCCTACTTGTTAAAATCCATACAGTCTGTGAGTTGTATCACAGATATTCTGTACTTTGGTGGAAACAACTCAGATGTCCCTCAACTGAAGGATGGATACAGAGAATGTGGTTCATTTACACAACAGAATGTTATTCAGCTATTAAAAATGAGGACAACATGAATTTTGCAGGCAAATGGATGCAACTAGAAAATATTATCCTGAGCAAGGTAACCCAGACCCAAAAGGACATGCATCCATTGATAAGTGGATACAATTCTGCCTCTTAAGAGCAAGGATTAAGAATTGGGATAACAGAGGTGGGACACTATGCTCCATCCAATACATTGGTTTTTAATTGTTCAAGATGATACTGACTTGATAAAGTCAGGTGGTGGATGGATATTAAAAATCCTGCAACTTCTTTCTCTGCTCAACCTAAGACATATTAGAAACCTCAGTCAAGTTCATTACTGTTTTCAAGTTCTTACTCCCTTCTTAAGTGGCTTCACACCTATTTTTTAAATCTCAAGTGAAATAACCTGATTCCATCTCAATGGCTACGCTTTGAATGGTGTTAGAGAAATATCTCACAGCTCCACTCATCCAAAGCAGATTCACTGTCTTCAATCTCTCTTGGGACATCTAGCATTAATTCCATATTTACTATGCTAACTGCTGTATTCCTTTTGGGACATAGTCAAATTACCATTTCTCTTCTTAACCCATATCACACCATCAATCTACTAAGTCTAGACAGGTTCTTGCCCTGCTTAGGAGAAGGAATGAAAGTCATATGTAACTTTCTATCCCACCACCACAAACATCTATACATCTCTTCCTATTCCCTTTTCTGCTTATTTCCATTGAAACCAGTGTATTTTCTCCTCCTTAGTAACACTACTACTAACGGTTAATGGTGCATTATGTGGCATTAGTTCTGCAGGATCTTTTAAAGCAAGAAGTATCATTTAAGAAATAGCATGCCAAGAATAACAAAGAACCAGACAAAGAAAAAGTTGTAAGATAGATAGTTTGATTTTAATCTCTCAGTTTTTTGTTTTTTCTTTAATTTTGAGGACTGGTCTCACCAAATTGACCAGATTAACCTTTAATTTACTCTGTAGGTCAGGCAGGCCTTAAACATACAACCTCTAGCTTCATTCTGTCAAATAGCTAGGATTATAGCTTACGCTATATTATTTTGTATCTTTAAGGAAATTGGTGGTTTATATTTTTCTTCAGGCCTTTCGTGATTACAATGGGACTTTCTGAAGGCCCAGACACAAGAGTCCATGTTTAAAGTCTTAAGATGCTGGAGTCTAAACATCAGGAGATGTCAGCCACATTTAGACTCTCAGAAATGGAAGTGGCTTGTTCATTCTGCTGTCTTTCTTGATTTTTTTCCCACCCAGGCCACCAGCACAGTGAAAGGTATTTCCTACATTCAGTGCAGATTTCTTCCACCTTGTAGTCACTGTCCTACTTGTCAGACCTTTGAGGAATCTCCAACACTGCATAGACAAAGTCCTAGAAATCTATCTCTTAATCCAGTCAAACTGGCAACTAAGACCAACCATAATAGTCTATAAAATTGTTTTGTTAGAGATTAAAATCAGTAAATCTTCAAAAGGAAGAGTATGGGCTAAATTGTCCTGCACAGTGACAAAGGAATGCAGAGACAGGACACATAGGGATTTGAGTGCCACACTGGGAACAGGACCATCATAACAAACTGATGAATTCGGTAAAGAATTGTATACCTTGAAAAGCACATTCTTAGCCCTTTGTTTGGTAGAACCATGGTTTATTAAATTAATACATTTTAAAAGCTTTTATCTGATGGCAAGACATTAGATCTGGTTTGATCTTGTTAATAACAAGATTTTAGATCAACACAGGGTGACAGAGGCAAGGAATGATGATTTGGGGGACTAAGTCTAGTACAAGATAAATTGTACTCAGGCTCTGGATCTATATATCTATCACTGAAGTTCTAATCAGTCAATCTGCCTTTGCAGACACATGCTTTTCCCAGGAGCTCTTATATATGGAAAAAAATTGCTGGTGAAATGTATAAAACCTTAATCTCAATCAAGAGCGACCTTATTAAATAGTGAGTCATTCATCAAACCAGTGTTCTTGCAACTGAGTGAAAAAAGACTCAATACAGCATGTCCTTCTGGACGCTTGAACCAGGAAGATATACATTTAAAAGCCAACATCAGAAGCTTTGTTTGAGATAGAATCTTACTACTACACCAAGTTGGCCTTGGACTCACATAGATCCACTTGCTTCTGCCTTCTGTGTGCTGGAATTGAAAGTGTCCCCCATGACACCCAGCCATGCTTTTATATACAGCTTTGCCAGGAGTCTGCCCAAACACTGGTTCTCTCTGGATAGCAGCCATAGGGAAGCATTGGTGGGGGTGGGGGAAAATTTTTTGTGAAAGTAAAGGCTGCTTTCTATAATAACACTTAGTTGTCTTGACTCTAAATTACTCAGAGGCCAGATGCTACAGGCCTATGGCAATTAACACTAGATTGTTAAAAGGAGGGGGATTAAGTAAAGGATTTATCCCTTCTTTGGTCAGGCTGCCAGGTGCTCTCACAGACTAGGCAGGTTAACTCTTTGTGAACCAGAAAAGAAAAAAGAAGCCACTTATCACGGGATGAGGCAGAAAAAGGCTACATCGCCTTTCTTTATTGCTTTCAGCCTTTTATATCCCTAATACAAAGAGTTCTCTATGTAAGAAAGAATTACCTCATAGATAAAATGTTATGTAAAGGTGAGTTACAGAAAAATGTTGATATTAAGTTTAAAGCAGTGTTTCATTCTGTAAGCTCATTATAAGTTCAAAGCAATGTTTCTCATGGCCTTGTCTTATCATAGGCACACCTGTGGCTTCATCCTTAGACATGAATGCTTTTCCTCGAACACAACTTTGTCCCAAGCCTATTTCTCTTTTTGGTGTAATTATGAAAGCTCATTATACTTTTACTAATATAACCCTTACTTACTATTATGAGGAGTGGCATATTCTAGTCTTGATTTTAACTTTATTACATCTTCCTAGCAAAAAAGAACTAAAACCATCTTTTATATTTTTCTTCCTAAGATCAAATCAGGAATTATTAATTCATCTAAACAGCATTAATTCATCTGCATATAGATCTGCAGAAAAATTTGCCCAATAGTGTAGGCTAATGCTCAGGAATTGTATTAATTTAATAATGACAGGAAAGGCATATCAACAGCAAGAAGCAATTCTGGGATGAAAGATTTCATTTCGGGGCCTTGGTTCCTAGAACTTATCCATTGCAAACCATGTAAAAATGGTGGACCATTTCAGGCTAGCCTTAGGATCGTCATCCACTAGCCTTAGGATCTCCTAGATGACTTGTGACACAGCATGGATGAGGTGATCATTCCCCATCCTCAATGTCTTCCTTCCTTTTGCTTTCTTCCATGTAGGGTATTTCCATTACTGTGAAAGGAAGACAGGAAGCATTGCTTTATAGAAGAAAAAGGATACATTTTTAGGCTTAGTTTTAAGTGATTTAATTTAGACATTGAATTCGAAGACAATGAGGAAGTGGTTAATATCTTATGGGCAGTGAATGCCATGGTGGGATCAATGTTTTAGAAAGAAGCTGTAATGGAGCTTTGAATCCTTGGATGACATTCAACGAAAAAGACTTTTTCTCTATGAAGCAGCATAAAATCTTGGAAAAAAAAAACCAATGAGGATAAAAATTATGGGGTGTGTGTAAAATGGTGGCAATTATCTCTCTTTTTTAAACAACATACTTAGCTGTGCCCAAGTTGAAATCAGTCAGGAAACAAAGAGGTTAGCTGATTGTTCTCAGTGTCTCCCCTCTAATGTGAATCAATGGCGATTCACCTGCTTTTCTTTCTCAGCCCACACAGACACATCACAGATTTATGCCACATCCTCTAATGTTTACTCTGGAGTGTCTCAGGGTGACTATAATTTATTTTTTCTTCACTTCACGTTGGTCAAAATTATAACTCCTGAAAACACTCAGAAATGAGTCTAGGGTGATGCTTGTATATGAGAATCCTTATCTACACCATAGGACAAAGTGATCTGGATAGCCCCAGGCTCCACATGTTACTAGAATCATCAGGAGATGGGAACCTAGGCTCTGGAGGCTATGACAACCTAGGTTCTACATCTGTCCTTCATAGGCCAATTAAACAAGCATGTAATAGTGAAAGGCAAGGGAGGGAGGTTTGTTCAATGTGAACACACTGGGAAGAGGGACAAGAAGGTTCCCTCCTTCCATCTAAAGTCCCTTTCATGTCCAAACATGAGTTTAGGTTTAAATAGAGAGCCAGAGGTATGTGTGGCTAAGCAGTAGGAATGTACCCATCATCTATGGACTCCTGTCTTTCCTATGTGGTAGTCTGATAAGTTTTCAGAACTGGAGACCAGTTCCTCTTCTGACTGGCATTAGGCTTTCTTGGCCTTTTCCTCTCCTATCATGAGGTTCTAGGGAAATTCCCAATTTCTCGGGGTACATCATGTCAATAGTCTGGTTCTAAAGGGGACTACACAGTGTCTGTTTAGAATAGCTTAATTCCTGTGAGGAGGTTTACACTTATGTGTGGGGGAATCCTGAAACAGGTATATACCTATTCACAAGAGGACAGCATAGACTGCTTTGTGGGGAGCTGAGAGCTCTCTGTGGAGGATGAGCAAGCAGACACACTAATGCTCTGTTGCGATCTGCCTCTGGTCCAGGTCTAGGCTAGAAACTGTATCAAAGATTCTTGTTAATTATATGCATGAAGCTCTACCATTCTTAGTAGAGGATCAGCTTGGTAGATATAACAGGTGTAGACCAGAGTTTAGAAAGAAAGCAAACAGCGCATTGTTTAGCAGAGTCTAAAGATCATGAGTTTTGTTTCCCACTCCTTGGTTAAAATGCACCAGCTAGAAGGTAATAAAGAGTCCAGAATGAAAGACCTGCCCTTCACCTAGCTTCATCGATTTATGGGTTGTTGCAGAAGCATCAAGAGTTAACTGTGGAAAATATTTGACTTGCTCTGAGTAATGCTGGCTATCATCCTTCCATTGGCACACATAACCTGAACAACCCAGAATTTCACCATTACCACCCCAGAATTCCTTATAATTTTAATGTTTGGAAAGGGTCCCAGGAAATGAGTTTCCAAATTTCAAGATGAGAAATAATAAAAGTTTAAATACCAAATGAGCAGTAGAAGGATAGTTTTTGTGATAAAGACTTAAATTTTAATAATGATAGTAAATAAATAAGAATGTAGTAGAAATTCTGAGTGTGACCTAGTCCATCTTTCATGTTCTAACATGAGTGTGTGGAATGAATCCTGGAAGAGAAGTTGGAATTGTTTTTTATCAAGATAATAAATGTGACCAATAAGTACTTTAGACGTTGCCCTGCATTGGACGACAGCAAATATTTGAAGAAATACTTGAAGAAGGAGAAAGGATTACTTTTTGGGATGTGTTCCTCATGAAAAGATGAAAAGTAGAAAGGAAATACAGAAGTGCTGTGGCCTCTGGGCTGCTGGACCACACCCTAAAGCACCACTAGTTTAGTTTATGTGATGAAAGTTCAAGGTTCTGCATCGAGCAGAGCAAATTAAAGGCTCTTCTCTGCGTGTCAGCTTCTGGGTGTTCGCCTGTGAATGCTTGCTCTATTCTTATTCCTGCTCATGTATGGCTCTGGGACTCCAAGAATCTTGACTGCTCCGGAATTCTACTTTATGAATAAAAAGTGTTTCTACCCAGTGGCCTGGAGTGGAGGTTGGTGAGGGTGGGGGCATATGGGGTGGGAGAATAGGGGGTACAGGGGCTAGGGGGTAGAGAGCTGTTCCTTACACTTGAATACTGGCCCTCTCCTCTGTGCTATTAATCATTATGACTGTGAAAGGATAACGTTGAGCTATTCTCTCCTCCAGGCAGTAGAAAATACAAAAATACATAAATATAGGTCCAATTGGTAGGAGACAAATTTTATCAAGAGACAAACAATTCTGATTAAATCAATATAATGGGGAGCAGGAAAAAAGATTATAATAGTTAAAATTCTAAAACCAGGCTTTCAGTGTTAAAATTCTGTCTCTGTTTTATAATCTCTGTCCCAGTGTTGAGAGAGCGACTTGATCATTCTGGGTTCTAGTTTCTTCATTGGTGGTTAAATAGCAACACAATGTGTATGCCTGCAGTTTATTACCACAGGAACATAATGCAGATCCAACCTACACTACTGAATGAATATTAACACCTCCATAATACTAGTCTACTCATTTGCATTATTGTGTAGATGCTCCCTTCCCTCCATTACTCTATTTTTTTTCTTTTACCCTTGTCTTTTCCTTGTTTGGCTGGCTTCTGTACCCTGGGACTGTTTCCTGAAAATGTGTGTGTTAGAAGGAAACACTTGGATGACCTCCATGTCACCAGTGTCCTGACCGACCTCCACTCTTAAAGACTAGCTTGGCTTGATATGAAATTCTAGGAAGAAGATTATTTCCTTTAGATTTTAAAGGCACAGTTGTATTTAGAAGAACTCTATCGTTTTCTCTGCTCTTTCTCTGACTCATCATACATGTCAGACCTTTGGAGAGGATCCCTGCCTCCCTTACCCACTCTGTCCTACAGCTAAATTTTGGAGGCTGTTTCCCCACCTTTCTTCTAACACTTCTGGTTTTTCCCCTACGTATACTAGATATTTTTTTCCCTCTGCATCTTCTGTGGTTGTAATCAATTATCTCATTTTCTGGAGGTGGTATTTTCTGTTTCTTTGAGGTTCTGTCTATTTCTTGAGGCTATTAATAGTATTATTTTTTTTTGGATGTTTTTAATCTCCCTGAATGCCCTTTAAAAAGATCCTCCAAGTTGTTTTTCCGCTCATTGTATAATAGTTGATAGTTTGTTAGTTTCGGCATAGGGGCAGGTGGGACTCAGTAGAAGCCTGAAACAGGCTACTAGGGAACAAGGATCAAAGCTTATCAGAAGCAAGTTAGTGCCACAGACAGAGAGGCAATACAAGAGTGGCAGGGTCCATGAAAAGAGAAATCAGAGCCTATGGAGCAAACATGGGGACTGGTGCTTAAGGCTTTTAGAGAATCAGGGAGGTTTCATAGGATAAGACCTTGGCTAAATCCTCTGATTTCCAGATATGAGGCAAGGAAGGGGTTGTAGAACAGGAAGTAAGATGTGCCACCAATGAGGCAGTGTCTGTTAGAGAGGGACTCATGGACAATATCTCAGTAGAATACCTGTCTTTTTCTGTGCAAGGGGGAAGGCTGCTGCCTCAGCCACCATCGCTGTGTTTCTGTTTTACAATACTCTGGTACATTTCAACAGAAGAATACCTAAAGTTAAAGCCAATCACCAGATGACAATTCCCCAAATGGTCCAAGAGAACTCTAAACTGCTCAGAAGAGTCCAAAGGCAAACAGGAAAGCAAAGCCCAAAGTTCACTGATCAAGAGGATACTTACCAAGGGTCAGATTTTCTTGAAAATCCTAAGCAGGGTCTGAGGTCGATTCTCAGTTTCACCAAGTGGAGGTAAAAGAAGCCTATGCTGAAGTGGAAAGAAGAAAATGTCTCTGTAGGAAATTATTTCAGCAACTACAGGGAATGTCTATTCCTCTTCTTTGGGGCCAGCCGTGAGTGACCAGCACCCCAAAGTGTGTCTTTGTTCCTCCATGGATGCCATTTTGTTATCAAACTTGGGGTCACAACCTTTGTCCCAAGTCAGATCTGGCAGCCCATCCTCAACAGCCAATTAAAAGAGCCAAGTCAATAGCAGAAAGAAGAGAAAGGTGGCCACTTCAGGGAAGAGGGACTAAGAGCTCCAGCAAATCTCTCAAGTTGGGTCTTCAGAGTCCTGAAGTAAGAGCAAAGCTTAAATTGAGGGCCAAGATATGTACATCTCCTGAGACTCAGTTGATGTGTGGTCCTCCACACCACCGTCATTATCTTGGTTTCAGCCTCATGGAAGGTCAAGTTGTTGGAACTGTTTGAAGTCTGACTATCTTACAAATTCTAGTCAGTGCCCTTTCTTTCTCCCAGCATGACATTCCTGGGGAAATTTCCATTTGGGGGGTAGGATAATTGTTTCAATAGTCTGATAGATGAAGAGACTAATGTCTCTTTAAAATAGCTTCATTTCTGCCAGGCTGTTTCCAGTCTATTCTCATTGCTGAAGTGGTCTGCGGTTGCTCTGGGGCAATTAAGGCAGAGGAGTACTGCCCTTTGGGGATATCCAAGCCATTGGAGAGTAATGGTTCCACTAGTCTGAGGGTCAGTCTGGTCTGACTGAGGTTTTTTCTTTGGCTAGAGATCATGTTGGCCTGTGAAGGAGAGCTTCTCCAGTAGAGATGTTACTTGAAATCAGGATCTCCAATACAATCAGGACTCTTAAAATCTCTCTCTATCCATGTCTACATATCATTTTGGGTGATATCTGTCTCCCTTATCTGGTGTCTACCAGATACTAAAACAATATCGTTATTTGCTCTGGTCCTTCCGAATCTATTTGCTGATTAACTCCCTACCCCCTGCTGCCACTCACCAATATCATAGTATTGAGGGGTGAGTCCTTTGGGAAATGATCAAGTCCTGAGGGCAAAGCCCTATTAATAGGGATCGGTGCCCTCATGAAAAAGAGGCTGCACAGAGAGCCGCATCCTTTCCTTGGGCTCTATCTCCTAACTTTCAGGATGCTCTCCAGCATCCCAAGATGTTCACAGCAGCAGCATCTGTGAACAAAGTGCTCATGAGCATGTGAGGATATGGCATCTAAACTGAGAGTTACCTTGGAGCAAAATCTGAAACCCATCGATGGAAGAGTAGAGAATTAAACTATGGTCACTGTTTAATAATTCAACATATTTTCTAAGGAATTGGACTTTCTTCCAAAGACTACAATGGGCTGACAGCTGGACTGAAGTGAAGGGATATGACTTTGTGACACTGTGAAAACTCACCTTAATACATTTATTTTGGCACTTGTGTCCCTCTTTGCCCCACCCACAGTGACGAAAACAAGACTGGACACCATTAAGAGTGGGTGTGGATAAAAATGGTGGCTTTAAAGTATATTCATGAATCTTTAACATCTCCCCTGTACTGAGATACTGTCCTAAATCTAAGCAGGACTAGGTGTAACAATGAAGCTGAAGTTGTCACTTCATGGTGCTGAACTTGTGAGAGTCAGAGAGCTCTACTCACTATATCCAGGAAGGAGACTTTAGGGTCAAGAAAGGTTCCTGGCACAAGAATCAACCAGTCTCAGTCAGATGATCTTTGGTATTTGTTTTGTAGGTAACCATTTACTTAAAAATTAACTAAACAATACAAAACAAAACAAAACAAAACAAAAACAATTCCAAACCTCCTTTTTAAAAGTTCAAGCAGAACAATGGTAGTAAATAATGTCTAGTTACAACTAGGTCAATACTCTAATTCTGGCTTTTATTCATTGACTTATATATAATAAAAGAAATTATAAATAGAAGAAATAAAACTTAACTTTATGTTCAGTTTCAAATCTAATGACTGGGGAAAATGAAAAGCTGTATTTTGAGAGGCATACAAGTCTGGGTATAAACTCTAGGAAGAATTACCTAATTGGGGAGGTACTGATAATTTTAAGATGCAGTGTGGTGGTTGACATGACCTCAGAGGTAAAGAACAGTTTACTTCCCAATCGGAAGACAACACCTGAAGCACTGGGCATATTGCTTGCCTTGTACTGTTCTGAAATCTTCTCCATTACTGATATGCATTAAAAAAGCGAAAGAGATCCAACCTTAAAAATCAGAACAGTACAAGAAACATTTGAAGTGGCTATATGAGAAAATGTGGTCTTTCTAATACTGCCTTTTGTCTGGTTGAAGAAAGCAACTTAAAAGTATTTTTATCTGATTGAATGTTAGTTTATAAATGTACCTGCATACAACATTTTAAAGATCTTTCTGAGAATCAATAGTAAAATTGTGAGAATAGATACATTTTGTATTTTATGTGATTTATTTTTATTTTATTTGCATTCTGCCTATATGTATGTACATGCACCGTTACCATGCATAAAGTTGTATAGGTCAGAGAGGGTATTAGGCCCCCAGGAACTGGGGCTACAGATACTACTGAGCTGTCATGTGGGTGTTGGGAGATCAAACCCTGCCTCTGGAAGGGCAGCCAGTGTTCTTAACCACGGAATCATCTCTCCAGCTCCCAATATACTTTGCATTCTAATGTAAACTACTAACATTTTAAAACTCTTAAGGATTGATAAACTAACATTTCATCTTTTAATTTTCATGTACTGCATACATTGTCAGTGGACTGAAGAACTGCCCTTCAACAAGCTGAGACTGTACATCTATTTAAAAAAAAAACAAAAAACTGAAGGTTACTCAGAAAGCAACACTATTACCATTTTAATTCCCCAGATCTGCCTCAACTGGTTGTTAAAATTATCTTCTGAAAGACTTAAGTATTTGAGTCAAAGGTAAAATGAGTAGCTGGGTATTAAACTGTTTTCAATTTGAAAATAAAACCTGAAAATAATTAAGGTAAACATAACAATATTATACATCAATTCATTTGTCTTTATATGTTGGAAAGATTACTAGGAGAAAACCAAGAAGTGAGCTATGCATTTCATGTTCTTGTTTTGCCAGTTAAATTCAGTTCACTTTAGTTTGCCCAGCTTTTAAGGCCAAGTCACTAAGAGTCATATATTTAAAATCAGTCATATATACAAAAGCAGGGCTGCTTGCCCGGTACCATTTAGTAGTCATTCTATTTTTACAGCACAAAGTATCGCTGACCTCTATCTCCGATGCTCCCAAAATATAGGTCTGGAGTTACTGTCAGTAGGATCAGAAGGCTGACCCAGCATCCAGAGAGTCTAAGATGGAAACCAGGTATGCCCGAGGGGCCTGGGCTGACTCTCTCTGTACCACTGACGGTCTTCCACCAGTATGCTAGTCAGAGCCTTTGGTGCCCGATAAAGCCTTTTCATCAGGACAACTACCTTGCAAGTGATATCCACTCCCTAGGAAAGTACTGTTGGGGAAACACACCTAAAGGATTTGACCTCTGTATTTTCAAGAACCCAGCAACCACACTTCTGGGCGAACCTTATAAAATGAAAGGAATCATCTCTCCTTGAACGAGCGTGAAGCCTGGTGTTCATGGCTGGCATCGCTTCTTCTAACCTTGATGACCTCATGTTCTTCATCCTTACACTTCTTCAAATCCATGAGTCACGCTCTGTTTATGTTGTCTCAGAACCAATTCCAGCACAGATTCAAACATAAGGACGCCCGTCAGGAGGAAGAGCTGGCAGAGAAGGCAGGTCAGCCGTGGGAGCCCGGCAAAGGTCAAAATGCAAGCACAGGCCATTTCAGCCTGGGCTACAAATCTCGTGACGCCTGGCCCCTTTCCAACACCAGACTCCTGATTGTTCTGGAAACAGCTGGATTTTCTTCCTGTGTTTGTTTTGGGTATCAAACAAGAAACTTGAAGGGGAGGGAAGAAGACATTTGTTAGAACATTCTTTGGATTAACAAGTTACCTTTACTATCAATTCTCAAAAATGAAAACCCGACTACATGATTTTTGCTTTTAGATGGAGTGGTTTAGGAAAAGCTTAGACGAAAAGAAGACACACAAATAAACAATGCTTCTGTCCACCCGGATCCAGCAGGTTCTTCGCGCCGGGGGCGGGGCGGGGGTGGGGCGTCGTGATGTCACAGCACCGCCCTGGTGTTTTTGTGTTCCCAGCTCTTGGGAAAAGCCACCCTATTTCTTTACCTGGTGGTCCTTTACCTTCGGGCCGCGAGATCTCCAGGTCCTTCTCTGGACATCTAGCCACGTAGTGCGGCGACGGGCGCGTGGGAGCTGACGCGGGTGGAGTGATTGTGATAAGGCTGACATTGACTGGGGGTGGCCAGACGCGAGACGCAGTCATCAGCGCGCGCAGCAGGCCCCGTCCGGGGAGCCCCTAAATCCTGAGGTCCATCATGAAGTTCCAGTATAAGGAGGACCACCCCTTCGAGTATCGGAAAAAGGAAGGTGAAAAGATTAGGAAGAAATACCCGGACCGGGTGCCGGTGAGTGGGGGCGGGGAGGGGGAGGGCAAGCTTGGGGAGTTTGGGAGCTGGTTGCCCTGGAGCTGCCGGGTAGCCTGGCGATAGCGAGCGGCCCTGGCTCAGGAGGGTCATCGTAATCACGTATTCTTGACCGGCTTTGACAAGCTTGTATCCCCAGGGCCTGTGCCCACTGTTGGCATCTCGAAAGCGCACCCTGCGCGTGGTGGGTGAGTCAGCAGGATTCAGCACCCGTGGAGGTTGGGATATGCGCGTGGCCGCGGCCTGTGTGTGCGGGGGCGACTGGTTGGGGGCCGCAAATAGGATTTCGTTTTTATCGAAAACGGGTCCCAACCGTGGAGCAGCAGATGAGATGAGCCTTGTGCCCATCCATGTCTGCTCGATTGATTCTCCAAGAGTACGAGTTTCGTTCTCATTTCCTTGGGCGTAGGAGGAAAAACTCGAGAAGCCACTAGATTCTGCGTTTCTTAGAATTGGGGAATGGGGGGTGGGGGTGTGCTCTCCACCAGGCAGGCCCGCAAACAAGGTCATGCTCGCGTTCCAGTCAGCCTGCCTCCTCCTCATTATTGTCTCCTGGGCCATGTGTGGAAAAAGAAGGTCCTTGCCCTGCACTGGAATGAGTAGGCCCTTGGATCTCAAGAGCCTGAACTGAGACCCGTTTCCTCCGTGAATTATACCCCGATTTAAGCAGCTAATGTTCATGCGATGGGGAGGAAAATACTAAGGGAGTCTTCAGCATCCGGGTGTTTTCACTTTACCCCCCTCCCCCGCCCACTTGCCTTTTTTTTTCTCCTCCTCTTTTGAAGGCTGCGCAGCTGAATTGGAAGCAAAGGATGACATAGCTTTTAAATATGGTGGATAGAGGAGCAGGGACTTTTAAAAATCCTTCTCTTTATCTGTACAGGCAATGATGTTAGATTAGATTAGCGTTCCTCTAACTTTGAAGGCTAAAAGATCTGTGCTAACCTGATAATTTTTTTTCCTTAATACATAAGTAATTGGGGGGAGGGGCTTCCTTATTCTTTATCTCAGCTAGGGCTCCCAGAAGAAATGGAGGCCCAGCAAGAGAAAGCCCTCAGTCCCATTTTCTACAAGGAAGAAGAGAGTTAACTATTCCACCATTCTCCAGAAATTACCCATACGTGGCTCTTCCAGAACGGCTGGGAACACTCCCGCCATGCCTTCTTATTACACAGTCCTTCACTTGTTATTTCCTTGAACTCAGGACCGTGGAGGATTGCTTTCGAAATTTCTCTCAATTTGTCAACCCCACTCAGTATTTTAAAATTACGCATGGACCACACAGCTGGCAGCAGTCTGAATGCCTTGTCTGCATACCCACCAACTCTCGTCACAACAGACATGCTCTGAAGCCCAGGACAGTGAAGTCACCACCCACAGGTTTGACATTGCTGCCTGGCAGAGGAGAATTCCGGCTCTGGTTGTCATGCTTTAGGGCTTCCAGAGCCCTTGGCCTTCAGGGTTTTGTTTTTGTTTTTGTTTTCCAGTTTGTAGTACAGTTACATGAACCGGAATTGAGTGTACACCCTATAAGGTTGAGACCTAGAAGTAGGTTAACACTTGCTGCCATCTGGAGTTCAGATGGTAGTCAGTGCCAGCCAGGAAACTTAAGTGAATGCCTACCCATTATTCAGGACATTAACAGAAATACAAGCTTGTGACCGGTAACTGTTTTCAAATTCAGTCAAAACCTCCGTACTTCCTCAAAACAGAGCCCCCTCTCATTCCGTTGGTTACTGCACTCACCCAGAACATCCCAGTTTTTCTGTGTTCTCCCGTTCGTGACTTGCTGCTGAATGTTTTACTTCAGTGATAATTTGTGAGCCAAGAAACCGTCACTCAGATCTCATGGATTCTCTGGATTTCACCCCCAAGATGACGCCTCCCACTCTGAGAGGTTCCCAACCTCTCATCTGGTTGTGACATTGAACTCTGCTAAAAGGCAGAGATTAAGGTGGGAGTGGGGTGGGGGGTGGGGACAACACAAGTTGGAACCCTTTGCCTGGTGTCTTTTCCATCACTGGATTATAAAAGGAGTTCTCCTGCCTTGGGCACAGGGCGGAATCTTACTACGTTCTGGTATTTACATAGAAGCCATTAAGTTTCTAAGGCAATCTGACTCATAGCTTAAGCTTGGCCTCAGAAGAGTTGTGTGTGGGCCTTGGGAGAAGGGATTATGGGATCTTGAAATAACCGTGTGTTGGAAACCTGTAACAGCAGGAACTGCTGGACATACTAATTTTAAACATGTGTAAACAGCCCTGTGGTGCATGAGCCACTGCTAGAGATGCAGAACACAGTTTCCCTCTCCTTTTGGTAGGAGTTGCCAGGTCTCAGAGTTCCTGTGGTGAGTACCAGGGTCCTGCTTCCTGTTCTCTGTTGTTTGTAACCTGCCTTCTTTCCTTCCTCCTTTTTGGTCTGTCTCTTTTTTAAGTTCTTTTCTATTTAATTGGAAGCTTTGGATTCTCGTCTGTCTTCCCAAGCATTTACTTGTACTTATTTGTATGGTATTGGGGGGATGGAGGAGTTATGGAGCTTGATGAGGAAGCTCGGAAAGGTCAGAAACATACTGATGGTCCTAAACCTTGTAGGTGTACTTGTCCAGTGTCTGTTTTTGCTTCTTTGCTTTTTGGTATTTCCCGTTTCTTATAACTAAGATGAGTTTTTCAAAGCAAAGAATCTAATGTTTATATTCTTGTCAGATATTTTCTGTTCTCTGAGCAAATATGTAAACATCCTCTAAGATTTTATGTGTCTTTTTCTTGGTTACAATATGCATAACCTTTAAAAATGTTATGAAACTATTTAATGTTGACATTGAAAAATCCCTTAAAATCCTAATATAGTTAATAATGCTGAATAATTTAGTATGTTACTCTCAGAAAGTGTCACTCATTATAAAAATTTGCAATAGTTTTCACTCAGCAATGAACACTTCTCTGCAAAGATTGAAATCTAAACCACATTACGTGTGTGTGTGTGTGTGTGTGTGTGTGTGTGTGTGTTGGTCATCACTGTAGCAATGTCTGAGACAGTCAACTTCTATAGGGCAAGAAAGCTACTGGCTTCTGAAGTCTTTGTCCTTGTTCTTAGATGGCCCCAGTCTTTGGGCTGGTGGTGAGTCTGACTATCCTGGTAGAAGCACAGAGGAACAGAAGAGGGAGATCAGTCTTCAGGTTTAGCTAAGTGACCTAAACTCCCATGATACCCCATCCCCTAAAGTTTCCACCACTTGTTCCTAGCACCAAGGGCAGGAGCACTTTTCTTTCTTTCTTTTTTTTTTTTAGCATAGAAGCCTTTGGAAGGCAGTGAAGTTCTAAGCTATAATGTTGTGTCTGTAACAAATGGCATTTCCCACTCACTCTGTGTGTGTGCACATGTGAGGGAGCATGTGTGTGGTTGTATGCATGTGTGTGGAGGCCAGATGTTGATGTCCTGTACAGTTCTCGCTTACTCTTTGCATTACTTAGTATGAACCCAGAGCATGCCACTTAAGTTACTGTAGCCAGACGACTTGGCCCAGCAATCTCCACTTTCTGTGCTCCCAGCATGGAGACTGCACATCCACTGGGCACTCACATGGATTCTAGGGATCAGAATTCAGTCTTTACACTTTTACAGAGAGTGATTTTATGACTATTACATCTCCTGGGTCCATAAATGGTATTTTAGAGGAAAAATAAAACGATAGGTCATCAGACACATCTTAGAAACACGATGTCTTTTCAATTCTCTGATAAAATATCTTAGGGTAAATGTCTTTTATAGTCCTTTATAGGTAATTTGTAGTTACTTTAGCTCAAGGAGTATTGGAAATGGGGACTGAAAAGTGATATTGAGCCTGGACAGTACGTGCAAATTTCAGGTGTGTAAGTCAGAAACAATGCTAGGGTGTCTTCATCCCCACTCTCCTATTCTTCTTCTAGGTCATCGTGGAGAAGGCTCCTAAAGCCAGGGTCCCTGATCTGGATAAGAGGAAGTATCTTGTGCCCTCCGACCTCACTGGTAATGATCTTTCTCTCTTCTGACCCTTCCTTCCAGGAAAAGCCTTCTTGATCTTTAAGTCTAAGTTGGTGACTACGTATGGGTTGTCACCGTGTGTGGGTTGTGAAAACCCGTGCATGGCATTCTTCAGGGAGCTGGCCAGTGGGGATAGGCACACTGTCCTCCTATTTCCAGTTCTGTTTGGTATTTCACAATGCCATGCTCATGTGCCCTAGTCATGGAAACACAGAAAGGCAGTACTCTGGGAGTAAAGAACAGTCGTTTGTAATTTATACCACTTTAAACATCACCCTTGGTATCCCGAGGTGGATCGATTTGTACCAGCTCCAGCCGTGTCTTGGGAGGATCACATTTCAGAGATTTATATCTAAATACTTTATCTTTAAATGTGTTTCTGTTTGGAGGATGAAAACTACAAACCCTAGCCTACCTTTTGTTTAGAATTATACATATTTAGACTTTACATTGTTGTTAAAGAAGTACCAGGTGCTTTCTGCATGCCCTGGAAAGATTCTTTTAGACACAGTTCATGTATTTGTCTGTCAGCCTCCCAGATGCTTCATTGTTTGCAGGGAGAAGTTGCATGGGCTCATTGCCCCAACACTTGCTCCTATGGTACTGGGAGGGTCAGAGTTCAGTGGATCTCTTCCTAATGTTAGCTCTCAGGGTGCAAATGGGGCTGGAAAGGAATCAGGAGTCCTTTTAGATGGGAATGCTTGCATCTACATCATACTCTCCCCATAGTCATTAGGCTGGGTGGGTTTGCTAATTTTGAGTCTGAAGATGGATAAGGAGGAAGGAAGGGGGCAGTCCCACTGTAGTGGGTCAGGCACTGTACAGGCCTCCATTTCTATTTTCCCACTAAGGCTCTCAGCATTTGGACCTGAAAAGCTTATACTTACACAATAGACTTTGGTTTTGTTTTTCTGAGATTTCTCCTACTAATCCTTTTTCATTTTTCTCCCTGCTCTCTGTTTCCTTCCTGTAGTTGGCCAGTTCTACTTCTTAATCCGGAAGAGGATCCACCTGAGGCCTGAGGACGCCTTATTCTTCTTTGTCAACAACACTATCCCTCCCACCAGTGCTACCATGGGCCAGCTGTATGAGGTAATGGTCATGCTCACAATACCCAGCAGCCTGGTGTCCCCAGCTCTGGTTCCGGGGTTTGTTAAACACCTGGGAAGTAGGGCAGGAGGTGTTATTCATGGGGATCCTCTTACCCACAGCAGTGTGACACCAGGAGATTAGATACCCCTTGTCCTTTAGGGACTGAGCACCTATGCGGTTTAATCTTTTGAAATCTCTCTTTAGTCTAGCCTGACTGTAGTACTTTATTGCCGCGTCCAGTGGATCTTGACAGCAAAGCATCACCACGATCATTCTGTTGCTTTTTCTGGGACCAAATTTGTTAATGAGCTGTGCACTCCAGTCCCTGCCTGTCAGCCATCCACATCTAGCGGTAGATGGAGAAAAGAAACACTAGCAACGCTTGGCTCTTTTTCAGTCTGAACCCAGAGCTCTGTCTTCACAGTTAGTTCACACAAAGACCGTCAAGATTCGGCGTATGACAGCCACATCTGGAAGCTCCCTTTCTAGGACAAACTGAAGATCACTAAGAGTTTCCATTTTCTGAGTACAGGGAATGAGTTAAAATGTAAAGTTATGGTAGAATCTGAGGAAAACTGTAGTGAGGACTTCATATACAAATAATGCCATCTAAGATTGTGACTGTACTACTCCTTGTATGATGCCACACAAGACGCTGCCTTCCCATTGTGCCCCAATAGTCAGATGCACATTTAGTAACCCCTGGTCTAGCCCTTATTCCACAGCATATATTCCCCGTGAGTCTATACATCAGTAGGTGTTATGTGGTATCTGTGCTCTCCTTGCTAGAGTGAAGAGTTAGGTTTTTTTTTTTTAATGTATGTGTATGCCTGCAAGTGTACATGTATGTGGACGTCAGGACAATTTCAGGGTATTTCCTCAAGATCACTGTGTCTTGAGACAAAGTCTTTCATTGGCTTGGAGCACACCAATCTGGCCTGATGGGCCAGTGACCCCCTCGGAATCCTCCTGAACTCCCCAGAGCTGGATTTTTATCTGGGTTCTGGGAATTGAACTCAGGTCCTCTGGACTTGCAAGGCAAGCCTCATTGACCCATCACCCCTCCCCCACCCTCCACAGCAGCCCCCACCCTACGAATATTTTTTTCAAGGTAAGAATTATTTCCCAATATTTTGTTTGTGAGAGATTTGAAAGCATGCCAAAAACTTGCAGGAATTTTACTGATAGTATACTGTGAGGCTTACCAGGGCTCGATGGCTCACAGGGTGTGCCCTACTTGTGTTTGGACATTTAATTCATTTATCCATCCCTGTTCATCTTTTTTTGTTTTGTTTTACTTTGGGTATCGGAGATGGGGTCTTGACAGGAAGCTCAGACTGGCTTGGAATTTGCCAGGTAGCCCAGGCTGGCTTCAAACTTTAATGTTCCCACCTCAGCCTCCCCCATGCTGGGATTACAGGTGAACATCATCATAACTAGCCGATTTTTTTTTGCAGTGTCTTATTAGCATATATTTATTATATAAATTGGTTTTATTATTTGTTCTCATACTTGCACATAACATATTTCGGTCACATTTGCCCCCACCCCTTACCCTGTCTCTTTCCCCTCTCAGTTTTGCTTTGTTAACCCAATGAATTTCATTAGTGTCATTTAAAGGAGAGCAGTTAAGTGTGTTTACGGAAGCATGGGCACCTTTCCAGTGTCTATACTACTATAGAAGATGACCTTTGTCCTCTTCAACCATCAGTCAAGTATAGATCCTCAGAAAGGGGGAGGGCCTCAGAAACCCGCTCCCAGACATGACCGAATGTTGTTGATAGGCCCAATTTTGTGAAGAACCTGTGCAAATCGACCAAAGCTGCCTGATTGGATTACAACCACCTTTTCATGCCCGGAAGCCAACATTCCACAACTCTTCTCACCCTTCCTCAGAATCTGACATTCATTCTTCTGCCCTGAGCATGGGTGGGGGCAATTTAGATAAACAGTGTGTGACCAGGCTTTAAGTAATGCTATATTGTTTGTACTTTGACCAATTATTAGGCTCTGTAGCCACCGCTAACCACTGCAGATGGAAATGTTTGTGACTAAAGCTGACTGTAGAATGGTTGTTTCTTAAGAGTAAGGCTTACTCCGGTTATTTTTCTGCGGTTGGTGAGATATGCTCTCTGTGAAAACTTGTGTTTGTGACGTCAGAGCTCAACGGTGTAGTTGATAACCTCTTCTGATTCTTTGTTCCTTTTTGTTGTTGTTGTTTGTTTCCCTTTTTCCTAGTGCTAAAATGCGACCCCAGGGCCTCCCTCACAAAATGCTCTACCACTGGGCCGCACCCAAGTCCTGTTCCATATTTTAAATGGGAATAATGCTGGCTTCCATGCCTCCCTTACAAGATGGTTCGAGGCTCAGAATCATAGAGATTATAAACACGAATGTTTAGTATTTTCTAAACTGTCTTCTTGTCTCCTCTTTTAGGACAACCACGAGGAAGATTATTTTCTGTATGTGGCGTACAGTGACGAAAGTGTCTATGGGAAATGAGGCAGAAGCCCAGCAGATGGGAGCACCTGGACTTGGGGGTAGGGGAGGGGTGCGCGTGGGACTTGGGGAACCAGAGGGAGGGCTCCCAACCATGGAGGAGACGCAAGGTGAAGACATCAGGAAATATCACACCGCACACGCTGTCGTCTTTTTTTTTCCACAAGCTCAATTGTCACTTTTCTCTGCTTCCTCAACCCAGGAAGAACTTGTGTTGCCTTGACTGTGAGAGCAGGATGGGGACAACATGATTCACAGCCTTGCTGTGAGCTTTCTCCCATGCAGTGCATTTTCATCTGAGGTTCGGGGGAGGGGCAGGTGGCCGTTAGAGAAGAATACAGTTCAGCAGCAACTCTCTTTGGGCAGAGGTTTGATTTTTGGCGTTTGTACAAGCCGCACGGGCAGAAGGGGAAAGAATGCGTAGGGGACCATACCTAAGGGACCAAAAGATACCCGCTGTCAATGAAGCATTGCTACCCCTGACCTCTGTCTCCAGTTCCTCCCTCTCCTAGTCCTTTTCTTCCACCCAGGATCATAGCACCGCCCCGGTTGTGGCAGTAAACATTTACACAGACGGTTAGATGGAGTCCTCTTGGAAAACAGGGCCGTGCAGGAACGTGGTGGTTATGATTGCCAGCAGTTTGGGTGGCATCAAACTGGAACTCAGGATTAAACATGTCCTGGTCCTCATCCCATAAGTACCTTGGACTTTCAGGAGCCTCAGGATCAGTCCTCTAGCATTTCCTTCAGGAAATTTCTCATGTACAGGGACAGTGTGTCTGTGTGTGGAGGGTCCGGGTTCCAAGGTAAGCTAGGTTGCACACCTGCCACTCATCCTCCTCCCTTTGCTGCAGTCTCTTAGGTCTCACACGCGCTGGAATGCTAAGTGACGGCCAGCTGTCTCCCTCCGGCATCTGCTATTCAGAGAAGATGGAGCGAGTAGTGCCAGAGTTTCGTGGGGGCTTTTCTCATTCATTTCACTTAGGGACTCTGTGGGGGGAGGGGCAGGAATTGCATTCTCACATGACATTTCAATTCATCTCTACAAATGAAGAGCGTCCTCCCTGTTGGGAGCAATCTGTATGTCTGCTTTGTCAGCTTCAGGTTCTGGTACTTTGAAGTCAATTCTGTCAGGCCAGGGAAATAAAATTATTGCTTACCTTAAAAATCTACCTGGGTTCAGAATTGTTGCCTTTTTTAATTTTTTTATTTTTTTTGGTTTGGTTTGCATTTAAGTGAAGGTTATGTGGGCGTTTGCATTTTTAAAGAACATGAGGTGGGTATGGGGTTGTGTTTACAAGGGTCAGAGGTATACATGTTCATGTCACTGTTGCCCGTGCATGGGTGTTACAGTGTATTGTTCTTCGTGTGTTTGTTTCAGAGTGAGTGCATGGTTTTCTACCTGGTTTGTAAGTGCCAGTCCCTACTTGATCTGTTCCTCAAAGCTAAAGCCCACCCCCCTGCCTCACAAATGTGCTAATTAGGAATGCAAATGTCTAGGCCTTGCCCCAGATTTGACTGGCAGCCATGTGGGCCGTTCATCACAAGCAGGTGCCCCAGAAGATTCTGCTGAGCCTTCAAATCTGCTGTGTAGGGCTTTGCCGTGAGTCAGAAACACAGCTTATTCTCTCCATTCTGCTTCACGAGATGCTAACATCTTCCAAAGCAGGAGATAGTACATGTCTTCTGGTTGTGCGTGGGTCTTTGCTTGAGTCGGGAAGCCTATGTGGCTAGGCTGGGGGGTTGGAAATCAGAGAGAACAAGCAGCCAGGACGTGAGTGAACTCGCAGTCCCAGTTCTAACCCTCTGATCTCCGGGCAACTCCACACCTAGGTGGTGGCTTCCTCTTTATTTTTAAGGAATAGGATTGAGTCACCAGAAAGGAATTAGGAAGTCATAGACGATCTATGCCAGGATTCTAGCAACAGTCAAACTGCCCACTGAAGTGATGGAGAGGATCCAGTTAGGATTGAGAGGAAAGGGAAAGACAGCCCTGAAAACAACAAAAGCCATTTTATTTCTTTTATTTATTATTATTATTATTTAGATCATGGAAATGCTTTGAAAACTTTCCTACCAGTGCAGGGAAAATGGATGTCCGTGGTTACCAAAATAGGAGTGTGCTATTGCCTTACAGCCAAGCGGAGGCTGGTGCTCGGAATGTTGAGATGAAAACTATATTGAAACTATTAACCGCCACCTAGGAATAAGACTGAAATGTTTGCAAAGACACACACAGCAGAGCCTGCGCCTTCTGGGCTCACCTGAAACCCTGCAGGCCTTTTCTGAACTGGACCTTTAAATTTAGGGACTGTCTCTCAGAAGGCCCTGACTTATTCTAGTCCCACTTTTCTGTTGGATTTTTCAGATGAGAAAAAAAATTATTGGATAGGCTGTTACTATTTTAGACCAGTACCACTTTCCAGATGCATAATTTTAATTAGCTGTGTTTAGCCACAGTGCCCTGCTTAGAACTTGGTGCCAGTTCTTAAACAGTCTTAGTACTTTGTAGTTGCCCGAGTCTTGGAAAGTGACTTAACACCCTCAGGCCTTTGTGATCTAAGGTTTCCTGTGAACAGAAAGCAGCATGGGAAATGTCCTGGTAACCGGGCTCTGTGTTCCATGTCACACTAATTGGCTAACTCCAGATCTGCTCTGTCAGGATGGCGTTTAAATGATACATCAAATTCATTCTTTCCTTTAGCGGTCTTGTCACTTCAGCCTCAGAGACAAGTCTAGTTCTGTATTTGCTAGAAAGGTCTTGAATGTGCAAGGGTAAGTTTGGAAGTTTACCAAGGGCAATCTTTTCTTAAGACTGGTTCTTTCTCTTGCTGCTGGCAGGTTCCACGATGAATAAAACATCTGGTCAGTTTCCTTATCCTTAGAGTAGAAATCTCCATCAACAGACATACAATGATGGTGCATCCGGGCTGTGCATTCCAGTATGGCACTCAGTCCTATGTGAGTGGAGGCTAGACAGAATTTCATTTCCGAATACCATGCTGTGGTTTATTTTTCTTCTAATGCTAAATTGCTTGCTTCCCTCAAAGCATACTAAACCTATTTAAAGGCTATACTACATTGTATATTCAAAGGCTAAGATTACAAAGTAACAAAACACTACCTAATGTGAGCAGTGCTTAGCCTAAGAAGCATGCTGCCTGCCATACTAACGGCAGCCACTAGGTGGCTCCCCAGAGTCACTTTCTGGTTCCTGAGCACTGCACTTAGACCTGGGGAACATGCACCCTTTGGGAATATTAGCATCATGATTGTAATTCTGTTTATAACGGTTATGAGATGATTTTAAAACTATGTGGCAGGAGAGTGTAGATATACATGCCTGGGGAGACAGTATCAAGTCAGCTTTAACAATGCAAAACATCCAAGCATTCTGGGAAATGACTTGGTTGATAATTCCTTTGATATAGCTTTCACTTTGTAATTTCTTTCCTCAGTGCTGAGCCTCACACTCATGGCCTCAGGTGTGCTAGGTAAGCATTCTCTCACTTGACTGTATCCCTAGCCCTCTATGTAAACCATTATTCAACTATCTCTGTGTTTTTACTTGGCAGATTTAAACAAGTACCAAGTGCACATTTCTTATTTTTGAGATCTGTGAACCCACTCACTATTTTTAGGAGCTGGCTGGTTGTGCCTTTCACTGGTTCTAAGGCGAGCTGTTCCCACAGTGCACCCTGAGTTATTTATTTTCTTCCTGGGTGTACCTGTTGTCCACCTGCCCACCCCCTCTTTGCCTCTCTGTTATTTCTGTGCAAGGTCTACAATCAATTTCAGCCTGTAGCTTGTTCTCTTGGGAACGGCTAGAAAACGGTTTTTCTCAGCTAGCAGAATAATAGGGCCAACTAGCTAACTAATGAAAGACAATAAAATACTGGAGCCTTTACCCCCCCCCCCCAAATCAGTAGACTTTTAATATAAATTTGCTTGCCCCGTTGTGTGACAGACCCTACTTCTAACACTTCTTACATTTCTGGGAACTTTCTTGGTAAACAAACATGACCAGAGCAGTTCCCATGAGTGAATGAAGTAGCAGGAAGTGGTCACCCTGAGAAGGGACCGTATGGTGCGTTTTACCACACCCTTGGCAGGCATGCAGTTTCATCTGACTGATGACTTACAGCTTTGTGCGTGTTCAGCATCATGGGCCTTATATACTGCAGTCTAGTTTGTAACTGCAGCTTATTTAAGGCCCTGTAGGCCTGTCCTTTAAAATTACTTAGCTCCATGAGGCACTTCCTGCCAAGCATGGCCTTCTGAGTTCCATCTCCAGATTCCACATTGTGGAGTGAGATAACAGATATCTCTAACCTCAGAATCACAAATACACACACACACACACACACACACACACACACACACACACACACACAAATAGAGTTACTTAGCTCCTAAAATTCTTATGAAGGATTGAAACACATGCCTCTTCCTTCTTGGAATACATTAATTGTACCAGATTTCTCTGTGACACTTTCACCCTTGAATGCTTATAGTTTTTGATCTTCTTTATCGTCTCTATTGCTCGTTCTTATCCCTGTGCCCTCTCCCTCTCTTCTTACATTCTTGTAGCTCCTTTCACTTTTATACCCCCCACCCTAGCATCCGTATTAAACATATTCTTACAAACAGAAACAAAATTTATCTAAAAAAAGATGTCTACAATTTATGTCAGGAATCTTCTCCCAAGTAATTTTTTCTTTTTTATAATCACGGCTAATGGAAAATGCAGGATGTGGCAAGATCAGAGTGACTGAGGCAGAGTTTGTTGAAGTGGAAACCTGGGAAGACCTGATGTGAAGCTAGGCAGTGCACACTCTCTCTCAGACCCCTGTTTACAGCTCATGGTCTGCATTGGTAGCAGCAACTTATCAAAGGGAATCCCACAGCATTGTGTGAACGCTAACTCTGGGATGCACTAAACTGGTAGCATTTCAAGCTCACTAGGACAAAATATCAAAATTTTTAGACTGATCTTAATCTTCATAATAGTCTTATAAAATATTCAGACAAATACACTGTAGGCTCATGAACAAGTACCATCAAGTCCATCCATCAGTGTTCAGGATGGCCAGTAATCTCCTGCCTTTCTGAGAAGAAAGTTCAGGCCTCAAAGCTGCTTGCTTGGCAGTTCTTTCTTGCATCTGTGTTCAGGTGAACTCTCTGGAAAAGCCAATTACAGAATGACACATGGTATGCCTTTTCGCTGTTTAAAAATAGATTTATTTTATTGCTTACGTACACATGGGTTTGGGTATCCATGGAGGCCACATGGACATCAGGACATCTGGAGCTGTAGGTGATTGTGAGTTGTCTGACCTAGATGCTGAGAACTGAACTCCATGAGATCAGTGCATGCTCTTAACCCCTGAGCCATCTTTCTGTGGAAAGCAATGTTCCTTCCCCAGTAACAGCGCCTCTCTGAGAGGCTGCCCCTTTAAGACAGAGAAACGGCAGAGAGAAGCTGCTCTGCAGAGAGTTGGCAGCTTGCAGCGGCTTCTGCCCTGAATTTCAAACAGAGTTTTCTGGAAACATAGACATAGGCTCTAAGAATGTAAAAACAAAAGTTTCAAGCAGACAAAGTGACCAGGCTGAGGCAAAAAACAGTTCTCTGAATCACCCCCGTGCCCCTCCTGCTTCTGGGTTCCGAGGAAGGCCACTAACTGTCAACAATCTTATTGCAAAAATCCCTCTTGACCTGTAAATTTAAAAACATATGACATAGCATGTCATCCCCATGCAAGAAGGGTATAAAAGATGTATGCTTTCTTTGTTCGGGGTTGACTCTCCCTGTGAGGAGATGCAACCTCATGTATGTGAAATAAATAAACTCCTCATGCTGTTACAGCAATCCTGTCAAGCTGTGTTCTGAGGGGTTGCACGCCTGAGCAGAGACCCTGGGGGGTCTGCTGAGTTACAACACCAGCCTATTTTTTTTTTTTTTTTGCCTTCTTAAAATCCTTAACTAACAAGTCTTTTGGGGTCCCACATTTTTAATTACCCCTAGGTAAGCAAGAAATGTACTATACATGGTTGGTGGGGGTGGGGAGTTAGGAAGAGAGATCAAACCCTTGGTCAACTAGATTTCCAACTTCCTTTGCAGTGCCATGCAGAGGCTTGACTTTTGTAGAAGAGTGTATATAGAAATTGTGCTAGCTAGCAATAACCTCATCTTTGACAATGAGCCATGGGGTAAATGATGTATTGACGATGATAAGAGGGAAATGGCCAGTATTTTCAAAGTCCTTGTGTTGAATCCACAGGGTTGAGTTTAAACCCAAGTCTCCCTGCACAGTGCATAATGGATCCTCACAATGGTCAAGGCGTATTTGGGGGTTTCAGTTTGCCTGTGTGAGTTTTACAAAGGGAAACTGCTGACACCACTAAATGTTTCAATTTCCTTTTGTGATGGTCCCATTCCCCTGGGGTGATTGTATTTGCTGTCACAGACACCTCAGGTTATTCTATATCAACAGCTAGTCTTCTTCTACTGTTTCATGTGTGGACGACCTGTCTTTGTCCCACCTGCCTAATGAGTTCTACAGAAGAACTTCTGCATGAAGATTTTGGACAATATCAAATGATATAGTAGTTACACTGTTTTATTCTACCTTAGTATAAAAGCCCGTGTTTGGATTAGGGACTGCCTCCTCAGACCCAGGATGCTCCTTCCTCTACTCCTCACCAACTGGGCATGGTCTTTATCCAAGACAACTTCTTTGATCATGTGATCATAGAGAAGAAGTGATCTAGGATAGAACAACTTTCTCTTAATGATCTCAGAAGCTTCTAAGGAGTTCCATTGTGTCTCCTGGATAGAAGTTGTCAACACTGCAGCTGCAGGAGTTGGGAAATAGTCTTTATTCTGGCCAGTCATTGATGTGACTCCGAATTTTGTTACTTTGGAAAAGAGTGTGTGTGTGTGTGTGTGTGTGTGTGTGTGATGTATTAGATATAGAAATGTAGAGATATATCTATATATTTCCTTATCTTCTCCAACATTCTCTTGTAAATTGTACACATTAAGTTTTAGTTCAGCCACTGCAGCCTGTCTCATCATATTTCTGTCAATGCTTTCTTGTATTTTTTTCACATTGTTTTTTTTTTTTTGGTTTTTTCTGAGACAGGGTTTCTCTGTATAGCTGACCTGGAATTCACTCTGTAGACCAGGTTGGCCTCAAACTCAGAAATCCATCTGCCTCTGCCTCCCAAGTGCTGGGATTAAAGGCATGTGCCACCACTGCCCGGCTGTCTTTTTTTTTTTTTTTTTTTAACCAAAATTATATCTTAGTTTTGCAAGTCCTGGGACAGTGTGTTCTTTGCCTCTGTGGCACTTGAATCTACAAATGTATAGGAGCCAGTAGCTCTCAGGAAGGCATGAGTAAAGGGGCGCATGAACTCACTTGCTTTCCAAGCACATCCACTTGAGTTTTTCAAGTTGCTCTCTACCCTCCATTAAATATTAAGCACTAGTTGTTCTACCAATGAATACCAAAACGATTTTGAATTCAAATGTGTTAATTTTTCATCATCGTAGCAAAACACTGGAGCTGCATCAACTGCAACCATGAAGCTGAGAGAAAGAGGAAGCAGCCAAGGGCCAAATAACCATTTCAAGAGTGTGAGGCCAGTGACTTAATGCCTCACTTCTGGACACTGGAAAACTTCCCAGTAGTGCCTCAGGCTGGGACCAAGGCATGTTTACTTCATGGACAGTTAAGGTCTAAGTTCCTGCTCCCTGAAGGCTCATGTCCGGATCACAGTACATATGGCATGTGGTCCATCTCTGGGTTTCCCCGAATCTTAGCAGTTCCTCTACAGATCAACAGCTCTTGTTCAACTCCCGTGAGTCTCAAGGAGAACTCAGCTGTGATTCTTTTTAAAAAAGAAAACAAAAGGAATTTAAATCCTTACAGGATAAAATTGACAGTGTTCATTCTCAAAGGGGGAAAAATGGGAAAATAATGAGAAGCTAACCCAAAGCAAGATTTAAATCCAATAGGGCAAACATTAAACCCTATATCTCCATGCCCAGCATATAGGATTCATGGTGATGTAATGTGGGCTCCAAAGGCTTGGAATGCTTACCCCTATAATACTATTGGATGCCACACAGATGGCATTCTTGGCCTGGCTCTGTTCACTGCCCAGGCTTTTCCTGGTAGGCATTCCATGTTCCTGTTATCTCTGACTCCCAGAGGGGTCCACTGTACTTTGGACCTCATTTACTGAGCTTTATGAGTTTTCAAAAAGACCTCAGTGGACACATAGAGACCTCCCAGGCTTTCCTTTGAAATCCCAGTGGAAGCCTCTATGACTCCTTATTTATTTATTTAATTATTTATTTATTTATTTATTTATTTTGCCATTGTGGTACAATTATAAATAAATGAATTCAATTTAATCATTAATTACATGGCAATAAATTGAAGTTTTTTAAATTCACATGGTCAGTTTATTGTAAGGCCACTAAGAGTCCCAGTTACTTTTACGAATTACAGTACTAATTTGTAGGAGGCATGTACTTGCTTGTGGTCACAAATAAGAACTAGGAACACCAGGAATATTAAACAAAAGAGGTTTTCTCTTCAAAGAGAGAGACGTATAACCTTTTTTTCTTTCAGAAGGCTGGGAGCCAGGTAGGTAATAGCCTGCTGTCCTCTGCACTGTCTGTATGGCCAGGTTCCCTCAGATCTCATCTTGAGCCTGTTCATCTCAGTCAATCTGCAGTGCTATCCTTTCCCAGACTCTCATCATATACTTTGTTTACCTTGAATCTCTTTCTTTAGTTCATCTATAGAAACTATGTTTATGTGAAATATCACTTGTACTTTTCGAGGGTTTTTGATGCAGGCATGCCTTAAGCTCTGTTGTACACACAGGATTGAGTTAAACATCACCAGGATATTGTCCAACTTGTTCATTGATTAAATATGCCTAAAATAAACTACCCAGTGTCAGACTCTCAAAGTTTGAACCAACACTGGCTACTGAGTCTTGTTGAACTTAATTTCCTTCTTGCCTCACCCGAAGAAACACTCTGCTGGCTGTGGTGTTTACAGGGAAACCCCCATACACACACACACACACACACACACACACACACACACACACACACACACAACTGGTGCCCACCATAAGGAACCTCACTCTCAGAGAAAGGGATCAGAGAGATGGCTCAGTGGTTAGAGCACTAGCTGTTCTTCCAGAGGACCCTGGGGTTCAATTCCCAGTACTCACATGGCAGCTCACAACTGTCTGTAATTCCAGTTCCAGAGGATCTGACACCTTCACAGAGATATACACACAGGCAAAATACCAATGAACATGAAATAAAAATAAATTTAAAATATTAAAAACATTTTATTTCTTTAAATAGAAAGAGTAAGTAAGACATCAGTCCTCTCACTCAGAGGGTTGAAGCGGTGAGAGAATAAGGCAAACATGGGTTCTCTGTCCTCTGACACAAAGCATTTGATACAATTCTCAAGATGTCAACATCTAGAAGAGCAAAATATTCAAAGCAATTTTGTACAAGTAATTGTAGAATTTAGTCCTTGATTTCTTGAACAAGAAACCATAGATGTGGATAATTGGATGAGCATAAGAACTAATGCAAAAGAGTTCACGGAAAGGGAGATAAAATCCCTGCAATTTATTTTGCCATTTAGAATACAATAATGTATTGCCTCAACCCTAACAAGAAAATCATATTGAGAGAGAGAGAGAGAGAGAGAGAGAGAGAGAGAGAGAGAGAGAGAGAGAGAATGAACAAGAATGAGAACTCTCTGTGGTACATATCTTAGGAGGTTTTGGCAGAGTGGAACAAGTGGAATCTGGGGCCTTTCTGGCCTACCAGTGGTCACCCAGTCAGGTACATTTAGAGTTCATCCTCACCTGTAGTCTGATGGGAACTCAAAGTCCTTCTGCTGTGCACTGCCAGGCAGACCTTCCTGCTACCCAGGTCCAAGCATGGAGTGGTGTTTGACTCAATACCTGAGTTCCAAGGAATGTCACATTGGGCTTTGTCTCTGCTTGAGTGTTAGGGCTCCACTGACCAGAGCTTAGATTTTTTGTTTTTCCTCTCAGGAGGCATAACCAGGTTTAGACCAATCCTCGATGGGGAAATTTAAAACAACCCAACTTCTAGTGCAGGAACAACTGCAATTAGGATGTATACAACCTTCAATTAGTCCATGAAAGTCCCCTATGTTTGCAATTCATAAAAAGACAAACATAAAATTTGACTGTTACGTGATCTTAGGGCCAATAATGCCATTGTGAAAACAATGGGGTCTCTCTATCCAGGGCTCTTTGCTCCTCCTCTAATTAATCAAGGACATTACATATTATACATGAATTAGAAGATATTTTTCTCTATTCCTTTCATCCTGATAAGAAAGGCTCTGTATTCTTTGTTCCTATTTAAACAATCAGCAGTCAATGGCCTGATATCAGTGGGAAGTTTTACCACAGGGGATGAAAAACAGCCCCATTCTTTGTCAATATTATGAAGGTAACACACTTAAACTGGTGCTGACTACATTTCCCTAGGTATTGGTCATTTATTATATGGGAAACATTCTCCTCGCCTGGTTATTTAATCAATACTTAAATGAGTGCTTAACTTCCATGCTAAATTACCTAAGAAGAGCAAAACTTAAACATAGCTCCAGATAAAATACAAACGCAATCGCCTTATAATTATTTAGGTTATATTATTACACAATAACAAGTTTACCATTATCCTCTCAGGTTAAAACTTCCCAAACAATATCCCCTCATTTACTTATAAAAAAAGATCACCATGTCAGTTGGGTACATTCTTATCTGCCGACCACTACTGAGGATTTGGCCTTTGCTCTTTAAGTTGTTTCCTGGAGACACTCGATTAAACTCTCTATGAACCATAACACATAAAGCAGAGCAAGTTATTAGTTTATTAAATAATGCTGCTACTAAGCATCCAGTTTTAATCCTGATCTTTGATGTAGAAATACACCTTTAATCCAAATCTTTTGAGGTGGAAGTGAAAAGATCCACCTCTAATCTGCATGATACTTTCTGCTGGCAGCTTGTACAGAATATGGAGAGAGGAGGCTTTTGCACTCTTTGCTAACTTGCTTTTGCACTCTTGCTCTCACTAGCAAGTTCATTCTTCTACTGGCATAGAGCATACTTCTTTGGGATTCTCATATATACTGAAGACCAGCTGAGACATCCAGCCTCATGGAGTGAACTACTGGATTCTTGGACTTTCCATTAGTAGATAGCCATTATTGGTCTAGCTGGACTGCAGCTTGAAAGCCATTCTAATAATTTCCACACATAGGGGATTTTTGTATATGTATATTTTTCTATGTATCTACATTTATCTATATGTATATATCTATTCTATGTATCTGTATCTATTAGTATATATAGATATATAGATATTTATTCTGTTTTATTCCACTAGAGAACACAGACTAATACAGCAGACATAATTTTCTTTTCTTAATTTTTATTTATTTATTTTAATTTATTTGCGTTTCTAGTGTTATCCACTTACCCGATTTTCCCCCCTCCCAGAAACCCCCTAGCCCATCCCCCTTACCCCTTCTTCTATGAGGATGTTCCTCCACCCACCCACCTACTGATACCTCCCGCCCTCAATTCCCCTACACTGGGGCATCTATTGAACCTTCATAGGACCAAGGACCTCTCCTCCCATTCACAGACATCATATTCTTTATAGAGACTGAAAAGCTTTCAGATTCTGTTATTTATTTGGGGGCTTGAACTACTAAAGCACAGTATATCTGTCAGTCAGGAATATCTTTCTTTTTTAGTAATAATCAAGTTGAGAACACCTCAAGTGGGATCTACAATATATATGTGAACAGACTTGGGTTTCCTCTATCTAGTTCTCCTTGTGCTATAATGAGATTGCTCCTTATTCAACAGGAGATGCACTCTGTGGTTGGTCAAGACACCTTTCCCCATGGGAAAAATCTTGTTTGTCATTCTCATGACTGATTCAGACCACATAACCCTCCCACTCTTCACCCACAGCATCAGCAGCTACTTCTCTGCCCATTTGCTTCTCATAGAAAGTACAAAGTTTGCGTTCACCATCCAGTTCTATGAGTTCTGACAGCTGGTAGCTAGAAAGGACCCATTCATCGTCATCTTGACACAGCCGACTACTAGGAAGCATCATGTAAAGGGAACCAAATTAGCATTCTTTTTTTTAAAAAATTTATTTTCTAAGTTTTTTTTTATTTACATTCCAAATCATTTCCCCTTTCCCGTTTCCTCCCTCCCCGAAAGTCCCATAAGCCCCCTTCCCTCCCTCTTTTCCCCATTCAACCCCCTCAAATTAGCATTCTTAACAGCAGTTAAGAACTCCTACCCAAATACCCTTAGGGAACTTCTCTCAGACTGACCTAGTTATATACAAAGTAACAAAGGAAGAGATGTGGTTACGCTATTTCTACTCACTACTTGGTGTGAGCACATAGTCATGTTTTCCATTAAAAGCAAAATCCCACCAAGTAGCACCAATAAAAAACAGCGCACAGTGTTAAAAAAAAAAAAATGGGTGGGGGGGGTGCCGAGGGGAGGGGCTCAAAGCGATGAACACAGAACAAAAAGAACATGAGACGGTCACAGATCCCTTCTCCACCTGGGCCAGCCAGAATTAAAACTCCTGAAGATAGAAATAAAGTGAGGAAAAGGTGGCTGATGAGAAGGGAGAGGGAACGCACCAGATGACTTTCTCTTGAACATCCTACCTACAGCAAGGAAACACATCTCTCCTAGGGTCTAAGAAAAGCTGGGTCCGTTCTCCTGAGAGACCTATACCGGTCACCTCCATCTCACAGCCACCCTCACTAAGAGTCCTTCAGTTCCCTCTGCCCATCACTCCTGCCCCCTACATCCCTGGAGCGTCCACTACCTTCCTCCCTCCTTTCCCTTAGTCAGCCACACACCCTGCTGCAGACCATGGCCATGCAGAGTAAAGTAGTAAAGCTGCGCTCTGCTCCCTGACTCAGAGGCTGATGGGAGGGGCTGAAGGAACTGAATGGAGCCCTATCTAGAGAGGGACCCGGATCCTGATTTTCCAGGCTTTGAGTAGGGTGTCAGACATCCTTTCTTCTTTCTCAGCCTCTCAACATCTGAGAGTGTCACACACAGCTGTGAGTATGACTCCCTCTACCTCTCCTTCTTTATTCTGGGCAGCTCAGATGGAAGCAGTAGACTCCAATAGCAGCAGCACAGACCCAGCTGCCTCCAACTGGAACACCGCTCCAGGGAGTGGTGGCTGCTACAGCGGCTGTTTCTTAACTCACTTTTATTTTATGTACATACGTGGTACCTGCACGTCTGTAAGTGAACTGCATGAATGCCTGGTGCCTCTGGAGAATAAGGGTATGGATACCCCGAGGCTGCAGTTGTAGATGGTTAAGATCTGTTATATGAGTGCTGGGAATGGAACCTCAGTCAGATGCAAGAGCAGAAAGTAGTCTTGACACTTGGCCATCTCTTTATTTTTATCTTCTTTATCCTTGTCTGTGAGATGGAATCTTCTCCCCTCTACAGATAAAGCGAAACTCTCATGATGTTCTTCCTTTGTGTTCCACATCATGTATCATGGGCCTTCCTAGTCAAGAACCTGCTCTGATCAGGCACTTGCTGTGTTCTCTTTTCAATTGCTACTAGTCGGTGACAAGATTTCTCTCCTGGAAAGGGTGAACGTGTACATGGTATTGCTAGCAGGTGGCACAAACTTCACACTCACCTCCGGATGTATGATTCTCATGCTTCATGTGAAGCAGTTGCTTTTTGAATGGGTCACCTCCATCTTTCAGCCAACCTGCTTTCCCCAGATCTTTGTGGGATTCAGTCTGTTCCCCCAGAAGACCCAAAGCCATTGCATTTGTTGTTGCTACTGTCTGAGTAAAAAAAAATATTTTTGTTTAGTTGGCCTTGGACTTTGTGTGGCTATGGTCCAGATCCCAACAGTAAACTCAGAAAAGTGAGGCATTATCTGTGAAGGCATTGTGCAGATGTAGCTAAATTTTAACAATTAAAGATAAAACAGATGATCAGGAGGCTGAACGCTGCTGTCCCATGAAAACCCAAGGCTCCTGAGCCCATTGGGTCATACTGAACCACTTGGGCTAGGGAGGTGGCACAGTAGTTAAGGGCACTTACTGCTCTTGCAGAGGATCTGGGTTTGATTCTCAGCAACCACAACCAAACATGGTGGCTCACCTCTGCCTGTAACTCCAGTTCTAGGGGATACAATGCTCGCTCTTGGCCTCCAAGGACACCGGGAAAATTTATGGTGCACATACATAATGTGGTCGAATCACTTGTGCACACATAATAAAATCATACCCACAAAGGTGTTAAAAGTAAACCACCTCAAAGACAGACCCAGATTGCCTTCCTAGGAGGACAGATCAGGTCCAAAGGAGCTCCACAGCAAGTGCAGCCATTTTTGATCCTTTCACCATTTCTCTGTCACTCAGATTAGAGTGGTGTCTTGAAAGAGACATTAAAATGTTTTGGATACTTGGTCCCTAGTTGGTGGCAGCTGTTTGGATAGGTTTAGGTGGCACTCTTGCTGAAGGAAGCATGTTGCTGGTGGTGTGCATGGCTTTTTGCCAGGAGCCATCTAGGAGAGGTTATAAACTAGCAGATGATCTTCCTGAGATGGTTTCACTGTGAACTATAAAGCATGATGAATGAGCCCCTTTCAGGCAAGATTAAAAGGGACTACATTTTAGGAAAGATTCCTGTTATTAATATGCCTTTCCTATTCTCTTTATATCTATCTATCTATCTATCTATCTATCTATCTATCTATCTATCTATCTATCTATCTATCTATTACTAGTTAGTCCACCCACCCTTCTGGGCAGATAATTTCTTAATTCTTAATGATGATCCTATAGGAATTCCTAAAATTACACTAGTGATTATTAAGCCCTTTATATTAGGACTGCTATTAAAGCCCTCTCTGATATGAAAACTGCAATTAGGACTCTTCCAGTCTCTTTACAACTCACCAGTTAATTGCTTCTGAGTTAGAAAGCGGGCATTTGCAGCTTAGAACACATTCCAAAAGGTTGTAAAACAATTAGCCAAAGATCATTAAATGAGACTAATGATTTATTGTAGGTGCAAAGATAAAAGATAAAATGTTGACTTGGTTTATCTTTATAAACTTAGTCACAAGAATTATGATTTTTAACTTTCAGTGAACCTGTGACAAATACTGAATGTCTAGTTGGATAACTAGTCTTAATGGAAACACATGTAAACATCTCTATTATAACCTTCTTATTCAATTTGTGATTTGAATTTATGTTTGAAATTTTAGGAAAATTTTGTAAAAAATAAATAAATATGCTCAGAAATCTAATTCCCTAGAAAAGGTACAAAAAACTAGGAATGATTACATTACATTAGAGCAGAAGGAGACAGAAGGAGAGAGCAAGATTAGGAAGAGGGAGGAGCAGAGTAGAGCAACTTAGAAATTCAGAGAGCGTATAGAGTCTGATAGATTTCCCCCTTTTACTTTCCCTTAGAAATACAGAGGACGTTAGGACTGGAGCAGAAGAGAGCAATACACAGAATTCAGAGAGAACAAGGCACAAAGGAGAAGCTGTAGAGAGCAGAGCCGAGCAGGCAGACTTCTCCTTGCCATGGGACAGAGCAGGTCTTTTCCTTAACAGCAAGGCAGGCTTAGTCTTACTAAAGAGGACAAAGCTTTTTTTTCCCTACAGACTTGGATTTAATTCATTTAGCAATGAAAGGATAGAAGTTTCTTCTTTCTCTGTGCAATAAAGATTGGACCTTATTTTTCATCCAGAATGAGTGAGTCCTTTCAGTTGTGTTTTATAAAGAAGGAGAGGGAGAAGGAGAGGGAGAGGGGGAGGGAGAGGGAGAGGGGGAGGGAGAGGAAGAGGGGGAGGGAGAGGGAGAGGGAGAGGGAGAGGGAGAGAGAGAGAGAGGAATATGTTTAGTGGATGTGTAGTCAGGTGATGGGAAAGAGGGTGCCTCTGTGGGCCCATGCTGAGACACCCCTTACCTCTGAGGGACCAGCCATAAGATGGTATAGTAAAGAATAGAGTTTATTCAGAGTTTGGGGAGGGAAGTTGAGAGGGTAGTAGAGACAGAGAAAGGCAGAGAGAGAGAGAGAGAGAGAGAGAGAGAGACAGAGACAGACAGGGACAGTCAGACAGAGACAGACAGACAGAGAGACAGAGACAGAGAGACAGAGAGTGAGAGAGTAGAGGAATAGAAATAGTCCATGAGCATGTGGAGAGAGAGGGGAAGGGGGGAGAGGGGAGAACAGGTGAGAGAGGACAAAGCAGGAACAAAAAGGCAAGAGAGCAAGAGAGAGAGGAGGGGGCAAGCAGCCTGGCTATTGCCAGGTAACTGTGGGGCAGAAATACTAGCAAAATCCTGGACAAAATGCTAACATTTTCTGCACTGGCACTTCGTCTTTTGTTCCATAAGCATATGTAAGTGTGGATATGTGTGTGTAAGTGTGTAATTATGAGATAAGTAAGTAGTTGGGCCCAACAGCACAAAGGTGGATGAGTATGTATTCATGGATGTGTATGTATATAAATGTATGTGAATTTATGCATATTTGCTTGTGTAAAAGATTTCCTTCTTAGAGTGACTCTCTTCTTCTGGTTCAATAAAAGTTTATTGCTCCAAACCTCCCTGCTGTCTGACAAGTGAGAGACAAGTCTTCTGGGCAAGAGAGAATAAAAGCCCTAGCAATTAATCCTTGATTTAGTTTCCCACTGTTAAACAATAGGTGTAAATCATCAAAGCCAGTGGATTTTAACCTCAGAATAAGTAAGAAATTTTTAGATTTTTTTTTAGAAGCCAACAGCTTCATCATTCAGTGTAATTAGAGAGATACAAGGCCAGAGACCATCAGTCTTTAAAGCTACCTCTACGTCAACCCTGTGTCCTGCTTCAATCCATTCCAGGCTGGGCAGACTCCCCGCACCTTTGAAACCCTATCCCCAGTTCTCAGTCTCTGCATCTTGCCTGAGGTTTAGGATATGGGCTCTCATCTTGGCCTGGTGTCACGTGCCTGTAATACCAGCAGGGAGGAGGCAGAGACAGGCGGATCTCTATGCTCAGGGAAAATGCGCTTGAAAAGAGGATCCTGGCATGGTACTAAACCTTGGGAGACAGCAGCCTCTAGTCCTGGGCTATCAGAAAGCCCATCGAGCCTCAGAGAGACATCACTAAATAAGCTACTTTCTCACTAGGTTGTTAGGTGGACAGGCCACAGTCAAAGAAGATATCCAGAAATGAGACATTGTTGCGAGGACATCACAAGTCCCCTGTGTTGAGAGCTGCCTAGGATGGAGACACAAGGACTTTTGTCTGACAGAGCTTCTCCTGTTTCCCAGATGGTTGTGGAAATCTTATCTCATCTAGAGAAAGTGACTGAGGTCAGTTCTCAAAGAAGCTGCCCCCTCCCTTCTCCCTCAGCAAGTGCCTAAGGCTTCAAGACATGTCTTCTATGGGCCACTGAATCCAAGGAATCCATTATACAGCAATAACGAGATCCAGAGGCCCTAAACTCAGGACCTCTTGCAGTCATTTCTAGCTGACCCAGAAGCCACAGGCAACATAAAACCTACTGCTGACTTGGAAACATACAGTTCTTACAGTACTTGAGGAAGACACTCTGGGGGGATGGACACCAACCAATTAGGGTACATGGAATATACCCTAATCTGGAACATTAGGACAAGATGGGACAGAGGACAATTCTTGCGTCCCATTAATCAGCGTGTTGCCTTCTCACTAAATGCAGAACTATTTGATACAGGGACAGACATAGCATGGCTTCTCAGGATGAATATATTTACTGCCTGCCATTTATAGAAAAACAAAAAAACAAACAAACCAAAAAAAACCAAACGACAACAACAACAACAACAACAAACCTACTCTCTCCTAAAAGAATACCATTGGACATGGACTTGGGAAGTAAGGGCAGAAGCTTCCATGTGTTCCCACCCAATAGCCCTGTAGAGAGCCTTATTGGGGTGCCATCCCACCTGGCAGGAACTTGACATCGACCCAGGTAAAGTTCCTCTCCCAGCCTTTGAGCAGGAACTCCTGTGTTAGCCATAATCTCCTCCACCTAGGGTGGAGCGCTCAGACCAAGGTGAAGCCCATTGTTCTTCAAGGACCTGCAGTTTCCTGAGAAACACTAGTCACCAGCGGAGCAACTGAACTTGTTCTGCTGAGAAGTTTCCAGCCTTTGGGGGAAGGGTTTTCCTCCGCCTAAATATTTAGAGTCCTTCATTAAACCTAGAGACCTTGAGCAGCAGGTATTGTCTTGGTCTCGATCCCTTTTTTGCCGCCGCCTTCCCATACATCCCCCAGCTTCCCTTCCAGGTAACCCATTAGATTGTAACCCATTGTAACTGCGGGCAGTTACAAGAGACCTCCTTAGTGGACACAGTTTGAGCCTGAGTAGCTGAGGCGTTTTCAGGCACGAAGGTATCGCCACCTAGTGGAAGAGGAGGGTAAATCACATGGTGACTGGGAACAAGAATAGAGTGCTTCTGTTCTGTAGTGTGGGTTACAGTGTGAAATCTTGCCTTAAAACACAACAACAACAACAACAGCAACAACAACAAAATAAAGAAGGAAAAGGGGAAAGAAACAGGTAAGCACGCGGGTGGTTGTGGCTGCCTCTTCCCTGAATTTTCTTATTGTGATTTGCTGGTAAAATATATTGGGAGGGTGGGAAGGAAAGTTCTAAGGTAAAGAAGTCCAGGAACGGTGAAGGGCTTGTGAGGAGTCCCAGGCAAAGGCATTCTTTAGAGCATAAAATGCCTTAAGTTCAGGGGAGCCGTCTGAGATCTCTTCCTAGCGGGTCTCCCCATCAAACACATGCTGTCCTGGTGACACGCTTAAGTCTTCCTGAGGACCCCAGTGGGGCTGAGGGTGGCACTAGCCATTCCTCTTATGTCGCTTTGCCCCCCTTATTCAGGTAGCCCTGATACTGTCCTCCCATAGTAACTTTTCCCCTAAGTTTGCCAACCCTCTGAAGCCTGGATGGAGAAGGGACACGGTGAAGGCTAAGGGCACGCCAGACTGGTGTCACTGCGGAAGTGAAGAGGAGGAAGAGAAGCCCAGGAACCTCCTTTCCAGGAGTACTGAGGCCTTCCAGGTTAGTAGCTTCATGCCTCCCGACTCCTCTCTTCCTTCTTCTCCAGTTAGATTCCTGCAACTTAACCACCAGGAGCTTGGATCACAGATAGCTGGGTAGAGCCAAAGGACAGAGCCTGGAGGGAGGGTTCCTTGCTGAAACCCAGCCAGTGACAGAATGACTGGGGCTGAAAAGTGAAGAGTTCTTAGAATGGCCTGCAGAGGAACCCGCATCCCTCCAACCCCCAGAGATTCACAAAAATTCCAGATATCTGGCCCGTGAATTCATTCCGAAGGTTCCCGTGTACTCCAGCCAGTTCCCATCTTTATCTACATCTCTTCAGGGGTTACTCCCACTCTCTGTGGCCCTGGTACTTCTTCCCCTGCAGACTGCTATCATCCCAGTCTTGCCAAGGCACAAGGAGGCCACAACTTTGAGCTGAGAGGTAAGGGCACTGATGTCCAGGGTTCCCACAACTCGCTGTCCCTGCAATTCACTCACTGACAAGTGTTTCAAGAACAATCAGCTGAATGAGGAAGCAGAAGCAAAAAATAAAGTCCAGACTTCAACTGGTGCCTCTGCAGACCACAGCCGGAACCCGACAAATTTATTACCAACGGCCAGTCACAGTCCTGTGAGGTGTCCGTGTCCATATTCACTCCTTCCCCTGTGACCCTTAGGAATTCCTGCCCTTGCTAAGTAGATTTACCCCCCCCCAAACGCCTGTCTCTGCTCTGCCTAGTTTCCCCTGCTCCTCACCAAACTTCTGACTCATTATGCTGTGGCCCTTCGTACAGGAGAGCTGAATTTCTGCCCCCTTTTCTGCTCTCTCTTTTTTAAAATTTTTTATTGGATATTTTCTTTATTTACATTTCAAATGTTATCTCCTTTCCTGAACCCATCCAAAGCCCCCTATCCCATTCTCTCCTGCTTCTACGAGGGTATTCCCCTAGCTACCCACCCACACCCACCTTCCCATCCTTTAATTCCCCTACATTGGGTCATCCATCGAGCCTTCACAGGACCAAGGGTCTCTCCTTCCACTGATGTCCAACAAGGCCATCCTCTGCTACATATGCGACTGGAGCCAAGGGTCCCTCCATGTGTACTCTGGTTGGTGGTTTAGTCCCTGGGGGGTCTTGGGGGGGTCTGGTTGGTTGATATTGTTGTTCTTCCTATGGTTTACAAACCCCTTCAGCTCCTTCAGTCCTTTCTCTAGCTCCTCTTTTGGGGACCCTGTGCTCAGTCCAATGGTTGGCTATGAGCATCCACCTCATGAGCATCCACCTCTGTATTTGTCAGGCTCTGGAAGGCAAGCACTCCGGATACGGCTATATCAGGCTCCTGTCAACAAGCACTTCTTGGCATCCATAATAGTGTCTGGGTTTGGTGACTGTATATGGGATGGATCCCCAGGTTGGGCAGACTCTGGATGGCCTGTCCTTCAGTCTCTGCTCTACACTTTGTCTCCATGTTTGCTCCTGTGAGTATTAGTTGCCCTTTCTAAGGAAGACCAAAGCACCCACACTTTGGTCTTCCTTCTTCTTGAGATTCATGTGGTCTGTGAATTGTATCTTGGGTATTCCGAGCCTTTGGGCTAATATCCACTTATCAGTGAGTGCATACCATGTATGTTCTTTTGTGATTTTTGTGACTGAGTTACTTCACTCAGGATGATATTGTCTAGGTTCATCCATTTGCCTAAGAATTTCATGAATTCATTGTAGCTGAATAGTACTCTATTGTGTAAATGTACCACATTTTCTGTATCCATTCCTTTGTTGAAGAACATCTGGGTTCTTTCTAGCTTCTGGCTATTATAAATAAGGCTGCTATGAACATAGTGGAGCATGTGTCCTTATTACATGTTGGAGAATCTTTTGGGTATATGCCCAGGAGTGGTATTGCTGGGTCCTCAGGTAATACTACGTCCAGTTTTCTGAGGAACCATCAGACTGATTTCCAGAGTGGTTGTACCACCTTGCAATCCCACCAACAATGGAGGAGTGTTCCTCTTTGTCCATATCTTCACCAGCATCTGCTGTCACGAGAGTTTTTGATCTTAGCCATTCTGACTGGTGTGAGGTGGAATCTCAGGGTTGTTTTGATTTGCATTTCCCTGATGACTAAGGATGTTGAACATTTCTTTAGGTGCTTCTCAGCCATTCAGTATTCCTCAGTTGAAAATTTCTTGTTTAGCTCTGTACTCCATTTTTTAATAGGGTTATTTGATTCTATGGAGTTTAACTTCTTGAGTTCTTTGTATATATTGAATAGTAGCCCTCTATCAGATGTAGGATTGGTAAAGATCTTTTCCCAATGTGTTGCTTGCCATTTTGTCCTATTGACAGTGTCCTTTGACTTACAGAAGCTTTGCAGTTTTATGAGGTCCCCTTTGTTGATTCTTGATCTTAGAGCATAAGCCATTGGTGTTCTGTTCAGGAAATTTTCCCCCGTGCCCACATTTTCAAGGTTCTCCCTCACTTTCTTCTCTATAAGTTTTAGTGTATCTGGTTTTCTTTCTTTCTGGGACTCAGCCCTCTCATTGAGCAGGGGGAGAGGCAATTTTAATGAACCTTCTAGTCCTCTGATTTGGCCAGATTCCAGGGCCCTTTCCTCAGTTCCCAGGAGTTTAGGGCTCCCCCACCCCATTCCACCTCCTCACACCCCACTCCCAACCTCTACCCACAGGAATGCTAGATTACTTTTGGTTTTTGTTTTTCCCTCAGAACAGGAATGATTTAGTATGAACTGATCAACGAACACTTCATGGGGAAAAATTAAAACAAAGCCTAACTTTCTAATACAGAAACAATTGAAATTAGGACATAAAGAACCTTCGGTCTTTTGGAATTCATAAAAAGACAGAAAATAAATTTAAATTTCAACTGTTAAATGGCCTTAGGGGCATAAATGCAACTATTAAAACAATGGGGGCTCTATATCCAGGGCTCCCTCTCCTACTGGGATTCCTCAAGGTCATTAAATTATTATACTTGACTTTATTTCTTTACACTCTGATGATTGCATTCACTGTATTATATTCCCACTTTAAACAATCAACAGCCAATGGCTTGACATCAATGGAACGTTTTACCACAGGGAATGAAAAGTAGTGCCACTATTTGTCAATTATATAAATAAAGCTCTTAAGTCCATGCTGATTAAATTTTCTGAATTATTGGTCATTATTTATAGAGATGACATTCTCCTTTCCTGCTTATCTAATCAGTACATTAATGAGTGCTTAACTTTTATTGTAAATAAAAGTTAATGTTAGTTAGTAATGGGGGTCCATGTTTTCCTGGTTGGGTAACAGCAAGATCTCGGATGACTGCTGTGGTTCCCAGTCTCCTGTGTACCCAGGTGCCCCTGGCATACCTCTGGGAGCTGGGACCAGTGGTCCCAGGTCTATCCTTCCTTCAGGGCATGCTAAGCAGAAAAGGGAGAGGAGAGCCCGGGATGAGGTTGAAGACCAGTTTGATTCTGAGTGAGTGTGGAGAGTTTGGTATGGCTGGAAGAGACAAGGCCTTTTCTGGGTGATTTAGGAGTGGCTTTTTACAATGAAGGCCTCTTCCTTGAGGTGATCCTTGATGAAGTAAAAACAGTCTTTACTTGTTCAAACTGCTTTATTTGATGATAGATGAGAATGCATACCCCTTACTGAGGGTGAATCAGGGATTAAATACCTTTTGTGGGAAGAAATGTCCAGGAAGAGAAGCTCATTGGCTGACTGTCCAGGGCCTATCTAGATAGATATCTAATTAGCATGGAGAACTGCAGGTTTTTATGCTTCGGGACTGATTGCCATGGAACTTTCAGTGGGATGTCATGGTTACGTGTTCCAGAGCAGGTAGAGTTAGACAGGGAGTGGCCCCATTCCTACTGTTTGCAATTTTGAGACTTATGGGGTTTGTGCTCACTCAACCTTACCAGTTCTTCTATCTGGTGATACTGTTTACTTGTACCACAGTATCTCTAAATTTCTTACAAAAAATTATGGGTTAATGCTGGTGAGGGCCCTGGGGTATGAGGGTGGGAGAAGTGGCTATGCCTCTCACCTGCTATATCATTTGGGAGAGAGAGCTCTGCATCTTGCCTGGACAACAGGGTAGAGCTGGTCCTGCTTGTCTGGATGCTGGTAGCTGCCCCAAGGGTGTGAGTGCTGGACTGATCAGCTCAGATACCTCTCAGGCCAAGATCTAAGACTTTGAATTGGCTCACCCTGACATCTACCCAATCAGTAAACTGCTGGAGCACATGCAAAGGTCGATACTACAGATCTAAAACTACATGATCACCACTGACACAGGGCAACAACAGGATATCTGAGAGGAGTCCTAGTGAGGTTCCAGTATTGATAGAGTAGCAGAAGATAGAGGACTTGTACCAGAGCAATAAGTCATTACAAGGAACATTTGTGAGCAAAGAATTGTAGACAAAAGAGTATACTGTAGTACACAGTGTGACACACTACAACTTCCATGAGATTTCTTTTCCTCTGTTAGTGGGAGAGGTTGCAATGTTGGATGGATCTATGAAAGAAGGTAGAGATGAGTGGGATTGGGGGTGCATGATGTGAAATTCACAAAGAACTAATGAATAGTTAGAAAATAATACTGCTAAAGAAGTAGCTCATATAATTGATCTCTTATTTCCTTATCAATTACTTATACTTCCTCCTCATAAACTATTGAAATTATATGTCAACAAAGTAATAGTATTATAGAAATCTATGCATGTCACAATTCTGTACAGTGATCTTTAACTCTTATTTACAAAAACTTGTAGCCTTGGTAGTGGTGAGAAGGAGATGTACTAAATAACTTACTGGTAAAGAGCCTACAAAAATTACTGTGCTGCTAACTAAAGCCCATGTTGATTAATTGTTATACTCTGAGACTAATCTGAAAGCAGCACTAGCATGTTGCTCAGGATTAATAGATAATCATTATCCAAAGATTTTTGAAGGTACCCTATGTGTGTTGTCTAAAATTAAATGTAAAAAGCTATAGAGATGACTTTTAATGCTTTTACAGATGGCTCTTCAAAAGGACAAGAAGGATATGTTTTAATATTGAAATTCCACATGCTCCCCCCAAAAAGACTGTACTCACTCCTGGCTTTGTAAAGCTCAACAGTCTAAACTCACCACACTCAATCAACTTTTATTGACTATTTCTCAACCGTTGGCTATTTTAACTGACATCATGCATAGATTAGCATGAGGGATAGAGATGCACTGAGAATAAAAACTTACCTAGTTTGAGGAAAATGGAATGTTGCCGAAGGGGTGTGGCTGTGGAGAGAGTGTAATGAAAGAAGGAAACATTTAAAATGAGATCCTGGAAGATAGAGAGTCCAGTTACAGGAAAATGGGAATGAATGAAACTTGGCTTGGAGACAAAAGTGATGAAAAGGTTTAGTGAATTCCTTCAGCTGAGTTTCCTTGCCTTAAAAATAAAAAACAAACAGATAAATAAATCCAATCGTAATGAGATACGGTCATTCATACTGAACTGCTGGCATCTCTGTCTTCAGAGAGCACCTGCAGGAAGAGCCTGCCTAAGAGGGAAGCTGGGAACCAGGCTGTTGCTGGTAGGAGGCAGCCAAGGGTTGGTATGGTGAGTCATCTGTTACTGAGAATGAGGGGGGTGCTTTCCCTGCTGATGCCTGGTCAAATTTCATATCCATCCAAAGGTGCACTAGTAGTGTTAGCCAAATAAGGAATTTTATCTTGTCCTTCTCATGAAAAATGGAGACATTCTCATTCTTGGACTTTCAGACACTGAGCTCAAACACACACCACCCAGATTTCTTTGTATTTATGATTATCAAAATTCGTTTAAAGCATTTTTACTTTGGTTCAATATAACAAAAATTAAAAACAACAGCGTGAGCATGTGTGAGATGAATTTAAGAAGGAAAATATGGACAAAATGAAATCAAGAAACTTTAAAAATATTTCTCCTGAATAATACAGTGGCCAAGAAATGGAAGCATAATTATATGTTCTCAAAGTTTCTTGGAGGTAGGAAGGGGTTAAACCAGAAGTATGATAAGTTGGAGTTAGATTATTTTAAAGTTTTCAACTAAAATTACTTTTTGGTACAGCCTAAGAGTCTGTTATATCAGACTACCTGCAAAATGTAGTAAGAACTAAAGCCTTTCAGTGAGTTCTTCCTCCATGGAGCTGTGAATTAATTAATTAGCTAATCAATTAATTTTTATTGTTTCATTTGTAATATCAGTTGCATATGTACTTTCATGTTTGCATGGGACAGCCCAGCTGTTTTCTTCTTTAGGATTTTCTGTGATTATTTCCCAGGTATTTCTGAGTATCCTGTTAATCTGTAGGAGAGTCTTCTTGAGAACAAACTTAAAATTACCTTGAATTTTAAAGATCTCAAACCTTATAGCTGTGGCTGTTTGTGTCTGAGACCATCTCTGCTGTCAGGTGTGTGGCGGTCTGTGCACTTCAGGCATGCGCACTGCCTCTCCCTAACTAGTCAGCTGCCGAGCACAGCCCTAGATATGGCCTGGGGCTCTTTATACAGTTCCTTTCAAAGACTTTTTTTTTTTTTACAACTAAAACCTAAAAATGGTTCTGCTTATAGTAGCAAATGGTTTAAAGAATTTTATAATATGTGAAATCTTAAGAATGTTATTAGAATACTTTAAAAGCTACAGGGCCAAACTATTGTGGAAGGACACACTCAAGTACTTAAATGGCAATTTTTAAAGATACAGAGGGAACATATACAACAAATCTCCATAAACTGCGACACTTAGCTAACTTTACTTCACTTTAAAGGATAACGTTTCTTCTGCTGCCCAAAAGTATTTTCCTTTAAAGAAGACATAGCTTAAAGTTTTTGCTAAGTAGAAAGATCTAGAAACCAATCAATGGAAAGGTTCAGACGTTTTTTTAACATCAGGGCAAGGCTATGCTGTGTTTTTCCAGGAAACGAGTAAAGTCACAGGATGGCTCACACACTTTGATGTGTCCAACCAGATCAGCATTCTGGAGATCAATGGACAGAATGTCTGAAGATAGATGACAAGTGGAGACATCCCAAGAGGTAGAAATGTAAGGTTATAACTTGGGGAGACATGGAAAGTTTAACTCATCAAACCAAGACCTTGAGGAAACAGTAAGGACACAATACTACCAACACCAAATGATGCTCTTATATCGCGTGACTATATTGTATGCTAATTCTCAGCTTGTAAACACAAGATCCATGGCTGGAGAGCCAGGGGAGATAAGAGACCCACCTGTAATAGGAGTGCTATACACTCTAGTGGAATAGATGATATTGCTGTATTGTGCTAACATTGTTTTTAGGCTTTTAAAATTGCCAGTCCCAAGAATGATTGCTCTCATAAAAAGGGAGATCTCAAAGATGGTCTGTATGGTTAGTAAAAGTTCTAATATAGCAGAAAAATATTAACAGAAATTAATCAAGAGATAGGTGAATTGTAGCACTGTAGGGAATACCAGGACAGAGAAGCTGGAGGGGGTTGACTGGGGAACAGGGGGAGGGAAGAGGGCTTATGGGACTTTTGGGGAGGGGGGAACCGGGAAAGGGGAAATCACTGGGAATGTAAATAAATAAATAAATAAATAAATAACCCAAACTAAAGCTACTACAGATTATTTTTTGCTCAGGCATAATCTTGGTCATCAACAATTTTCTGGCATGTGTTGTTTTAATATGTCAGATTTTTTTCATACTATTGATGGTCAAATTAATGATCTGAATAAAGAGATAGAAAAGAATCTCTCAAGTGACCTTTGAATGGCCACCATGGTTAAGATGAGCTTTTCCTTTCTTGGTCCTCTGTTAATCCTTCTTATAATTCCCTCATGCTTGTCTATATTAGTTAGAGTAACCATGTAGGCAACACATTCAGCATTGGCTTTAATTACAGGAACAATTGTCTTTTTAAAAAAGTAAAAAGGAGGAGAAGTGCGAGACCTATTGTGCCTGTTTCATAGATAAGCACCAAGGAATCCAGGAATGTTAAACGTACAGGCTTGTCTCTTTGAAAGAAGAGATGTATAACCTGTTTTCTGCTTAGAAGATGTGGGGTAGAGGTGGTTAGTAACCTGGTGACCTCTGCACTATCTGTATGACCAGGCCACACTGGCTCCCCCAGACCTTTATCTTGAGCCTGTATATCTCGTCAGCCAATCTATTGGCCTATCCTCCCCAAACTCTTACAACACATTTTGTTTACCTTTAACCTGCTTCCTTAGGTAATCTGTAGAACCCATATTTTTGGAAGACATCACTAGTACCTTACAAGAGTTTTGATGTAATTATATCTTAAACTTTGCTGTGCACATGGCATTCAATTCATTATCACAAGGACATTTTCCCCCCAAATTGTTCTGTGCTTACATATGCCTAAAATAAATTACCCAGTGTTTGACTCTCAAAATTAGAACCAACTTTGGCTATTGAGCTTTCATTTTGCCTCTCCTGGATTAAATCTCTGCTAGTAGTGTTTGCAGAGACGCCCCCCCCCCCAAACACTAATTACCTCATGTGAATTTTTTTCTACTTTGTCTTAAATGTTATGATGTATTTAACAGTGGGTAGACATTAAGTAAGACTAGTGTTGTGACCATATCTTGGCTTCTCTTTTTATTTATTAGAAATTTAATGCAGAGATTTGAAACCACCTGCAGCTTCATACAAATGGGTTATTGGATTCTCTGGACGGTGAGCTGGGGCTAGAAAATGATGGGGTGACAAGAGAAATATGGAGCCAAGGCTGTGTTTCCTGCTCAATGCTCAAACTTAATGGACTTTTCCAAATATCAAGGTGGGAGAAAAAGCCCTTTCCCCCAAAGGCTGGAACCAGGTCTGCAGATCTGGTCTGGCTGTTCACTAGGCGTTGGCTTGGGCAGCTGGGTGGGTCACCTGCTTAATTCAGGAATTCGTAGACCTGGAGGAACAAAGAACTTCCTTCACTCCACCCTAGGTGGAGCAGGATTATGGCTGGGACAGGAATTTCAGCTCACAGCCTGGGAGAACTTCACCTTGGTCAATGTCAAGTTTCTGCCAGGCAACAAGACATCCCAATATAGCTTTCTACAGAGATTCAGTGATTTACATATTGTGCTCAACCTTTTAAAAAGTCAATTATTTTCATACTTTATACTTTGTGACCATATTTGCATAAGTCCTCTTTTCTTATTGCAGAGACCTACACAAGAGATCAAGTATGAAGGTAGCATAAATGACCTTCAGTGTTTGGAGCAACTGATAAACTGGTATTCTGTCACTCAGGCATACTCCATGAATACCTCCTTTAGGTGGAAATAAAAAGGGGTTTTGAAGAAGCTTTGGAGACACAAGTCTTGTCAGATGTCAACACTACATCATTCTTCCTTTGTTACTATAGTAACTGATTTCAAAGCTCAGAACAAATCCATTAAAATGCATATGTCAGGTGGTTAACCTTATTAATTCCAGTTTCTTCATTTATAACTAGAAATGACACAAAATTCTGTCCTTTTTAATGTTTTTCCAGAGCCTTTAAATATCTCCAGCTTCTCAGACATATTCCTTCATTGTCTGGAGTCCTGTGCTTCTGAATTATGGTGATTCATTTCTGTTTCCTCGTACCCATCCCTTACTATAAAGTTATGGTGACACTCAAATAGCTGTGTAGTAGTTAAGAGGAAAGAGTGGACAATTAATCATACCCTGTAAATTAAAAATGAGCCATAAAAATGAGCCAACAGGCAGGCCAGGCATTCTTGGAAGCAAAATTATGACTCCGAGCTCAAAGTCACATAATCCAAATAGTTATTCCCAACCCTATTCAAACTCAGGTCCTGAGTTCTCTCCCCTGAGTTCTCAGATATCCTCCCCCCAACACTGAGCTTTAAATGTCCTTTTCTTAAAGAATCCTGTGAACCACTTCTATAAAAGTTATTTCTGCCATTTGAGAACATGAAATAACCCCAGCCCTTGGGTGACATGGCCTTAAGGTGGGATTATCTACCCTGGAACATTTTTTTTTTAATTATTTATTTTATTTTATTTTTTTTTAATTTACATTCCAAATCATTTCCCCTTTCCCGTTTCCTCCCTCCCCGAAAGTCCCATAAGCCCCCTTCCCTCCCTCTTTTCTCCATTCAACCCCCTCTCGTTACTCTGTCCTGGCGTTCCCCTACATCCAGTCTTTCCAGGACCAGGGGTCTCTCCTTCCATCTTCTTAGAAATCTATTGATATGCGGATTGTGTCTAGGGTATTCCGAGATTCTGGGTCAATATCCCCTTATCAGTGACTGCATACCATGTGTGTTCTTTTGTGATTGGGTTACCTCACTAAGGTTGATATTTTCAAGATCTGACCATTTGCCTAGGAATTTCGTGAATTCATTGTTTTTAATTGCAGAGTAGTATTCCATTGTGTAGATATACCACATCTTCTGAATCCATTCCTCCGTTGAGGGACATCTGGGTTCTTTCCAGCTTCTGGCTATTATAAATAAGGCTGCTATGAACATAGTGGAGCATGTGTCCTTATTGCATGCAGGTAAAGCCTCTGGGTATATGCCCAGGAGTGGTATAGAGGGATCCTCTGGGAGTGTCATGCCCAGTTTTCTGAGGAACCGCCAGACTGCTTTCCAGAGTGGTTGTACCAGCCTGCAATTCCACCAGCAGTGGAGGAGTGTTCCTCTTTCTCCACATCCTAGCCAACAACTGCTGTCTCCTGTGTTTTTGATCTTAGCCATCCTGACTGGTGTGAGATGGAATCTCAGGGTTGTTTTGATTTGCATTTCCCTAATGACTAAGGATGATGAACATCTCTTTAGGTGCTTCTCAGCCATTAGATATTCTTCAGGTGAGAACACTTTGTTTAGCTCTGTACCCCATTTTTTAATAGGGTTACTTGCCTCTCTGGAGTTTAACTTCTTGAGTTCTTTGTATATATTGGATATTAGCCCTCTGTCGGATGTAAGGTTGGTAAAGATCATTTCCCAGTTAGTTGGTTGCCGCTTTGTCTTTTTGACAGTGTCTTTTGCCTTGCAAAAACTTTGTAATTTAATGAGGTCCCATTTGTCTATTCTTGATCTTAGAGCATAAGCTATTGGAGTTCTGTTCAGGAAATTCTCCCCTGTGCCCATATGTTCAAGGTTCTTCCCTAGTTTCCCTTCTATTAGTTTCAGTGTGTCTGGTTTTATGTGGAGATCTTTGATCCACTTAGAATTGAGCTTAGTGCAAGGAGATAAGAATGGGTCAATTTGCATTCTTCTGCATGTTGACCTCCAGCTGAGCCAGCACCATTTGTTGAAAAGGCTATCTTTTTTCCACTGGATGGTTTTAGCTCCTTTGTCAAAGATCAAGTGACCATAGGAGTGTGGATTCATTTCTGGGTCTTCAATTCTGTTCCATTGATCTACATGTCTGTCACTGTACCAATACCATGCGGTTTTTAACACTATTGCTCTGTAGTACAGCTTGAGGTCCGGGATACTGATTCCCCAGAGGTTCTTTTACTCTTGAGAATAGTTTTAGCTATTCTGGGTTTTCTGTTATTCCAGATGAATTTTTGAATTGCTCTTTCTAACTCTATGAAGAATTGAGTTGGGATTTTGATGGGGATTGCATTGAATCTGTGTATTACTTTTGGTAAGATGCTCATTTTTACTATATTAATCCTGCCAATCCATGAGCATGGCAGATTTTTCCATCTTCTGAGGTCTTCTTCAATTTCTCTCTTCAGAGACTTGAAGTTCTTGTCATACAGATCTTTCACTTGTTTGGTTAGAGTTACGCCAAGATACTTAATATGGTTTGTGGCTATTGTGAAGGGTATTATTTCTCTTACTTCTTTCTCAGCCTGCTTATCCTTTGAACATTTTTATAAATAACCAATTGGAGAAGTGGAGACAGGTTATGGGAGCTTTTGGTGAGAATAAAGTAGAGCAGAAGAATAGTATGCTTTGCAAAATTGGGACCAGGCAGGCACAGGGAAAAACCAAAACCAAAACAAAACAACTGGTTGCTTCTATTCTTTGCCCACTGAAGCTCTTATTGAAGTGGGCGTGGACATGAGTCTGCCTAGAGCATGAGTCTCTGGTGTGAGAACTGTGGTCTAACTCATGGGCCAACTATGGATAAAGTAACCGTATATTCTCTGTTGCTGGTTTAGCTTGGTAGTCGGTTAAAGACAGACTGTGTGGCCCAGGACTCAGGAAGGGTGTCTGAGCTGCGATATAAATACCAAATGTATGAATGTGATTTTTGGCTCTTAGTTTTGGGCCAGAAAGACACCCCTAGTTACGCTTATTGTCAGTTTAAACTTCAGCTTCATGGACAGTTGAGAATCCCGGCTCTTCTTCCCATTGGTCTATTGTTAACTCTGCAGCGACAGACAGCTTGAGGATTACACTTTAGCAGGAACAATATTAATAATGCATTTATGGATCTATGGTCAGTTTTTACTTACCTCTTTTTTTTTCCTCCATGAAATGTAAAATTAGAAATGCAGTTGTTTATCTGGAAAGTGAAACATTTGAGTGTGCATCCAACAGAAGACAAGCACATGGGATTCAAGAATGATCTGCAGTGTAGTTCTTGCCAGAACTTTGGGAATAATGTAGGAGATCTAGTCATAGCTTTGTTCCCCAGGCTCTGATAACAACATCTGTGACAAATGTATCAAACACCCTTGCAGGTAGCCTAATGCATCCTGCCTAATGCTACGTTTCCTGAAACTTCCATGGATGCTCCACTGAGTAGGCAATGCTGCAGAGGCAGACCGGTAGAGACAAGATTTCCTTTTCTTTCTTTTGGTTAAGGCTTTAAGAGTAATTGCAGGGTTCTATTCTGAAAACTTGAAAGCTGTCTCCTGCAAACACTGGTAGATCAAGCCTTTCCCTCAGGCAAAACACAAAGAGAAAGTCCTTGTCCTTGGGTATGGGCAGAGTCTACTCTCCCTCACTGACTATCCCAAGTTTCAACCCGGGGCATCTAGGAGGGTTAATCAAACACAAGTTTTGAGTTTTCTGACTTTCAAATCACCTGAAAGAAGCTTCTAGATCTTGCTTTGCTCTCATGAGTTGCTGATTTCCTTCAGCTACAGGGTTGTTATTCCTCCCCACTTACTCAAATGCCATGTGAGTATGTGCACACTGTTGACTTTACAAATCCTTTCGAGTTCCACTGCCAGCCAAAGTGCCATACTGACGCAAGAAGTTATTCACTCAACAGATAAGAAACCCACTCGAGGGTGTGTCCAAAACAGATACAGGGAGAGAGAGACATCTGCCCCTCTACCTTGCATGCTCGTTTTATATGAAAGTCAGAATTCCTGCTAAGTATAGTTGTATGGTCCTGTGAAACAAGGGGCACAAAAGCCCCCAAATAAAGATCTTGTCTTGGTGCCATGCCAGATTTCGTTTTCTTTCTAAGATTTAATGAGGATATAGGCTCAAGAAGGTGAGCATCCATCCAACTTACAAAGTCAGGAGGAGACCAACCAACTTAAAAATGGATGTGAATGCAGTTGTGGTTACAATGTTCTGGAACAGTTGGCTTTGACAAGCAAAGCCAAGGAGCTGCACACAGGACCACTCTACAACAGAGTGAATCTCACTGTTAGTACAGAAATCAGTGTAACCATCTAGGAAAGTGCTAATACCAACCTGTGTTATTAGCCTGTAATAGCCTGTAAATCTATTTCCTAATATGAAATCAGTTTTTACAGCCTAAACTAGCCTTGAAGTCGTTATATAGTGCGGATACTGATTTTGTCTTTTCTCTATGTGCTGTCCCTTTCTGCCAAATGGTAGATCAAAGGTTGTTTCATTTTTTTCATGTCTTTCAAATTTGTTATCTTATTTGCCACATAGGGAAGAAAACCTTACTTGGACTCATGGTTTCAGCCCATGGCCGTTGGCCTGGCTATTTGAATCCTTGTTATCACAGTGCATTATGGCAGCAGAAGCCATGCTGTGGAAATAGATGACGTATCCCATTCCAGCAGCAAACCACAAGATCTCCCTTTCCAGGATACACCCCCATCACCGTTCAATCAACGCCACAGGTGAGGTGAATGAACAAGTCTTTAAACCTGTTTATACATTCTTTTTTTTTTTTTTTTGGTTTTTTCAAGACAGGGTTTCTCTGTGTAGCCCTGGCTGTCCTGGAACTCACTCTGTAGACCAGGCTGGCCTCTAACTCAGAAATCCGCCTGCCTCTGCCTCCCAAATGCTAGGATTAAAAGCGTGTGCCACCACCGCCCGGCTCTGTTTATACATTCTTAACAGGATAGAAACATTTGTGCATGGTTTTGATGGACAGACGTGAGACTATCCACCTTTTATTTAAATATATTAAATATAATATCTATATATTATTTCATAATAGGGAGGCTTGGTTCCTTCCTTAAGACATATAGACTTGTCAGACTACCTTACATGATGAGACCAGGCTCAGACAAAGATGGGTCAGTGATGGGTTAGACCACACCTAACCTCAGGTCAGGACCAAGAAGGTGGATGTGGGAGTGGGTAATGGTTACTGGATCTCATTGGACACATCGAATATATCTTCCATTTCTGATTTTCCTTACTAATTTTGTATCTTCAGTTGATTTATCAACAATATCATTATTCATTTGTAGGGAAATAAGTCACCTATCATCTTTCATCTATTTTGACATGTGTGAGTGAACCTAATTAATTTTCAAGGCAGTTCTGTGTCCCCAAACTTTCTTCACAGTTTGGAAGGCTGTGAGGAGGGCCCTACAGGTGGTCATGGTAGGCAGGAAAGTGAACCTTGAAAAGGTGCAAATAAAAATTCAGTTCATATTGACTTCATCAACTTGCATCAAACCTCATGAGTCTGATGCCAAGTGGTTTACTGCTAGCATATTTAAACAGTATAATTTGGTAAAATGTTTCCTGGTACAATACAATTCCTGGTGCACAAGAAAGTATGATTACATTGAAACTTAACTCTGGGTATACGTCATTTCTTCCAAGAAGATGGGTTCGAGAGATAGGCTACCTGTATTAGCTTAAGGGCCTACTGAGGATCTGGCCTGGTCTCAGCCATACAGATAATGTAGAGATATTTTGGGTTATTGGTCGTCTCTGGTACTGGTTATGAGACCTTGGATAAGCCTCTGGATATAAAGATTACTGTATATTACTAGCCACCTCTGATTTTGGGCACTTGATATGACCTGGCCCAACAGATCAACAGGCTGTTAATCACTTCCAATTACCAGTTTTGTTGATGGAAGAATAGATTTTACCTCTATTCCTTTGAGAGGACAGTTGTGCTTAACATTTCTAAGTTCTGGAGAACTGTAGGCACAAGGACTTTCATGCGGTGCTCTCAACAAGGCTAGGATTTTAAAATAACTATGGTCATTTTCTGCATAGACATTAGGTGGCAGGCTAGATCCATTTAACGACTCCTTGAATCTGTATCTGTCACAGAATAAGATTTAATAACATTAAAAACAAAACAAAACAGAACCCCAACAACTCCAGTGTAATAATATTTCAAAGCATCAAATGTACCAGACTGTCAACTTAAGTGTTAAAGGAATTAAATACCTTTTAAGAGAAAGTATATGTGGCAATAATTCATGGAAAAAAATTACCCATGAAAATGCAACCAAGATAGACTTCAAGAAAAAACATAGGCAATAGCCTTCTGTAGGACTCTAACAGTAAGGGAAATCACAGCTAGAATTGACAAAGGAAATCAAAAGTTTCTGCACAGCTGAGGGAAAAAATGACCCAAATGAGAAGACAGCTTAGAGAGTAAAAGACTTTGCTAACTATTCATCCAATGATAAATACGCACATGAAAGTTCCTGGAAAGAATCTTGCCTGACTAGATTAGATTTTTCAGAGGATGAAATGTTGCAGATCCTGCCTTGATGTCTTCAAAACTCAAGAAGTAGTTTCTGCACACCCATACTATGATCGAACTATTCATTCCTGTGGTCATACACACAGATGCATAGACACACACACACACACACACACACACACACACACACACAAAGGACTATTATCCAGCCAAAAAGAAAAATAAAATCATGTCATTTTTGGGAAAATGTACAAAATTGGAGAGTGCTATTATAAACAAAATAACAGACACAGAATGAAAAGCAAAAATAGGAAGGAGGAAATGTTTAAGAGGGTCTTAGAAAGGGCACAAGCCCCTTATGTTCCCTTCCCTGGACCTTTTTCTTGCTAGCTGGGTCAAAATTTCTAGAGATTATACTGCCTAAAAATATCACACATATAACTGCTAAGATGGCTAATTAAGTATTTCCCAGGTAGAATATATTGCAACATTTTGTTTGTGTCTGTATCATCTATGTAAATTTATCTATCTATCTATCTATCTATCTATCTATCTATCTATCTATCTATCTATCTATCTATCTATCTATCCATCCATCATGTTTTTTGTTCTTTAAAAAAATATCCTTTCTTGCATGAGTGTCTATCTAGTATGCTCATAAATCACCCAGTGATTTCATTTATACTTCAAAGAGTTGAAACTTTTTTCTTTCCTCTAAATAGTATAATTCTAAAATCTTCAAATCTCTTTCTACAGTTGATGACCCTTAGGGTCACTTCTCTCTGATACAATTCAAATTATATATACCCTTCCTCCTGATCAACAACCAGGCCAAGTTTGTGTCACTTTAACTCATCTTGAAATTCTTTATTGCAGTCTAAAACCCAGAATCTAGACATTATAGGCCCCAAGACTGTGAGTCTCTTCAAACTGTACACCCAGGAGGATTGAGCCATTTCCCAGGCCACTGAATGAAGGGAAACTCTTAGGGATGTGAAAAGAGAGCCAGGATGAGAGCAGTTGGATGATGTAAGACTTTCCACCAGACTGTGGTGCAGGGGATCATAGCGGGAGTCTTTCTTACTCTCCCACCCCCACAGCATACTGCCCATTGGTGACAGTGTTGGAGGTACAACTCTTCAGATTCCCCTCCACTCTGTTTGTTGTCTGTCTGGAATTCTAACTACTAGAATGTTTAAGACACTTAGTGATTCTGAAAGTCTGGCCTGGGGAAAGTAACAGTAAAGTTTTGTCTTCCCTCTTTTCAGTCACTTACATTTCAATTTTACAAAAAAAATGCAAAGCATGATACAGAACTTCTGCATTAAGTATTTCTGTATACATAGTCAGAGGGAAATTCACTAGGAAGAACTAAAAAGGCAAACAACTTATTCAAGATGATAGAAATAGAGGAAAGAAATGGAGTTCAATTCTGAAGCAAATATCAGAAACAAAAGAGAGAGATAACATGAGCTAATGGGAAAATCCCAGAAGGCATTATGGAGGAGGTTAGCCAATGACTTAGATGTTTGTTGTCCCAGTCTGTGCTTTCTGAAGCTGAGCTGGACAGAGAGCTCTTTTTTTTCCCTTCCTTTCTTAATGACTGTATTAGTATTCTAAAGGAATGTCTTTACCAGAGTTTACAGACATTCCTAGGGCATAAGTCTGGGAATAGGCTAAAGATTTATCTCTCAAAATGTACAACTATAGTCTTTAAAGGTACATACTTTGAAAAACACGCAGGTTGGCCAGTTATATTCTGGAAGAAAATTGTCTAAAATTTAGTTAAGTTCAAAGGAAGGTCAAGGGTGACCACATCCACCCATATACACGCACACACAGGCATGCACACACATCATTCTCATGCCATTCTGACTGTTGAGTTTAAGCTGTGGTTCCAGAGGATTACATACAATATTTTAGTGAAAATATTGTGGGAATGGAATATTTGATTGCATCAATGTTTGCTTGTTGTTTTCAAGATCCATGACTTGCTGTGCCTGGGAATAAATGCATGGTCTCACTTGAGTAAGCCGTGAATGAATGCACAGCCTCCTGAGTACCAAGCACTGGGTGGACACATGATCTCACTTGAGTTCTAAGCCACACTCTCACCCATATTGTGGGTGCTAAAGGGAAATGTAATGCAGTAGTGAGGACTGTGCTATGGGGCTGTGAAGTGTGATCAAGCAGCTTCATCTCCTGATCCCAGTTCTGTCTTACAGTTTTTTCTTTTTCTTGTTTGGTTTTTCAAGACAGAGTTTCTCTGTGTAGCTCTGGCTGTCCTGGAACTCACTCTCAAACTCAGAAATCTGCCTGCCTCTGCCTCTCAAGTGCTGGGATTAAAGGTGTGTGCCACCACTGCCTGGCTAGTTCTGTCTTACATATTCTGTTCCTGACTCTGCTGATTAGCACATATTAAAGTTTTAGCATCTGTTCCTGGAACTTCCTCCTTGCTTCAGGTATGTCTGACCATTTCTGGTTGAGAGTTTGGAACATATAACTAATGCAATTTGTTCTTGGGACAATAAACTCCCCTCAAGGCATGTTTTTAAATTGTTTATTATATATTTTATATGTATGGATGTTATGTCTGCATATATGCATGTGCACCCTGTGTGTACCTGGTGCCTCAAGTAACAGCAAGAGAGCATGGGATAACCTGGATTGGGGGTTACAGAGGATTGTGAGCCACCATGTGAATTCTGGGAAGCTCCCTGAAAAAACAGCTAGTGTTCTTAACTAATGAGCCCTGCTTAAGACATTTTAATTGAAAATAAACACTAACCAGAGTACACAAGAAAGCAAGGTTTCATTTTATTTGATTCTTATTCCCAATTTACAGAAATCAATGACAGAACAAAGTAAGGATACCATGAACTTCATCTTGGTATGGTAACTTTCAGATATAAAAATTTTTCACAGTAAAGCTTCTCTGGCACCTGAGTCCCAAATAAATAACAGTATTCTGGTCAGTGTCTCCAGCCCTGCCATGGAGAGTCAAAATTAGGAAATAGCATACAATTAAATTTTCTTCCCACTTTGAGTTTTAGATATTTTGGTATTTTATCTATCTTCATTTTTTGTTTGTTCATTGACAAGTCACACTCCTTGAATAACAATGCGAATTTAAAGTTATTTTCACAAGTTACTTTTTATCTTTTAAAATATGTTTTAATTCTTTCAGATTTGTTTTTTTTTGTTTTTGTTTCATTTTTTTGTTTGTTTGCTATTTTTTGGTTTTGAGAAAGAGTTTTACTACGTAGCCCTGGCTGGCCCAGAACTTGGCATGTAGATCGGGTGCTGCTGTTAAACTCAGGAATCTGCCTACCTCTTGGATCTTTGACTTTTATTCAGTTTATGTTGAATAAAAGAGTTCCTTCCTTTCTTTCTACTTTCCTTCCATTTTTCCTTCCTTCCTTGCCTTCTTTTGTGCATATGTGCTTGTGTGTGTGTGTTGATAGAGATAAACTTAGCATCTTATACATGTTAAGCAAGTACTATACTAATAAACTATGCAACCAGCCCAGTCATATTTATTTTAGAACTAATTTGACAAGGCACAGTGACCCATGCCTGGAAACCTACCTCTTTGGGAATAAAAGCAGGAATAGTAGAGATTAAAGGCCTGTCAGTTGTGTAGTGAGAATTTGTCTCAAAAAAAAAATGTAGCATGCATAAGGTGCTGAATTGGAACCTAAGTACCACAGTGCTTTTAGAAAACTATTAACTAGTTAATTTACTTCTTAGCTTTTGGTAATATGCTTTCATATAGTTTTGGCTTCAAAGTTGAAAACATTCATTTATGAAAGCATATGGGCATATCTATTCCTTGACACAAAGGCTTTTAGAATTATCACTTTATTCAATTTTACTAAAATACACCTCCTCATATTGTAATATGCTGATAGTTACATTCTTTCCCTCACAGCATTTTTGTCTTTATAAAGATGAATGAATCACCCCAAACCCATTCTTCCCTAAATGTGAATTCCCAGCAGGAGAGCAAAGAAAAGAACAATATTAAAAGTACACTTCATTCAAATGAATTTTCATCCATTAAGCAGAGGCAAAAATACCAGAAACATCTTAAGAAGCACAAAAACACAACGGAAGACATCACTGGTGAAGGTATGATATTGTATTCAGTAAACACAGGGAGAATGTTGAAATTTCAGGTTAAGTTTAAGGTTTGTTAGATACTAGGGCTATACAAAAAGGGGGCAGAAAGGTTTTTCCTTCCTTCCTTCTATCCTTCCTTCCTTCTTCCTCCCTTCCATTTTTCTTCTCTCTCTCTCTCTCTCTCTCTCTCTCTCTCTCTCTCTTTCTCTCTCTTTTCTTTATGAATCTAGTTAGAAACACACAAGTTAAAATGAAATATAAGTTTACTCTAGATTATAAGAAAGAACAAATAATCAATACCACAATAATTTAGAGTCATCTATATAGTTTACATTGTTTGCTGTTAAAGTGAAAGTTGCTTTAGCCTTGAATGGAAAAATAAACTTTTGAGAAGTGAAAAAGGATGGAACTGAATTCTCTGGCTACAGGATTATTGAAATTAAAAGTATGAAAAAATTTACTGGATATAGCTGTCCAGGGCACTGGGTTTTGAAATCTTGTTTTGGGGCATTAAGAATTTGGTTGGGCTGATGGGTTTCTGACCAGGGTATTGTGTGCAGGAGACTCTTTGAAACTCTCATAATATCCTGAAACAAACAAAGATGAATGTATTTCCTTCAGACTTGGAACTCAAAACAAGTTGGATATAAGCAAAGATAAAATTAATTCTTTGTGAAGGTTTGATGCAGTTAAAGTAGTTATAGGTTATGACTTGTTTCTGGAATGTTCTTCTGATTATCACAGGCTTGCCTCAAATGTCTGGAAGATCCAAGCTTAGATAGAGAAAGGGAGATAGGAATTGGCAGAGGCCAATTCATGGATTGCTAAATAAGGAAGGAAGCAAAGAAGAAAGGAAGAAAGAAACAAAGAAAAAAAAAACAAAGAAGGAGAGAAAATCCAAACTTGAGTGGCAAAGTGCTAAGAACCATAATGCAGCCTTCACCTTCAGTCTTACCTAATTTTTTTTTTTTAAAAGACAGGGGTATTCCCAGTGAGGAACACTGCTAAAGTGGAGAGAGTAAAGTATGAATTAAGTTTTTCATAGCAGTGCTACTGGTCTGAAAACCCACCCCTAAGTGAAAAGAAAGCAAAATCCCACTGCAACAAAGTGTAGACTTCCATAGAATGTTTACTTGTAGAATGTAGATCTTCGTTTCTTTCTCCTAAGAAGAGAATGTGTCCGTCCAGTCAGTGGTAAGGAACTGGAAGAGAATATGAGCAGCAAGGTCAACGGAAAGAAAAGCCAAGTAGATGAGAAATGCAGACCAAGAGGAAGAGGACCACTGTGTGGCACTGAGCATTCAGGTGAAGCTTGAGTCTATTATAGATGTGACTTAGTCCCAGGCTGTTTGCCAGTAGAGAGAAGGTGGAATCCATTCAAGTGTGGCCAACTGTCATTCTCAGCTCTGTTACTAAGTCTCATCCTTGAATGATGCACTGTAAACCTTGATACATACTTGCTGGGTCAAAGAAAAGAGTCAGGAAATATGGAAGGGAAAAGGACTGATCAAAAGATGTTCATTTGGCTTCCTAATTCAGAATGCAATCACCTCTAGAGAAGAATTCAGCGCTAAACCAATCTTTCCCCATTTATGTTTCTAACTGTATTCTTTTTTAGATCCCCCACCACACATACCCTCTTCACCCTAAAGAGGGCGGTAGAGAGTAGGGTTTGAGGCCAAATATAGGAATAAGTCTCAGTTCTATTAAATGATTGTTTTAACCAAAATAAATAAATAAATAAATAAATAAAAAATTAAAAAAAGGCTTTTCATTTCAGTTCCTGTATTATATGAATTGTGAAATACTTACTGATGTTTTTTTGACTTATTTTTATCTAGTGGTATTCATATTTCCTATATTGACTATTGAACTCTGTTTTAAATTAAGGATACTAAACCAGTTTCATGGAATATTCCAGATACATTAGTTTGCCATGAGATGTTCAATAAGTAAATATATTTCTGTTATTTAGGCATTTTTAAAACTAATGTGCCATTGTTTGCTTTAAACCTTGGGTGAAATATTTAACAGGCAGGCTATGAGAATTGAATACTGATAAGCGGACATTAGCCTAGAAGCTTGGAATACCCAAGGAACAATTCACATATCAAAGAATACCCAAGAAGAAGGAAGGAGAGGAGACGGGCGGTGGTGGCGCACGCCTTTAATCCCAGCACTTGGGAGGCAGAGGCAGGAGGATTTCTGAGTTCGAGGCCAGCCTGGTCTACAAAGTGAGTTCCAGGACAGCCAGGGCTACACAGAGAAACCCTGTCTCGAAAAACCAAAAAAAAAAAAAAAAAAAAAAAAATTAAAAAAAAAGGAAGGAGAGGCCCCTGGTTCTGGAAGGGCTCAGTGTGGCAGTGTAGGGGATACCAGGAAGGGGAGGTGGGAGTGGGTTGGTTGGGGAACAGGGGGAGGGAAGAGGGCATTTGGGACTTTTGGGGGGGGGGAAACCAGTAAGAGGGAAATCATTTGAAATGTAAATAAAGAATATACTTAATTAAAAAAAAATGTCAGTCAGTCATTGGTGCTGGGAGCCAGCCCCAGCAGAGGTGTTCTTTCTTCTTGGTTCTTCTTGAGGCAGCGGAGGGGGGGGAAGAGCGTCGGCGGGGGTAAGACTTTGTCTTATGGAAAATTTAGGGTTGCTGTATAATAAAAAGTTTACTTATCTAAGTCTAAGTTACTATGCTACTGTAGCTGACCTGCCTTCTATAATCCTCTGAGGCCAGAAACTGCAATTTCTGGCATTTAGTACCTTTTCCTCAAACTGCTAAAGATTAGGTAAATTGCCTTTGTACTGTCTCCACAGGAACTGCTGGGCTCTAACTTTCAGCCTGCTCGTCAGAAGTCACAGGGAGAAAAATGAGGCACTGAGAGAAGTGGTTAATGGGTTTATTACTAAGTTGTAAAAAGTTACCTATGAAAGCTATCTATGAGGGAAAAGTGGAAAGATCCTAAGTGGAGAAAGGGAAAAATTCTTCTAAGTGGGGAAAGGTAAAAAGTAAGAGAGAGAGAGGTGGAGAGAGAGAGGTAGAGAGAAAGAGAAAAAGAGAGAGAGAGAGAGAGAGAGAGAGAGAGAGAGAGAGAGAGAGAGAGAGAGAGAGAGAGAGAGGAGATGAGAAGGATGAGAGGAAATGAGATTGAGAATGAAAATGAGATGCTTCTCTCTTTTGTCTTCAGTACTCATACATCTTTCAGAATACATGATCACGTTACAAAGTTCATCACAAGTTCACACAAAAATCAAACCATAAATTGAAATAAAAGTTTACAACAGAGAATGTTTACATGCATACCCATTAGGAGCAATTATCTAGCTAAACATCTACCATTTGCCTTCTCTACAGGTTCATAGAAAGTTTAACACCATAACTAAGTTATAAGTGAAGTTTTGTATAGATAAACCCAGTCAATATTTTATCTTCTGACCTAGCACCTATAATAAACCATTAGTTCCCTTTTTATGACCTTTGGTTAATTGTTTTACAACCCCTTGGAATGTGTTCTGAGTAGGAGAAAGTCTGGTTGCCATCTAAAAGCAATTAACTGGTGACACTTGGGAGACTGGCAGAGTTCTCATTGCAGTTTTGACTATCAGGAAAGGACCTAATAGCAGTCCCACTATAAAAGAACTTAATAATCACGGATATAATTTTAGGAATTCTTGCAGGATCATCATTAAAACTTAAGTCATTTATTTATCTATATAGCACCACTATAAGACAGTACATCTTCGTGGATCTGCAGAGATCTGCTCCAAAGGGGTGTGCTATTACTTATTGATTATTATATATGTATAATAATAACAACAGGAAAAGCATATTAATAGCAGGAATCTTTCCTAAAGTTAGTTCCCCACAGCCTTGCTGAATGAGGGCTCACCTGTCGCAGATTATATAATAATCCGAAGCAGGCCATTTCAGGATGATAACCTGCTAGTATATTAGCTTGTTCCATTATGGCTCCCAACATCTGGAACGCTCTGCTGATGAAAGCAACCCTTGGAACAACCTTGTCCATCCTATCACGTCAGGCCCACTGCCCGATGCCTGTGAACCCACTCTTGGGTTTATCTTTCTCAGGGAGTTGCTCTCCTTCTCCGTGGAGGCTCATCTCTAGTGTGCTCGCTGCCATGTGCCTTCTCCCGATGGCTGCAACCATAATGATGACCATTTTCACCACAAACTGTGACTCTTGTCCTTCCCTCAGGCAGGTTTGCAGAAACTTATCAAGTTCATCCCTGGCTCTGGGTACAGTTGAAGTGCTTGTCTACTATGTGTGGGACATTGGTTAAGATCTCAGGTACCATCACTAGAAAACAATAATAAAAACAACTTGATTTTTAACATTGTCTCTAAAATTGCTTACTCATTATTCTTGAACAGAAGTTTTTCCTTTTTATTAATTCTGCTGATGTGTCAATATAAAAGAACTAATTGTGATCTGGATTATTTTTGTAGTATCTTCTGAAAGATCATTTTCTACTATTCAGCAAGAAGGTAGGTGTTGATTTTCTAGCCTTGGTGCACATATTCAATCAGAAAAACATATTTATTGCTTATATTACCTCCATGATTAGCAGATAGTCTTCATAGGCAAGACACTTTAGAATAACTAAGAAAGGACGGACGTGGTCCCAGACATTTAACAACTTACATTAACATGGAACATAGGTTTTTGGATAACCAACTGTAACACGGTAAAGGAGTACTGTTTGTGTTATTACATACCCCTGTATACAGCATGAACATTCTTGTGAAATTCCATGGTTTTCTATGGGATAGGATTAACATAAAAACAAATTTTGGAAGGGTAATTTCTCCAACAACAACAAAACCATAACGGACCTAATGATTATATAAAGAGGTGTTTCCATTCTCACTCAGCAAAACTAACGGCTCATCAGTGAGAATGGATCCGTCTCAGCAGAAATGGTCTAAAACTTCAGATAAAAATAAAAGCAGAAGTATGTGTTTCCAGTTTATAGTTTTATTGTATTGACTTTAATTGTCTTTATAGAATATTGTTACAGTGTTGCAAGTGGGCAAGTTCTCGGTTTTGAACAAGTGAAAATCACAATCCCGGTCTGTGAATTTATTCAGTAGAGTTACAGATACTTCTTCTCTAGAATTCCATCATCCCTGTCCAGAGAACTGGGTCTGGTTCAGATGCAGCTGTTATTACTTCTCCAAGGAAGAGGTAATTTGGAGAGAGAGTCAGCGTGCCTGCTTGTCTCTTAACTCCAGTCTCATAAGGATGAACGAAGAGGAGATGGTAAGTTCTACAACTGTGCGTCACGAGGCGTGAGATCCCCCAGGAGATTAAATAGGTTAAATGGAACGCTGCCTACGCTTGTTTAAATCCAGCACTAGATCCATGGTTGAGGATAAGACTGTTCAATCTTTTGTTGTACTCTTTATGTCAAGTAGACTTATGTTTTATGTGAAAAAGATAGAAATAGTGAAATGATATTTAGAATTGTATTTCACACACACACATACACAAATTGAACCTGGGCCTGGTGGTACAGGTGTGTAATCCCATTTCCTTGGGAACCCAATGCTAGAGGATCACAGGTTCAAGGCCTGTCTAGGCTACAGAGTGAGTTGAAGGCAAACTTGGGCAACTTAAAAAAAAAGCCTTCTTTCTCTCTTAAAAAATCAGGAAAATAGGGCATTGGAGAATGTAGCTCAGTGATAAAACATTTGTTATATATGTAGGGTCCAAAGTTCAGTCCTCAGTATCACCAATACCTAAATAAATAAATATATAAATGTGTAAACATGTGTTAGGAATTCAGAAAGATACACTTGTTTTCAGTATCAAATCAGCCAGAGAGAAAGCAAAACAAGACAAGACAATATGGCACTGCATAGCCTAACATGGTCTAGAAGACAAAGTGACAGTGGCAGAATTCTTTCTAACTCTAGCCATGAGGACAGAATAAAGTTAAAGTGTCTACAGTGTGCTTTCCCAATACAGAGTCTCGTTATTAGATACCTCAAGATACCACAGGAAAGTGAGTTTCCAAGAAACCTGTGGAAACTCTCCTCTCAAATTCAACACTATCTTTTGGTCTCTGCTTATTTTCCGAATCTCCCACTAGAACAGAAAATTTGTACTTTTCATAGCTTGGGCATGTCTTGTAATACAGCATCATGTGTGTGAGGCTGCTGACTTCAGGCATAGAATCAATATATACAGATGGCGTCAACAGATTCAAAGTCACCTCCATAGAGCTGATGAGAAGATAATGATGGGAGCCACAAATATCTTTGTTTTCTCACTTTCAGAATTTCTTCTCTTTGAAGACTTTCTTTTGGGTTGGAGTCTACTATAATGAAACCCACAGACGGTGGCTGTGGGAAGACCATTCGGTTCTACCCTCTGGGATGTAAGTAGTCACGTGACATCAGGTGTTTAGAAAGTACATATAATAAATAAATAAATCTTAAATACAAATAAAAAAAAAAAAGAAAGAAAGCAGTCCCCAGGCAGATGAACATTATCCTCACACCATTGCCTTGACACCCTCTTTCCGGATTTGGATCCATCAACTATCAGTTTAAACAGTCTCTTTCTCCCCCTACCTCCCCACCTCACCCAGGAAGGAGCTTTCCCTAGCCACCTACTCAGGAAATGATGGCTTTAGCTAGCAACTCCTTTTATTTGACTGAAGATAAGTTAGTACACTTTTATTTAGCATAAATTCCTTTAATTCTAGGCTTCAGGAGCAGCCTCCTTAGTTCAGTGTCCTGTCCCCTGGCCTATCAAAACAATGACTGCATTATAAAAGATCTAACATCAACTGCAATATGTCATTATTTTCCTTCTGGTCTTTAATATTGCACTTACCATGAGACCAAATAACTGTGATATGTAAATGCATATTTAGGTGAGTTAGTCACAGTTTGTTTTGCTCTATTTTATTTTTTACTTTTTTTTCTGTGGTGTCACGAACCTTGTCAATAGCATGATCCTCCGCTGAGCTACCCCTCTCAGTCCTACTCAGTCTTCTTCTTTATTTGTTTACTTTTGAATTTGTCTCTCTCTACCCTGACAACCAATTGACATCCTTTGCCCTTAGACTCTTTCATAGTTGAAATATTAATTGATATTTACAATTACATACTGATTTGATAACTTTTAGTTTACTAACACTTTACTGATAAGAATAATGGGTTATGTAAATCCTACAGATTGGATTTTTAACATTTATATGTAGGGTGACAGTTCTGTATTCTCAGGCATTTGAATGCTATATAATTTTATGATAATAGTGGAATTTCTTTCATTTTAGGTTTTCTGATCTTGAAGCTAATATGAAAAACTTCTGTGCATCTTATAAATCAAAAGAAGCTTATTTGGCGGAAACCTGTACAAATAAACTGACATATATTTGCAAGAAGTAGCATATTTAATCCTATGAGTTCATAAAAGATGAAACTTAAACTTTTCTTATTTTTCTGGGGTGCTTATTTTATGAAGAAAATGTGGCAAATGTTTGCCTTTGCTTAAATAAAACTGTAATCAAATATATTCCAGTGTTATTCCTTGTCTATGTTTATGTTAACATATTTATTGCATGCATTTTAGAAGATACTGTAATAAATGATTTCTGAATGAAATAATGAGATAGAGCTGATGAAGTCAGGTTAAAATGTAGTATATACTCCCCTGTATAAAGCCTGCTTCCTTAACGTGATATTTTGAGAAATATTATTGATAGTGTGTGCAGCATGCACAGTCAGGCAAGAGTGATATCAAGGGCCTTGGTTTTCCTCAGATCCTCCACACTTTATTCTCTGTCTTGAGTGACCCTGGCAGTTCTACCTCTAGGTTAGAATCTCTAAAGCATGATGCTCTCGTCTCTTGCATCTGAAAGAATCTGAACCTTAAAACAGCTTTTACCCCAAGAATTTTGAATAAATAACTTCACATTTATATTTGCACAATATACTGTACTAACTTCAAGTTCTACTTCCTTCAACAGTTAGTGGGGAATATTGAGTGTAAAAGAACAATCACCAGCATATTTTAGATTGATTTTACTTTTGATTTTTTGAATTTGTTAGCAAAACTGTGCCTCGATTGGGCTATGTTCCTTGCAATCCTGGATTAGAATACCATTTCCATATTGAAAACGCACTTGATCTGACCACACTGTGTATGCATGTAGCGTTCCTGTGTACTCAAAATACAGAAAGTTATTGTCAAACAGTAATGATGAGATACTGTAAAGTGTTAAAAACTAAACAAAAAAGTTTTACTTGCAGAAGAAGTTCTTAATCTAAGGTTGTGTCCTTGCTAAATTATCATGGAGTGGCATAGCCATGTGGCTGACTGATAAACTCGATGACAATAGTGCCTGGAATTCTCCCGAATCTTTCTCCAGCTTTTGCTTACTTATTATTTCTGCCCACACATGATTTCGCCACCGAGTCCTCTAGGAGAAGACAGTGAAAGGATCCCATGGAAAACAGTGACTGGTGTTTACAGTCCACTCAATATTTCATGGTCATTGGGTTATCTTAGTGGTTGACACTTTTTTATTTTTAATCTCCCTTTTATAGAGTAAATATTGTTATGGGCTCAAATGTTTCCTGTGTCCACGCATTGCTAGAATCTCATCAATGTTGCAGTTACAGTGATAACGATCAACCACAGCCACCCTTACAAAGCTAACTTATGGCCCCGTCTTTCTTCCCTACTGTGTCTTCTACTGCTTGGTCTTGGCAATACTCTACTCCAATAACTTTTGCAGTAGCATTTTATTTTTAAGGCAGAGCATTCCTCCTGTCAACCACTCTCTGTTTCTCCTCTAGAATACATTGTCACACGAAGACTTAGACTGTTGTTTCGGGTGATGGTACTTCTGTGGTTCAAAGTATTCAGCCGTATACATGATATATTTCAAACCTACCTTTTATATTCATGGAGTGAATTGAGCTATTGACTTAAGCCAGACCCAAACAGTGGCTGTGTCTCTAACACACTCCAGAGAAGTCCTTTAAGAAACCACCTCCAAGTCTGGAGCTTGGAGCTCAGCAGCTAGGAGTGTTTGCTGAGCTTCAACAGGACCTGAGCCCCCAAGTCCGACAGCTCACAACAGCTGTAATCCCACAACAGCTGTAATCCCAGTCTCAGGGCAATCTGATACCGTTAGTCTTCACAAACAATTACTTTCATGTATCATATCCCCACATCTAGTTTAAAACATAATAAAACTAAATCCTTTTAAAGAGTCAGTTTTCAAACTCATTGTAGCCAGTGATAAATGGCCACTGTCCTGAACCAGGCATGCTAGCTGATACCTGTATTCTCAGCATTTAGGAGGTTGAGACAGGAGAATTACCTCCTGGAGTGAGATAATAGTGAGATACAGTGAGTCCCTATCTAAAGATAAAGAAACATGTAAATTGACATTCACTCCCCAAGTGAAATGTTTGTCTCCTAAGGCTGCGTGCTGATCTCTTTAGGTGGCCTACCTGATTACTGTTTACTGATGTGCCTTCTGTTCTTAGTTAGGGAATCTTTGTAGTTGCCACATTCCATTTCCCTTCTGCCCAGTTTTCCTTAGCAGACAGTGACCTGGTTAACAAGTTAGTTGATCTGCAGAAAGGCAGAAACAGACTCAGTGCTATGGCACTGATACTCACTCCATACAAGTGCATGAGCTTTTTTTTTTTTATTTTATTTTATTTTATTTTTTTTTACCCCTTAGGGAAATGCATATCGATACTACTTTATTAACTATTTTTTTTTTTTTTGGTTTTTCGAGGCAGGGTTTCTCTGTGTAGCCCTGGCTATCCTGGAACTCACTCTGTAGACCAGGCTGGCCTCGAACTCAGAAATCCGCCTGCCTGTGCCTCCCAAGTGCTGGGATTAAAGGCGTGCGCCACCACCGCCTGGCTTACTTTATTAACTATTATTAATATAGCATAATTTTAAATGTTTCCATTTTCTGTTGTCAATACAGAAAAGAGACAAGCATTTGACAAGGATGAGAATAAATTACCTCTGTAGAAGCAGATGACGATATGAGGTAATATTTTCTTTATTTTTTATTTATATTTTTATTTTTTATATTTTAATTTACATTCAAAATCATTTCCGCTTTCCCATTTCCTCCCTCCCCGAAAGTCCCATAAGCCCCCTTCCCTCCCTCTTTTCCCCATTCAACCCCCTCTCGCTTCTCTGTCTCAGCATTCCCCTACCAAAAAAAAAAAGCACTGACTGCTCTTCCAAAGGAAGGACCTGAGTTCAAATCCCAGCAACCACATGGTGGCTCACAACCATCCGTAATAAAATCTGACTCCCTCTTCTGGTGTGTCTGAAGACAGCTACACTGTACTTAGATGTAATAATAAATAAATCTTTTTTTAAAACAAAAACAAAAACAAAAACAAGTGCATGAGCTTTGCATGTCAAGAACTCACCAGTCTGTCAACCTTGTTTTGATAATTTCAGAATGAGGACCCAAAGACACACCAAACTCACCACAGTTAAACTATTTTCAGCTACCCAAGAGGTGCAGAGACACAGCTCTTTCAGGAAGCTCTCACATTTGCTTAGATGGCCTCTGTGGTGGCCTAACTTAATAGAAGTGTACATTTGGGACTGAAATGACTAAGAAAATTGTATATACTTTTCTTCTTTGGCTTTATAAACATCCTTATACCCTAAATAACCAAGGAGAATGTGAGTATTTTTTGTCTAAGCTATCATTATATTACTCTGGACACGTCTGTGAAGAAATCACTCTTGGGTAAAACAGTCACCTAGACAGGGTTGGTGCTTAGAAGGAACTTCAACATCACACACTTGTATGGCATCACTTCTCCTCCAGGGTAAGTAAGCTCTGACTGAACAAGGTGTGAGCTGCTGCTTTTATTTTCTTAATTATCTATTAAGCTCTTCATGAGAAGTGGGATTCTTGCTACTTTTAATTTATTGTGAACACAGAAAGGTGATAGTTTATTGTGTAATGTCTCTGGTTAATATCTATGACTAAATCTGCAAACAGTATTGAAACTGTAAAATGATATTATTGCATTTGTTAAAAAATAAGACAGGAGCAAGCACCCAAACTGTAAATGCAAAATTAATACACAGTGTATCAGTGGGCAAGTCAAATTTGTATTGGATTGACAAGCACTTCTACTCTGTAAATACTTCCTCACCTAGATAGCAGGTACTGGGTAGTCATTTATAAAGGGCTTTAAAGGTATACCCAAGACACAATTCACATATCAATAGACTTCCAAGAAGATGGAAGGAGAGACCCCTGGTCCTGGAAATACTGGAGGTAGGGGAATACCAGGACAGAGAAGTGAGAGGGGGTTGAATGGGGAACAGGGGAAGGGAAGAGGGCTTATGGGACTTTCGGGGAGGGAGGAAACGGGAAAGGAGATATCATTTGGAATGTAAATAAAAAAAATAGAAAAAAAAATGAAAAAAAAAAAGAAGTACAGAGAAAGGACCTGAAAGAAGAGTCTTAGTAAATTCTTTGAAATGGTCTGTGGCAGAGATGAATGACTTAATTAAAATCATATCAGAATTTTAAACTCCAGGAAGAATGTTAAGAGATAGGAAGAATTCCTTGTTGCTGGGTACATTTGTATGATTCTTTTTACATACAGATACCATTATGTATAAATTTTTTTCTATCAGTAAAATAGTGGAATGCCAAAATACTTCATTAAGAGATACATACATATATATATATATCCATATTCATGCATATGTGTATTGAAATGAGACTTTCAAACACTAAATTGGCATAAAATGTGATAAATTCTTCTCCATTGAACCAAACCATTCGCACAAAAACTGGTCAACATTGGTAAAATTTTATGTTTATCCTGACTTTCCATAATAAAACAATACTTCCGATTAACAAACTATTTACTAATTATTATTTTTTATAATACAAACAAATACATTATATGATCATGGTTACAAAAATGTATACATTATGTGTGGTTTTACACATATATGCACACATTGGCATCTTCTTGAGATGATTGTTACTATCTGTTCATTCTGTTCTGAGTGATTCAGAAGCTCCAGGGCTGAAAGTGGGACTAACATCTATGACATTCAAGTCGCCCAGAGTTTCTGATCCACTGACCATAGCAAGGGTCTACTTATTCCACTCAGGCGTAAAGCAGAGGAAGGAGTTTATGGATGACTTGTATGTAGACAGGAGTAAGTTTGCATAATTTTTGTTCTAGGCATGTGTTTTTTAAAAACAGGAAAACTAAGATATAGTATTAGAGGTCAATAGATGATGCTAAAATACAGAAAGAAGAGTGACTAGACAGATGACTGGAGAATGAATTCTGAAAATGTTTTGTTTCTTGGTTTGTAGGCAAAATGAAGGGAAATTTTTAGAAAAAAGAGCATATGATTTGATAAATTTATGATTAATAAAAGATATTTTGAAAGATACCTATATTTCTGTGAAAATTAAATGACTTTAGTCATCAATAAAACACATTTATTCAACTTTCCTAGTCTTTCCTATATTAATACACATGTATATAAATACATTAGTTGAGACTGGCTTTGCACTCTCACCTGTGCTTTCCACATACTGGGATAACAAGTATGAGCCATCATATCTGGCAAGAAATGACACTCCATCTATTGAAAATGAACATAGCCTAATGAAAATATGTAATATGTAATGGGTTTAATAAACAAAACCCACTAGAGTTTATGAGGCTTTTCATTAGCATGATTACAAGAGACTTTATGGCAGGCCAGAATTTTCCTTTTCAGGAAGCCTCCATAATGGAATGTACTTTGCAGCCTGGTGCCCGATGGGAAGGCACAGCGTTTACAAGCACTTAAATGAAAATAAATATCTCCTTTGGAATGATTCTTATCAAGCTGTTTTACAGTCTAAGTGCACATGTCTAGGTATAGAAAATACTCCATAACTCATATCTTCAGTGGGCATTAAATTCCCTTTCTCAGATCTTTCCTCAGGTTTCAAAGATATACTTATTAAAGTCACCACTTGTTTTGAACAAATTCGTTTTGTTCAAAGGGCAGTAGATGTAAGAGCAGGGGAAGCAGAGGGAAGAGATGAACATTGGAAGAATGCATTATTGTCTGAAACAGATACAGTGAAGCTCAATATCCCACTGAGTATCCTGTGAGTTATGAGATGCTCAACACCCTACATTCTCTGTTCTCAACGCCAACATTGCTGAGCTGTATCAAATCCTGATTTATGTCCACAAGGGCCAGCCTGGTGATAATTAGTCAGCACTGTGTACTCCCAAGGGTTGAAATACCAAGGTTCCCAGAAATTCTAAGAGAAAAAAAAGTAAAGGCCATATATAGAGGGGTCCAGAAAGTATTTGTCCAGAGTTAATCAGATTTTCAAGCGAGATGATTGGGGAAGGTGAGATCCGTGTTGAGTAGAGATGAGTAGGAGAGATTGCAAGGTGTGAGAACAATTCAGTTACCTGTGTACAAAATGGGAGCAAATCAAGGAGCGTTGGTAGTTTAGAAAGAATTAAAGGAATCTGGGCAGTGGCGGTGCACACCTTCAACCCCAGCACTTTGGGAGGCATAGGTAGGTGGATCTCTGAGTTCGAGGCCAGCCTGGTCTACAGAGTGAGTTCCAGGACAGGGTTTCTCTGTGTAGCCCTGGCTGTCCTGGAACTCACTCTGTAGACCAGGCTGGCCTTGAACTCAGAAATCCGCCTGCCTCTCCTCTACCTCCCAAGTGCTGGGATTAGAGGCGTGCGCCACCACTGCCCGGCTGAGAAACCCGGTCTTGAAAACCAAACCAAAACAACAAAACAAAACAAAACGAAAAAAAACAAAGAAAGCAAAAAAAGGTGAAAGAATTAAAGCGAAGGTTAAAAGCGTGTATTGGGGAGAGAGAGGTGGGAAGAGAAGGTGGGGAGAAGGAGAGGGATCGGGGAGGAAAGAAAAGTGAGAAAACACAATAGTACTGAATACTGCTTTCATTCTTTCTGGGTTTTGCCGGCTGTGGTTGGGTCCAGTTATCAGGGATCAGAAACACAGAACAAGACACGGATATTCCAGCCAGTCTGTACTAAAGATGGAAAATGTCAACACAGAAGGTGCAAGTACAAGGAGGTGCTTGGTTTGAGATAAATTTCATGTATGCTTCGGTAAAAGACTTGAGCATCAAGCTTAGTCAACCTTAGTCAAATCAACACTACTGTGCCTCAGTTTCCCCACAATCAAATTTGGTCTTTTCTTTATTAAGCCATCAAAAGCACATATTCTGGCAGATAATATGATTTAAAATTTGTTTAACGCAAAGTAAATAAGTATTTGTTATTATAAAGGTGGTAATTCTGTGTGTGATTTTATGATATTAAGTGAATTTATCATGGTTTTTACACCTTCCCCCTATTTTCTAAACTGTTTTTAGGGACAATTTTGATGTGTGCACATTGAAAACAATCTCCCTTCAATCTTATTTTGCTGTAGTGTTTTGTAACAAAATAAAAAGAGCGAATTTCCTGTGTGCAGTGGTTCCCGGGTCTTGTTCAAAGGTTGTGGTCTTTCTTCTGTTCATTCCTACTGTGCATCCGTGTACCACCAGCAGATGATTCAATATCATCACCACAATACACAATGTTTCTTCCTCTTTTAATGCTTACTGTCTCCTCCTTAGCTTCCTGCTCAGCTCTGTGATCCACACCGTTCTTTAAAAAGCACAAACACATCTCTGCAGCATCCTCGGAACATCATTTCTCATGGCAGGTACGTGTGCCCCTGTCAGCAGATGTAATATCAATGATAAAATAATAACCAGGAAGGATGCCTCATGGACTAACTAACTTCAAGGCAGTTTTTTTTTAAATAAAACAGAAAGTATGTAATCAGCAGTAGATATTTTTAGACTTTCCATGCTTTGATACTTTTTGTGTTCATTGTTTTCTATTCTGTGTTTTGAAACTTGAACATGATTTTACAAAGTGAATCCTTTTGTAAACTTTTCCTGAGTTAGGAAGTGGTGTCTATTAGGCATCACGTTAAATTCAGAATAAAACAGAAAGGAAGCTGATTAACTCACACCATATTTTTTTTTTTTTTGGTTTTTCGAGACAGGGTTTCTCTGTATAGCCCTGGCTGTCCTGGAACTCGCTCTGTAGACCAGGCTGACCTCGAACTCAGAAATCCGCCTGCCTCTGCCTCCCAAGTGCTAGGATTAAAGGCGTGCGCCACCACCGCCCGGCTCACACCATATTTCTAGCACGGGAATAAAGATGGCCAGATATTAAGGACACTTACAACTTTATAACTTTTCTTTCTGCATTGTGGCCTTGCAAAATCACTCAGGCTCACTGACACTGTACTGTTGTTAGTGATAGAACTGTTCTTGACAGTATTGCATTAATAATACAGATTCTTCTCATATTGAAAATATCTTAGCCAATAGCAAGTGATTTTGAATATGACCTAACATAATGTTGAGAAAACAGAAATTCAAAGGCTGGCTTTGTGTCATAATTCAAGGTGCTGTGAACTGAACCCAGCTCCTCAATTTATACTTGGTATGGAACCTCCCACCATATCAGGTCTAGAAGTTTCATTTTTATTTTCCTATAGACCTTAACAAGCCACTAGTCAAAACATGGTCTGCATTCAGAGGGAACATTTTCCATGATGGTATTTTCCTGACAAGGATGCTATATGATAAATAACAGACTCTAGGTCCTCACAATATTCTGTTTGATTTCGAGTTTGCACTTACTAACTTTATACCTTAAGGAAATAGCATTGTGATCAACGCTTTTTTTCAATCATCTCTCTAACACAGAATTTTTATTCATGACATTCTCAAGAGAAAAAAAAATTGATTATTAAGCAAGCCCACCAAGCATCAGGACTGCTTGTGGATCTATTCTAACCATAGAGATAAGTTTCACTGCTGATTTAAAGAGTCAGTGGTAAATGACTGTAATGAGGCAGAAAATGTGTACAAATAACCTCATCAAAGAACAAGGTACACCACTTCAAAAGATTGCTAATGGGTTGTGTTCTGAAGGAACATTTTCTGGAGAGGTGTCTGCTCCACTACAGGAAGAAGTCTTCGGGTTCATTCTTACTGGTTTCTGTTCTTAAGAATGTCATCTTCAGCTGGGCACTGGTGGCGCACGCCTTTAATCCCAGCACTTGGGAGGCAGAGGCAGGAGGATTTCTGAGTTCGAGGCCAGCCTGGTCTACAAAGTGAGTTCCAGGACAGCCAAGGCTACACAGAGAAACCCTGTCTCGAAAAACCAAAAAAAAAAAAAAAAAAAGAATGTCATCTTCAATGTCTGCACTTTCATTTGTTAATCATTAACCTATGTGTCTGGTATTTTTCTATAGTTTCTATGATCACTCGGTGGAGGCTGATGTCCGTGATCTTTGGAATAAAATGTCTTTTCTTGATGGTTACTTTGGGAGTTTTGGTGATAAATTGTAAGTGTTTCTAAGCAAGTCTATAGAAAAAAAATCAACAGTGTGATGAAATAATTTAATAATAATCATTTAATTTTTATAATGTGTAATATTTTATTTCACAAATGCATGTCAAACTCAGCAACTCTATAATAATTTCTTATAGCATTTATTGTACAGAACATTCAATCAACACCTTCTCCAACTCCCATTGTAGAACTCCAGAAAGGTAGGTTCCAATTTTCTTTCACAAACTTCATGACTCAGAGAGGATAAAACAGAGTAGCTCATTCTTCATGTACAGTAGCATGATTTCATTGAGTAGAATGGTCTCATTTTTTGTTTTGTAGTAAAATTACATTTAATGTAAGCCAGCTTAAGAAATACTTTATGTAAACACTACATAAAACAGGGGTTCACTTTTTCCTCTGAGTTTTACAAGTTTTGGTCTGTGTTCATCTGAACCTGCCATTCTTGCACCTAAGTTGAGACACTGTGTCATGGTGGAAGCATGTACTGGTGCAGAGCCACTCATGTCCTAGCTAGAAATGAAAAGAGGAAAAGGAGAAAATGAAGAGGAGAGTTTCTACTCTCCTTGCAACAGCCTCCCCCAGTACCCTGGAAAGAACCACTGTATTCTACATTTAAAAGTCAGCATTACTGCCTCATCACAAGTTGGATGCAAATTTTCTTACATATGGGTCTTTGAGGAAGATTTCAGGTTCAAAGTCTAGCATAAAATTGTCATAATTTTCATGAAGAGAAGACACTAGTCTGAAGTAGTACATACATGTTTCCTAATGAGTGTTCATGACTAGTTAAGTGGCAATACACATTACAGACAAATACTATTTTGCATTGCTTTCATATTCTTTCCTTTATTCGGCTTCTGTGATGCAGAATACAGTGTAGACATATCTGTAAAAATAGACCTTACTCGTAAAGGATAGGCCCAAACTCTATTTTAATACCCCTTTTCAAATAAATGCTCCTCAAGTTTAAAGCTTTCTGATCATACAGTTAATTTTTATCTTATCTCAACTTTAGTGCCATTTATGTGATAAAGATTTGAATGCATATTATGTGTCATAATGTTTATTATTGAGGAAGAGAGGTGCTAAGGATATACTATGACTCCTAAACTGTCAATCAGACTTAAAGCTAATTGGCTTATATATATTCATTTTTAAAAAAATTTAAAGCACTCTTCCCTTCTCTGACTTGGGGAATTGGTGGAATGCCTCCCCCATGAGTCTCCTTCCTCTAGTTACTCTTACATTCACTGCCTTCCTCAGCTGTGGGTACATTCCCAAAGTTGTTCTTTTGACTCTGGTCCCATCCTGTTCTCTGCTATAGTCTGGATTTCTTTTATCTTCTCATCTAGTTATCACAAAACATTACAAAGGATTGAGAATGATGTCATTCTGAATCTATCTTTAGAATACCCTCTCCACGACACAAAGTGCTTAGATGAATAGTACCGAAATGTGATACGTATTATACATTCTGAAGGAATGTTTGTAGAAAAAGAGATGAATAGCAAAGCAAATCTTTGACTGTCAAGAGGCACCAAAGAAATTGAAATCTGTAAGGACGTGTTTTGCCTTTTAGTTTCTGAATGCTGTGCTTGCCTGGAAAAGTGGATTGGGTATCAGTGCAAATGTTACTTTATTTCCAAAGAAGAAAAGTCTTGGAAAGGAAGCAGAGATTTCTGTGCTTCTCAGAATTCCAGTCTTCTTCAGCCCCAAACCAGAAATGAATTGGCAAGTACTTCATTATTTCTTACATTCTTTCTCACTTACAAACATATGCTACTTGACTAAACTGACCACTCTCATGTCTTTATTACCAGGTAGACAATGATAGTTCTGTCTGAGTTCATGGCCCTCAGTTTGTTGTACCTTGAAATATACACTAGAAAGCACACAAAAAAGTCTTCAAAGATTTGTATTGTAGGGGTTAAATATTTTAATAGATTTGGAGATAATGTGCAACCCCCCCCCCAACTTTTCCAGAAGTAGTAGGCTAGTATCTTTAACAGTGCCAAAAGGACTAAAAGAGGAACTTTCAGTTATTATTTATTAGAGCAGAATACACAACCTTGTGCATATGTTATAAGGCATTTTGCCATCTTCTGAAATGTAATGTATGATATGATATGAAATCTAGAGTCTCACATTGTGTCAAAGTTTATATTTATGCTCTTTCCCCTAGATTAGGTCAACTCATAAAAGTATATATATATATGCATATATATAGATTTTCTTTTATACAGTATAATATGATAACAGCTTTGCTTCCTCTAACTCCTCCCAGATTGTCATCCCCTAAAATAATACAAACCACACTTAGGAGCAGCCCCCATTATGCCCAGAAGTAGTTGACTAGTAATGGTTGATATGATCATAAAATTACTCAAATCATTATCAGTGTTATTTTATGTGTCATAGGGGATTGAATCTAGGAACTGAGGCATGCCAGATAGACACCCTACCATTTTTTTTTTAAAATTTACTATGTGCTTTGAGACAGAGGCAGATATCCCTAAGCGCCAGCGATTACAGGCCTGTACCACCAGGCTCATCTTGGAAATAACTCAGCTCCTATGAAAAACTTCTCAAGTTGTCCATGCCCTGCTCAGGTTGAAGAGATTACAAGATGCTGGCACTGGGGTCACATTTGATCTGTGATCCCACAAAGGAACTGTAACACAGAACGAGCCTCTCATCCTCTTTATTATAATTTTCATCTTTCAAGAAGCAAGATTTTGTAGTGTTTTTCCACATAAGTGAATGGCATAGTAACTGAGAAATTTAAGGTGTGTGATAATGCCTCCAATATCAGAAAGTTGGAATGATTTCAACCTGAACCCCCACAGTCTGAATCTTATTCTGAATGCCTTTTAAATATGTTGATCTCAGAGCATATTCAAATTTGATTAACTTCTTCTTTCTGTCTTTAAGTAGAATTTTATGAGCTCCAGTCAAACCTTTTTCTGGATTGGAGTGCATTATAGTGAAGAAAGAAATGCCTGGCTATGGGAGGATGGCACAGTTCCCTCAAAAGATGTGTAAGTTTCTGGTTATTGAGGATTTTAGGGGTATGTTTTGTGAATTTATCCTAGCTATGGTTATTGAAAACTCACAACCAGGGACTCTGAAATTCAAGTATCTTGTGTGGAGCATGAGAATATATAAAATTACTAGGGAACGTCAGGACAGCAGTCACTGCTCTACCCACAACATTCAAGTTTATGCTCAAGTGATATGAACATTGACTGCCTGATACCATAAGAGAATTTTAGTCTTTTCCTTACTGTAACATAATATGAACACCCTATGTGTCTATGCATTCATAAGTGATCTTAGACACAGGCTGGCCCAGAGAACACAGCATATCCATTTTTTGCTGTTTTGGTGGATCCAATATTTTTTTATTATCTCCAAATATTCAGGAATTATTTTCTGTATAAATGTTATCCTTGGATCTCATTCACAAACATGAAATCTAGAGATTTATATTGTGATAAAGTTTATGTTTATGCTCTTTCCCCTAGGTTAGGTCAACTCATAAATGTATCTATACATATGTATACATATACATATGCATATATGATAGATTTTCTTTTATACAGTAAAATATGATAACAGTTTTTCTTCCCCTAACTCCTCCAAGATTATCATAACCTAAGAAAATACAAACCACATGTAAAGGGCAGCCCCCATTATGCCCAGCAGTAGTTGACCAGTAAACAAGTGGTATTTTTGGAGGGTGTTTTGTTTTGTTTTGTTTTTAATGCTTTGTCAGGGCACTTTTTTTTTTAATCTTTCAGATTTTATGTTTTCCAACTTTGTTTTTTATGGGTTTTCTGTGTCTGCTAATGTGTATGTCTCTGCGTGTGCATGTGTTTCTTGGGCTTTTTCTTTGTTTTTTGTTTGTTTGTTTGTTTTGCCCAGCTCATACTTCTTAACCAAATAGAAGACCAGCATATCATCATCAAAACCATTTCCGGCCAGGCATGGTGGTCCATAACTTTAATTCCAGTACTACACAGGCAGAGGCAGGCATATTTCTTTGAGTTTGAGGTTGTCCTGGTCTAGGTAGTCAGGTCAGCCAAGGCTGGGTACTGAGACTTTATCTCAAAAAACAAAATTAATTCAACCAATTCTGAGAGAAGAGAAAAGCCCACAAATAAACACTTAACAAAACCACACCTAGAATCACATTCTGTGGTCTTAGCACTAGGGGCCAGTTAGGGAGTAATTGAGTTTCATGTGGCATTGTACTTCAGAACTGTGAAAGTTGATGCTGAAAGACAACCAAACAAGACCAAACAAAATTCCAAGCAGCTCAGTAAATTTCTCCCTCAAGTGGTTTCCTACATTCTGACTTAATAAAAATAACCTTAAACATCCTTACTGTTTTACACATGTTAACATTTTCTTCTTCATTACAGATATCCAGAGTTATCAAATATCAACAGGCGAGAACACTGCATTGTTTATAGTCCAAGCAAAATAATTTCTCCCGAATCCTGTAAAAATAAAAACCGTTATATCTGTAAGCAAATGCCTATTTAAATGCTTCTTAAGGCAAAGGGTATAGACAAGAAAGGTCCAGGGTTACTAAAAATAGTAACAGCTCTCAGTGTTACTACCTTTCCATCCTGTGTCTGTAGAAAGTTTCTGCTTGCTAGCATATAATTTTCACATGTTTCAACCCAAGTAATTTATGCATGATGACTTTTTCACACTTGTGCATAAAATTAGGATGAATAAAAATAGAGAGGTTTTAGAAATATTTTGATTCATGAAATATAATTTTATTCACATATTCCTGTAAAGTTTTCTTGGAAACATTAAATAAAATTTATTCCACACCAAGGCATATGTATCCCAGTGGTTTCAGTGTTTGTACCTGGAGATGAGTTGAAGGGACATGATCACTTGACAACAGTAATTCTAGTCAACCATGAGCACAGGAGCAGGTCTTTTCATCTCCTAGTATCTTCTTTATTTTTACTTCAGTATTTCAAGGATTTCATTTTAGAAGTCTTACATATCTTGGTCAGCTAGTTTTTTTTTAACTATTGTGAATAGATTTGCTTTCCTGATTTCCTTTTCCTTACATTCTTTATGAATGGTTAGAAAAGCTACTGATTATTTTGTTGATTTTGTGTCCAGTTATATGCTGAAAGCATTTCTCCCACTCAAGAATTTTTTTCATGCTATCTTTAGGATCTTTTAAGCAAGGAAACATATCATCTACAGATGAATGTGGTTTGATTTATTCCTTTTCTAAGAGTATATCTTTAATTTATTTTCCCTGAATGATTTTTATGATTTCAAATACTATATTAAATTGTAGAGACCCTTGTCTCATTCCTGATTTTAAATGAAACAATGTCAGTTTATCCCCATTTATTGTCATTTTGGCCGTAGGTTTGTCATGTATTAATACATGTATTATACTGATGTGTGCTCCTAATATTTCTGATTTATCTAGGGGTTGTACTATGATGGGAAGTTGATTTTTGACAAAGGACTTTTCTGCATCTCTACAATTGAGACTAGCACAAAAAATACTGTAAAAATGATAACTACTTGATTTCAGTATATGTTTGCTCTGAAAGTTGAACATTTAATAAATTATGCTGGAAAGAACCCAGATGTCCCTCAACGGAGGAATGGATTCAGAAGATGTGGTATATCTACACAATGGAATACTACTCTGCAATTAAAAACAATGAATTCACGAAATTCCTAGGCAAATGGTCAGATCTTGAAAATATCACCCTTAGTGAGGTAACCCAATCACAAAAGAACACACATGGTATGCAGTCACTGATAAGGGGATATTGACCCAGAATCTTGGAATACCCTAGACACAATCCGCATATCAATAGATTTCTAAAAAGATGGAAGGAGAGACCCCTGGTCCTGGAAAGACTGGATGTAGGGGAACGCCAGGACAGAGTAACGAGAGGGGGTTGAATGGAGAAAAGAGGGAGGGAAGGGGGCTTATGGGACTTTCGGGGAGGGAGGAAACGGGAAAGGGGAAGTGATTTGGAATGTAAATTAAAAAAAATAAAATAAAATAAATAATAAAAAAAAATAAATTATGCATTGTGACCAATTTGCAAGATCCTCACCAGTGCAGCACTGAGTAATTCTCTTCTACACTATATCCAGGTGAATACCCATGGCAAAGCAACTGAACAGAAAGCAGAGTTTATCATTTATAAGGCTAGATCATTAGGCACTATTAAACTTTTTTCTATATCTCCAGTTTATCTAGAAGGACCCAGTTACCATTATTAGTCCTGTTGAGCAGACTGTGTTAGGAAGAAAAACTTAACAATCTGTAGGGATGGCTGTCTTCTTTTATCATCTAGGTAATGAGCAAGACTTCTTTGCAAGGACTCTGTAGCCCAGGGTGAACTTTCAAATGTCCCTAGCCCAGTCAGGGTCATGGTAACAATCTCATCCTTTGGGTACTTTCAGTAGGGCCAGAGAAATAGCACAGATAGTAATTCCCTTCATGCCTCATTAGCATGATGCTGGTGGTGTCAACCAAATATACCTTGACTAGAATAAGTAGTTATAAATTTAAAAAGAGGAAAGTGAAAGTGTTTGTACAACAAAGATCATATCTAAACAATCAGACTAAGTCAGAGAGAAACTTGATGTCAACAATCATGCTTCATTAAGTTGGAAGATTAACTTAATGACATTGATATGCCCAAACCAAATAACATTGCAAATAGTAACCAGATAAGGGGACATAATAGATGAAAAGCCTCATTTACAGCAATGAATAAGACAAAATATTTATTAATAAAACTTCAAAAGCTATAAGAAACATATTGAAAGAACCTACTGAAAGATAAAAATTAGACAAAATACAAAGGCATTTATTTTTGAATCTTTCTTATTAACTTTTTTTAAAATATAAACTGTTCCTTTTAGAAATCTAGGGATATAGTTTATGGAGCTGAGCAATTTGACAGATAATATGTAAACATAGACTTAGTGATTAGGCAAAGTGGAAAGATAAAACCATGTTAAAGAACAGTATCAGCCGGGCGGTGGTGGCACACACCTTTAATCCCAACACCTGGGAGGCAGAGGCAGGTGGATTTCTGAGTTCGAGGCCAGCCTGGTCTACAGAGTGAGTTCCAGGACAGCCAGGACTACACAGAGAAACCCTGTCTCACAAAACAAAACAAAACAAAACAAAAAAAACAAAAGAAAAAAGAACAGTATCTACCAAGTGTGAGGATAAAATTGTAAATATTAAAACAGACAGATCAAAGGCAGAGACTAAAAAGGCCCGCCCAATAGTTTCAAGTTCATATATAAAGTTGCATAGCCAGTGTGTATTATTAAATAAAGAAAATTTAACAGTGATGGTTCTTCCAATTCATGAACAAGGGTTCTCTATCTCTTTGTTGTTCATCTCTCATAGAACACCTATTTTGGTTTTGGCAGAGAAGACTTACTTTTACTAGACATTTATTAGACATCTTATTAGACACTATGCATTTGACAGCTTTTGAGATAGTGGGAAATAGACTTCATATACTTTCATTTCCTAAAATGTTGCCAACATAAAATTATAAACCCGCTCCTTCTCAACATATTAAGAAGACATAATTTATATGCACCAAAGGGTATATATATAAAGGGTACATTTGATTTCTTTACATATTCATATATTCATTAAACAATCAATAGATAATAACCATATTCAGACCACCAATATTCCTGTGTTCTTAGTCTCTGTGGATGGTGGTCCCATGGAAGTTCTGCTTCAACTTTTCATATACTTGGGGGTAGAGAGGGTTGTGGGATTGGTGAACCAGTGGATTGATTGTATGAGTCTTGTTGTTTTCATTGCTCATGTCTCAAAGTCTTTGCTGAGGTATGTTGGGTATGCTCCATGTTTATGGAGTTTGCGGGTCACACACACAACCAAGGGAACTTCTTCTCCAGCTGCCTCTTCTCTGATACTATCCCTATTTTTTTTTTTTTAACCAGGTAGTCCTTCTCCTAGTTTGGGCGGCAATGTCTCTGACTTCCGAATGTCATGTGTCATTGGATTTTGAGAATACAATGATGCTAATCTTAGGTCTGCTGACACTATCTGATGTTAGCTGTCTGAACTTACTCAATTTTTAAATCTGTATTTCTTTCTTGCCTCCAATTTAATATTTACTGAGTTATTGCAACACAACACTAAGTTTTCCCTCTAGTCCTATAATTTTACCATTGAGTACTTGTGGTTTAGAAAAACTAACTTAACTGCATTTGAATTCTTAAATTTCTTTGTTTATAGACCTGCAAGTAAAAATGAAATGTATTTAATAACAAAAGCCAAGTTCTGTACAAAACTAAAATAAATTACAAAGAGATTATCTAAAAACAAAATTTAGGATTATAAAGCTACAATTTGATAACAAAACATTGGTTCTGTGGCATGAATTGAAAGCAAAGACCATCATTAAGTTCTTGTATAGGAGGGGCAAGATGAAGGATAAGAAGATCAACAAGAAGTTTAAGTATAAGAAATTACAAAAATAAGCATTATACAATACCAGATTTTGGAGCAAACACTTGCATGATCTAAGGATAAATTGCTAGTATTACTGATGCTAGTTCTTCTTTTTAGCTTTTAAAAAGATTTATTTTTTTATGTGCATTGGTATTTTGCCTGAATGTATGTCTCTGTGAGGGTGTCAGATCCCCTAGAATTGGAGTTACAGACAATTGTAAGCTGCCATGTGGGTGCTGGAAATTGAATGTTTATCCTCTGGAAGAGCAGCCAGTACTTTTAACTGCTAAATGTTAGTCTTAAAACAGCAGTATTGAGATTTAGGAGAGAGTTCATGAAGCAAGTCATTCATCCAATAACTTGTCTTTTTTGTGTATATTTCTGTTTCATGCTTCTTGTTTCATGATTCCACATATCCATTGTAATGTCTTCCACAGTCATTTTGATTGCCACACTTTCTGCTTCAACTTTTTAAAGTATCAATCCTTGCTTTTCAGTTCCCTGTTTAAAATATATCTGACCCATCTCCATCTGATTTTCAAGGATTTCCTTTTGGGGTCTGTGGGTGAAGTGGGTGAAGCTTGTGGGTGGACAGGCTCTCTCCCCCATCTCTGTGAGAGCTACCTAGTATCAGTGAGATCTCCGGTGTGAATCAATTTCCTGTTTGCCAGCTGCGGTCTTCTACTATGTACCACAGCTCAGTCTAAGTCACAAGGCAGTTTCCTGCTTCACTTCTAGATGCAGATATTTTTAACTGCTATCAGAGGAGAGTATGGACAGTTTGGAATTCTGTGTTTTTTCCTACCAGCAGCTAAATTCCTTTTCCCATGCCTAGAACAAATAGGGTAGCTCGGGATGCAAGGTCCCAAAGTGGTGTTGAACAGTTATCATGTTTGAATGCTTTGTCACTGGCCACTTGTCTTTACCTTGGTCCTAGAATCATCAAGACACTATATTGTTTTTTGTCTGTTCTCAAAGAGAAACAAATCACTATTCTATACTCAGGAAAAAAATCAGGGGAAGAAGACACTGGAGTTCTCAGGCACTAACTGGTTAAATATATTTTCTTTCTGATGCTGTCTTGTTTCTCTTTCTTGGGTTTTCTCTCTCCTGGGCTGTTTGTTTTTATGAAAAAGAGTTTCACTAAGTAGCCTTGGGTGGTCTTGTATCGTTATATCTAAGACTGGCCTGAATCTCATAGTAACCAGCTTGTTCCTGTCCTGACTGTTGGAATTTACTGCCAAGCCTAGACTTGTATTTCCTACAATTACTTTGTATCTTAAGAACAACAGATTCTTAAGATTGGTGAACTTTTTAAGGAGGAGGGAAGCTAAACAACAGACATCTTCTTTGGTCTTGCCATAGCACCACATGGAGGATTCTGAGAAAGGTCCAAAGTATTATTAATACGAGAGACAGACCAAGATGACCAGGACAGATAACATAAGACACCCCCACCCCAGCCCTTTCCTTGTTTCTCTTTCCTACTGTTATAAGCACTTCAAAGAAAGATGTTAAATCGTTAGACTTCTATTCTTGCTGGTATGATCATGCTTCAATAAAGCTCCCTTTTGCCTTCAAAACTGCTGGTCTCTGAGTGACTTTCTAGAACCAGTACTGATTTCTGTGCATCAGGACTTCTGGATCTATGGCTTTTGCCTTCTACAGAATCAGAGGGTCTTCTCTGGAGTTCCCCTGCATTTCCAGACCTTGGCAGGCCCTGCACTTCTGTGATACACAGAGGGTAGATATGATCAGTGTGTCAACTGCTCCTTTCCAGTCTTTCCGTGGAACAGTCTGTTGGAACTAATGAGAACATGATTGGCAAGTGAATGCTTGCTCTCTTGATCTGGGCCTATAAGAAGCCCTAACATCTCAGAACAATCTCTTCACGTAGTGTTGGAAATTGAGTAAAGCTTTATTTAAACTGTTCTAATGGCATCTGCCTTCATGACTGCCACTTATCTAGAACTCTCAAATATTTAAACATAACCACAAAGCGTTAAGTTGCCCTTCCCCTAGGCACAGTGGAATCTGTTTACATTGCAAAACTATCTCCAGTTCTTCACCAGGTATAACACTCTCTGCACTAACCTTGAGATGATTACCACAGAAATATCAAGTGGTTTTCTAAGCACACCATGATATGTATATAAATTAGTTACACCTTTTCTCATATTTCCTTTATTAGAAATGTTTTTCAAAACCTTTGGTTCTGGTAAAACTGTTCACACTGCTATCACAACAAGAATTTCCTCCCCTGAGACCTGTTATATCAGCCTGCCTTGCATTCTATTCTGGATTTTGTTTTTATTGGGGTCTATATTGAGTTCTTGGAAGCAAGTGGGATTTTATCAATTTCTTTTTCCATTTTTCAGATTGAATACAGTGTCTGGAATACAGGAATGCCCTGTATGTTTTTCTTGTTAATGTAGGGCCAGCTTTCTTTTTCAGTGAATCAGAATACTACCCCTCACCCAGGTAGGTTCCCTGGATACTGAAATGCTGCCGTTAGTTAACTAACTGCCCACCTCACTATCACTATTCTGCCATTTTTGTTTTACTCTTTAGATTATGTGTGAGAAATTTTTAAGGACTGAGTTGAAGTTCTTTAAAAACCAAACCAAACCAAAGAAACAAAGTAACAAACAAAAACCCCTAAGTGTTGTTGGGTGTCTCTCTTGCCCAAATGGATGTATACTAGACTTATAAAGTGTTGCAGGTAGAATGTTATTTACCTCCTAATTATTCAGAGTTGTTTTCCTGCAAATAGTGCTAGCTAGACATTTGGCTGTAAGATTAAAGGTAGCCCTTCCATGGCTGCAGAGGCTTCATGGAGGTTTTCTCTCCCCTCATCTCATTAAAGGTACAGATAGCAAGGATTCTAGTTGCTACTTTCTAAAGTGTGGGTCTTATTTGTTATTCCTTGTATAAGCTTAGAACCTTTTGGGAAATTCCTCATTCAGATGCTCCCAAAGCTAAATCCTATGTTTCTACTGCTTCACAAAATCTTTCAAAAAAAGAAATCTAAGGCTCCTACAGTTTTGATACAATTTCTCAGATGAAAGTCAGGTTCTGTGGTTGCTTTTCTGTTGTGATTCCCTGTTTTATTTATATATGATAATCTACAGACTTTTTTTTTTCTTTTTTGGTTTTTCAAGACAGGGTTTCTCTGTATAGCCCTGGCTGTCCTGGAACTCACTTTGTAGACCAGGCTGGCCTCGAACTCAGAAATCTGCCTGCCTCTGCCTCCCAAGTGCTGGGATTAAAGGTGTGCGCCACCACTGCCCAGCATCTACAGACATTTTAACCTGCCTATTGGTTTATAATATCTTCTATGTTGTAAAACATTATACAACAATATTATAAAATTTTTCAATTAAAATTTATTTTTATTTTATGTGTGAGTGTTTATCTTCATGTATATATGTACACAATGTGCACGCAGGTGACTGCAGAAGCCAGATGAGGACGTTGTATCCTTTGGAATTGGGGTTACAGGTGAGTTGTCATATAGGTGCTATGAAGTGAACCCAGGTCTTAACCTCTTAATCAATGCTCTTAACCTCTGAGCCACCTCTCCAGTCTTCTTTTCAGTTTTCCATAAGACCTACTATCTATCTAGCTTCCCCTCTGGTCTCAGCTTATTTTGGGTTCTATTATAAAATGCCACAGACCAAGCTGTAAGCAACAGAAATATATTTCTCACAATTATGAAGCCTGAGAATGGATGATCAAGGTAACCACATCTGCTGGTTTTTGGTGAGGGCATTGTGCAGGTTGTTTCTCAGAATTATTGTGTATTCTCTTATAGCAAAGAGAAGAGAGATGCCTTGCTGAGTGCTTTCTCAAGAGGCAATCCCACTTATAAAGGCTTTACCCTTATGACTTAAAACATTATTTTCCAGCGTCTGTATCCTCATATTAATACTGGAAGTTAGGATTTTAAATATGTAACTTGAGGTAGAAAAACATTCAGTGTATAACATATACCCATGGCCCCAGGAATCCATCTCCTTGCTTGCAAACTGTATCTGTTCCACCACAGTAGTACCACCAAGAGCAAGGTCTGATCAAAACATGAGCAAAGTCGGAAGTGGATGAGACAGTCAAAACTTTTTTAGCTCTGACATGTAAAGTGAAACAAGCTGTATGCTTTCAAAATACAGTGACTCGCCTTCAAGAGACATGGTCATCTCAAGTGGAAAACATATAGAAGAGCGAGAGGATCTGAAGAAAGCACAAAAATCAACAAAGTGAGTTCCACAAGATCGTGAAGTTCCAAAAGCTTTCTTGCTTGACCTTTCTCAGACAGTCCCTGCTGTCCCTCCCAGACAGCAGACTGCTTTCTTTAATCACTGAGATGACAGCACTTCCAGGCACACCTCTGACTACCTGTGGTTCCTGCCGTGGCCCTACCCAGCCAACAGTTTTCCATAGTGCTGAAGATTAAACTCCCAGTGTGCTATAGGTCTGTCTACTCCCACTCTCATTGTTCCTCTATGTGTTGGTTCCATCTTAAAATCGAGGCTCCTCCTTCCCTTCTTCCCCATATCCTAGTAAGGGATTGATCAGCCAGTGATCACAGCAGCAGATCCCGAGAGGGGAAGGAAGGCAAGAATGGCCAGGAGTGAAAAGACCTCAGGCAATGGTGAACACTGTGAGAATAGACTCTAGACTCTCTGGAGGCATCTTAAATAAAATAGCTCATTTAATTAAGGGAAAAAGGTCTATTTAAGCCTTTAGGAAGTGAGTAGGGGATATATGGGAAGAATTCCAGGTGCTGATGGACTTGGCCTTATCAGGGGAGAGGCTCCTGGGCAACATGATCTCCTCCAATAGGGCAGGACCAGATTTTTCAGGTTTGGATAGGCCTCAGCCACACTTTTGGTCCTCCTCCTCCCTCTACCCCTTGCTCATAGTTCCCTGGCCCCACCCACTTCCCATGTTTTATGGGACACAATATGTTCAACTAATTATTCCATGGAGGGCACAGACTCTCTGTCTTATGTTTGTCTTATGTTCCCTCTCTCTCTCTCTCTCTCTCTCTTTTAAAAAAGATTTATTATATGTAAGTACACTGTAGCTGTCTTCAGACACACCAGAAGAGGGCATCAACTCTCATTATAGATGGTTGTGAGGCACCATGTCGTTGCTGGGATTTGAACTCAGGACCTCTAGAAGAGCAGTCAGCGCTCTTAGCCAATGAGCCATTTCTGTCTCTTCTTATTAGTCCATTGCTCCCAAGACAATTCTCTTATGGTTGCTGCTGAGATCACTAATAAAATTCTTACACTGCCCTCTGCATACAGATGTACGTGTTTAGATTTGAACAGTCTTCTGTGTAGGCCTTAAAGCTTGAGCCATAGACAGCACAGGATCCATTTGGTATTTCCACCAGTGTTAACCTGGAGCAGAGAGAAAGGCTTGTGACATCAGACTTGGTTAATGAATGATATAAACATGAATTCTTATTTATAGGATTTGAATGTGGAAATTTCAAATATATTTCAAGTCATTTTAGCACTATGCTTATTCCTCCTAACACGTGTGCAAAATAGAGTCAATCCAGGTGATAAAAGTAAAAATATTATTCTTAATGTGCTCATATCAGAAATTAATCACCACAGAATTCTAAAACCTCTACATATGAACCTGAGTAAAAAAGCTTCAAAACGTCTATATAATATTAATTGTTTTCATTAGAATGAATGAAGAATTAAACTTGAAATTCAATTGCTGTGGTGTATTGTGTAAAAATTAGCAATCTTCCATAGGTAAATAGATTATCACTGTCTGATACACCTAACTATAGATAGCAAATTACCAAAACAAAGCTACATCCATAGTGGACAAATATTTTATATCTTGTTCTAATTTCCTAAAAAATGCAGTATGAGAATTGTTTATACAATATTTACATTCTACTTGGTGTGATAGTCAACATAAAAATGACTTAAATTATACAGAATTGTCTGTATACAAGCAGGTTCTACACCATTCTATATAAAGATGATAATCATTCGTAGAATTCAGTATTTACAGAGAGAGTAAGGTTTGGAGCCAGTCTCCTGTGATGACTGCATACACAATTTTACACGATAAGAAACACAAGTAGTTATAAAATTCTCAGCATACATGCATATGTATATGCATAATAACTATGCATGTATATGCATATATGTGTACATGCATGTGCAGTGTATGTGATGTGATGTGATGTGTGGATGTGTGTGTGTGCACACTGATGTGGTCTATGTATGCACACATGTGTATACATGTGAATGTGTTTTACTTTTGTCTTAATGTTTGGAATTCCATGATTAATTTAATAAATAAAATTTCTCCTTTTAAAGACAAAGTAAGAAATAGAAGACACAAGGAAATAATAATGACACTTCAGTGTAATATTTAAAACTTAAAAAGAGAAGGGTCTGATATTATCCTTATTTAAAAGGTACAGAATACCATTGGCATAGGAACAGCTGGCACCTACAGGGAAATTCTATTAGGAACCTCTCTTTGTGGGTTTCCATCCAAATATACTAAAGCACCATTTTTGATTTTTAAGTTGAAACTATGATTTTATTTGTTTTGGGGGTACAACCTCATGATGTGACACATGGGAATGCCATGTATTGATGAAGTGAAGATATTTAACGTCTCTGTGGTCTCATACATTTGCTATTTCAGTCGCGCCATTGTAAAATAGCATGACCACAGCTAGCCATATGTTACTTCATATTTGAAAGTACCTGGAACATAAAAACAGACAAGAGGGTACCAGGGATGGAAGGTTTCAGCTTACTGCATGTCAGTTTTATCTCCATCATTTGAGTTACAAATAAACAAAAGAAAATATGTGGTGCTTCAGGCACACATAAACTGATGTAATATTTGATTCATCTTTCTCAGTTCTCAACAGGTAGTCATCAATTTATGTCACTTGCTAATGTGCATATTGGCTACTCTACCTCTCTTCCTGCCCTTTAGATTTAGAATCTAGGAATTTTTTTCTATGCCTATTAGAATATGATAATGTGAAAAAGAACCTGACAAAAGAGTGCTCATAGGGACAGCGGAACAACCCCCATGGGACCTGCTGGGCCAAGACTCACTGGTTGGGTGAGAGAGAGGAGCCATCTTCCCACTGCCAGGAGCCATTTGCTGGGATCTGAACCAGTCCCAACCAGTGATAGGACTTAACCAGCTTTAAGAAATCCTGTGAGAAATCACAAGAGAAATACAGATGAGACCCATGCCTAGAACATTAGAAACACATCAGCAACTTCCCAATTGAGCAAGGAGACATTGTCACATGGCCTCTGTAATTCTCATTTAGCTGCAGGCACTCCAATTTCTTTGCACTCTTAATTTTTGGAGGTGGTCAGTAGTTGTGTGATGTATATGCTCATCCTTCACACAGATGCTAGGACAAAACATAATACATCTCCCTTCATTGATCCCTGTCTCTTTGTCTTGAAACATTGTCACTCACTGAAGCAAAAACTCACCTTTTCATCTAAGCTGTCTGATCAGAAGCTTTGGGGATCTGACGGTCTCTGATCCTAGAGCTGGGGATACAATCTGTGCAGCAATGCCTAATGGGAGTTGTGAAGTTCATGTTCAGGTCCTCTAGTTTTAAGAACAAATGCTTTAACTCACTGAGCTATCTCCCGAAATCCTACTTTCTTAATTTTTATTACTATTGTATGGAATAGATATTAGAACACCTTGGTGTCTCTTGCATGTTCCAGGTTTCTGCTCCAGTGAACTTCCTCAAGTATTAGAATTAAATGGAATTAAATACTCAACCTGATCTTCTTTACTGTATATCTTCAGAAGGCTGGAATTTTGAGACAAACAGGAAACTTGGCTCTGGTTCCAGGTTTTGTTTTCATTAAAAAATTGGTAACAGTTGTTTCTGTGACATATCCAGTTGTTAGGGCATGGGCCACAGTAACCCTCTAGAAAGAGATTAGATTAATCCTGTGTACACTTGACTATTGAAGCAGATCTCATCTAGGCAAGTTAATTACATTTCCCGTTCCAACTCTAAAATTCTAAATAATTGAATCATTATGTATGAAGGAAGGAAGGTCCCCAAACTAAAGATTTCTTCTTTTTCTTTCTCTCACCTTCCTTCCTCCTTCCTTCGTCCCCCTTTTCTTCCTTCCCTTTCTTCCTTCCTTCTTTCCTTCCTTCCTTCCTTCCTTCCTTCCTTCCTTCCTTCCTTCCTTCCCTCCCTCCCTCCTCTCTCTCTCTCTCTCTCTCTCTCTCTCTCTCTCTCTCTCTCTCTCTTTCTTTGTTTATTGAAAATAGATTATTTTCTCATGCAGTATAGCCTGATTAATATTTTCCCTTCCTCCTAATCCTCCTAGTTTCTCCACCTTCCCTTCCCTCTAGATTCGCGTCCTTTCTGTTTCTCATTACATAATAGCACACTTCTGGAGATATCAACCAAATACAACAAAGTAAAATATAATAAGACAAAGCAAAAACTATTCTTTATTTATTTACTGTTTCCAGACAGGGACTCATGTAACCCATTCTGGCTTTGAGCTCTCTACACAACCAGTCTGGGATGTGAATTACTGATCTTCTAAACTTAACATGTTAAGTGCTGGAATTAAATGAACACAATACCATGACTGGCTCTCTTCTACCAATTTCACAGCCTTTACAGTTAAAACCAATAAAGTTTGTGCAGTGAACTATGCACAAAATCGAACTATGTCATACCTCAATTTTGAATGCATATATATTAAATCCTGCTACACAAAGCTGTTTGTAATTTGTGTTTAATATTAAAAAAGATTCACTTACCTCCTGAGGAAACTGGAACTTCCTTGTTGCACAACACTATCAAAAAAATTATAAATGTTGAAAGTTAGTAACTTTTACTGTAAACAAATGTGACTTGCATGTTTGTAGAACAGCAAAGCTATGGCTTAGAACACTTTCACTCTTGCTACTGTATGTTTCTGTGCTTCTGTATTTTCTTTTTAAACTCTCTGTGTGTGGGCCCACATGCATGTGGCATGCAGGCATGTGCAAGAGGGTACCCATGTACTAGGCAATGAATATGGAGATAAGAGAACAATTTTGTGGAGTCAGTTCTTTGACTTTTCTGTAGTTTCTGGGGATGGAATTCAGATTGTAGGCTTATGCAGCAAGTATTTGTACCTGGCTGAGCCATCTCTCTGATTGCCTGTGTGCTTCTGAAGTCTAATTAAGGTAACACATTACACCTGATTGATTAAAATCTGTCTTATCACTTACAAGTTATGAAAACGGCAAGCCACGTCAATGTAATAATCGTGAAGCGAATTGCCATGGCTACAGCAAGGACTCGAACGAGGAACAATGGAGATACTGTCAAAGGAAAACAGGAGAGGTCAGAGCAAAAGGAAGGCTAATGGACCAAGGTGGCTTTCCGTTTAGTATAAATGTGCATCTTTATGAGAACATAAAGAAAATGTGTCTCCTTACACCAAGCAGCATAAGCACTCAAGTGACTCAAATATAAGAGGCCTAAATATGGTGTCCATGCCAATCCATGATCCTTTGCAAGTTTTCTAAACATTTTTTTTCCCTTTTTATGTAAAGCTTCACTATGAAGTCTCAGGCCGTACACAAATTTGCAGTCCTCCAGCCTCAGATCTTGGGTTGTGGGATTACAGATTATACCACTATTTTCTGTTCCCTGAATAAATCACACTTTTCAATTTTATTTCCTATGTAGATTCAAGAGCTATTATGTATGAATACTTTTATAATCAATGTTTTAAGAACATGCATTTCAAATATTAGTAAAATATTCTGTATCTTTTGGTTAAGACAACATCCTAGGATTATGCCATATTTTGACATATAATGACAAATGGCTTAAATTCTTATATTCACTTTCATTGACAGCTGCACAAACTCTATTAACAGAATTTTAATTTTCCCAGTAGGCATTTCAATTGCATGCTAAGTTTAGCATTAGAAATAGTATAGTTTTCATACTCACTTTTGAGTTCTCCTATAGAGGATCTTCCTCTTATGATACCTAGTGCATAAAGAGCACAGGTGTCATGCATTCTGGTGACTGAAACTTTTAGTACACAAAGATAACTATAATTTTATAGTAGCACAAGTAAATAAAATCTCCTTTATTTATGTTGCATCTTCCCCAGCAATTGATATTATTTACATGTTTTATCTATAAACTTAGTATGCAATATTTTACATACATATGTTCCAGATATTCTTTCTGTTTTATTCATGATGCCTTCAGAGGGATGAAATGACTTTTATTTTTCCTAGGTTGATTTTGCCAAGCTTCCCTTCATGGCTCATATTATAGATAAGAATAAAATGCACTTATAATAATGTCACAGATTTATTTTTATTGGTCCATTTAATTTTGTGTGTGTGATATTTGGAAGGAATAAAATTTACAGAAGATATTCTTGTTGTTGAATGCACACTGAACTTTTATATCACAACTTAGAGAATAAACCTGTGTCCTGTTACTGACATGAATATGCTGTTACCAGCATATTATGGCTCCACTCCATATGCATTAGCATTGTCATACATATGCTAATCAGCCATTTCCTACAGGTATAACTTTCCTACCTTCATAAAATGCTTGAATATTCAATGGTGCCTACAATATTACTACATATTTCCTTTTCAGAGTAGAATGGGTATTACAACACTTTATTTCTTCCTTAAGACTTTAAAATAAGACTCTTGAAAGTTACCTCATCAGTTAGGAATGGGTATTACTCTTTCAGAGGCCCTGAGTTCTATTTCCAGCTCACAATAACATGAGATTCATGAGTACCTGCACTTATATGCACACACACACACACACACACACACACACAGTAATACAGAAATGAAATATAAATAATTACTTTAAAAAAAGTTTAAAATGAGCTCTTCAAGAATATGACATTCTAAACTATGGTGTATTGATATGCTGATAGAATCATATTAACTGTGCACACACACAAATATTTTATCTGTAAAGTGTTGTATTTATCTTTGAATAGTTTCTATTTCTATTATGTGTGCTTTATTCATTGTTCATTAGCAGTTCAAAGTAAGTAATAAAGTAATTTCTACATTACTTCTAATATAAATGTTTATTTTACCTCATTCAAATTTTTGATCATAAAATTTTCATCTATTATAGCTTGTTGATAGTTTTAGTTATGAAATAAATTTATTTTCATTTATGCATTAATTTTGAATCAAGTCTACATTCAAATTATATTACTAATCGACATTTATTATTTACTTGCAAGTTTTCAAATATTTTGATTTATATCTTTTTGCTTTTAAACTCTGATGTGATAGATATCACATTTTTACCTTTCCTTGGCTAATCACTTAGCAACATCGAAAAAGTATTTAACAGTGGCAATAATATTTTTACATTTTAATTATTACATTGAAAAATTCTTTAAAACATTCATACATATATTAAAAACAACATTTATGCTTATAAAAATTTGAAAATGAAAGTTTCATAAAATAAAATTTGTATTGAATTTTATTCAATGATTTTTTTTAACATCATGTACACAATTACATAAGCATTCACCTTTGGTTATTACATATCACATGATTGAAGTCCTAAAATTAACTTTTTTTAAAATTCTTTTTTAAATTTTTTTTTCCAGGCCTGCTTGCTTCGCCCTCATCCTGCCCTTTTAGATGGTTGTGAGCCACCATATGGTTGCTGGGAATTGAACTCAGGACCTCTGGAAGAATAGTCAGTACTCTTAATAGCTGAGCCATCTCTCCAGCCCTAAAATTAACTTTTTAATGTAATTTTTGTTAATTTATTTCTTAGTTTATTTATTTATTTTAATTTAAATTTTTTATCTTTTAATCTTTTTTTATAGTCCAGTTGTCATTCCCCCTTCCCGGTCTGCCCTCTGATCATTCCCCATCTCATTCCTTTTCCACCATCTCCAAGGGGATGTCCCCAACCCCCCACTCATACCCCACCAGACCTCCCTACCCTCTGAGACCTCAAGTATTTTGAGGTAATCAAAATTTGTAGGTGAATTTGTTGACTTTCTTTTAAAGTTATTTATTCTATCTTATTTTTTGAGACAGTGTCTCATGTAACCAAGTTGACCTTAAATTCTTTACTGCTGAAGATAACCTTCTCTTCTAAATTCTTCTACCTCCATTTGCCAAGTCCTGGATGGCAGATATGAGAGAACACACCAGGCTCAGGTTTTCTCCTTTACAAAAATTGCTGCAAATTTTAATATTGATAATACTCTGGCTTGAAATGGTTTGAGTACAAATTGTCCCCACTACATTCAGAAAGGTCCCTAAATATTCCCTCTATTTATTGCTTCTATCATGTTTAAGAAGATGGTTGGATAATTTTTACAATTTATTTTCTATAGTCTACCATATTCTTCCTTAAAGGCAGATTCCCAAAATTCTTGGTTCAGTTGTCCTTATGACAAATTGTCTCATCACCTGTAACTTGATTATGTATTCTAATATTAGTTTTTAGAGTAAATACAGCTTACCTCCCTGGGGAAGTAAAAAGAACAAGGGTTGTGAATGACAATAGCAATGTTTCCACATCCACCTCAGTCCATCTTGAGGAAACAAATGTAAATCAAGACGTACCATTTTCTCCACTTTGGCTGGTAGTTAGTGCTGATCTCTGTTTCTGCCGCCCTTGAGAAGTTTCCCACTTTGCTGGCTTGAGGTCAAAATTATGGCATTTGCTCATCTCTGGAGAAAACAATTCGAGCTGATATATGTTCATGGATTTTCTGCCATTTGAAGAATAAAGTCTCTGACTTTGACCTTGTCTTCTATGAATATACTTCCCATGAGCATCCTTTGAAAAGGCAGCAAGTGCTTCCTTTGCTTTTTGTTACCTTATTATTAAAATGTTTACACTTCCTAACAGACATAACGATGCTCATTCCTTGGAGAATTAGAGTTAGCAAAATAGTATGGAGTTTTGAACTAAACCAGTTTAGAGTGTAAAATGAAATCTAACATCAAAGCAAGCTTTATATAATGGAAAGAAATAGAAGAAAATGAATGTATAATTACATCATATACCCAGATGTAATATTGATAAGCAGAAGTAACTTAAAATCTGTATTCAGATCTGTACAGTATAGAAGAGAAAAGGTATCCTCACAATATTCTGTGTTCTTGATAACAATGAAATGAAGTGTGATGACCTTGGTATAAATAATGCCAACTGCTTACAAACAGTAAATACTAGTGTGCCAAATTCCTTGAGAGTCAGGGGCATATAAAGACCTGAATAGAATGTTTCTAAGTTTCAGAATAAATACAACAGTCATTTCTTTGAAGAAAGCAAGTTGGAAAAAGCCATTTTGTTCTTTTCTTAAAATTTCCATCATCAATTTGATCATTGTGCAAATGAAAAGATATTATCCATTTTCTTTTAGGCTTAAATATTAGCCTTAAACATTGTTTGCATACCATTCAATTAGACCCATAGAGTACAGGTTATTATGTTTAGTGAAAATTTTGAATACCAGAAATATTCAGCATAATATCTATGAGTAGTTCATAATAATTTTAGAATAAGAAGCACTTTTAAACCCTATATTTTGTTAATTGCATAGTCTAAAATTCTACTAAGGTATATCCAGCATGATTTATTTTTATTTTGGCATAAAAAATGAAAATGCACAGAGACCATGGATTGCCGCAACTTAAAAATGAAAAGCTGGGAAAGTTTGATTAAAACTCAGCTCTTCGGATTCCAAGTCCTCATGCCCTTCTATTATTTTAATCCATCCTATGTTATAAATGATTTCACAGTGGAGTCGATAGATGATGAAGGAAAGGAAAAAAAAATCTTTTCATAATCTCAAAAACTAAATTTTAAATGCAATATAAGCATAACAGGAAATCTACATAATGAGAATAACAGTCAGTGGGATTTTATGCCTTACATTGCCTTGTGTAGATGCTGGGTATATTAGCACTACAGAGCAGCAGACACAAACATTCACAGGGACACAACGTACCTGGGTGATGAGGCTTTCGATCACGAATCAATGCCATCATTGTGATAATTATAAGAGATTTACTTCAGAAACTGATCCAGTTTCTAATTTTTGTTATTTATTAATTAACATCTTTTTAAAACAGTGAGTCTCTCTGCAGCCCTGGCTACCTTAGAACTTACTATATAGATGAGGCTGACCTTAGATTTATAGAGATAACCTGCCTCTGCTTCCTGAGTGCTGAGATTAAAGATATGTGACACTACTTTTGGCTCTGACCTAATTCCTGTAATACTCTTAAATAGACAAGGTAAATTCTAATGGAGTTTTTCTGCTATGAAATAATGGAAATAACAGTTCATCCAAGACAAGGGGAAATTAATTAACATTTTTAATTGTAAAATAAAGAGCCACTATTTTTTGAATAATTGATTCAAAAATCAATTAAGTATTTTTTAATTTATTTACATTGAGAAAGCTAATAAATTTTTTTTTTGGCTTGGTGACATTGAACTTCAGCACATAAAATTTTCTGTTTGTAGTTTTTATTTGGTGATGAATGTTTTTTGTAAGATCATGTTAGATACACAAGATTTTCTCATCATCTTTTTGTTAAATTTCTGTCCATCACCATTAATAAAAAGTCATCGTTTTCATCATGTTTCAATGTTACATTGAATGATGTAACATCAATATTCAAATAATTTCATAGACGTGTATATTGTAACATTTCCATTGTCTAGCAGTGTTCCAATTGAGTAGCTTTTTAATATATAGTGCTCAGGTTTTTAAAATGGGCAATATTCATATGTGATTATGAAAATTGAATGAAATGTATACAACTTATCTCTTCATGAATGTGAAGTTTCATACTTTGAAACAAAACGACCTTCCATAAGATTATTTCATTTGTGTGTTAATTCTCATTCAAATTTCAGCCTTCTAATCCCCAAAATATATTTTGCTTAGGAGGTAGGGCTTACTATCTCAGCAACACAACTTCTTACTCTTAAGTAAGACTGCCCTGTTTATGGACAGCGGATGTAGTGATACAGAGTATATTAAAACCTCAGGCCGGGCGGTGGTGGCGCACGCCTTTAATCCCAGCACTTGGGAGGCAGAGGCAGGTGGATTTCTGAGTTCGAGGCCAGCCTGGTCTACAAAGTGAGTTCCAGGACAGCCAGGGCTACACAGAGAAACCCTGTCTCGAAAAACCAAAAAAAAAAAAAAAAAACCTCAGACAAGCAAAGCACTATTTGCCTTCAATATTTCTGCTCAAACCTGTAAGCTAGAATTACCTTACATGTAAAAAGTTATAGAACTTTCCTAACTTGACATATCACTCCTATTTTCTGGAAAACAGTTATTAGAAATTATATATATATATAAGCATGTACACTCACAGACCTGAGCAGAGAACAGAGGTCCTGTTTCTTGTGACTCAAAGCCTTCTACTCAACTAGAAAATGTGGACTTGTCCCCAAAAAAGAAATGGAACTGAAAGTAACGATGTCTGAGTAATTTCATCTCTGAGCCTGATGTGAGAGGGTTAGTTTCACCTTTCTGTGAAGAAACTCCACACAGTCACAGCACTGCTCTACTTCCCATCACACACAATTTGGCTTATTTGGTGAATGAGGTTTGATTGCAGTTTGTGAATAAGTGTCAAGTTTTAAAAGCATTTTAGGGCTTGACAATGATGATTTTAATCATAAGAAATAGAGTGGAGTTTTGAAAAATAAATGATGCCATTATACAACATGGGAATCAGAAGTGAAAAAATATAAAATATGGTTCTTTTTTTCAATCTCTGTTTGAAATTAGAAGAAAAAATGTAAATGCTTATTCACCCTGTGCATAAGCTTTGGTTCATTTTACTGGAATCAAATCTGCTGCAATATGTAGGTGGGAACCATGGGAACTATTTTTCTTGACCTACACATACACCCATACATGCTCTATGTATTCACATGCAAATAAAATACATAGTAATAATCCTACAAGAGTTGATGAGATGTTTGTGTACAGAGAAAATAAAAATAATTTAATAGTCATTAAATAGGACTAGTGGTAGCATAAGAGCGTAACATTAACTTGCAAGAGCTGCTATATTGTTAAAGATGAAAGATTAATGGCAGCATATATTTGTGAGAAAAGACAAAGTTTCCGAATATTCATAAAGCTGTCAAGTGTTGCTAACATGCTTTAGATATTTGGTTCAATTCTAATCAACACTCTGGATTTTGTCGTAGGAAAATCTTAAATGTGTATTAAGTACATAGCCAAGAACCAGGAAGCCACAATTGAAGAAACAAAAGTTGGTGACATCATCTTTATTATTTGCTATTTTGTTATGCTGGAGAAATGGATCAGCAATTGAGAACACTTACTGTTCTTGCAGAAGACTTCGGCTTAATTCCCCACACCCACATAGTGGAGCACATAATTGCAGTTTGGGGGTGGTGGTGGGGAAACTGTCACCCTGTTCTGGTCTCCTCATACATCAGGTACCTACCTACATAGGACACATACACACATACATGCAGACAAAGCACTCATACACATAGAATTTTAAAGCATAGCCGGGCAGTGGTGGCAAATGCCTTTAATCCCAGCACTTGGGAGGCAGAGGCAGGCGGATCTCTGAGTTCGAGGCCAGCCTGGTCTACAAAGTAAATTCCAGGACAGCCAGGGCTACACAGAGAAACCCTGTCTCAAAAAAAAAAAAAAAAAAAAAAACCAAAACAACAACAAAAAAAAAGAATTTTAAAGCATAATGTTCAAAAGCCATTTTATTTTAAAATTAAAACTAAATTATAATTTCTCTTCTTTACTTCAACCTCTTCCACGTCTCCATATCTCCCTTTACTGCCTCTCAGATATATGTTTTTTTTTCTTTTTGACCTTTAAGTGCTTCTTTGTTATTCTTTAAATGTTATCTATTTATATATTTATCTATATATCTACATAGCTATATACAAATATGATACATGAATATATATATGAATAAATATATAAATACAACTTGATCAGTTTCTTTAGAGTTGCCTGTATGTATTTGATTTCAGGAATGACCACTTGGTATTTGATAATGAATTAGGGGGCCCATTCCAAATGAGACTATTTCCCTCAAATCTCAGCACTTCTTAGTTTTCTGTAGTTCTTTGTGTATGAGGAGAACCATGAGATTTCCCTTTTCCATGTCAGCAGTCTCTATAGAGGTTATACTTGCATGTGTTCTGTGTCAGCAGCCACATTCGTGAAATATCATGACTGAAGTTTTCTGTCACTTTTATAATCTCACAGCAGCTCTGATGGTCCTCTCCAGTTTTCCTGACCTCTTTTCCTCAACGTTCCCTAAAATAAGAACCACAACAATGACCAGGATGGCACAAAATCCCTTAGGGTGCAATAGTGGAATTCACTTCTTGGCAGTAACTAACAGCTGTATAATTAGATGTAAGGCATACTGAAGAGAAAGGAAGTCAGACCTAGTACTGGAAAAGTAGCCAATTGGCTTCCCAAGGCTAGTGAGTTCATGGTTCTTAGAGAAGTCCATAGTATTGTTGCTTTCTATACCAGCCCAATTCCTAACTTTATCCTAAATATGTATTCTTACTCCAACCGGTAATTGGAGGTTGCATCTCTCATGAAAGAACCTTTTCTTTCTAACAGTAAAGCTGTTTTAACTAAGAGAAACAAGTAAGAGAGCAGAGATGGGCAAGTTAAAAAGCAGAAGCATACAGACAAGAGGCAGTCATATGAATAGATGAAAAATAGGAGGACATTTTGCACACAATGAGAAATACAAGAAAGTGACTCCAGCAAGGGAGTTGGTTCAGATCCACAATTATGACTCTGGAGCTCAGCATTATTGGATGCTAAGCCTTCAGCCTCAGTGTGTTAAGCTGGCAGAAACCTCCACAGGAGGCAAAATTTCAAACCATGTCTGCCAATTTAACATACCTTTTATTAAGAATTCTGTTCCTTCAGACTGTCTGGGGGGTCATACTAACCTCGTGTTTCCCCAGGACTTCAGACAGGAGCAGAGTTTACCTTTATCAGGGATTGTTCCTGAGGTAAGAACAGTAATGGCCTGAGTTTTATGAATTTGAATAGATAAGAAGGGTTGTGTAAGGGCTCCTACTCCAGGGGCACATATTGGGATTCTACACAGCTCTGTGGCAGCTCTGAATCTTGCGGCTTCATCAAGCATGCTCTTCGGCAGAACTCACTCCATGTGGCACAGTCAAATCTGGATGCAAGTATTTATTAGGCAACACATTAGTTGATGCTCCTTACTAAAGTATTACTGTGCGTCTATGCTTAGGTAAAACTAGATGTGCCCCATGCCTTGCCCTAGTGATGCTGATGGCTAGGCTGCTTTTGCTAGAGTGGCTCCAAGTTGCCCAGAGTGTGACTCTGAGTGACAGCTGGCTTTTGCCTGCACTCCTGAGGGCAGTTCCATGGCACACCTTTCTTAAGGCCATACATTTAAACAGTAGTGTATACCCTGAGCCAGTCAATTAAATACACTGGTGAAGAGAAATTTTTCGAAATAAACACCTTGGTGAAGCTGAAGACAAGCTGAACACTGAGCCTATGGTACTGTATTGTAAGCTTCCCAAGCAAGACAGTGTGAAAAATAATTTTTTCAATATTTTTTATAGATTTTATTTACACGTGTTGGTATGACTATACACACTTGTTTGTGAGTATGTGTAGAAGGCAAAAGAGGGCATTGAATCCTTCAGAGTTAGGGTGCCTTTGCCAAGACACCCAACTTGTAAATGTGGATACTGGATGTGAGCTCCTATCCTCAGATTACACAGCAAGTACTCTATCTACTGAGCAATCTCTTCCTATTCAGCCCTGGCAAGGAATCTTAAAGAGGAGTACAAGATGAGTCCTGTGTGGTGGGTTAAAATATTAACTAAATAAAGAAGCATCATGTTTAAGAAAATTCTATCATTTTTCAGAACTGAGCACAAGGTCACTCTACAACCATCACATGGGAACCATCACAGAATATTTGGGCAACATAATTTTTGGTTTGTGGAATTGCTAAAGGATGCAGTATAGCCATCAGAAGACATCCTTTCATATGAAGTGAATAAACCATAGGGGAATTTGTGGATAAGTACTAACTTGACTGTCTAAGTTCATGCATGGGTATTGTAAGGACAAGGTGCTACTGTGTTTTGTGAAGTGAACTGCCTGGCCTCAAGTCACTTGAGGAAAACCATCAACACAACAAGCTACAAATCTCTCCTATTAGTTTATATTAACCACCAAGGTGGTTTTCTTGGCCACTAACCTCCTGGCACGCCAATTCTTCCTGTGCACACCACTGAAGCTAATGTGCCCTTTGAGGTGAGAAAGATAGAGGCGGGCAGGATGCTTACCTCAAACTGTGAATCTAAAACTGGCTGTTATCAGAGATAGTCACTGGACACTTGCTCAGAAATGAAACTAACAGATGTGTGGTTATGGCTAAGTGAAAATTCTCAACCTTTCCAGATCTGTGTTAGAATTGATGAAAAACAAGAAAAAAGGGCAGACACTTGCATGTACGTGAGCAAAATGAAATATATAAAGAAGAGGAAAATCAGAGTCAAGTTGTTGAATATGTGTGGCATATTACTATATAAGTAAAATGGTGGATAACCTTTAAAAGAGAAAGACAATGTGAAGAAATACGGATTCATTTTCTCTCTCTGGCTAAGACTGTAAGCATCATGTTGAATAACAGTTGAAAGGACAATATTGCCTCTTTTTAAATGAAATACTTTCAGTTTTTTACCAACTAGTATAATGTTGGCTATAGGCCTTTATTACGCTGAGTATATTTCTTATATGCTGCTTCTCTCTCTGTGTGTCTGTCTCTCTGTGTCTGTCTGTCTCTCTGTGTCTGTCTCTGTCTCTCTGTGCCTCTTTCTGTGTCTCTCTCTGTCTCTGTCTCTCTCTCTCCAGGGCTACTATTGTTAAGGAATGTTAAATACTGACCCTTGAAAAACCTTTGACCATCTATTGATATAGTCATGAGATTTCTTTCTTAAAGCCCATTTGTGTACTTTGTCACATTTTTTGGTTTGTGTATACTTAATTATCCTTGCATCACTGAAATGAATCCAATATGATCATGTTGTATATCTTTTAAAATGTATAACTGAATTCAGTTTGCAAAATAATTTATTAAGTTTCTCATCTATGTTTATTAGAAAACCTGGTGTATATCATTTTTTGCTGTGTCTGTATCTAATTTTGGTATAAGGGTTCTGGTTTCATTTATGAGTTTGGTAAGATAATTTTTTCTTCATTTTTAACATTTACTTTAAGTTTTTTGAGAATTTTGCATTCTCATTATTCCCTCTTCTCCCTGCTCCTCAACTCTCTCCAAATTCATGACCTTTAATTGTTACTGTTACCAGACACATAGGCAGCAGAGGATGGTTTTGTTGGACATCAAAGGGAGGAGAGGCCCCTGGTCCTGGAAAGGCTCAATGCAGCAGTGTAGGGGAATACCAGGACAGGGAAGCAAGAGGGGGTTGATTGGGGAACAGGGGGAGGGGAGATAGCTCATGGGATTCTCGTGAGGGGGAGAACCAGGAAAGGGGAAATCATTTGAAATGTAAATAACAAATATATCTAATAATGAAAAAGACAAAATAAAAAATTGTTACTGTTACACACATATATACATGCACATATACATATGTATGTATAGATATATCCTAATGAATCCATTTAGTGTTGCTCATGGTGTATATGTTTAGGGATGACCACATTAGATAACCTATTAGAGAACTCACCAGCAAAGAATGATTTTCATTCTTTTATTAGACATTAGTTGTCTGTACATCTTCACCTAAGGTTGGAGCTTTCTGAAATGTCCCACATCTACTTTTGAGACCATATTGTTGAGAGCTTATTGTAGCTTGCAGTTCAGAGAAAAATCGAGACAGCAGGAGCTGGAAGTAACTGGTCACATTGTGCCCCCACCATTAAGAATCAGACATCAATGAATGCATATTGCTATTCCGTTCCCTTTCTCCATATATATAGTCCAGGATTCCAGTCAGCAAATGGTGCCACCCACAGTAGGTAGGCCACACAATTTCAATTAACACCATTAAAGTAAGAACAATATCCAAAGGCTGATCTGCCAGGTTATTCTAGATTCTGTAAAGTTAACAGTTAGTGTTCACCATCACAACTGCACCCTTTTGCTCTTTGAGACCCAAACACTTCAAGCCACAATTTTCTGTTCATTGTCTACATAGTTTCATTACTATGTTATAACATAAAATGCACTTGGTCTACCTTTAAAGTTCTCATAATCTTTAACAATTCCAACACATTAGAACGCATCTCTTAACTGTGAGGTCCTATGGTTCAAGATGTCTCAGGTGTGGATCAGTTATGAGCACCACATAATTGTAATTCTCGAGTGTGCAAAAATTCTAGAGCAGTTAGGGAATGCTTCTCATCTCATTCCAGAAGACTCAACAAGCAGCTGAAAGAGTCAGATGCAGATAGATGCAGATAGACCCAGCAAATGAACAGAAGCTGCTGACCCTTGTGATTGAATTAGGGAAAGACTGAAAGAAGCTGAGGAGGAGGGCAACCCTGTAGGAGAACCAGCTGTCTCAATTAACCTGGACCTCCAAAATCTCTCAAACACTGGACCACCAAACAGGCAGCATACACCAGCCAATATGAGGCCCCCAACACATATACAGCAGAGGAATGCCAGGTCTGGATTCAGTCACAGACCCTCAAAAGACTGACTGCAGGCCTCAGGGAGTTTAGAGGTCTGGTGGGGTAGGGGATGCATGGTGGGGACATCCTTGTGGAGACAGGGGATGGGGAGGAGGTATGGGATGTGGAGCAGTCAGAGTGTGGATGGGGAAAAAATTTAGAGTGTTAAAAAGTAAATTAAAAAATTAAAAATTCAAATTCTTCATCATTTAATGATGAAGGGTAATATTTAATATTTACATTTCTGTCATGAAACATGTGATCAAGGCTACATTCAGGGACCTAGCAGAGCAGAGCCACTGGTAGCCTGGACTGCCTACCTGGGGAAACAACTGATACCAGTATTTAACTGCGCCCAAGAAAATGGATTCAACGAAACTATTAGCCTGTCTATTTTTTCTTGTGTAAATCTCCTACCTGCTTATGTGACCAGACTAGCAGTCTCCTATCTCTGCTTGCATTGTTCAAAGTATAACATGGGTCTGGCACTTCTTTAGAGTTCTCATATGTTTGATATCAGATGAATTAGTTAAATTAGATTAATTTTTGACATTTGAATTTTAGGAAATAATAAATATCTGATGGAATAAAATGAGACTTTTTTAGAGCTTGAATCTTCTTAAAAATAAATTTGTTGAATATTTGATGATTTAAGTACTGAAGACTTAATGAATATTTTATGTGCCTGTATATGTCTCTTAAGAGCTTTTTCAAGTGTGCTTCAATAATCTCAAGTAACTATGAATAAGATGTCTTTTCTGTCATTTTGTAGGTAAGAACAGATGCTTGACTGGTTACATAAATATTATCACACTACTTGGGTTAACAAAATGAAGTTAGATGAGTCAAGGAAATTGACTGTGGATTACAGAAAACTAAATACCATGACACCTCCATCCATGTTGCTAAACCTAATATTATTCTTTTTTTATTAGATATATTCTTTATTTACATTTCAAATGTTATCTCCTTTCTTGGTTCTCCCTCCCCTGAAAATCCCATAAGCCATCTCCCCTTCCCCAATCAACACTTCCCCATTTCCCTGTCCTGGTATTCCTGTACACTATGGCATCAAGTCTATCCAGGACCAAGGTCCTCTCCTCCCTTTGGTGTCTAACAAGACCATCCTCTGCTGCCTATGTGTCTGGAACTAAAGGTAACTCCATGTGTACTCTTTGGTTGATAGTTTTGTCCCTGGGAGCTCTGGGAGTACTGGGTGACTCATATTGTTGTCCTCCTGTGGCACTGCAAACCCCTTCAGCTCCTTAGGTCCTTTCTCTAGCTCCCCCATTGGGGACCCTGTGCTCAGTTCAATGACTGGCTGAGAGTGTCCCCCTCTGTATTTGCCATGCACTAGGAGAGCCTCCCAGGAGATAGCTATATCTGGCTCTGGTCAGCCAGCACTTGTGGGCATCCACAATAGTGTCTGGGTTTTGTAACTGTATATAGGATGGATCCCTGGGTGGGGTAGTCTCTGGATGGTCTTTCCCTCAGATGCTACTCCAACTTTTGTCTCTGTATCTCCTTCTGTGGGTATTTTTTTTTGCCCTTTCTACAAAGGACCCAAGGATCCATACTTTGTTCTTCCTCCTTTCAGGGCATCATTTGATATGTGAAATGTGTCTTGGGTATTCCAAGCTTCTGGGCTAATATCCACTTATCAATGAGTGTATGCCATGTGGGTTCTTTTGTGATTGGGTTACCTCACTCAGGATGATATTTTCCAGTTTCATCCATTTGTCTAAGAATTTCATGAATTCATTGTTTTTAATGACTGAATAGCACTTTACAGGCACTATAAATACTAAATAGTAACTTTACAGGCAATGGGCAGCAGTGCATAGATATGTTGATAGAATAGTACAGATGTAAACATAGTTGTTTCTCCAACCCCAAGCAAGAAAATAGGATGGGGGTACAGATATCAAGAAGGACCCTCATAGCACTTTTGGTACATTTTGCCTGAGGGTGAAAAATGAAGGAGATGAATCAAGGAGAATGACTGTGGATTACAGAGAACTGGATTATCATGACACCTCCATCCATGTTACTATACCTGATGTTTATTACTCCTTTAATGTAAAACTGCAGTAAGTGGTAGGATCGTTCCATGTGGAGTTGGAATTTTATAAAGTTTTGTTTTGTCTTTGTATGTCCTAGCATTCTGAATTCCAAGCCCATTTGGTAGTGTGTTGGACTGGATATCAGTGACTATTTTAAAGATTTTAGAGAAACACCTCAATTAAACTGTCCACATGCATAGAGGATCAAACACACACAAAAAAATCATTCTTCACAGGGTATAGGGTTCAAGCAGCAGAAATTCTTTGAAGTTTCATGCTTGGGTCATATTCAGATGGTGTTTGACAAGATGGTTGGGAAAAATCCTAGTTTGTGTCTGTGAAAATAAAAATAGCAGTTAATACATTTAAACACAGAAGAGATGGTACACAGGGGAGTTCAGAAACATTTGGTTATGGAATGATAATTCCAGTGAAGCGGAATTACCTTGTTTCACATTCCTGAGGACTCATACCTTATAGAGGTTATTGCAATGGATATTTGCTATATACCAGAACTAGATGATAACTTCATATTTCTGAGGACCTCTCCCCTCCTGATGCTCTAGTGGCAGGGCATATAGAAATCAAGTTAGAGTTCCTGGAAGCTTCATTTTTTTTCTGGATAGCATGTAGTTCTGGAAGGCAATATGCAGGCCATTGGGTGAAACTGTCACCAGTGATCCTGTTAAGCTATGGCACCTCTGTGTTAATGATATCATCATGATAGGCAAGGTGTACCCTTTCATGCAATAGTAGCATGAGTGTTATAGATGTAACCAATAGCCTTTTAACTTCTGTTAGGTGCCCTCTGACCTCTGTGCATGCTCCATGGCATGTGTGTGTACTTGTGTGCAGACACACAAAACCAAAAGGACATAAGTAAACTTGTGAGAGTCTAAAAAACAACAAGAAGAAACAAAAGACACATGAAGATGATTAAAGGTCCATGAAAAGGTGTTAAGAAGCTGTAAATACCTGATGTCTATATTAATAAATAATTTTCTTCATAACTGTTGCACACCTTAGATATTGAAACTATATTAAGAAAACATTTAAATATATCTATGAGACAAAAGAGTCTTAAACACATTTGTATGTATATACAAACACATACACATATGAAAATGTAGATAACAAATGAGTGATCTAAATATACTAAAGAAGATGAATTTGCAATATAAAACTGGGAATTCTATAAAGCACTTTTGCAAAGTCCTAAGACATTGCATTTAAATTTAAGCTTAAAATGTAAGTGTTTAATCTTCAGATATATATATATATATATATATATATATATATATATATATGTATTATGTTAAAAACTAATATTATAAAGAATATCTTGAGCAAAAAGACTCAGATACAAAAGTAATATTTGTTACTTTGTATGTGCTTACTATACTCCAATGACTGTTTTTGGAAGAAATATGTTATTTAGAATGAATAATATAATCCACTTTAAGATAAAAACAATCACAACTTTTCAGTATATCTAGTGGACAAAAAGTCTTAGAACACATTTGCATGTATACAGACAAACCTATACACAGATGTATACATATACAGGCATATATATGAAAATGTAGATTGAAAGTGGGTGACTGATATATACTATAGAAGCTGAATTTGCAATATACAACTGACAATTCTACAAAGTCCTATGAAAGTGCACTGAATAGTAAGTTTCAAATGTAACAGCACTTCTGCACAAATCCTCATGGAATATACGTTAAAAAAATAATATTATAAGGAGTATCTTGATCAAAAAGACTCAGATACTAAGGTAATATTGGTTACTTTTTTGTGTGCTTACTATACTCCAATGACTGTTTTTGAAAAATGTGTCATTAGAACAAATAATACAATACACTTTAAGATATGCACCATCACAACTCTATTTTCAGGTTATGAAATATAACATTACCTGGCAGACTTCAAACGCAGGTGATTCAGTTGGTGAATTTACACTTACAAAGGTATGTATGTAAAGCTGTACAGTTGTTTGCTGTGAGACCAGAAGCTGACAGCATGGCACAGTTATATTCATCATGGGAAATCTCTGCTATCCTACAATAGTACAAACACAAAATTCATTTATATATGAATGTATATATTCCGCTAATCTACCAAATGAGTGATTCCTATAAGTCATTGCAAAAGAAGAGTGTGAAGAACGTCATGAAAATCGGCAATGGCGATCTGCCCTGCAGAGTGATCTGTGCAGAGAGGGTGCATAGTGCACTCTTCCATCTTTATTCTGGAAACAGAGCAGTTGGGACCTCCAGGCGCAGGGATAACCAAGCATAACATCGCTTGGAACTCAGCCATCTTGTGTGCTCCCTGCACCCAAGAGCTGGGCAGTTCTGTGGTCACCTATGTGCCAGCTCTGCTGTGGGACATCTGCCCTGCAGAGGGACCCCCACTGGGAGAGAGCGCACCAGCCTCTCCTTGGCGACCTCTGCTCTGGGGATTGACTACTCTGAGTCTCCAGGTACACAGGGATTCCCTCAAGTATAGCATCACTTGGGGCAAAGCCCATCTGGGCTCCAAAGTCGCTCAGGAGCAGGGCAGCTCCTCAGCAATCAGTGCCAGGGGAATCCCGGTAATCCAGGGGGGGCAGAAATAGCCTTGCAGGCTCACAGGAGGTCCAACCAACAGCCAGTGACAGCAGGACCAACTAACACCATAGGTAACCAGATGGCAAAAGGCAAATGTAGGAACGTTACTAACAGAAATCAAGGCAATATGGCACCATCCGAACACCACTCTCCGACAGCAGCAAGTCCTGGATACCCCATCACACCCACAAGGCAAGATCTGGATTTAAAATCACTTCTCCTGATGCTTTTGGAGGATTTCAAGAAGGACGTAAATAAATCTCATATATAAATACAGGAGAACATGGATCAATGGGTAGAAGCCCTTACCAAGGAAACACAAAAATCGCTTAAAGAAATGCAGGAGAATATGGGTCAACTGATGGAGGCCCATAAGGAGGCAACACAAAAATCGCTTAAAGAAATGAATCAACGGGTAGATGCCCTTACAAAGGAACCACGAAAATCACTTAAAGAAATGCAGGAGAATATGTATCAACAGATGGAAGGCCATAAGGAGGAAACACAAAAATTGCTTAAAGAAATACAGGGGAACTTGGGTCAACAGGCAGAAATCCTGAAAGAGGAAATGCAAAAATATCTTAAAGAAATACAGGAAAACACAAACAAACAAGTGAAGGATCTGAGCAAATCCATCCAGGATCAAAAAAAGGAAGTAGAAACAACTAAGAAATCACAAAGTGAGACAACTTTGGAGATAGAAAACCTTGGGAAGAAATCAGGAGCCGTAGATGCAAACATCAACAATAGAATACAAGAGATGGAAGAAAGAATCTCAGGTGCTGAGGATACCATAGAAAGCATCGACTCAACAGTCAAAGAAAATAAAGATGTGGTATATTTACACAATGGAATACTACTCCGCAATTAAAAGCAATGAACTCATGAAATTCCTAGGCAAATGGTTGGAACTTGAAAATACCATCCTTAGTGAGGCAACCCAATCACAAAAGAACACACATGGTATACAGTCACTGATAAGGGGATATTAACCCAGAATCTTGGAATACCCTAGACACAATTCGCATATCAATAGATTTCCAAGAAGATGGAAGGAGAGACCCCAGTCCTGGAAAGACTGGATGTAGGGGAATGCAAGGACAGAGAAGCAAGAGGGGGTTAATGGGGAAAAGAGGGAGAGAAGGGGGCTTATGGGACTTTCTTTTGGGGAGGGCGGAAACGGGAAAGGGGAAATGATTTGGAATGTAAATAAAAAAACTTAGAAAACAAAAAGAAATGAAATAAAATAAAATAAAATAAAATTGCAAAAAACATGTAACCCAAAACATCCAGGAAATCCAGGACACAATGAGAAGACCAAACCTTAGGATTATAGGTATAGATGAGAGTGAAGATTTGCAACTTAAAGGACCAGTAAATATCTTCAACAAAATTATGGAGGAAAACTTCCCTAACCTAAAGAGAGAGATGCCGATGAATGTACAAGAAGCCTATAGAACTCCAAACAGACTGGACCAAAACAGAAATACCTCCCGTCACATAATAATCAAAACACCAAATATACAAAACAAAGAAAGAATATTAAAAGCAGTAAGAGAAAAAGGCCAAGTAATATATAAAGGAAGACCTATCTGAATCACATCAGACTTCTTATCAGAGACTATGAAAGCCAGAAGATCCTGGGCAGATCTCATACAGACTCTAAGAGAACACAAATGCCAGCCTAGACTACTTTACCCAGCCAAACTCTCAATCATCATAGATGGAGAGACCAAGACATTCCATGATAAAACCAAATTTAAACAATATATTTCCACAAACCCAGCCATGCAAAGGATAATAGGTGGAAATCGCCAATACACCCAGGGAGAAACTACACCCTGGAAAAAATGAGATAGTAACCTTCTTTCATCAAACCCAAAAGTAGATAACCCCTCAAACATAAAGATAGCGTCAAGAATAGCAGGTGGCAATAATCACTATTCCTTAATCTCTCTTAATATCAATGGTCTCAATTCCTCAATAAAAAGACATAAACTAATAGACTGGATATGTAAATAGGACCCAGCATTTTGCTGCCTGCAGGAAATGTATCTCAGTGTCAAAGACAAACACTACCTCAGAGTAAAAGGCTGAAAAACAATCTTACAAGCAAATGGTCCCAGGAAACGAGCCAGAGTAGCCATCCTAATATCAGATAAAATTGACTTTCAACCTAAAGTCATCAAAAAAGACACAGAAGGACACTACATACTGGTCAAAGGAAAAATCCACCAAGAAGAACTCTCAATTCTGAATATCTATGCTCCAAATGCAAGGGCACCCTCATTCATAAAAGAAACTTTACTAAAGCTCACAGCACACATCACACCTCACACAATAATAGTGGGTGACTTTAATACCCCGCTCTCTGAAATGGATCATTCAGGAAAGCAGAAACTAAACAGGGACACCGTGAAACTAATTGAAGCCTTGGACCAAATGGAACTAATAGATACATATATAGAACATTTTATCCTAAAGCAAAACAATGTATCTTCTTCTCAGCACCTCATTGTACCTTCTCCAAAATCGACCATATAATTGGTCACAAGACAGACCTCAACAGATATAAGAAGATTGAACTAATCCCATGCTTCCTATCAGATCACTATGGAATAAGGGTGGTCTTCAATTACAGCAAAAACAACAGACAGCCCATATACACGTGGAAGCTGAACAATGTTCTACTCAATGATACCTTGATCAAGGAGGAAAAAAAGAAAGAAATCAGAGACTTTTTAAAATTTAATGAAAATGAAGGCACAACATACCCTAATTTATGGGACACAATGAAAGCAGTGCTAAAAGGAAAACAAATAGCCCTGAGTGCCGCCAAAAAGAAATGGGAGACAGCATACACTAACAGCTTAATGGCACACCTGAAAGCCCTGGAACAAAAAGAAGCAAATACACCCAGGAGAAGTAGAAGGCAGGAAATCATCATGCTCAGGGCTGAAATCAATCAAGTAGAAACAAATAAAACCATACAAAGAATCAACAAAACAAGGTGTTGGTTCTTTGAGAAAATCAACAAGATAGATAAGCCCTTAGCCAGATTAGCCAGAGGGCACAGAGACAGTATCCAAATTAACAAAATCAGAAAAGAAAAGGGAGATATAACAACAGAAAAAAAATCATCAGATCTTACTACAAAAGCCTGTATTCAACACAACTAGAAAATCTGGAGGAAATGGACAATTTCCTAGACAGATACCAAATACCAAAATTAAATCAGGATCAAATAGACCATCTAAACCGTCCTATAACCCCTGAAGAAATAGAAGTGGTCATTGGAAGTCTTCCAACCAAAAAAACGCAGGTCCAGATGGCTTTAGAGCAGAATTCTATCAGACCTTCAAAGAAGACCTAACACCAATACTCTTCAAGCTATTCCACAAAATAGAAACAGAAGGAGCACTACCCAACTCGTTCTATGAAGCCACAATTATGCTGATACCAAAATCACACAAAGATCTGACAAAGAAAGAGAATCTCAGACCAATTTCTTTTATGAATATCGATGCAAAAATACTCAATAAAATTCTTGCCAACTGAATCCGAGAATACATCAAAATGATCACTCACTACGATCAAGTAGGCTTTATCCCAGGGATGCAGGGATGGTTCAATATAAGGAAGTCCATCAATGTAATCCATTACATAAACAATCTCAAAGAAGAAAAACCACATGGTCATTTCATTAGATGCTGAAAAAGCATTTGACAAAATTCAGCATCCTTTAATGTTAAAGGTGTTGGAAATATCAGGAGTTCGAGGCCCATATAAACATAGTAAAAGCAATTTACAGCAAACCAGTAGCCAACATCAATCTAAATGGAGAGAAACTTGAAGCAATCCCACTAAAATCAGGGACTAGACAAGGCTGACCTTGCTCTCCATATCTTTTCAATATATTACTTGAAGTTCTAGCTAGAGCAATTAGACAACAAAAAGAGGTCAAAGGGATACAAATTGGAAAGGAAGAAGTCAAACTATCACTATTTGCAGACGATATGATAGTATACTTAAGTGATCCAAAGAACTCCACCAGAGAACTACAGCTGATAAACAACTTCAACAAAGTGGCTGAATATAAAATCATCTCAAGCAAATCAGTAGCCTTCCTATACTCAAAGGATAAGCAGGCTGAGAAAGAAATAAGAGAAATGATACCCTTCATGATAGCCTCAAACAATATAAAGTATCTTGGTGTGACTTTAACCAAACAAGTGAGAGCTCTGTATGACAAGAACTTCAAGTCTCTGAAGAAAGAAATTGAAGAAGACCTCAGAAGGTGGAAGAATCTTCCATGCTCATGGATTGGCAGGATTAATATAGTAAAAATGAACATCTTTCCAAAAGCAATATACAGATTCAATGCAATCCCCATCAAAATCCCAACTCAATTCTTCATAGAGTTAGAAAGAGCAATTCAAAAATTCATCTGGAATAACAGAAAACCCAGGATAGCTAAAACTATTCTCAAGAGTAAAAGAACCTCTGGGGGAATCAGTATTCCGGACCTCAAGCTGTACTACAGAGCAATAGTGTTAAAAACCGCATGGTATTGGTACAGTGACAGGCATGTAGATCAATGGAACAGAATTAAAGACCCAGAAATGAATCCACACTCCTATGGTCACTTGATCTTTGACAAAGGAGCTAAAACCATCCAGTGGAAAAAAGATAGCCTTTTCAACAAATGGTGCCGGTTCAACTGGAGGTCAACAAGCAGAAGAATGCAAATTGATACATTCTTATCTCCTTGCACTAAGCTCAATTCCAAGTGGATCAAGGACCTTCACATAAAACCAGACACACTGAAACTAATAGAAAGGAAACTACTAGGGAATAACCTTGAACATATGGGGACAGGGTAAAATTTCCTGAACAGAACACCAATAGCTTCTGCTCTAAGATCAAGAATTGACAAATGGGACCTCATAAAATTACAAAGTTTCTGTAAGGCAAAGGAAACTGTCAAAAGGACAAAGCCGCAGCCAACAAACTGGGAAAAGATCTTTTCCAACCCTACACTCAACAGAGGGCTAATATCCAATATATACAAAGAACTCAAGAAGTTAGACTCCAGAGAGTCAAATAACCCTATTAAAAATGGGGTACAGAGCTAAACAAAGAGTTCTCACCTGAAGAATATCTAATGGCTGAGAAGCACCTAAAGAAATGTTCAACATCTTTAGTCATTAGGGAAATGAAAATCAAAACAACCCTGAGATTCCACCTCGCAACAGTCCGATTGGCTAAGATCAAAAACACAGGAGACAGCAGTTGTTGGCGAGGATGTGGAGAAAGAGGAACACTCCTCCACTGCTGGTGGGATTGCAAGCTGGTACAACCACTCTGGAAAGCAGTGTGGCGATTCCTCAGAAAACTGGGGATAACACTCCCAGAGGATCCTGCTATACCACTCCTGGATATACGCAGAGGCTTTCCCTGCATGCTATAAGGACACATGCTCCACTATGTTCATAGCAGCCTTATTTCTAATAACCAGAAGCTGGAAAGAACCCAGACGTCCCTCAACCGAGGAATGGATTCAGATGATGTGGTATATTTACACAATGGAATACTACTCTGCAATTAAAAACAATTAATTCACGAAATTCTTAGGCAAATGGTCAGAACTGGAAAATATCTTCCTTAGTGAGATAACCCAATCACAAAAGAACACACATGGTATGCAGTCATTGATAAGGGGATGTTAACCCAGAATCTCGGAATACCTAAGACACAATTCACATATCAATAGATTTCCAAGAAGATGGAAGGAGAGACCCCTGGTCCTGGAAAGACTGGATGTAGCACAGTACCAGGACAGTGAAGTGAGAAGGGGTTGAATGGGGAACAGGGGGAGGGAAGAGGGCTTATAGGACTTTCGGGGAGGGAGGAAAGGGGAAGGGGAAATCACTTGGAATGTAAATAAAAAAATATAGTAAATAAAAAAAAAGAAAAGAAAATTGGCAATGGCACCTTCACCAATAATTTGGTAAGAGGTAATTGTTCTGAAAGCCAAGTAGCCCTTTCTTTAGCGTCATATGAGCAGGTCATGAAAGTCAGCATTGTTCTGTCTGTCTATAATCCAGCTTCATTTGTTGACAACATTCTTGTGAGGCTTTCTTTGTAGTTTTTTCATATCTATTGTATCATTCTTAAAAACTTACTTTGGTTTGAAAGTTGAATCATTTTTCCAGACCCACGGCTGACCTCTATTCTTCCGAAAGAATCCAGTCCATGAGACCATTGCAAGGGATTGCAGAAAGGCCTACCGTGGAAGCAAGGGATTTTTACCAGCATGAAGGCTTTTATTATTTTTAAAAATGTATTAGTTTATTCCGTCATAATATGGTTATTATTTAATATAAATCAACTTATTAAAGTGAGAACACTTCTTAAATTGCCAAAACATTCACATGTGTGTTAAATTTTGGCCTAGAACTAACTTTTAAATATTTATAGTTAGAAGTTTTATTCTTCTATTAGTGGGAAATATGGTTCTTAATTTTTGTGATTTAATAGTTATTCATACTAACAATACACACATATCAAGGATTTAAATAAAATTTTAGATGCTATGCATGAAATTCTCTGGATTCTGTGCTCAAATCAATCTATTTTTCTAAAATTTCTTAGAGTTTTGTTTTAGAAGAAAATCAATGGGTTGTTATTGAAGAACTGAGTGATGTGGTACATGAAAATTTGTTTTCTGTCCACTGCATTATTGTGTAGCTAAGTCCCTGCTGTTGTCTGAGAGTGTTCTGATGCATTAATATGCAATAGTATTAATGTTTCTTTTGGCTACTGTGATAAAACAAGGCTAAACTCTAGAAAATAATCATAATAAGTACAAGCAATGAATTGGGAAGTCCAGAAATAAAAAGTTGAAAGGGTTTGACACCTGAAGATGAGGGATGGTAGAGAGGCAGGCATCTCCTGTCCCTCACATGACAGAAGGAAATGACCTTACATGCTGTCTTCAAGTGCCCACTCTCCAGCAGGTGGGTCCTATAAGTTCATCCCTCATGTGTAGAAGGGAGTCTCACCAGATACCACGGGTAAGACTAAAATGCTAGACTGTGGGATCTGTCATCCATCATGGTCCAGCATGACATCTTACAAGAAATGGTTAACATGGTTAACCAGAGAAATTGGATTTTTTTTCTCCTCATTAAAGGCTACCAGGGTAGGACTTTGGTACATATAAATGTCATATGTAGAAAAACTCTGTGCCCAAGAGCCCGACTCTCACCGCTGCCACACAGGGAAAACAGGTTTCAAAATGGAATACTCACATAATAAAGAGGTGATAGCAAGTTGCAAGTATCAGGGCAAAAATGTGGATGAACTGACCCAAACACTGTCAAAGAGGCAAACGTAGCAAGATAAAAATGCATAGACTGGTTCTACTCACACACAGCTCTATGGCAAAGAAAATTTATGAAAGCCAAAGTCAAGAAAATTGTTTTGGGCAGAAAGGCCTGATGAGAGAATACACCGGGGAGGGCCATGGAGGAAATGGATACATCTGTCTAGTGATCTGACTATAATTACCTCCATCTATCACTCTGAATCATCAGTACTTACATAGATTTTTTTTCATTTACAGTAAAACTAAATGGCAAAGTTTATTTCAGACTAGAAGCATTTGTACAAGAATGGGTTCCATAAAATAAAAAAAAAACCTGGAAATAAATATTTGCTACCAGAAAATACAAATAAAACATTGTACAATAAGACAACAAAATATTATACAGGGTTTTAAATAAATGAGACATGTATAAGAATAGGGGCGAGCAGGTTGGTGGTGGTGCACACTCGAGGGGTGGAGGGAGAGGCAGACAGATCTCTGTGACTTTTTTTTCTAATTTGTTAATTCTTTTTATTTTTTCTATATTTTTTAATTTACATTCCAAATGATTTCCCCTCTCCCATTTCCTCCCTCCCCCTGTTCCCCATTCAACCCCGTCTCGCTTCTCTGTCCTGGTATTCCCCTACATCCAGTCTTTCCAGATCTCTGTGACTTTGAGGCCAGCCTTGTCTACCGAATGAATTCCAGGACAGACAAGGCTACACAGAGAAAGCCTGTTTTGAGAAAACAAAGTAACTCGAATAGGTGCTACGAACATCGCAGTGACAGGAAGCAATGATTGACACATGTCAGCTCTTACCTGCTCCTCTTCACTGTCTATGTGAAGCAAACTACAGTTTTTGGAAATGCAGGACACCAAACTGTCACTCCAAGATTTTCTTTCCACACCGATGTAATAACAATTGTGGGAATATGACACCCACTCCTTTGAACAAGGAGCACAAGACTGTGCTGATGATAGAGTGTGGTTTATATCTAGAAGAAACATGGACTTAATGATGAAAATTAGTTTATGTGTTTGTATAATTTTGAATATCCATGTATAAAATATTCTCATGTATCCCTTATGCTTGTACATAGAAAACAAAATGCACACTCAAATACACTCTGAGTCAAACTCTGGTCCATAGTTTATGTGTCCACATAAAGCACATAAACACAAAACAAATTCTCTCTCTACAGAACTCTTTATAATCACTGATTTAACCAGTATTCTAAAAGACTGAATTCATAGTTTGCCAGTAGAAAACTTAAGTCAATTATTAGATTGTTGCATGGTTATATTATATGATTATTTATTCTTATTGCTCAGCAAAAATTATTACTATCCTTAAGTATTTATGAGAATGTAGTGTTAGTGTTTCTGGATTATTCTCTTCCTACTAATATAAGTTTTACATGGCTTAATTTCGACATAAAATAGAATGTGCATAAACATCAGAACTTTGACAAGCAAGGTGTATGTACTTTCTGGGTTCTAATGAGGAATGGGTAGGTCTGCTTCTTCGGATCAGTATCTGGAGAGTTAAAGTCATTCTTAAGAAATTTGAAATATAAACTTATCATAACCAATTTTAGTTTCTTAGTTTGAAAATTGATGTGCTATTTGAAGTAAAATAATACAGAATACATTTGCAGCTGCTAAAATATAAATAATATGTTCAAAACTTGGGAAAAATTAGTTCAATGAAAGTCTGCATTTCAACGTGTTCACCATGAAACCCATAGTGGGGAAGACACTTTCAAAACTTTGTGTTTTTCATTGAAGTATTCTAAAGTGTGTTGCTGAATTTTAAAGTCATAATTGGTATACTTAACAGCAAACATATTATAATAATAATCCTGTCTTTTTTTTAATCCTGTCATTTATAAGTTTGGCAAAATAAAAAATAACCATTGCATATTTAATTAAAATATGAACTTGAAAATAAAAGCTATGTTTCTTAATAGCAAGGAGCGTTAAGAGACACTTGGTCATTAAAGTGGAAGGCTCTCTTTTAATCTCTCAAAAGCATGCTTACATGGTGAAACAATTCTGGTTGAGGTCACCAAAGCGATCAATAAGGCAAACCAGGTGATGCCCAGGATCCCAGCAATGAGCTTCTCTGGAGGTGATGCAAAATCTGCAGATATAAATGGAAGTGTTAGGAGAGAAAACAGACAAAGATGCTCACAGGCTTTACACAGAAGAGAGCTCAGAGAATCAGAAGGATGAATTCAGCCCGCAGGCTCTCCTCCATGCTGCAATCATTCTGTAGCAAATAACATTGCATTTTCAGTGAACAAGATGATTCATATATTCTTGCAACAATGTCTGAATGAAAACTGTGTTCACAACTTGCATTATAACTGCATGGGTCAAGTTACAGCTCCTTTCCTTCCCGACGGGGCCTATTCCCACCTCTGCATGCTAGCTAGCACCATAGAACCATTATGCTGAGATTCGATGCCTTACTTTTGCAGTAGCAGTGCCTGCTGGTCTTGAGATGCTTCTGGGAAGCATGTTGAAGGCTAAACTCCAGCAGGTGATCTCCTGCTCGATTACTGAAACGGAGCTGGGATTGGGTTTTTTTTGCTGCTTTCCTGGGTTCTGAGGCACATTCAGTTCTGAGCAGTTGACTCATGACTCCTGTCCACAGGCCAGCGAGTGATACCAGTTCTGGGTTTTGTTGTAATTCTACTTGTGTTCAATGCTGTGGTGATCCTATTGAAGAAGCTATACATCCTAATGCAGTAAAGTGGGAGGAGCCCAAAGAACTGGCACTTTTGTACAGTTGAAATATCTAAATTTTACTTTGGATTTTGAGCTCATGTGCTATGGTTTAAAAATTATTCTTTGACAAATTATTTTTAGTAGGGAAAATGAAAAATAAATTAGGGAAACAAAAAGGTTCACAAATAAAGGGCTAAATTTATATATTATATCCAATTTTTATAGGATTAATACTGTGATATATTTTAATATCTTCATGAAAAGGACCTATGCTGTAATAGAAAATACTTATGCATACATTTTATGATGTTTGAATTCAATAAGTTGAGGTACACTATCTTTGAATATTGTTGGTTTATATTTGCCCATAGAACATATGATTGTTAAAATATGTCATTCTTGTTGATTGCTAATTTAATTGTAATAGAAGATTTGATTTATTAATTTAATTCATGAGTCTTAGAATCAGTGAGATCTAGAACTAATTCTGGCTTTGAGACCTGTAACTTAAAAAGTTATTAGTAGTTGGAATCCAATAGTCCTGTTTGTTTTTCTAACATGTAAGTTCAAGTATATACAATGAATTAAAGGCATGTAAGGCATTTAATACCTGGCTTAGCCTGTCAAGCTCTGGTTCTGTGTGTGCACTCTGGGATAAATGGATATGTTTCTGTCCAAAGAGCCACAGAGCACAAGCTTCAACATGTAAAATTCACACTTCATCATCAGGTCATCTGTAGCTACAGGTTTAAGAATGTTGGTTTAACAAGAACAAACAAACCAACAAAAAATAACAAACCAGAAACACAAGAGGATGGCTAAATCTCCACAAACAATGAGGACAGAACTTTGATACAGCTCCTAGCATGTTCCATAGGATGATTAACTGTCCATAGACAATGAAGACAGAACCTTGAGATGGTCCCCAGTGTGTTCCACGAACTTGCATTTATCTGAGATGTTTAGAGGCAGCCATGTTCAGTTTGTTTCCCTGCATCTGAACGGTGCCTCAGTTGCTTCACATGTAGCATTTGCAGTGTCCCCTCAACTGACTGAGAGGGTGGAGAGAAGGAAGGAGTGACAAGCTCCCTGTGTTGGCAGAAAGCTGTGCCTCCTTCAGTGAGGTGTGGTGGTCACAGGCGATCTGTGGGAGCCCAGAACCAAAAAGTTTATCTGTGGCAGAAACCAAGGGCAGCAGAAACTGTGAATTTGCAGGTTGCCCCACGAGCCTCAGAGTGGTCAAGGGTGGAGAAGGAGATTTCTCACTAACGTGTCACTGAAGGTTGAACAGGAAATTCTCATAGGGCTGATTTTGAAATCACTTTTTCTTATCTTACATGGCAGGACACTTTGGGTTCCTATTGAAAGAGATAGTGGTCCTCTAAGTGTGTTTTGCAGTGTCCTTTTCTGAGTATCTCACAAGAATTAGTACATGTCCTATAAAGGTGAGAAAGGACTAGCCACAATCACCGAGCTTCCCCTCACAAGAGATTCTTAGTTCTTCTTCCTCTTTCATTGAAAGAGATTTTTTTTAAGTATAATACATTCTGATTACTGTTTCTCTTCCACAACACCTCTCAGTTTCTCGCCTTCATACCTTCCATCTGAATTTATGTCCTTTTTTGTCTTCCATTAGAAAACAAAGATATGTAAATAATAATATAATATAAATCAAAACCAAACAATTCATAATAGGACAAAACAACTGAACAAGAAAAAAATCAAAGAAAATGTACAAGAGGCTGCCATCCAGCAGGAAACCAGGTAGCTCCAAAGCCTCTGTGCACAGCCCGCCAGGAGAGAGTGATCTCCCAGCAGCGATTTCACTTCTGAGTGCGGAGGTTAGATCTCCACCTTCTCTCTAGAGGGAAGCAGCTAGGAGCACACAAGGCATATGATCAGTGGAGCTGCTAGAACAGGAGTCTTCCCTTCCCGCTACCATTTGCAGCAGAGAACCAGACAGTTCCACAGCCTTCTGTGCACAGACCTTGCCAGAAGAAAGTTGATCTCCCAGGAGTACAGACATAGACTTACAGGCCCATTGGAGGGACAAGCTCCAGCCAGAGACAACAAGACCAACTAACACCAGAGATAACCAGATGGTGAAAGGCAAGCACAGGAACCCTACCAAAATAAACCAAGTCTACTTGTCAACATCAGGGTCCAGTTCTCCCATCACAGTAAGTCCCGAATACTCCAACACATCAGAAAAGCAAGAGTTGGATTTAAAATCTTATCTCACGATGCTGTTAGAGGACATCAAGAAAGACATAAATAACTCCCTTAAAGAAATGCAGGAGAACATAGGTCAAAAGGTAAAAGCCCTTAAAGAGGAAACACAAAAATCCCTTAAAGAAATACAGGAGAGCATGGGCGAACAGGTAGAGGCCCTTAAAGAGAAAACACAAAAATCCCATAAAGAATTATGGGAAAACACAAACAAACAAGTGAAGGAACTGAACAAAACCATTCAGGATCTATAAATGGAAGTAGACACAATAAAGAAATCACAAAGTGAGCCATCTCTGGAGATAGAAAATCTTGGAAAGAATTCAGCAATCATAGATATAAGCATCAGCAACAGAATACAAGAGATAGAAGAAAGAATCTCAGGTGGTGAAGATACCATAGAAAACATTGACACAACAGTCAAAGAAAATGCAAAATGCAAAAAGCTCCTGAGCCAAAACATCCAGGAAATCCAGGACACAATGAGAAGACCAAACCTAAGGATTATAGGTATAGAAGAGAGCGAAGATATCCAACTTAAAGGGCCAGTAAATATCTTCAACAAAATTATAGAAGAAAACTTCCCTAACCTAAAGAAAGAAATGTCCATGAACATACAAGAAGCCTACAGAACTCCAAACAGACTGGACCAGACCAGAAAGTCCTCCCATCACATAATAATCAAAATAGCAAATGCACTAAACAAAGAAAGAATATTAAAAGCAGTAAGGGAAAATGGTCAAGTAACCTATAAAGGCAGGCCTATCAGAATTTTACCAGACTTCTCACCTGAGACAATGAAAGCTAGAAGATCCTGGGCAGATCTCATTCAGACCCTAAGAGAATACAAATGCCAGCTCAAACTACTATACCCAGCAAAACTCTCAATCACCATAGATAGAGAGACCAAGATATTCCATGATAAAACCAAATTTACACAATATCTTTCCACAAATTCAGCCCTACAAAGGATAATAGATGGAAAACGCCAACATGAGGAGGGAAACTACACCCTAGAAAAAGCAAGAAAGTAATCTTTTTCCAACAAACCCAAAAGAAAGTAACCACACAAACATGAAAATAACATCAAAAATAACAGGAAGGAACAAGCACTATTCCTTAATATCTTATAACATCAATGGACTCAATTCCCCAACAAAAAACATAGTCTAACAAAAATATTTTTCTTGTAAATCTTCAATTTTTTCAGAAAATGTTAATAATTCCTCTTTCAATCAATTTAGTAATGTTTTTATGTCTACCATTTTAACTATATTATTTCCCATGATAATCTTTAATTTTAACATTTTTTCTATATATTACTTCAATTTTATCAGAAATATTTTCCATGTAAATCTTCAATTTTGTCAGAAAATGTTTATAATTCTACTTTTAATCAACTTACGAATATTTTTATGCCTACCATTTTATCTGTATAATTTTTCCATGAAATAGTCAATTTTAACATGCTTTTCTATATATTTCTTGAATTCTATCAGAAATATTTTCCTTGTAGATCTTCAATTTTATCAGAAAATGTTTATAATTCCACTTTCAATCAACTTAGGAATATTTTTATGCCTACCATTTTATCTGTATAATTTTCCATGATAATCTTCAAATTTAAAGTTTTTCTATATATTTTTTCAATTTTATCAGATAGTTTCCAAGTAAATCTTCAATTCTATTAGAAAATGATTATAATTCCACTTTCATCAACTTAGAAATATCTTTTTTTTTTGTTTTTCGAGACAGGGTTTCTCTGTGTAGCCCTGGCTGTCTTGGAACTCACTTTGTAGACCAGGCTGGCCTCGAACTCAGAAATCCTCCTGCCTCTGCCTCCCAAGTGCTTGGATTAAAGGCATGTGCCACCACCACTCGGCTTAACTTAGAAATATTTTATGCCTACCATTTTATCTGTATAATTTTCCATGATAATCTTCAATTTTAATGTTTTTGTATATATTTTTTCAATTTTATCAGAAATATTTTCCATGTAAATCTTCAATTTTATCAGAAAATGTTTATAATTCTACTTTCAATCAACTTAGGAATATTTTCATTTCTACCATTTTATCTGTATAACTTTCCATGAAAAAGTCAATTTTAATGTATATTTCTATATATTTCTTGAATTTTATGAGAAATATTTTCCTTGTAGATCTTCAATTTTATCATAAAATGTTTATAATTCCACTTTCAATCAACTTAGAAATATTTTTATGCCTACCATTTTATCTGTAATTTTCCATGATAATCTTCAATTTTAATGTTATTTTATATTATTCTACAATTTTATTAGAAATATTTCCCATCTAAATATTCAAGTCTATCATAAAATGTTTCTACTTCCTTTTTCAATTAATTTAGCAATGTTTTTATATCTACCATTTTACTCTTTAATTTTCCATGAAAATCATCAATCTTAATGTATTTTTCTATAATGCTTCTTCAATTTTGTCAGAAACATTTTCCATGTAAATCTTCAGTTTTATCATAAAATGTTTTTACTTTCTTTTTCAATAAAAAATTAAATAAAAAAAGAAAAAGTACAGGAAATGCATAGAGGCTCAGAGACACACACATTTGCACACACACAGGAATCCAATAAAAATACCAAACCAGAACTCATAATAATTATTAGTAGGACCAGTAAATCAAACAGAAGCAAAACCCAAAAGAAAATCTGACAACATTTGAGACAGCAAATCTCCAAATGTGCCACTGAGTTAATTTTGTGTTGCCCACTGATAGTTCTGCATAGAACCTGTCTTTAGTAGCGTTTTTCTTTTATCCCTCAGTGTGACTTCCTTGGAGAAGATGTTTTTATTTTGCAAGGGGTTAATAAATTTGGAGACAACCTCTGGGTTAGAAATGGGGACATGTCTTTATTTCATCCTCCAGGTCTAGGACTCCATCTGGTTCCGGCCCATCCTGGCCCTGGCATGCCACCAACAGTCTGATTCCAAATGTACACAAGCCTTGTTGTGTTTCCAAGTTCTTGATTCCTGCTGACCTCCACTCCTCTCTGGCTCTTACACTCTTTCTGTCTTCTCTTCCTTGGGGTTCCTTGAGCCCAGAAGGAAGCTATTTGATGGAGACATCCATTTTAAGGCTAAATGTTCAAAGATCTCTCACACTCTGCATATTTTCTAGTCGTCTCTGTTTTTGTTTCCATCTGTTGCAGAGAGAAGAATCTCTGGAGGTGGTTGATTGAAACACTATCTATGACTATAGCACACTGTCATTTATGAGCCTATTTTTCGCTATGTTTCTTTGGCAGGACACTACTGTTTGGTCTGTCCCTAGGTCCCCTGCCTATCCAGCTTTATATTCTTGACCGCCAAACAGTGTTGGGTATGTTCTCTATCTCATGGAGTGAGCTATGTTTCCAATCAGATATTGTTTGGTTCCTTGTACATGCTTTGTGCCACTATTCCACCAGCGTATCTTGCAACCAAGACACTCTTGTAGCCGCGTCAACACTTACCTTTGTCCTGTGGTAGAAAGCAGGGAACCTTCTAGTATGAACAATAATACGTCAGGACGAAGACTTGGGCAGCAGCTCAGCTTCTCCATGTTCAATGAGTTGTGCAGATATTCTCTTCAGCAGTAGGGTCGTACCTTCAGTTTTTAGAAAGTCACCTTGGCAATAGCCTTGGTGGTTTAGGAGTTTTCATGAGAGAATTCTTAGATTTTTAATATTTTTTTTTTAAATTTCACTCTCTGTCTCTTTCTGTTTCATTATGTCTCTGTCTGCTGGAGGCTTCCCACACCAAGTATAAGGAATATTATATACATTTTCCTTCTTACATCAATATTGTATCTTTTATACCATGAAAAATCATGGCAACACTATAAAACACATAGTATCACTATCAATTGATATTAAAAGATGTTAGTACAACCAATTCACTTTCAACTTCCAATGACTGGAGCAAAAACCACAGAAAAATATTCACACCATATTTTTATTAAAATTCTTGAAGCACTTACATTTCATTTTACTTTCAAAGCTAAATTTTTAAAATTAATTTAGTGAAATAAATATGTTCTGTGGGTGAAATCATATTGAATATTATTAATACTGCACTCTGTCAGTATGACAGAAATTAGAATATTAAATAAGGTCTCATATTATTTGAAACAGAGCAAATATTTAAATCTTGTCTTATAACAACAGTAGCGAAATTTGAGGTGATTAATACCAATGGACAGTTTGACTTTAAGCATATCCTTTTAATATTATACAAGAATACATGTTTTTGTAAAGTCTTTATTTGTGAAGATTCATCGACTAATTCTTTTGTTCATTTCATTTGAAAGTCATGACCACTTTTGCATAGGCTAAGAACAAGACAATGTTAAACCTGTGCAAACACTGGAACTTTGAAAATTGTCGAACACTTTTCTGGGGTTTATTAGGATGTAATGTTCTGCTCCTTAATTATAATAATTATAATAGAAAAAGGTAAAGGGAGACCTTAAACAATTAATATTTCTGAAAATATAAATCTTAATTTCCTAGTTTGGAATCTTAGTTTATATCAAAATATTACTTATTCTTAATTATAATTGTCTATATTTTAATGAAAATATTTAGTTATAGATAACAAAACTTCAAATATAACTGCATAGTAAATAAATTAATGTCTCTCTTCTTTTTTTTTTAAAGTAACTTTTATTTTATGTGCACTGGTGTCTTGCCTTCATACTTGTCTGTGGGAGAGTGTTGGACCCCCTGGAACTAGAGTTACAGACAATTGTGAGCTGCCATGTGGGAGCTAGGAATCGAACCCAGGTCCTCTGAAAGAACAGCTAGTGCTCTTAACCACTGAGCCATCTCTCCTGCCCCTAATGTCTCTCTTCTATATAATACAGAAGAATTATCTCAATATTTTAAGGTTTGCTTTTTGGCCTTTGTTATGATCCTATTTGGATGTTTTACTTGTCCCTGAGAAGAATGTACATTGTTTATCTGGCAATATTATATCCCTAAAACTTTTCCATAATAGTGTACGTTTTACTTTACTTGTTTACGAATCTGTGAAACATATATTTCCTTTTTGACTTCATAGTGTTTTATTTAAATTTTTATATTACTGCGACAAATTTGAATATTTTCAGTTCATGAATAAAGGACTTCCTATGCCCACAACTTGTTTGTATGAGAAAATCAATTGCTATATATCTTCTACCCTGAGGCAAGTTCTCTAGCTGATCTCACAAACTTGGCTGCTCTAGCTGCCCAGCTTACACTAGTGATCTCCAATCTCTGGCTCCTATATGTAGGATTACTTGCTTGTGGCCACAACTGTTAGCATTCCTTCTAGGCTCCACCCCACAGTTACTGGGCAACAACCAGGAATGCCTGACTCACTATAAAAGGGACTGTTTGCCCCTCCTCACTTTCTTATCATCTTATTCTCTTACTGGCTTATCTCTCTGACCCTTCTCCCTAACTCCCCATCCCCTTCCCCTCTCCACAAGTTCCTGGCCAGCCTTTATCTTTCTCTCTGTCTCTCTTTCTGTCCCTATCTGTCTCTCTCTCTCTCTCTCTCTCTCTCTCTCTCTCTCTCTCTCTCTCTCTCTCTCTCTCTCTGTGTGTGTGTGTATCTTTCTCTATCCCTACTTCCTTTTCAACTCACTTTCTCATGATCTAAATAAACTCTATTTCATACTATATGTGTGCTGTGCCTAGTACCTTGGGGGAAGGACTGCCTCAGCATGTGCCCACAGAATCACCCTCTCCCACCTCACCTACCTTGCTCTATAGGCCATGTCCCTGGCCTTTTTCTTTTTATAAAATACTACTACTCTTGCCTAGCATTTATATAGTTGATGGAGAGTCAGATCCTGGTCCTCAGCCTTGCACACCAAGTATGTTATCCATTAAGCTAGTTCCCAAACACATAAAGCAGAGTTCTAATTGGAATAGGAAACCAAACTCTCAATTCAACTTTTTCTTTCTACACAAACTTAGTAACATCTATTGCAAGTTGTTAACCACTCCTTTTCTACTGAAATGACAATGATATAACAAAGATTAGAAATTTTGTCTCAGAAACAGCATTGATATTTAATAATGACTTAGTATAGGTATAACCAGGCACATACAATTTACAGACATGCATTCTTGTAGACTGTTACAGATAAAACAGCCCCCACACTAATACACACATACATGAAAAAATCAGGCACTCATCCCCAAATCTACCTGCATACAAAGAAAACAAGTAAAAGCTCACCATATGTATGTTCTAAAAAGTCACTGCACAGAAGTCATTCTTTTGAAACAGAACAAGTATTTAAATCTTGTCTTATAACAACAGTAGCGAAATTTGAGGTGATTAATATCAATGGACAGTTTGACTTTAAGCATATCCTTTTAATATTGTACAAGAATACATGCTTTTGTAGTCTTTATTTGTGAAGATTCATTGACTAATTCTTTTGTTCATTTCATTTGAAAGTCATGACCACTTTTGCATAGGCTAAGAACAAGACAATGTTAAACCTGTGCAAACACTGGAACTTTGAAAATTGTCGAACACTTTTCTGGGGTTTATTAGGATGTAATGTTCTGCTCCTTAATTATAATAGAAAAAGGTAAAGGGAGACCTTAAGCAATTAATATTTCTGAAAATACAAATCTTAATTTCCTAGTTTGGAATCTTAGTTTATATCAAAATATAAAAGTATATAGTAAAATTATTTTATGTGGAAAATATTATAAAAACGAACATTTGGGAGGAAAATATTGCAAAAACCTATAGGTTCAAAACTGACTAAAATTTGGGCTGGAGTGATGGCTCAGCTGTTAAAGGCTAGGCTCACAACTAAAATTGATCAAACTTTCCAGTAATTAATATAACCACTTATAAATACTAATTAACATCTTAAGAAAAATTCCCAGAAGCATGACGTTGAGTTACAAAATCACAACACATAGACTAAAATACACTTTTCAGTAATTCTGTTATTGTACATTTAACAAATTCAGGATAAACATTGGAAATATTTTTTTTACAAAATTATATAAATAAGCATATATTAAATGTGTCCTCTGACGATTATGTGCAGAGAAGTATGTATAGAGACTTCCAGCCTTCTGAGTGAAAAATTCCTCATAATCATTCAAAAGGCATTCTTATAGGTAACAACTGTGTCTGTTACCATCGAATGGAACAGTTAGAGAAAGCAGATGATCCTTTGGATTTTAGTCACAAGTTCTTTTAAAGGGGCCAGAGATCTGCAGGGAGAAAAGGAAGCAGTGAGAAAGATGGGGGTGGGACAGCTGCTCATGGGGTTAGGGTTAACATGCATACAGAATAGGATAGATAAACTAGGACAAGATATGACATCTGCAATTCTAATTTTCTTTTTAGAATGGACTTTTGTATTTTCAGTAAATATGTGCTTTGTAAAGACCTGGAAATTTTAATAACACAGCAATAATATACACATATGTATGTATATGAATAAATATATGATGTTATGCATATATGTATATATGTATATATTCATAAATGCATATGTATATGTATATATATATATACATATACATATATATATATACACATATATATATATATATATATATATACACATATACATACTATACCCAATTTGGAGTTTGGACAATTATATGTGAAATGAATTATAATGAACTGGTTTTTAACTTCAGCTTTTGAGTGCACATCCTCTGACAGTTGCAAAGAAAGGGGAATATGTATTTTGAGTCATGGCAATACTTTTCATTTCCTTCAAGGTGCTGGGACCTTTGAGGGTGTAATTCCAGACATGCTACTTTTGTGTAGTCATTTGGATGGGGCGCAGCAAGAGATGTCATGAATTATACTTTAGTTAAATGTCTTTAGGAGATTAATATAGTAAGTCTTCCTTAAGCTTATATATAGGATGGCAAGCCTAGGACCATCCAGCTGGGTGAGATGTGGGATGAACACTTTTGATGTTGCAGCTGGATCTAAAGATCTTATTCAAATATCCTCAAGCCTTTGATCTGTACCTAACTGTAAAAATAAGAATGTTTCAACAGGTGTCTGGGTTCAACATAAATTCATAGTTGGGACCATAAAACAAAATAAATTGGCAAAAATTAAATGAAGGCATGAAAGCCTGGCAGTCTGATTGGTGTTGTTGTTGTTACTATGATAATAATTCTTTGACCAAAAGCAACTCAGGAAGGAAAGGATTTATTTCAGTATATACTTCCGGGCCACTTCCATGACTGAGGGAAAGCAGGGAGGAATACTGATCAATGATTCCACTTCAAGCTTTCTTTTATAACAGGGTTATGTGGCTAGGAATGGTGCCACTGACAAAGGGAATGGCCATCCATCCCACCCAAGTCATTCCTCAGGACAGCCTGCCACTGTAGTGAACACAAAGCCAATCTGATGGAGGCAGTTTCTCAACTGATACTCCGTCCCAGACTGTGCCAAGTTTACAATGAAAAAGTAACCAGAACACCTGGTGGCTTAGGGTCGTAATCCAAGTTACTTGGGAAGTTGAGGCTTCATTTTATACTTTATAAATAATGATTTAGGTTATTATGACAATTTTGATGTGTGATGCTTGTCAAAGACTGGATGCTGTGGGGATGCACAGATAGTATATTTATCACATGTATAGTCATGATTGCAGTATGAAGCTTTTATTTATTGATTACCATTAGTCTTCAAAAGGAAATGATATCCTTTATTTTGAATGGATCAGTAGTTCAGAGATGTCTATACATGTGATAAAAATGCCTTGTACACTAAATCCACCTATATTTCTTTTCATTATATTTTGTTTTTATAAATTAAATCTTATTTTAAGTGCTCCACATATGTACTCCATATGTTCAATTTATCACAACTAAATTTATTTTGTTAAGCAAACATATTAGCACACTTTATGGTCAGAACTTGAAAATATCATCCTTAGTGAGGTAACCCAATCACAAAAGAACACACATGGTATGTAGTCATTGATAAGGGAATATTAACCCAGAATCTCGGAATACCCTAGACACAATTCACATATCAATAGATTTCCAAGAAGATGGAAGGAGAGACCCCTGGTCCTGGAAAGACTGGATGTAGGGGAATGCCAGGACAGAGAAGCGAGAGGGGATTGAATGGGGAAAAGAGGGAGGGAAGGGGGCTTATGGGACTTTCGGTGAGGGAGGAAACGGGAAATGATTTAGAATGTAAATAAAAAACTTAGAAAATAAAAAAAAGTAACATAAAAATGTTCAAAATTAAACAAAGATTAGAATTATAAATTCAAGCAAATTATAAACAATATATTACAATAATCTAATACTACATTAAATATAAGCTAAATAATATTTAACTCAAATAATATGGTCTTGTCTAGTTCACATATGAATAAAAAACTCTCAACACAGGCATAAGGAAAGATGAAAGTAACAAAATAAAAATGAAAAAAAAAACTAAATCAAAATGAACCAATAGTGTATTATCATATGATGACAGAAATCATTATTGGAGATGAAGAAGAAGAATGTTGATTGTCAATCAAACCACTAATAATATTTCATTAGCTCTTATATACATAAACATAAAATTGGAAGACAAGAGTTTAATCCCAAATGGGACCTGGATATATCTTACCATACCTCCACCAGCAGGTGAATCTGTGAGGTTATGGAAACATTTAAGCAGGAGAGTCAATTCTGGCTCCCACTCACATACTCACTTCTGTGAGCACAGAAGGCTCAAGTTCTTAGATCCACATAGGAAATTTACACAGAAATATGCAAATAATTCTCAGCATATAATTAGAATATATTTAAACCTGAGCTATCCACACAATAGCCATGACCATGCTTACATAAGACATTCAAACTGTATCTATTTAAGTTTAAACTTAAATAAAAAGTAAGTAAAATATAAACTACGTTGCAAAATAAGTTCTTCAGTCTTAGTAGCCATATTCACAGTCACATGCTAACATCAATAAAAATTCTTTTTGTTTTATCAAAACAATCAGTAAATGGTCAAAATATTGAAGCAGGTAGTTTTATTATCTAAATCGTATTTCTAAACAATCATAGGACAAATATATTATCATTATATATCCTCACAATTAAAAATTACAAGGAAAACTTAGCCAAAGTTCCCTCATGAATAATTGATTTCTTCAAAGATTATATTACAGAAAAGAGATATTTTAATATGAACATGTATCATAAGAAATCAAAATCAGGAAAGCCAAATAAGTTGGAGTTCACAACAAATGAAGCAAAATACAGAAAGCAATAAACTGTATAAACTTATAATCAAGAAAAAAATTCCAACAGAAAAGTTCGATAAGGACCAAAGTCCCTTTCATTGAAAAGAGAGAAGAAAGTCACCATTTGCAACAAATGCCTGTCAGCCTCTGCTTCAAGAGACAAAATAGCTTCTGACAGTTTGATATCACTCTGTGATACACAGGAAGATCTCATCTCAAACAAAACAAAACAAAACCAAGTAAAAACAAATAAACAAAAACAAAGGGTTTGGGTACGGTCTAGAAGGTAACAGTGTTTGCCATTAATCATACCAATCTCAGTTTGATTCCTGAATCCCATATGGTCAAATGAGGGAGCCACCTTCTATAAGGTGTCCTCTGATCTTTGTACAGGCTCCATGGAAGCATGTATGCACACACACACACACACACACACACACAAAGATATAAGTAAATGACATGTGAAAGAGTATATAAAAAGCAGAAGAAACATAGATGTATGCAATTGACCAAAGGCCCCTGAAAATATATTAAGAAGGTGTAAATATTTTGTCTATATTTTAAAAAACATAAATTTTATAGACCATAGATATTAAAACTATATTAATAAAACTTTCAGTATATCTAGTGGACAAATAGTTTTAGAACACATTTGCATGTGTACAGACATACCTATAGAAAGATGTATATGTATACATGCATATATATGAAAATGGAGATAAAAAGTGGATGACTTAAATGTACTACAGAAGCTGAATTTGCAGTACACAACTGAAAATTCTACAAAGTCCTATGAAAGCGCACTGAATAGTAAGTTTGAAATGTAACAGCACTTCTGCACAAAGCCTCCTGGAATATATGCTAAAAACTAATATTATAAAGAGTATCTTGAGCAAAAAGACTCAGATACTAAAGTAATATTGGTTACTTTTTTGTGTGCTTACTATACTCCAATGATTGTGTTTGAAAAAAATGTGTCATTAGAACAAATAATAAAATACACTTTAAGATATGCACCATCACAACTCTATTTTCAGGTTATGAAATATAACATTACCTGGCAGACTTCAAACGCAGGTGATTCAGTTGGTGAATTTACACTTACAAAGGTATGTATGTAAAGCTTTACAGTTTTCTGCTGTGAGACCAGAAGCTGACAGCATGGCACAGTTATATTCATCATGGGAAATCTCTGCTATCCTACAATAGTACAAACACAAAATTCATTTATATATGTATGTGTATATTCTACCAAACAATGACTCCTATAAGTCATTGCAAAAGAAGAGTCTGATGAACATCATGAAAGTCGGCAATGACATCTTCACTAATAGTGTGGTAAGATGTAACTGTTCTGAAAGCCAAGTAGCCCATTCTTTAGAGTCACATGAGCAGGTCATGAATGTCAGCATTGTTCCATCTGTCTATAATTCAGCTTCATTTGTTGATGACATTCTTGTGAGGTTTTCTCTGTATTTTTTTCATGTCTATTGTATCATTCTTAAAAACTTACTTTGGTTTGAAAGTTGAGTCATTTTTCCAGACCCAGTGCTGACCTCTACTCTTCCGAAAGAATCCAGTCCATGAGATCAGTGCAAGGGACTGCAGAAAGGCCTACCAGAGAAGCAAGGGATTTTTATCAGCATGAAGGCTTTTTATTACTTTTAAAAATGTGTTAGTGTATTCTGTCATAATATGGTTATTATTTAATATAAATCAGCTTATTAAGATGAGAACACTTCTTACATTACCAAACATTCATATATGTGTGTAATTTTGATCCAGAATTAGCTTTTAAGTGTTTATGTTAGAAGTCATATTTTTCTTATATTAGTAAGGGATTTGGTGATTGATTTATATATCTATAAAATATAATTATGCTAACCACACAAACATAACAGGGATTCAAACAAATTTCCAGAAACAATCAATGGATGGAATTTTCAAGACGCTGTGCTCAAATCAACTTTTCTGCTATTTCTCAAAGTTCAGTTTTAGAAGGAAGTTTACGGTTCGCTGTTGAAGAAATGAGTGATATGGTAGATAAAAACTGTTTTCTGCGTACTACATTATCTTATCTAGCTGAACCCTTCATTGTCTATTACTATAGGGGTGGATTGCCGACAAGGACAAGATAGCATTAATGTTTCTCTTAGCTGCTGTGATGCATACAAGGGAAAACTTGGAAAGTTATAATAATAATAATAATAATAATAATAATAATAATAATAATGATAATGATAATAATAATAATAATAATAATAATAATAATAATAATAATAAAGACTAAGGAGTTCTGAAGGCATGAAACAAAAAGCTGGAAAGGCTTCTCTCCTGATGATGAGGCACTGCAGAATGACAAAACCCCCTGTGTCCCTCATCTAATGGAAGGAAATGGCTTCCATGCTCTCTCCAGGTACCCAAGAACAGTAAGTGGGTGTTGTGAGACCTCTCTTGTTCTTGTGTAAGAGAGAATTGCTAGGAGCAAAGGGCAAGGTTGAAAACACCTAATGGGGTGATTGGTCACATGAAGTGCCTCTCTCACCTGATCAACGACACCAGGGTGGGAGCTGGAGTAGGGGATTCCATGAGTACAAACGCTATGTAAGATGCGTTTGTCCTTGAGGGTGTGGACACTGTTCCCATCCAGAGGCATCAGATGGAGTGGGTCTTAGAATATTTTGCTTATATAACACAGCAGTTAAAATTAGCAAACTTCAGATTAATGTAGTAAAGTGGATCAATGATTTGCTCTAAAATCATGAAGAGTTATAGCAGTGGGTCTCAACCTTCCTAATGCTTTAATACAGTTCCTCATGTTAAGGTGACCCCCAACCTTAAAATTAAATTTTATACTTTATAACTGTAATTTTCTATTGCTATGAACCATAATGCAAATATCTGATTTTTTATGCTCTTAGGTGGCCCTTGTGAAGGAGTCATCCTACTCTACAAAGAGTTATAATGTACAGGTTGAGAAGTCCTGTGGTACTGGATGTCTACGTAATAGTGCATACATTTTTCTGACCCCTGTCTTGTAAAATTCAAACATATGCAGCTAATTATAGCAAAAGTCAGAAAAATTGTTTTGGGCAGGAAGACATGATAATAGTATGCAGAATGAAGAGACATATCAAAAATGGAAATGTCTGAATAGTAATCTGAGTCTAATTACTTCTACCTAGTCACTTTCTGATCAATATTATCTATGGTACATGTACTGATTTTTATATGGTAAAATTAAATGGTAAAATTTAATTTCAGAATAAATGCACCTGTATAAGAATGGCTTTCATAAAATAAAAAAATCTTGCAAATAAATATTTATTACCAGCCCACAAACAGAAATAAAACACTGTAAAATAAAACAGTAAAATATTATACAATATTGTAAATAAATGAAACATGTATAAGAATATGAACTGGTTGTACTAAAGATGACAGGAAGAAAGGTTAAGCAATGATTGACACATGTCAGCTCTTACCTGCTCCTCTGCACTGTCTATGTGAAGCAAACTACAGTTTTTGGAAGTGCAGGACACCAAACTGTCATTCCAAGATTTTTTCTCCACACCATTGTAATAACAATTGTGGAAATATGATATCCATTCCTTTGGACAATGAAAACAAGGCTGTGCTGAAGATAGATCATGGTTCATATCTAGAAAGAATATGAACTTATTAATGAAAATTGATATGTATTTATAGGTTTGAACGTTCATGTGAACAATATATCCAAACAGCCTAGAGGCTAATAAATAAAAAAATATACCCAGCCACACAAGCAAAGGAGAGTTGCCCTCTGACCCTGTGTTTATGTGTCTATCTAAAGCAAAAAAATAAGTATTCGCCCTACAGATTTTTTTCAAAATTGTGGATAATAAGCTCTATTCTAGAACAATATCAACCTGAGTGAGGTAACCTAATCACAAAAGAACACACATGGTATGCACTCACTGATAAGTGGATATTAGCCCAGAAGCTCGGAATACCCAAGACACAATTCACATATCAAATGATGCCCAAGAAGAAGGAAGGAGAGGCCCCTGGTCCTGGAAAGGCTCGATGCAGCTGTGTAGGGGAATACCAGGACAGGGAAGCGGGAGGGGGTTGATTGGGGAACAGGAGGAGGGAAGAGGGCTTATGGGACTTTCGGGGAAGGGGGAAACAGGAAAGGGGAAATCATTTGAACTGTATTTAAAGAATATATAAAATAAAAAAATGAAATTCATTTCTGTCTTATCAGAGTTCATCCCTAATGTTTATTTATGAATATGTAGCATTTATATTTCTAGATTGTTTTCTTCCTAAAAATTTAATCTCTGCATGGTAAGACACAAAATATAATGTGAACAAATATCAGAACTTTGACAAGAAAGATGTACCTCTTTGGGTTCCAGTCATTGAGGAGTTGATCCATGATTTTGCTTCAGTATCTGAGGAGTTAAAATATTCTTATTTAATTAACATCCAAAATAATTGTAACAATTTTAGTTTCTTAGTCTGAGGCTGACATATCATTTTGAATTAGGACACTGTGGAATACACAGTATATAAATTGCCAAAAAAAATGTGAAAAACTTTGGAGAAAATTACTTCAACATCTTTTACCATATAACCTATGAAAAAACCACTTTCAAGACAGTTTTCACATCTCAGTAAAGAATCTTCAAGGTTCTAAACTATGTGTTTAAGTTAGGGAATCATTGAAAAATAAAAAGTAAACATTTATACAATTCCTCTGATATTCATAATACTATCAACACATAACCATTCCACATTTAATACAAATACATACTTTAAAAGCTACTGTTCTTGATATGAAGTTTTGAAAGGTACTTCAAGTCATTAAGGTGGAAAGTTGCTTTATAATATTAAAAAAAAAACATGCTTACATGGTATGGCAACTGTAGTAATTACAACCACAGCGACAATTAAGACAAGACAGATGATGCCTAAGGTACCAGCAATGAGTTTTTCTGGAGGAGATGGAAAACCTTCAGAGAGAAATGCAAGGGTTTATAAAGGTGGCTGTTCACAAGTGTGTACACAGAAACCTACATTCACATTGAGACAGATAAATTCTGACCCCAGGCTCCTCTCCATGCTGTAATCTATTTGTGGGCAGTATCGGTTCACTTTCGGTGATGAACAGAACGATCCAGAAAGTCTTACAACAGAATGAAATCTACCCTCACAAATTACAAAAGCCTGGGTCAAGTTAGAGCTCCGGCCCTCCCAAAGAGAACCCTTTCCACCTCTGTCCACACCTCTTCATGCCCCCGACATCCCAGTGCAGGGTCCATCCAGTAACTCACCTTTGCAGAGGCAATCCCTACCAATCCGGGGATGTTCTTGAGAAGGATTTTGAAAGCTGAAGTCCGCATAGATGATTTCCTGCTCGATTACAGGAATGGAGCTGCAAGTACCCCTTGGTTTCCTGTGCTGGCTCCTTGAGTTCTTTGCCACATTCAGTTCTGCATAGGTGACTCGATCACTACTCATGTCTGCAGCTAGTGATGTGCTACAGCAAAGGTACATAATCTCAGAAGCAAACGTGGGCGGAGTTTGGAACAGTGGCACTCATTTTGCAGTTGAAAATTTTAATCTAATTTACTTTTTTTCCCTTGCACAATGAATATGTGTGCTTTGGTAAAAACAACAACAACAACAACAACAACAACTTTTGGTAAAATATTTTTGATAAGTCAATAATGGGAAACAAAGATGTTTACAAACAAAAGAATTGTTTTACAAATTAAATTTAGTTTTCATAGGACTAACACCATAAAGCAGTTACTGCTTACACCAAAGATCCCAACACTAACAGAAATGAATATTGAATTAATTCCATTTTATTTTTTCTATTATTTTGAGAATTTCACATAATTTCTATCCCCCTCTCTTCCCTTCCAATCTGTTTCATTCCCTCCTCTCTCTCTGGAGTTCATGACCTCCTCTTTAATTATCACGGTTACATTTTTATGTGTGCATGCACACACAGCTATCTGCTAAACTGTAGTAATAAATTGAAATCCAATGAGAAAAACCGAGTGCTCTACATGGATAACCTAGGAAGGTTGATACATATTTATGGATATAAAACTTGCATATTATTTTATTCCATGTTATAAGTTTATTTTACTTGGAATAATTGAAGAGTTCAGAGAAATGACTAAAAATTAAGAGATATTGTAATTTCTTGAAAATGTTATGTCAAAAAAATCATGCCTAAAACAAATGATATTGGAAATATTTAAAAGACAAATTTAATTCCATTTATTTAAAAAATTATCTAACAAGTGAAACCATAACATGAAAAAAATGATTCACAGTAGAATGATGATTCAATCTTTCCCAAAGAGCCCACAGCTGCCAAAGTCAGTGCCATTTTAGTCTCTCAAAACACAATTGTAATAACTCAACATAGTTTAACAATTTAATCAATTATCCCTGGAATAAGTGAGATCTAGAATTAATTCTGGCTTTAAAACTTACATGACCCTTGAGAAGTTAGTAATAGCCCAGTGCATTTATCTAAAATGTGAAAAAAAAATCATGTAAGGAAATTAATACTCACCTCTGGCATGCAGACCTCTCAATTAATATTATCTATTTAAATTAATATTTTAGTCTCAGTTTCCACTATTGTTTTTCACCACTCAGTGTGAGCATCCTTTAAGAATCTGTGCCCTCTGGGATAAATTGATATGTTTTTATCCAAAGAGCCACAGAGCACAGATTGAAATATGTAAAATTCACACTTCATCATCAGGTCATCTGTAGCTGTAGATTTAATGATATTGATAAAGAAATAGAAACACAAGAAGATGGCTAGCTCTCCATAGACAATGAGGACAGAACTTTGAGACGATCCCCAGTGTGTTCCATGCACTTGGCTTTATCTGAGCTGTTTAAGGCATCTATGTCCCAGTTTGTTCCCCTGTATCTGAACTGTGCCTCAGTTGCTCCACATGTAGCCTTTTCAGTGTGCCCTCAACTGACTGGGTAGGTGGAGAGAAGGAAGCAGTGACAAGCTCCCTGTGTTGGCAGAAAGCCAGGCCTCCTGCAGTGAAGAGTAGTGGTCATAGGGTGTCTGTGGGAGACAAGCACCAAAAGGTGAGTCTGTGGTAGAAATTTAGGGCAGCAGTGACTGTGAACTTTGCAGGTTGCCCCATGAGCCTCAGAGTGAGTCAAGAGTGGAGAAGGAAATTTCTCACTAATGTGGCACTGAAGATTGGACAGGAAATTCTCATATTCTGAGAAGCTGATATTGAAATCAGTTTTCTCATCACACACCTTTATAGCATAGAATTCTTTGAGTTCCTGTAGAAGGGACAAAGTGTCTCTAAGTGTGTTGTGCAGTGTTTTTTCCAACTGTTTCCCTATAACTGTATATGTATAAGATCAAGCCATTGGGGCAGGAAGACTGGCCATACATGGAATTAACTGTCTTCTATAGCAATTATAATAATTATCCTGATAAACAAGAAACTTGAGGTTTGTAAGCCTTGATTTTATACTAGTATACTGTTTCTTTTTCTCTTCCCTTCCTCCCTCTCCTCTCTCTTCTCTCCTAATTTTACTAGAGTTTCAGCCTTAGCCTTCTTGTGCCAAGTGTATGCAACATTATAAGACTCTCTCTCTCTCTCTCTCTCTCTCTCTCACACACACACACACACACACACACAAACTATATCTATATCCAACATTATAACATAGAGAGAGACATATTTATTTAGAGAGAGACATACTATATCTCAAATTTTAACTATATCATGATGGAAAATTTCTAAATTCATGTGAGTATTGTAAATACATATACATATAATGCTATCTGCTACTAATATTTCTGAACAGTGATCATATTTTCAATTTCTTATGGCTGGTACAGAAGACACTATAGCAGACTCATGTTTTCAAACTCCTGTGTTTGTGTTTGAGATCTTACAATTCATTATTTATTTTTATTTGTACAGGTGTTTCATATGTGTACAGGTGTTTCTTCATGTATGTCTCTGTATTATGTCCATGCTTAGTTTAGTTTTCTTGGAGGCCAGAAAATGACATTGGATCCTCTTAGACTGGAGTTATAGAAGAATGTGTACCACAATATGGGTCCTGGGGATTGAACATGGAACCTCTGAATGATCAGACAGTGCTCCTAACCATTAAGATATGTTCCCAACACCCTTACATTTTACTTCCTATTTAAAATTAATCATTTATAAGATTCTTTGGACAAAGCTGTCACCATCAGGAGGGTTTAAATTAAATCACCTGTTTTTCACATTACATAATCTTGGCATGGAAGCCTAAACACACTACCCAAATGCTTAGGAGAAAATAAGTAAATTCACTTAAAAATGTAAGGATTGAATAAAAATTCAGTAGTATTTTCATTTAGAAATCAGAAACTGAAAAAAAGCATCTTTAAAAATAACATCATAAGGAAGGAGGCAACACAGTGTTAGTGGTTAAAATGATGAGGTTGGGAATACAGATAAATTAATGAGAAGGTTTGTGGCTGGATATGAAATAGCTACACTGACAAGAAGAAGCACAGGGATGTCCAAACAAGCAATCAAACAAACAAAACCAACAAACAAAACAAAACAAAACAAAAAATAAGCCAGTCTCCAAAGGCTCTGTGAATCCTTTACCCAACTCAAGGAACACACTCACATTTTGAAGGGCTTAGAATCTGGTCATTCTTCCAGAAGACATGTGCTCAGTTCCCAACATCTACATGACAAGTCACAACCATCTGTCATTCCAATTGGAAGTTTGGGTTGGGGGTGGAATCTGATTCTTTCTTCCAGACTCCAATGGCACTTTACACATATAGTATACAGACCAAACATACAGCCAAACCACCCAGACACACAAAATAATAATAAAAATAAATAAATAAATAAATAAATAAATAAATACTACTGCTCTTTTCCCTAGTAAACATTTCAGCTTACTGAGTAGGGTGAAGGTGAGACTTAATTGTTAACATGACACAATGTAGAATTGCCTCAAAGGGACTCTCAGTGAGGAACTGTCTACAAAAGGGTAGTCTGTGAGCCTAACTAATTCCTGAATCTAGTGTTCTAAATGTGGATTTTTGCCCTACATTAGGCACCAGATTAACAGGACTTTCATGGATTTTCCAGTGATATAAACAATGGCACAGAGTCTTATTAATATTAAAAGTTTAGGTCTTAGTTGGGTTTTCTCCCAACTATTCTAACCCAACTAATTCTGGTCTATGTCCCACCCTATGATCATCTCTACCTCTTTCTTGTCTCTGAATGTCCTTCCATCTCTAAGTCCTCTGAAAAATCTCCTGCTTCTCAGTTTTCTCTTATCTTTCCTTTCTATTTATCCAGAAGTCCCACCTTCTGCTTCCTCCTCAACGATTGACTGCCAACTCTCTACTAAAACAAATGAGAGAATGCCTTAGGCAGGTAAGGAAGGAGCAAATATTTACAAAATATGAGAACAGAGATGAGACATTAACTCTCTGCTGGTACAGAATTAATAAATGAATATACACAGACACACCTTCGCACACTGTGTCCCAACACCTACCAGTAAGAGATTCTGTTAATTGGGCTAATTGGGATAGAAGGTGAGTGTGAGGGGGTTGGATCTTGGACTGAATGAAAAGGGACAAGTTACTGAACACCACTGTGCATGCATTATTCCTTGCTTTCTGTTCTTGAATGTGAAGTAATGCGATTAGGTGCTTCAAGCTCCTTCTGTGTTGAATTTGCAATGATGAACTGTAACCTGGCATTATGAACCAATAGGTCTTTATCCTTGAAATTGATTTTTTTTTTGAGACAGGGTTTCTCTGTGTAGCCCTGGCTGTCCTGGAACTCACTTTGTAGACCAGGCTGGCCTTGAACTCAGAAATCCTCCTGCCTCTGCCTTCCAAGTGCTGGGATTAAAGGCATGCGCCACCACCGCCCGGCGAAATTGATTTTTTTCAGAGTATTTTATCACAACAACAGAAATGTAAATAAGACTGTTAGTTAAACCATTATACATATTCCTGCATCTAGTTCATCTAACTATTACAAACTGAACTGTGGGTAAAATAGCTTCTAAACCAGCCTCTGCTTATTCTATGAAAGAGCGCACCCCAGACTGCTCTAGGGGTGAACAAAGGGAAGAGAAGTGGTAGGCTGAGCCTTAAAACTGCAGATGCTGGAGGCCACCCCTTACCACTGTTTGACTTGGTATGTCTCTGTCACCTGTTGACACTGTACTGACTTCCTGCCTTTGTGTTCTTACCTGCTGGAATAAAGCTTGATAACTTTCTCTACCTTTTACTCAGCCTCAATTACCCTATGGCAGGATAAAAGACCAGACTAGTGTAGCTGGGATGTGAGGGATGCAAGGGGAGACATCTTTTTTCCTTATCCACAACTCTTGGGAATAGGTTGATCTGAAGGAGTTGTTTTTTTTTTTTTTTTTTTTTTGGTTATTCCAGACAGGGTTTCTCTGTGTAGCCCTGGCTGTCCTGAAACTCACTTTGTAGACCAGGCTGGCCTCGAACTCAGAAATCCATCTGCCTCTGCCTCCCAAAGGCTGGGATTAAAGGCATGCGCCACCACTGTCCGGCTATGGAGTTGTATTTTTGTCATTGTTTTACACACATGGATGTGTTCCTTATGTTCTTTTATTTATTTATTTATTTATTTATCTGTCTTCTTGAGATAGTACCTAGCCTAAGTTGACCTCAAACTCCATATGAAATCAAAGATGGCCTTAACTTCTGATCCCTGACTCCTGTCTCTACCTCACAAGTACTGGGACAACAGGTATGGCATGATGTTGTAGTTAGGGTTTCTACTGTTGGGATGAAATGCCATGACCAAAAGCAACTGGAGAAGAATGATTTATTTGTCTAATGCTTGTACATTGTCATCCATCATTAAAAGAAGTCAAGGCAGGAACTCAAGCAGGGCAGAAACCTGGAAGCAAGAGCTAATGGAGAGGGCATAGAGGGGTGCTGATTACTGGCTTTCTCAGCCTGTTTTCTTATAAAATCTAGAACTACCAGCTCAGGGTGTGGCCCCATCCACAGTGGGTTGGGCTATTCCCTATGAATCGCTAATTAAGAAAATGCCTTACAGGCTTGCCTACAAGACCTCTCAATGGAGACTCCCTCCTTTCTGATGACCTTAGCTTCTGTTAAGTTGACATAAAACTAACCAGCACACATGGACTGCCACACTTTCAGTTCCTGGTTGAACCCCAGGTTTCACATGTGCTAGGAAAAGTCTTTAGCAATTGAGTTATGTACCCAGACCCTGTTGCTACATTTTTCCCTTTACTCTTAGAAGACATTGCTGTTTCTTACAGATAATTTTACTTTTATGTTTGTACATTAGAAATTACCACAAGTTCCTTCTTCATGAATATCAAACAAATCATGTCTGAACCTATTCTAATCTTAAAGAAAAATTCTTCAAACTTTAAATGCAGAAAACAAATGAAAATATGGTATGTAATTGAAAATGTCTGGCATAAAAAACATAGGCTACTTACTCAGAGGTGTTTTCCCCTCCTCTCCATGACGCTGTGATGCTGCCAGGGAAGTTCTGGCCACACCATGATATCTGGAGAGCTCAGCTACTGTAATTCAGAGACAGACTTTATTTGTTTTATCATTATGCACTGTCAGGCATTTTGTTATAGTAACACAAAATAAAATATTTCCTTTGACATATGAGATTCCAAGGAGGAAGAAAATATAATAAAATAAGAGCTGCAACTAAAGCCAGACTACTCTTTAAGTGATGCTTCTAGGTCTCTTCATGACATTACTTTAGAATTAAAAAACAAACAAACAAACAAACACAAATATCTGTATCCAAGCAAAGTATTTAACAATTCTGGATTCCTAATCTGATAATTATGGGGTGTTGGAAAGAGTAGCTAGGGTTTTGTCAGTGGCACACAAGTGTGTTATCATCTCCAGCCCAGTCATTGATACATTTATAACATTTGATGAGTAACTATTTAGTTTTAGCAACCTCTTTAACTAAGGACTCCATTTAGGTTACAAATGTGCACAGTTATAATCAATGATTTTCAAGAAACAGATCCAGAAAGTGATTCAATTCTTCTCTGTATGTGCAGACCTAAGTACTTTAGTGACATTGTGATGGCAAAGAGTTATATAACTCAGTGTATATTCAGTTCTGACTATTTTTTCCCCCCGTACATGGTGCTATGCACTGAAGTTATATCAGTTAGTAAAAAACACAAATATATCTCACTCTCACAGTGAAGGATATAGTCAGATGATGGTAAACAAGCCAAGCCAAATGAGCTAAAGAGAGAATACAGTGCCTAAATTAAAGAACATAAATATGGGCTTTCACACAACTCCTTACTTACAGCAGAATGAAGGAGAACAGGTTTGTGATTCTACTGTTTTAAACAGGAAGTGTAAGGGCAGTAATATTTGTACTATAACTTGAGACACGTGACTCATGATATATGTGAGCTTATGAAATGGAACAGAATCTAGAAGAAAGCAAAACATCTAGTGTAAAATGCTGGTGTGAGAAGAATGTAGTGGTTTGAATGAGGATGACTCCCATGAATTCAGATGTTTGAATCCTTGGTCCTTGTTGGGAAGGATTAGGAGGTACAGCCTTGTTAGATGAGGTCTGTCATTGGGAATTGGCTTTGGAATATCTAAAGGCCAAGTCATTCCTAGTTAATTTTCTGCCTAATGCTTGTGGATCAGATGTAAGCTCTCAGCTACTGCTCCAACACTATGCCTGCCTGCCTGCTGCCATGGTCCCTGCCAAGATGGTCATGGATTCTAACCTCTTAGAAATGTGAGCCCCAAATGAAATTTTCTCCTTAGAAGTTGCCTTGACTATTGTGTTTTGTTGCAAGAAAGAAAGAAAGAAAGAAAGAAAGAAAGAAAGAAAGAAAGAAAGAAAGAAAGAAAAACAAGGAGTTAGCATGCTTTAGAACAGCCAAAAATGTGAAGTCAAATGAGTGCTGCAGGTGACGATTCAAAACCAGACCAAAGAGGAGACTGAGAGACACAAATGGCTTATTTATTAATAAATCATTTGGGGGATATTTAGCAGGGCCATTAAAAATAGCTTCTTGTTTTAAGAAGTTGACATAAGAATGTTTAGGGGTGGGGACCTTGGGAATATTTTAGGGAGGATAGGGAGTTCACTCAGAGGAGTTTCCTAAAGTCATCCAAGGACTATGTAATCATGGTTTCATCGTGATTTGGTGATTCGATGCATTGGTGCTAGTGACATGGACATAGTTTGATAACATGAAAGAGAAGTTACACATTTATAATTATTTTTATTCATGTGCTGTATAGATGTCATTAGTATTGTCTCTGATCAGGATTATCAAATTTTCCATCTCAGATATTAGCTTGATGAGCTTATAGGGTCATTACATAAGCAACTGGATAAATAATTAGGAAGTTCTGATAAGGTGATGCAAATTTAGCATGCCCCATTGCTTTAGTGATATTGATTGTACTATCAGGTAATAATACTCTGAATGGTGTGACCATTGAGTTATGTTAGCTTTGACTTTTTGAGCACCCAAATGAGCAAGATATTGTAGTGGTGAGCCCTCAAATGATTTCCTAGAAAGATAAAGAGATGGAAGATAACCCAAAGAATGTAGTTTACTGTGATAGGAAACACCAAATTTCAAAGGAGCAAAATAACAAGCCAAAGCCTGGACAACTGGAAAATATCATTGTGAGTGAGGTAACCTAATCACAAAAGAACACACATGGTGTATACTCACTGATAAGCGGATATTAGCCCAGAAGCTTGGAATACCCAAGACACAATTCACACATCAAACGATACCCAAGAAGAAGGAAGGAGAGGCCCCTGGTCCTGGAAAGGCTCGATGCAGCTGTGTAGGGGAATACCAGGACAGGGAAGCGGGAGGGGGTTGATTGGGGAGCAGGGGGAGGGAAGAGGGCTTATGGGACTTTCGGGGAAGGGGGAAACAGGAAAGGGGAAATCATTTGAAATGTAAATAAAGAATATGTGTAATAAAAAATAATTTCTTTCAGTTGATTTTCTTGATTATATTCATTAGCTTATGTACATTGGGAAGTGACTTAGAATTTTGGAACATTTCCTTCTGTCTATTCCAAGAATTATTATATGTTAGATATTATATACTTGACCTATCATGCCATATTTGGTTTCTTTAATTTTACTGCTCAGTCTCACAAAGCATTAACTCTGTATTTCATATGTAATATGATAGATTCAGAGGGAAAAATTAATTCATAATAGCAACACCAGTAGCCTTCTATGTTGAAAGTAAGTTTAACAGTACTGCCTCATGCCCTTTGCATATTGGTCTGAGTCATAGGAAATTGCAGATATTATGCCTTGGTACAATGTGTGATACCCTAGACAGGGTACACTTAGTCTTTTCCCAGATATTTCATAAACTTTAAAAGTACTTTATCAAACTTTCCTCAAATCACATGTTAATGTCATATGTCAGTTCATCTCTAAAAGTCATCACACTCTGAACTACTCACCCAAAATATCTTTGAAAGCACAAATACAAACTCTGTTTCATCAAGCAATATAAACTTAGGTATAAGGCATTGTGAAATCAAGAATAATTTATGTAAGTTTAAAATAAAATGATATAGTGTAAACAATCCCAAGGAAATAAATAGAAGAAAAATAAGAAAGGAACAGATTAAAATAAGATCAGAACTCAGTGGGGAAAACATTATATCCCATATTTTCACATTCAACATCTGGCATTTGGTCCTATTATGTGGAACTCACCTGACTTCCCCGCCTCATCCATTGATCCAGTGGGCCACCCACTATTTGGTGGCTTTTTCTTGCTACCTACAGTTTCCTCAGTAAATGTTCCACATCCTTGGCATTTCCAACTTCTTGGAGTCTCCACTGTGTGTTCAACTTCACCCTCAGATCTTCATTCTTCAATCTTATGGGATGCCTGTGTAAATCTTGATCTTGTAGTACTTTATCTGACTGTACTATGAAACTTAGTTGAAAGCCTCCATGACCCCATTGACTGTTTCATTCTGTATGACTGTCAAATCAGCATCACTATATGAAGACAAGCCCCAGTGACAGTACAAATAATAGACTGTACTGATAGGACTACTAGTGCACTGGTGTCTACGTGTGTAGGTTACTTTACATAGCTAAGGATTTTGCCCATCCCAAGGCAGACATGATAGAACTTTCCTCTCAAAGAGGTCTTTCAAATGACACACAACCTTTATAGCTTTCAGCCTATGATGGGTAGGATCTACCTAATTATCCAGATGTACTCAAGGACAATTTCCTATTGTTTATATAAAAAAAATTCTTATTTTTGAAATGGCACTACCCCATCTAGAAACCATGCCTTACTCACTCTCCACTTTGCAGACTGTTATGGGTGTTTTAATTAAAAAATATTCTTCTTTCATATATTAAACCCTGACATCAGTTTCACTTTCCTTCTATCTTCCCAGTCTCTTCATTCCCATGCCTTCCCTCTCCCGCAGAACCACTCCTTCCTCCCTTAAAAGAATAGGTCTCCTAGGAACATTAATCAAACATGACATAAGAAGATACAAGACCAGGCACATGGCATCATATCAAGACTGGACAATGCAACCCAGTGGGGGAGGGGATAGGGTTCCATATATAGGCCAAAGAGTAAGCCTCTACTCCTACTGTTATGATTTCCACAAGAACACCAACCTGCTCACCCATAACATATATACAGAGGACCTAGATTTGTTCAAGTTCCCATGAGTCCCAGTTATTTGACTGGTGTTCTCCTGTTGTGACCTTGATCCTTCTGGTTCTTTCCATCCCTCCTGCACCTTCTCTGCAGAACTTCCTGAGCTCCACCCAATATTCGGCTATGGGACTTTGCATCTGTTCTTTTCTCTTTGATGATGATTCTGCTTAAGGCTTTGCTACAAGCACATACTGCAGGCAGAACAATCTTCAGGAAGAAAGCCCTGTGGCTGGGTTGGTATCTCAATCCCTCCACTTGAGGCCCTGCCCAGCCACAGAAGATGGCCAGCATAGACCCTGCATCCCCTACCACTATGAGTCTCCACTAGGACCACCCTTGTAGACTCCATGGAGTTCTCTATTGCACTGTGTTTCTACCTTGTCCCCCAAATGCTCCCTTATTCCAGTAATTTCTCCCATTATTTTTTTCCTCCCTCTTCCTCTATATGACCTCTCTTATTCTCAACCCTACTCTCTGCAGGCCACTTGAGAGATCTATTTTCCCTTCCCCAGAAGATCCTCATGTTCCCATTCCCCAACTCCAACTTCTCCTTGTTACTTAGCCTCCCTGGATGTTGTGGGAAATATTAAAAAAATAACTCATCAACTCTCAGCGGGGTTGGACCATGCTCTTGTGCTCCTGCTGTTGCCCCGCTGCCTACTCTCTGGAGCCAGCACCCGCAGCATCTGGCTCGCTTGTCCTGTGAGCCACTAGTTCCCCCTCTGTCACAATCCCCTGTAACCAGTGGTCCCACACTCCAGTAACCAAATAGAACTGCCAACCTCAAGGTTGCATAACACAATACCCAGTAACCCAATAGATCCAGACTCTTAAATCTTAGTTAACCAATCAGATTTATGTATCAATAATATCACAGTTTACAAGATGCCGATATAATAATTTCAGAGTCAATCGATAATTATAAAAGTTTTACCCAAATATTTCTAACCTTGTGAAATCATAGCTACTTGTGGCTGGAAAATGGCATGCAGGTACATGTCATTAGCCATCTTCCTTCCTCCTCCTACCCTGAGACTGACTCTCTCTCTCTCTCTCTCTCTCTCTCTCTCTCTCTTTTGAAAAGCATGTTCTTTTATTGAAAAAGGAGGTAAAACATTTTATGATAAAATTGAAGATTTACATGGAAAATATTTCTGATAAAATAGAAGAGATATATAGAAAAACATGTCAAAGTTGACAATTTTCATGGAAAATTGGTAGACATAAAAACATTGCTAAATTAATTGAAAAATGAAGCAGAAACATTTTATGATAGAATTGAAGATTTACGTGGAAAATATTTCTGATAAAATTGTAGAAAAATGTAGAAAAGCATGTTAAAATTGAAGATTGTCATGGAAAATTATACAGATAAAACAGCCCACCAGGAGAGAGTAATCTCCCAGCAGCACTTTCTCTTCTGAGCATGGAGGTGAGGTCTCCACTTTCTCTCTGGAGGGGAACAGCTGGGAGCACACAGGGCAGACAATCAGTGGAGCTGCTGGGGCAGAGGTCTTCAGACTGCCATTTAAACCAGGGAGTCAGGCGGCTCCTCAGCCTTCTGTGCACAGACCCTGCCAGAAGAGAGTTGGTCTCCCAGGAGTATAGTCACAGGTTTACAGGCCCACAGGAGGGACAAGCTCTAGCCAGAGACAGCAAGACCAACTAGCACCAGAGGTAACCACATGGCAAAAGGCAAGCGCAAGAACCCTACCAACAGAAACCAAGGCTACTTGGCAACATCAGAACTCAATTCTCCCACCATAGCAAGTCCCGGATACCCCAACACACCAGAAAAGCAAGAGTTGTATTTAAAATCATATCTCATGATGCTGATAGAGGGCTTCAAGAAGGACTTAAATAACTCCCTTAAAGAAATACAGGAGAACATGGGTCAACAGGCAAAAGCCCTTAAAAAGGAAACACAGAAATCCCTTAAGGAAATACAGGAGAACATGGGTCAACAGGCAGAAGCCCTTAAAGAGGAAACACAGAAATCCCTTAAGGAAATACAGGAGAACATGGGTCAACAGGCAGAAGCCCTTAAAGAGGAAACACAGAAATCCCTTAAGGAAATACAGGAGAACATGGGTCAACAGGCAGAAGCCCTTAAAGAGGAAACACTCCTCTCTCCTTAACTCTTAGCTCTGCCTCCTTTTTCCCTGTCCAATCACAGGCTTCCTACTGCCCTAATGTGATTGGACAGGGCATATCCTACAACATTTCACCCTTTCTGTTTAATTAAAACAGAAAAAAGACTTTCTTTCAAAATATAACTGCCTTTAATAATGTTCCCTAACTAATTTCAAATTTTTATTAGGAGCTTGATGGGTTTCATGGGTAGACACTGAGACTGAGGGCATATTAATTGGGATTTTCTACTGCTGTAATAGATCTCTTCCCCATAAGTTAATGGCTATATCAGCCACATATTTTCCTACTTGACCTTCTGGTCCTATACATTTAAGCCATCTGGTACCTTGCTTTACTTGGGATAAGGACCCAACTCCTTAAAATTCGATGTCTAGTTCTTGAAGTGGCCAACTTACAGGCCAAGATTTTGGAGAGATAATGGTGACATCTGCTCCAGTGTTAACCATTCCTTCAAACTCAACATTGTTTACTAGTATTCTTAGTTTTGGCCTTTAATCTGTATAGAAGTTTGCCAAAATATTCGTTTTTGACTCCCTTTGAGGCTTTTTGAATTGTCTATAGAACTTGCCTCAGTCTTGTCTGGTCTTAGAACGTCTGTCTTTGAAGCAGTGACATTTAATTGCCCTGAGGAAGAGAATTCTTCCTGCCTGGCATTGGGGCCTGTGAGCAGCTCCCCTGGGAGTTTTTGGCAGGGTGTTGCCCCACTTGTCTGTTGTTGCTCTACATTCCCTAGTCAATTGGCCTTTGCTACATATTTGACATATTCCAGAAGGCATAGCCCCTCTTTTGGTATTACTTTGATTTTTCCTGCAGTCATTTCTGAGATGACCCTTCTTACCACAAGTAAAACAGTTGAAATCTTGGGTCATCTCTAGGTGTCTAGTGGCAGCTTCTCCTATTACAGTCATATCAGGTGAGTGAGCTCCAACACCAGCTGTATATATCTAATCCACTAATCTATGCCCTCAGTGGTCTGATTACTTCCTTGCATCAGTATTTGCATTTTTAAAGTCCAAAGGCTCAATTATTGCCTTTCTGCCTGCTTAATCTGATATACTCCTTTTCACAGCTGAGGTTAGCCTTTGTAAAAAGTCAGGAAAGGTTTCTTGTGGACCTTGTATGACTTGAGTAAATGGTTCAAGTCTTTTCACTGATTCTGCGACTTTGTCCCAGGCCTTTAAGGCTGACAATTGATACAATGCCAGAGTTTCTTCATCATATATAGCCTGTACTGCTAACTCAGCAAAGCGACCCTCACCAAGCAGTTGGTCTGTGGAAATCTCTCTACCCCTGGCTCTATTTTGTCGTCCTATCTCCCTCGCCTCATCTCTCCACCATGTGAACCATTGTAAATTTGCAGCATGTTCTAGTATTGCTCTTGCCATATCCTTCCAGTCTTGGGGGATTATTCTATTTTTAATAGCCCAAGAAGTCAGGATTTGTTTTACAAATGATGAATGAATTCCAAAATTAGTGACACTTTCCTTAAATATTCTCAGATCTAACATATCCACAGGTTGCCATTCAAATTTCTGATAACCTTAACCCTGTGGATCATCATCCTCTGGAGGTCTTTCTTGTATATTAACCTACTAGACTAAAATTTGTTTTCTAATAACCTTTGGTTGGCTTTCTCTAATTTTATCTTCTGTCTCTACCTGAGTATTTTCCTTAATTGAAATTTTAAATTCCTCCCTTAAGGTCTCTGTCCATGCTTCATATCTCTTCTTTTGTCACTTTTCCTGTTCCTTGAGTTCCTGTAATCTCTTGATGCAAGATATTTCCTATTCACTCACATTGAAGCAGTGAGAGGTCAGTGATTGGATGGGAGAGAGGAAGAGGAGCTAAGAGAAGGAGGGGCAGAGAGAGAAGGAGCCTGGGAGCTGAAAGAGAGAGTGGAGGAGGAGACTCACAGATCCAGATGGCATCAGATGTGTTTCTGGTGTGCTGAGAGGTTAGAAATATTGGGATAAAATTTTATCATTGTTATTTGGCTTTATGTAATTGGGAGTTTCATATACATAAATATGTTTGGTTAACTACTTAAGTTTAAGAGTCATGCTTTGCCAGATACTTGAGAGGAGTGGGTGCTTGGCAGGAGAGAGAGAGACCCACCAGGACTCGGAGCAGAGGCCTGGCGGGGCAGTACTATATTTTAATCTTTCCCACTACATTAGGCGAACTAATGTGGGACATATCAGGTTTCCACTAGAAACCTGAGATTATTAGTCTAAAAGTTAGAGCTTTATTGTTTTGTTTATTTTTGCTGTTGTTGTTGTTGTTGAGTAAATTAAGAGTGCCAAAATCTGATCAGGTGACTCAAGTGCACCAAGTTGAAACAAAGGAAAGACTGAGAATACTGAGGACCCCTAGTGGGAAAAATGGGTCTTAACGGGATACTCAAATTCTAATGTGGGTGCCACAGGAATTCTGAGTTTAAATCCTACTTTTACTAACTGCTTATAAGTGGGTACATATGGAAGGGTGAATTAATTGTGTTAGACTAGAATAAAGATAGTTTATTTTATTGGTTTTAGCTTGTTTTAAGTTGAACTAAGATAGGGAAGTAGTCACTGACTCTAGAGTAAGAGTGAAGTGACAAAAATTGCCTGCTTAGCACAGGTAATAATTATCAAAAGTCTGTGGCTCAAATAGAGAGCTCAACAGATAAATGGTCTAAAGGTATAACAGGATGGCTGCTCTGGGCAGAGAGCCAAACAAAAGATGATATAGCTTGTTTACCTAGCCAGAGAAAGCTCATATTTGTTTTAATGTGGCCTGCCAATGGAATTTTGGGTGTCTTTTCCTCCTTGGCTAGATAAGAGTAGCCTAAGGAGAGGTTCATACTGTATTTTTGTTTGTTATAGCTTGTTTACCAGGCATAGGAAGCTCATATTCTTTTTAACGTGGCCCACACATGGAATTTTGGGTGTCTCTTCCTGCTTGGCAATATACTAAATGCCTAGGTAGAGGCTCATACAGTATCTTAGTTTACTTCATTTGTTTTAGATTGTTTTGATTTTCATAATGGGTGCGATATTGAGTTTTATGGTTATATTATTCCTCTGGGAGAGATGTCAAAATGAAGGTTTTTCTGGTTACTGGCTCAAGGATATGCTAATTTGGGGAAAAGGTTTTGTCTTTGTGCTTTTAGAAAGGGTGATTAGGCTCTGGACATCTTCCAGAGCTATTTGGATCAGAAATAATAGAGGGAGACCCCCAGAGGGCTAAATTCCAGAATATCAAACAGAAAAAAAAATCTATCTTTGTGATACTAAAATTTTGAGATTTATATATTACAGAAAATACAGCCAGGTTGAGTCTCCTCATCAGACATGCTGAACTGACCTGCATGACTCCTGAGGTCCTGGACTTCAGCCAGATCCAGTCAAGACACAGAAATCAGAGACCAACCAACTCCGCCATTTTCCCTACCCTTCTTCCACGCCCTTATTAATATCTCAACACCCATACTCAGCTTGAAGAAGTTATGAAGAGTCATTGACCCAGTTCCCTGGGATTCGGGGCTGGAGAGGGTTGTTATTTTTAAGTTGTCGTTCTAGGGAATGTAGAAATGGTCAGATTTGAAACAGGGAGGAAATGGGATTGATTATATAGTCATAATTTCATTTGGTAAAAATCCTTTTAATTGTTACTAAGTTGAAGTTATAAGTTCTTAATTGGTACAGAATTCATTTGATTCATAATTAAGGTTTTCATTGGTATAAATTTCTTCTATTGATACTAAATATTTAAAAGTACAGAACTTAGACCCAGTTCTTCTTTGCTATTATTATAACAGATCTGAGATGTTTAAACCTGTGAGTTTAGGGCCAAATAAAAATATAAGCCTCTGAGTTTATTGTTAGGGTGTTTTCTAGATTTTTTTTTTGTTTTTTTTTTTTTTTTTTTTTTTGTTTTTTGAGACAGGGTTTCTCTGTATAGCCCTGGCTGTCCTGGAACTCGCTCTGTAGACCAGGCTGGCCTTGAACTCAGAAATCCGCCTGCCTCTGCCTCCCAAGTGCTAGGATTAAAGGCGTGCGCCACCACCGCCCAGCTGTTTTCTAGATTTTAATCAGAAACAGCTGAAAGTAGTTTATGAACAACAGCCCACATTACTTTACATAGATAGTTGGTTTTCAAAAACGTCAGAAATCCACAGAATGTGACGTTTAATGTGATTTATTTCACTTGTTGTAGAGACCAGTCTGCTCCTGACAGTGTCCCTTTCTTGGACTCAAAGAAGAAACCGAGCATCAGTAGAGCGGCTTCTGTTGTGGTGAAACAGCCACGAGGCAAAGATTGCCTCTCTTCAGCTACAGACAAACTCTATCCAGAAAAAGGACACTTTTAAAGGTTGGGACAGCTTGAATTCTGCTGAGACAGAGGGGAGCTAGTCCTTGGTAATTCCTGTTCTCTAAGTCTGTCAAGTGACCCTGGGCCAGGACTCTGAAGACAGATGCTCCAATATTTAAGGAGAAGGACTGTCCAGGTTTTCAGTGGTCTCTATCATTTGGCTAAGTGTTGGAAGCTGTGTTAGGCTTCCTATATATTTTCAGTTATTATTGGTCACTCTCAGATTTCTGACAGGGTTGAAGACTGTTAGTTTCATATTCAGCCCAAGCTGGTTAACTTTGAAAAAGCTGATATAGATTTAAATAGATAGTTTTCAGATGACACACAATTTATAGCCATGACATGAATCAGATGTTAATTATTATAGTCTTTTAAGATAGTATAGATGACAGAGGTTATGTTTGATTGTAAAAAATGATGGATTGGGTGTTAGGTCTATCTTATACTTTATACTTTACAAAATGGTAATAGTTGTGCTCACTTTAAATTTGGAGAGAAAGTTTTTTTTTAAATTAAACTGAAAGGGTGAGTTGATGCAAGATATTTCCTATCCATTCACACTGAGGCAGTGAGAGGCCAGTGATTGGAGGGGAGAGAGGAGGAGGAGCTAAGAGAAGGAGGGGTGGAGAGAGAGGGAGCCTGAAAGCTGAAAGAGAGAGTGGAGGAGGAGACTTGCAGATCCAGATGGCATCAGATGTGCTTCTGGTGTGCTGAGAGGTTAGAAATATTTGGATAAAACTCTATCATTGTAATTTGGCTTTATGTAATTGGGAGTTTTATATACATAAATATATCTGGCTAATTACTCAAGTTTAAGAGTCATGCTTTGCCAGATACTAGGAAGGAGTGGGTGCTGGGTAGGAGAGAGACACCCACCAGGACTTGGAGCAGAAGCCTGGCAGGGCGGTACTGTATTTTAACCATTTCCCACTACATTCTCTGTTCAACGTTCTGCCTCCACATTTTGATTTTTTCTTTCTATTGCAATTCTGATAGTCTGCTGTCCATTTTATTTTGATTGATTAATTTTAAAGGGTTATTCTCCAAGTCTAGCTTCCAATCCTCATTATTTTCTCTCAGATGCTCAGTCGTATTTGTGAGCTGCGGCATCCTTTGTTCTAGCATCTTTTCTAGCTCCCATCTCCCACCTTCATTTTGATCTTTCTGTCTCTTATTCTGATCTATAATTTCCTGTCTCTTCAATTCTAGTGTTTCCTCTAAGCTATGCTGCCAAGTCTTAAATTTCTCTTTCTGTTGTTCATGCTGCTCTATATTCTCCTATATCTTCTGTTCTAAGCCATGCTTCCATGATCTTAGCTTCTCTTTATGTTATTCTAATATTGCAACATTTGCCCTGTTTTGACCCGATAGATTTAGTAAATTATCCTCCAGACTTTGCCTTCAAATTTTATCTCTGTCTTCTTGCTGTTCTGATCTCAGTATTGTTGAATTCTTTTTTCTAGTGTCTCTTCCAGCTTCTGTCTCCAACCTTCAATCTCTTCTTTCTTTTGCTTATTTTGACTTATGAATTCCTGAATCTTTAGTTCTAGTGTTTCCTCTAAACTATGTTGCCAAGTCTTAAGCTTATCTTTCTGTTGCTCAGACTCATGTACGAACTTCAGAAATTTCTGTTCTAGCATCTCTTCCAGCTTCTGTCTCCAACCTTCATTCTCCTCTATTTTGACCAATAAAATCCTGAATCTTTAGTTCTAGTGTTGCTCATAATCTCTTTTCTAAGGCAAGGAATTGTTTTTATCTAGGATCCTGTCTTTTGAGAGGACATAGTAAATCAAGAGAATAAATATTGCAATACTAGTAAATGATATTTCCTCTAAATCCATCTCTGTCAAACCATTCTAAATGTCATCACATAAAGTCAAAAAGATATTTATTGTGCTTCTCATCTTTAAGTATCAAAATGTTATATACCTCTCTTTATATCAATGAATTACCTGTTCTGGAGCCCTTTGAACCTTTGTCTCCCATTTTTATCTTTGTCTTTATTCACAGGGAGGGGTTAAGTGTAGAAAGACCTACATTGTTTGTGTTCCTGTTTTGGTTGCAGCTGGCAGTGTGTGCTTGTGTGCAGATCTCAGGCAACCTACAGTGTAAACAAGCAATCTGGAGATAGAGTCTGGCTGTCCTAGATACTGGGGTGGGGGAGGTAGGGTAGGGGGTGAAAGATAAAGGGAAGCAAACATAGAAAGGCTCTCTCAGGCATAGATACCCCTATTAGTTCACTATCTCACAGGCCTTTGTGCTCCAGGATCTCCTGTTCCTCCCTGCAGTTCTTACACAGCACTGCTCAAGTCCAGCCCCAGGCTGAGGTGCTGCCCTTGGCCTTAGCGCTCTGTCTGGGGGTTGGGGAAGGGAGCCTTTCTGCCATTCTCGATAGGTTACTCAGACCCACTCAGCTTAACAATCCACACTGCTTTAGCCTAGATCGCTGCCCAAGCCTTATTTGGGGGTTGGGGGGGGCAGTGAACTTTTTAGCTTAGGTTTGTTGAGTTCTAAGCAATAAGTTGGGTGCCAATTCGTTGTGGTAAAACTCCAACCCAAAAAAGCCTGATCAAAGAAATAACAACTCAATTAATATTGCAATGCAAGCTACACACCTAGATTGAGCAGATCTACCACTACATTACTCTATTCCCGTCTATGAGATCCCATATAACTTGTGTTTCTCAGCCATTTGAGATTCCTCTGTTGTGAATTCTCAGTTAAGTTCTGTAACCCATTTTTACTTTCTTTTCTTTTCTTTTTTCTTTCTTTATTTTTTTATTGGATTGTTTGGTTTTTTCTGGTGGTTAGCTTCTTGAGTTCTTTATATATTTTGGATATCAGCCCTCTATCAGATGTGGGGTTAGTGAAGATTTTTTTTCCCAATCTGTAGGTTGCCAATTTGTATTATTGACTATGTCCTTTGCCTTACAGAAGCTTTCCAGTTTCAGGAGGTCCCATTTATCAATTCTTGATCTGATATTGTCTTTGTTGGACAATTTTTTCCTTGGCTTGGGTTTCCTCTTTGGTATTCTTAGTTTTGTGCCCTGGATTCTGGCAGCTTGCTTGATTTCTGATTTACTAGGAAGTCTCTGACCAGATTGGGGGCTTGACTTCTGACAGCTAGGTTGGTCTTTTGTGCAATGGGGGGTCTTTGTTCTTCTGACTGGTATGCCCTTCACCTGAGTGTCTGTGGTCTACCAAAATTGGAAGCAGGTATCTTCCCACAGGACAGGTGGTAGGGTAAGAGGTAGGAGGCCTTAGAATGGGACTTGGGGAACCTAATCTTGAGAGTGGCAGGGGATCATTCACCTGTCCTTTAGACTGGTTTGGTCTGCACCTAGGCAGATGGAATTTGCCTGACTTTCGAGAAAATTTTTTTTTTTTTTTTTTGCTAACAGAATGTTTTGATTTTTTTTTAATTTTATTTTATTTTATTTTTTTAATTTACATTCCAAATCACTTCCCCTTTCCCGTTTCCTCCCTCCCCGAAAGTCCCATAAGCCCCCTTCCCTCCCTCTTTTCTCCGTTCAACCCCCTCTCATTACTCTGTCCTGGCGTTCCCCTACATCCAGTCTTTCCAGGACCAGGGGTCTCTCCTTCCATCTTTTTAGAAATCTATTGATATGCTGATTGTGTCTAGGGTATTCTGAGATTCTGGGTCAATATCCCCTTATCAGTGACTTCATACCATGTGTGATCTTTTGTGATTGGGTTACCTCACTAAGGATGATATTTTCAAGTTCTGACCATTTGCCTAGGAATTTCGTGAATTCATTGTTTTTAATTGCAGAGTAGTATTCCATTGTGTAAATATACCACATCTTCTGAATCCATTCCTCCGTTGAGGGACATCTGGGTTCTTTCCAGCTTCTGGCTATTATAAATAAGGCTGCTATGAATATAGTGGAGCATGTGTCCTTATTGCATGCAGGTAAAGTCTCTGGGTATATGCCCAGGAGTGGTATAGCCGGATCCTCCGGAAGTGTCATGCCCAGTTTTCTGAGGAGCCGCCAGACTGCTTTCCAGAGTGGTTGTACCAGCCTGCAATTCCACCAGCAGTGGAGGAGTGTTCCTCTTTCTCCACATCCTCGCCAACAACTGCTGTCTCCTGTGTTTTTGATCTTAGCCATCCTGACTGGTGTGAGATGGAATCTCAGGGTTGTTTTGATTTGCATTTCCCTAATGACTAAGGATGATGAACATCTCTTTAGGTGCTTCTCAGCCATTAGATATTCTTCAGGTGAGAACTCTTTGTGTAGCTCTGTACCCCATTTTTTAATAGGGTTACTTGCCTCTCTGGAGTTTAACTTCTTGAGTTCTTTGTATATCTTGGATCTTAGCCCTCTGTCGGATGTAAGGTTGGTAAAGATCATTTCCCAGTTAGTTGGTTGCCGCTTTGTCTTTTTGACGGTGTCTTTTGCCTTGCAAAAACTTTGTAATTTAATGAGGTCCCATTTGTCTATTCTTGATCTTAGAGTATAAGCTATTGGAGTTCTGTTCAGGAAATTCTCCCCTGTGCCCATATGTTCAAGGTTCTTCCCTAGTTTCCCTTCTATTAGTTTCAGTGTGTCTGGTTTTATGTGGAGATCTTTGATCCACTTAGAATTGAGCTTAGTGTTAAAAGTATTTTTCTATTCTTTTCTGAATGCAGAATGAAAGAGATATGGGGTAATGGGAATGTCTGCCTAAATTTTCTAACGAAGGCTTTTGAGGCTAGTCACTATAAGTCAAGGTGATATCTATTCAGAAACAACATCCAAGGCATAATTTAGCTCATAGTGATGTAACACATGTAGTTTTTAGTGTAATGTAGATTACATTAGAATGTAGATTAGGGTAAATGTGTTATTTTATGCTTTGTTCTAGCCAGAGAAGAGCCTAGTTATATGGCCAATGTATTTGTAAATATATTTTCAGTCAGGGTATTATTCCTGGGAGCATAAGCCTGGGAGGAAGAACCAGGCCTATCTTCTACAAATGGGGTCCAATGTGAAGAGAGAATTTACTTAGAACCTAAGTTTAGATTACAAGCCCTGGATAAAACATCAGAAAAAGTTAGACTAGCCAGACAAGAGGCCTGGTGTCGAGAAGAAGAAGAAGCAGAAGCAGAAGCAGAAGCAGAAGCAGAAGCAGAAGCAGAAGAAGAAGAAGAAGAAGAAGAAGAAGAAGAAGAAGAAGAAGCAGAAGCAGAAGCAGAAGCAGAAGCAGGAGAAGGAGAAGGAGAAGGAGAAGGAGAAGGAGAAGGAGAAGCAGAAGCAGAAGCAGAAGCAGAAGCAGAAGAAGAAGCAGAAGCAGAAGCAGAAGCAGAAGCAGAAGCAGAAGCAGAAGCAGAAGCAGAAGCAGAAGCAGAAGCAGAAGCAGAAGAAGAAGAAGAAGAAGAAGAAGCAGCAGCAGCAGCAGAAGAAGAAGAAGAAGAAGAAGAAGAAGAAGCAGAAGAAGAAGAAGAAGAAGAAGAAGAAGAAGAAGAAGAAGAAGAAGAAGAAGAAGAAGAAGAAGAAGAAGAAGGGGAGGGGGAGGGGAGGGGGAGGGGAGGGGTAGGAGGAGGGGGAGGGGGAGGGGAAGGGGAAGGGGGGAAGAAAGCAGATCAAAGCAAAAGCTTTCCAGAACAACACAGGAGAATCAGCTGGGAAGGCGATTTCCTAGTCAGTGAGCAGGAACCTGCAGAAAGAGTATAGTAGGTGACCTTTTATAGATGCCCCTACTCAGTTTAAAAACAGAACACAGAAGATGGGGCTTCTCCCAAGGACAGAGCACAGTGGTGGCCAATGGGGAGGAACCAGACTCCTGGTTACCCATAGGCTAAATGCAGCTGAATCAGAGGCAGATGACAAAACCCCTGGAGACCACAGCTGAGGGATAAACCACTTCAGGGTTTTCCCAAGCTATAGGAGAAATTATGTCCTATGGGAATTAATGCTATACACTCATGGCTTGTGGAAATGCAACCCTGGGTAGGCTGTTGCAGCAAGAACTGGGGGAAGACAGAAATGCTTCTCAATGTAAACAAAGGGATTGGGGTATGGTCAGGTGCAACACAGCATCTGAGCTTAAACACAGCAGGAGACAGAGACAGGCAGATCTCTGTGAATTCTAAACCAGCCTGGTCTATACAGTGAAGTCAGGGAAGAACCCTCTGCTGATAGAGACAGCCAGTAGCAAATAACAGTCTAAAATTTAAAATGATACTTTTTTTTCTTAAAGGTATTACATAGGTTTTGCTTAATGATAAATAGGAATGTATTTAGTAATTTAAAAAAATACACATCAATCTTAAATTTATATAAAAAGAAAGGGGAATATGAGTATATCCACATAAGATAGGTTTAAAATAATTTCAATTTAAAAGATAATTTCTATTGCTAAAAAACATTTGTGCTAGGAAAAATATATTCTTCTAGGGAAGGTAAGGACTCAGAATTAAAGTTGAGGCAGGATTGTTTGCTTTTATTTTTGGGGGAGAACATTGGGGGCTGCTTGGAAGGAATCTGACAGTGGCCAAGGACAAGGAATTGGGCTTCAAGCAGAAATCTGACATTACGAAATGACAAGGAAGTAATTTCAGGCAGGAATCTAATTTTAGGGTAGAACAAAGAAGTAGGCTTCAGGCAAGAATATGATTTTGGGCTAGGAAAGGGAAGTAGGCTCAGATATCTTGGTCACCCTGATAAGCCCTTGGGACTCTGCTTGTTGTCTTGCTTGTTCCTTAACCCAGAACTGATTTTATTACTTGCATGTCATTAAAATGGTATAAAAGTAGATAGGACAAAAATAAACCCGCTTCAGCCTTAAACCTGGCTGGGGTCATGCTACAATGTTGTCTAATTGTCTTTTTTTCTTTATAATCTTCACTCCTGTACTGGAGAAAATGTTAACTGACTGAGCTGGCTTGGTCAAATTTTTGCAGAAGCATCCAACTAAGGAATCCACAGACCACCGACAAGAGAAACATCTAAAGAATAATACTGTTAAGCTTATTAACTACATTTCATGTTAATTATAATCTTGGCAATACAGAACACAAATACCTTTTGTCAGAGGATAGAAATAAATCAAATAAACACATCATAGAGAAAATGTCATATTGTTATACAATATGTGTAAGGGTATGCTTGGGCACTGAGACGGAAAGGAATTTAAATAAAGTTGAATACAGGAGAGAATATTAAACTAAGAGATAAAAAAAGATAACTAAGTCCACATGAAACTAAATTTCTAAAGAAGGAAGAAAGAGATAAAATTGATATAAATGTTCTCAAGGGTATGTAGATATTAAATAGACTCATGACTTTGATAACAATACTTTGGAGAGAGAGAGAGAGAGAGAGAGAGAGAGAGAGAGAGAGAGAGAGAGAGAGAGAGAGAGAGAGAAGAGAGAGGTTCTTTGTAAGTTTGAGGCAAGACTGATCTACTGAGCAAATCAAGAACAGCCTGGACTACACAGCCTGTCTCAATAAATAATAATAAATATGTATCATTGTAGAGGAGAATATTTGGATTCCCTACAATCTTGTTTTGATTCACAATTTTCAGTGTGAAAATGATCAATGATAATGGTGGTATTGTATATCTCTTTGAGGGAAGTCAAAATGGAGTAGACCTGGATAAAAAAAGGACTGTTTGAGTAGATCAGTCTATACTTATGATGACTTCAAACTGCTAGCCAAAGGATATATTGTGTTGGGAGAGAGGCTTTGATTTTTGTGTCAACAGAAAAGGAGAAAAGGCTTTGGATTACATCCAAAGTAATAAGGATCAGATTTGATAATTGGAGAACCCATGAAGATCTTGACTGAGGAAAGAAAGGAAAAAAATCAAGAGAACTGAATGTATAGTGTATAATGCTAAAACAACTTTTAAAACAACTTTGAAAATGACTGGGACATATATATGTCTACAGCAAGAACTTCAGCTATACATAGCCAATGGATTTTGGTGGCAACTGAGTCTTAATGACTCAATACCCCGTTCTTTCCTAAGGCATGGATTGAGGTTTATGTTGCAATTTTGGTTACAATCCAAACTAACTTATAAAGAAAGATAGTTGCTTTTGACCTGCTCAAACAAGAAGCAAAAAACAAAACAAAACAAAAAAAAACCCAAAAAAACAAAAAAATAAAAAAATAAACAATAAAACTTCATTAACTAATCTTTGCTCATTGCACAGCCCATACCTTATGTTATTACAGAAATATATATTACCCCTGAAAGATTTATGTTAAAAAAACCCAACCCAACCAAACCAAAAAAAAAAAAAAAAAAAAAAAAAAAAAAAAAAGAAAAGAAAACAACAAACACAACCAAGAAACCAAGGAAGAGTACAGCTCTGACAAGTTTCACACTTGGGGATGCTGAACAGAGATGCTGAGACTTACTGTTCCAGCTTCCTGCATGATCCTACCTCAGACTACATCAGTGCTGTTTCCTCTAAAGACTTGTTTCCAGAACAAGTTCAAAACAGCTAGTTCACCTGGTTCAGCATCACAGCCTATTCCAGTCTGGACCTCACTTAAGCCCTGATCTTTCTTAGCATATAAAGGCTACACAACAAATGCTACAGTTAGCTTTCTTAAGAGTAACAATTTTTTTTTTAATTTTGAGGAGACCACAAAAAGAAATTCTAGGTCCAAAATCAACAGGAAACAATTATAAGAAAAATACATCATGTTCCCAAGTGGTAGAAAGATTAATTTTTGATCATTCAGTGGGTGTTGAATGTTTGTCATCTTTTAATAGGGGCTGGTTACAAATACTTATGGTATTGAACAGGGAAGAGACAAAACAGAGAGGTTAGATTCAGGAATTTCTTTTTGTCTTTTCTTTCCTTTTCTCTATTCTTTCTTTCTTAGGTAAGGGGAAGGAGATTAAGAAGAAAGAGGGGAAATATAGGATTATTATAGGTATAATAAGAAAAAGAGGGGTGGATTATTGAATCTACTTTTAAACAAAAATATTGCCATAATCTTACATTGGTATAGATCTTTGTATTTTGATGCAAAACCAGGGTTATATTTTTGATACATTGGTACAGAATTTTGTATATTGATACAGAAATGAGATTATTTTTGATACATTGGTTTAAGTTAATATATATTAATATAAATTTAAGGTTAGTTTTGATGCATATAATATATATATATGTTTTCAATTTTTATATGAGAAATTGTGCCTATGTAATTCTTGAAGATATGATGTAAAGTTCTAGTCTTTTAAAAGCAGCTATTAAAAACACCTATTATAATAAGGTGTTTTTAAGATTATTCAGTTAGTCAATAGCTAAGAATAAACAGTGTTTGATAATTCAGATATACAATGCATAGATAATTGGTCTTTGAAAAACCTCAGAGATCCAGAGAATATGACATTTAAAATTGTTTCATTATTAAAGGATATTTTTGACTGTGAGATAGGTCTGCTTCTGGAAGTACACCTAATTTACTTCAAATATGATGATGAATATCAAAGAAACCCTTGTTGCTGTAGGTGATTAATCCTGTTCAAATTGCCCTTTGGGGTTGCACTACTCGCCTAATGTTCTTGGTTCCTGAATGAAAGACACACACACACACACACACACACACACACAGCCTTATATTTAATATGCCTTAATCAGCTAAATGACTGGGCCACTTCCAAACCTCCATGCAGCTAGCACACTCTCCCCTCTGATACTCCTGAATTATTACTTACTAAAATCCATATTCCATGCTGGCTGCTCTGGGCCCAGGCCTCCAGCCCTCTTGGGCCATGATTTCTGACTCTTACATGTTGGCTGTCTCTCTGTCTTGCAGTTCTTAGGCCTGATACATCTCCTTTCCCGGCATAGTGATTCTAATTCCTCCTTCCACTCTTGGTCACCTCAACCACGAATCTTAAAGTCCCACTTCTGTCTCTCTGCCCAGCCACTGGCCACAGTAACTTTTTTTTTTTAACCAATCAGAACCAACTGGGGGCAGGGACCCTCAGCATCTTACATGTGGATTCTCCTGCAATTTTGGGAACCCAATTAACATAATGTAAGTGTTCGATCAAATTCACAATAAACTCCATTTGAAGATGGCTTCAAAAGGTGGTAAGCTGTCACCAGGCAAAAATGCTCCAGCTTCAAACTGCAGACAAAATGCTGGTCAGAATGAGTAAACTTAAACACATGCAAAGTTGACTGCTGAGCTCTGACAAGACAGGGTAAGCAAGTCCTTCATAATTCTTGTTTCACAAATATATCAGTCAGATATACTGGGCCAGAGGACTGAAGATAGATGCCCCAGCTTTATATAACTACTGGGTAGCTGTCCAGGCATCCAGCTGTCTGTCAATTCTTAGTCTTAGAAGCAGCTTGCCTGTACCTCTTTCTTACTCAATTAATATTTATTCCTTCTCAGGTCTCTGTTGGGGTTGAAAGCTAGATAGTTGTAGTCTCACAATAAAGCTTAAGTTGTTTAGGATTTAATAAGATGTTTTAGATCTAAGATGTTTTTAGATTGGTAATTCAAGTTAGGATAGAAAATGATTTAGATATAAAACTCTAACTCACCAAGATAGAATAGATAACAGAATACTGTCTCCAAATTGCCAAACACTGTGGACTAGATATTATAATGTAAGCCATATCTGATAGTCTTCATAATAATTATTATTATATATAAAGAAAAAGTCTTTTATTGGACTGGAAAGGGGGATTATAGAGAGAATATCTTATGTCTCTATGGATATTGGCATCTGAAAATAAAAATATCTGATGACCTATAGCTTAGGCAAGGAATAGGAGGTGGAACATCCAAGAGGCAGAGAGGATTTGGGGATAGTTCCAGGCAGGAGATTTATCCAGGAAGATGTGACAAGACAGATGCAAAGTACCTGAGCATAGAATGTATGACCGAATGTAGATTAGAATAAATGGGTTAATTTTAATTATGATCTAATCAGAGAAGAGCCTAGCTATATAGCTAAGGTATTTGTAAATATATTTTGAGTGTGCATCTTTTATTTCTGGAAGCATGAGGCTGAGAGAAAGAGCTAGGCCCAACTTCTACATTTGTAATTTTGATTTCCATAAAGAGTTCCTAAACATATCTGGAGATGTACAGGAGCCCTGGCATGTACCATGTTATGTGACACTATAACTAGGGAGATGCGAACAAGTATATGCTCATTTCAGATAGCAAGGTGATAAAAAAAAACAAAGTACAGATAGCACCAAACTTCAATTTGGTGAACCAATGAGTTTATTGGGGTTACTTGTTGGAGCAGAAATTACTCAGAACTGGATCAACAAAGATTTTCTCAGCATGGGTAACAGATCACATGAGCCAGAAACCTGAAGCACACTGTAGAGCCTGCGAGCTGTTCAAGAGCTTGAAGAGTGCCCTTTCCAGGTCACTCATTTGGTCTGTGAATGATTCTTATCACTCCTTACTGCTTCTATACTGTTGCAGGGAAGATAGAATGTGTGTTAGTGAATCTGGTCCGTTTCAGAGACTTCCTGGAGTTATTTTGATTTGTTTCCTTTCTGGATTATCGAGCTTCCCTGCAGAGTGGATGTTTTAATCTTAGAAAACATTGTTACACAATAACAGGAAAGGTGCTAGAGATGGATGGAAATAGAGATGGTAGATGTAGGAGAAAAGAGAGAAGAAATAAAGGAAAGAATGAAGAAGAGTGGAGGAGAGAAAAGAGGATAAAGAAAGTCAAAAGTGGGATATAGAGAATATCAAGGAGGCAGTCTTCCATTCTAGAAGAACCATGGAATTTCTTTTCCAGATTTCACAGCAGAACCTCTGAACATGAGGCAGCCTTTGAGACTGAGCACCCTTGAGCTTTCACTCTGATTCTTGTTGGTATCAGCTGTGTATCAAGTTTCAGTTATTGTTTGTTTTATCAGTGCAGTCTGCTTGATGTAATAGAGCTACAGTGCTCCGTAATCTGGATTATTTGTAAAGAATAAAAAATTATTTAATTCGTATGGTCTAAAATGCTATGAAATCCTAAGAGCAGCTGGTAGCTCTGATTGGCTCTGATGAGAGACTTCCTCAGACTTGTCATCACAAATGGGAAAGGCACTCATGAAGCCTCACTTCTCACTGAAGGACTATGGGTAATTAATGTGTGCTAGGGTCAGATGTATCAGTTTCTTCAGTGGTGTGGCTATGGGGAAGTTGCTCATATTCCAATAAAAAAACCCCATGCTTGCTCATGTAAACAGGAAAATCAAACTTATTGTGTCTGACATATATACAAACACATACCAGGAGTGAGCCTTGATAACCATAGCTTCAGTGAGTTAACGAGTTCCACAGCTGTGCAATCTCCAGAAGACACTATTAAAGAACAGTTCTCCATTCTATGCATGAGCTCTTGTGTTCATTTGCCATATTCCTTTGCTTCAAAGGATCCAATTTTTTGAATCAAATCAAAAGTCTGAAGATGTTTTAAAATTTACTAATTTCTGATAAAATATCTATATTATTATTCTGTTGTCTATGACATTTATCTTTGGATGTATTTCATATAGAGTCATCATCTTTATTTTTATCATTATTTTTCCATATACAGTCATCACCAGCATCATCATTATTATTTTATGTGTATGGGCCTTTGGCTGTGTCTGTACCATGTGTGTGCCCTCTGAAAATACAGATTTGATTTACTCAGTATTTTATATTGTAATAATCCATAAAAGAAAGATACAGAAAACTTTCCTGAATAAGCCAAGGAAAAATATATCACTCCTTTATTAGCCAGTGACCAAAACCAGGTTTAGCCTCAACATCTCGTGATCCTGAAAGTCAGAGACACAGTATTTTAAAAGGCAAAACCTACAAAGACCATAATTTACATCAATTTTAGATGAGAGTCGGAGAAACCTTGGGACATTAATTTCTGGCATAACATACTAATAATTTTAGACACAGCATGACAATTTTGAGTCATACCTTCTTCAGTATTAACTAACGTTAAATTGGTATAAACATTAATTATTCTTGTTAATACATCTGGACCACGGGAATTCAATTGTGTTTCTATGGTAGATGGTGTAAGTGGGTAGAAAGGTAAGCAAGCACAGAATGGAGTCAGGAGATGACATAATGGTACTTACTTCAATTATCTGTGAGTGCATATGTGAGTTTTATATGTATCATGTGCATGCAGGAGACCAGAAAGATGAGAAAAGCATGTCAGACATACAGGAATTAAAGGTACATGCTGCATTGAGAAGGCAAGTAAGTGCTGGAAATTGAACTGTAGCCTCTGCAGGAACAGTATACACTTTTAACCTCAGAGACTTCACTGGGACTGAGCCTCAGACTCTAAGCTTCTTAACTATTTCAACCGAAGTTGCATTTGTTATTTATTGTTTTTCCATTAAACTTGTTCTTGCTATTTCAAACAGAATCATCAATATGTCTTTTGAACAATCTTCAAAGATATCTGCCCATTAAGAATATTACATTGGGTGGGGTAGGCTGCATCTCTGGTTTACCTACTAGGTTTGCTGAGACTCAAAACTAGTTTAAGCTCTGGGAATACAGACCAGGCTGAACAAGATAGTGTTAGCACACTTCAAAACCAAAAAATCAGGCCAGTAACATGGCTCTGTGTGTAGCAAACTTCGTGCAAGCCTGGGGACCTGGGGTTGAGTCCTGGAACCACATAAAAGTGGAAGGAAAAAACCAATTCCACTAAGTTTCCCTGTGACGCCCACATGCTCTGTGGAGTCCCTTTTCTTATATATGAAAAGTACACAAATAACTTTTCAAAACCTCACTCAATTGAGATGGGATCCTTATATCATTTTAAGAGTTTTACAATGTTACTAAATATAAATGGTGTTGGATATTAAATTTATCAATAACAACAAATTATGATAGAGTGATGATCATCATTAAAAATATTAATCACTCTCAATACAATATAGAAGGTAGAAAAATAATCAGCATCTTTTCAGTTCAGTAAAAAAAAAATCTTCAAAATTTAAAAGCCATCACCATTGGCCTTTGACTTAGATCAAGTGTAAAAAATATAAATTCAACAAATAACAGACATTTTGATTTTCATAATTAAATAAAATTATTCTAGAAATAGGTATCAAAGTATATTAAATTCACAGGTATATGGTTTCTTAGATGAACAGTCATCAGGAATGAATTCGTTTCCACTTAGATAATGACAGCTATGATTCTTCTTTGCTGAATCATTAATTCTGTGAAAAACAATTTTAAAAAATCAGAAATCATAAGGTAGTCATTAGAGATCACATTTTTTTTTATTTCAGAGTTTGAATTAGCTAAAATTAACACAGGCCAAAGAGATGAAAACATATTGTTACAGGAAGAAAACAGAACCAAGAGTGGATGATGACCTTTAATTGCCAAACAGTAAGCTTAATGGACAACCTCTGGCACAAGCTAATCCTATACTGTTTGAGAACGGAGGATTGGGATTCAAATAAACAGGAAAAGGAACAAGCTTTAGCAGTGTTTCTCCATCTACTTAATGCTGGGAACCATTAATACAGTTCCACATATGTGGTGAGCCCTTAAAATGATTTTGTTGCTATTTCATAACTGTAAATCTGCTACTGTGGTGAATTATAATGTAAACATCTGATATGTAGAATATCTTCTATGAGATCCCTATGAAAGTGTCATTCAGACCTTAGGTCACAACCCACAGATGGGGAAACATTGCTTTAGAATTACAAACTTCCTAAAATAATGCATAAATGTCTCCAGGGAGTCCAGTATAGTAAAATTACAAATGTTTAAAATGCAAGATTTTCTGTTATAGCCCACTGACTGCTGTTTCCATATTAGTGTGCTTTTCTTTCTTCTCAGTGTGCTGCGCAGAGACAGGTTACACACGTACAGCAATCCTACTACCTTCAGCAAAGCCCATTTTATCTAAACATTGTACTTACAGGTTGTGCTGTATTTTAGTGTCATTTTCCCACAACCAGGACCTGTTGGTTCCATCAATATTGAGAAGAATCCACCCATCCATTTCAAACAATAACAAAATTTCCTGTTGAGTACAGAAAGTCACAACCCATAAGTGAGTGTACAATCCTAATTCTTTTTTCTTTTCTTTTTGCTTCTTAAAAAACCCTAATTGTTCTTTAATTTGTATATATTTTTAACATTTGAGACAGAATTTTACTCCATAGCCCAAGCTGGCCTGGAGACTCAATATGTAACCTAAACTGACCTCAAGCTCATGGTGGTCCTCCTGTCTCAATTTCTTAGGTCCTAGGGTTACAGGAAGGAGTTAGTTGGGTGAAATGTCCCTTCTTTACTGAATAGCAGCTTTGGGTCTTACAGCATAGAACATGCCAGCTGGAGGTCATTTCCTGCTTTGGTTTTCTTGTAGCATTAAGCCTTGGAATGCTGGAGAGCCTTCTCTATATTCTCACTAAGCATAATAGTAAATTGTGATAAGCAGGTGTCACATGACTTCCAGAACATTCAGTCTGTCAAATTCTTATCTTCATGGCCAGTGTTCCCAGTGCTACAGTTCCATAGAGACAGAAAAGCAGGAATGTATGACTTAACAGCTCTGTTTTGGAGTCTATATCCAAAAGATGAGAATTCAGATCCTCACAGGCAGACATACTCTCTGCCCAGGTTTTAATTCCATGAAAAGCATGATACAAATTGTTTCCAAAGGCAATCCAGTCATGCGAACAAAAATCACAGGAGGAGTCTAGGAAATGCACATGTCTGAAATGGGTGCTCAGCACTAGAATGACCCTTTATTAATATGACTACTAGTTTTTTTTTGTGAGACTCATGACTTCTATGTATAGAGAGCAAAGTTTCATAAGTGCCTTTGCTTGTGCCCAGGTTGATGAAAGGTGCAAGGATGCTTAGCCAGTCTCCTACCTATGACCTATTCTTCAGTCCCAAGAAGGTAAAAAAACTGGTGAGTAATTTTTATTTGACATCAATTAGTGATTTCAAATTATTGGTTTAAAATTTCCATGTAAAAACTAATATAAATTGCTTCATGTGAGAAAAGCAAGATTAAATATTATACTTCTCATAATGATATTTGCATATATAAGTTGCTAAATGACATATAATTAGAGGAATAAAAAAATAGGTACTGGAATGACTTTAAATCTGCAGTTACTTTTTAAATGGCTCAGAGTACACAAAATTAAAATACATATGTAGATTTAAGTGGTATACTAACTAATAAATATACTCTGAACTTTTCATTTGTGTAACATTTATAATCATCCAAGGATAAGCTAATTATATTTGTTCTCATAAAAAATGAGGGCATTTGCTTGTCTCTCATTCCATAGAGTATTTTGATAGCAGCATGTATGTATTTATAAATTATGTTTCTTAATTTTGTTAATTTATTGAAATATTCTTACCATTCAAAAATATTTTACAGGTAATACATATAAGAAAGTATATAAAATTAATAAAGCTAATGGTTACCAGGATAGTGCAGATAAAACAGAAATCTCTCATGTAAAATTTATGCCTAGTATAAAAATACATATTGACTATTTTAATGAGTACTATACAAATATGCTACTATGCTCAGGTAGTTTATCTGTGAGAATTACTGAAAGTAAATTTTGAAGTATGAAAAGGAACATTTTAATAGAATCATCATAGATTAAGTGTATGCATCCCAATTAGGCCAAGGGTGCATGTCTCTTCTTATCTCTTTCTTTTTCTCTATTTAAAGGGTTTCCTATTTTAGACACGTCAGTTTTCCAGGTTTGAAATGATACATCATTAAAACAAATTTGTGTGTAATTGCTAGTGGGTTTTAACACTATAGGTAAAATACAGTTATTATTGCAAATGGAAAAAGAAATAGGTATTTTACTCCAGGTTTAGGAACATGGACTTGGGTTTTGCCAAATACTACATGTGAGTGTAGAAGCAGTTTTAGGAAATATTAGTACCCTCTAAAGGTTCACAAGATAGCTAAATGGATCTTAAGTTAGAGAGATGGACAATGAAGATTATAAAACCAACTAAAGAAAGGGCCCTACATAATTTGGTTCTGGATCTGTATCATTCTAACTCTGTCAAAGCCTAATGTTTCAAACACTTTATTCCACTTCTTAGAATGTTTCACATACATATGTCCTTTTTTTTTTCTGGGAACCTTAGTTTACCACATGTTTCCATGTGAATTTGTAGTTTGACTTTCTCTTTTATGGCTGATTTATTTGTGTCCTTTACCTGTATTTTCATTTTACACAGGTTTTTCCCCTTATTTTCTTCCTTTTAGCCCTGGAGTACTCACATGCATTCATTTCCCATGCAGTCTTTAACTATTCTCAATCTTTGCTGCCCTTTGTGAATAAGCAGCACACCAGTTTTACTTCTGTGTCCCACTTAGCCTTGTTTGGCCTTTCATTACTGTAATAAACACCATGACCAAAACCAACTTGGGGAGCAAAAGATTTATTTGACTTTCAGATTAAAGGCCATTATCAAGGAAGCCAGGGCAGGAGCTCAAGACAGGAACTTGGAGGCCCAAACTGAAGCAGAGCTCATAGAGGAAAATTGCTTACTGGCTTGCTTCCAGGAACACAGACAGTTATCTTTATTATGTGAACAGGCCATCTACGTAGGAATGACACTACATTAGAGGAACTGGACATACTTAAACCACTTAGCATTTAAGAAGATGCCTCACAGACAGACCAACAGTTCAATCTATTGGAGGCTGATTCTCAGTTGTGATTCCCTATTTACTGGTATGTATAGGTTTGTTTCAAGTTGAGTGAACTGAACCAGTTCCTCCATATGTCCTTGAGTCCCCTCAGTGACTTGGATGCTAGTCTCCCTAAACTGAAGTTTTGCATAGTTTTAATTACCTCCAGCTCAATTACTTCAAGGAATGAGTTAAAGATCAGGTTTACATTTTGTCAGTTTCGAAACATCTGAGACAAAGGGAAGCTGAGCTTCATTTTCAAATACAGAGATGTCTGACCTGGGGCTGGTCAGTAACAGGTTTGTCTCCCAGGTCCTCCCAGCAGCCTCTGTTCTCCTAGGCTAGGTCAGCTTGGCTTATGTCCATTGACATCAATGTTCCCTATGCAACTGTCATAGTAAAGGAATAAGAAGTAAAAGGAAAAACAAAAGGAAGAGAATAAAGGAAGAGGAGAGCAGAAATACCAGTAAGGAAAGTGACAAGACACATTTCTAGAATTTAAATGAACTTGAGTTCAACTCATTAGAAGAGAATTTATGCCCATAGGCTAGCCAACTACCTGTGACTAGAGAGCTCATGAACTTTAGAGCAGAGCCTCCTACTGCCATGTTCTTAACCCCACATAATTTCAAGCTATGTTCTAAATCTTATACCCACATTCTTACAGCAGATAGACACAGTCAGAGTTCCACAACTGACCAAACTGCAGAGCACAAATAATTGATTATGTAGTGTTCCACAAAATCTGATATATCTATTATGTAACCTCTATACCTAAGGCTAAGGGAAATTTGCAGAAGAGAGGTCATAAAGATTGTAAGAGGCAGACGACCAGGACATCTGGTGTAACGTACTGTCTTCTAGTCATAACAAACAAGCTGTGTCCATGAAATCTCAACAACTTGGTTACCCAAACAAGGCCCACGTAAGGACACCACCAATCAAAATGTACATAGAAGTAGAATGAAACAGCAATAATAGTTAAAGTATAGATGTTGTGAATTTTGGGGAATCAGGTGACACAGAGAAGTTGGAAGAGGGAAATGGAGGAATGAAAATGATGTAAATATGTAATAAAAAGGACATTCATCTAAAAACTCATTAAAGGGGTAGAATCTGATGAACAATATTATTTGGTGCTTGAAAACATTAATACCTGATGGCTCTAATGCCAATGAAGGAATGTACCTGCCATTGTGATGCAAAGAGCAAAAGCTCCCTTCTTTCATGTCCATGACACAGGCTACCACCAGAAGTCATGGTCAGGTTATAGGTGGATTATCCAACCTCAAGAAATCTGGATTAAAGTTGTGTCCTCCTACTTCAAATTATTTAATTAAGAAAAAACTCTCAGAGGTATAACTAGCTACTTGGGTTTTAGTTAATTCTAGATGAAATCAAATTGACATAGCCACATTTGTCAATCATGAGCCTAGTGACAGCAGTTATGATTAAATATTTAGAAATATCGGCATATAGTCGTTTGTGTCTATGGTTTTCTTTCCCTTGTTCACACGTGCAATTGTAGAATTCCTGAGAATGCATACCAGTACACAAGGACTGCTTTCTATATACAGACTCATTATGCTTTGTACTGGGAATATGCACACATAAGTCTATATTTCCTAGGATTACTTTTTATTTCACTGATCTTTATTTTCAAACAACAGTAACATTAGCAATTCATATTTGCTAATCTACATATTTGAGTCACATTTTCTTCTAATAAGCAAAAAAACAATGAAAATAAACACATATAGATGTAATCTCTGGGGATTTTACTTTTCAGATTTCCTTTTCTTAGTTTTAAGCCTTGTGAGTTCTTTTCTTGTGTGGGTCTAAATGAACACCAAGGTTTCTGGTTATCATGACTGATAGAAGTTTGTGGAGATAGGAAGTAATGAAAAGTCTGGAATTGAACTCTACAGAGTAAACAATCACCAACATCTTGAGAGTTAATACTCACTTCATCCTGATAGTTTACACTCACAATCATCCTGAGAGTTAACACTCACCTACATCCTGAGAGTTAACACACACAAACATCCTTAGAGTTAATACTCACCATTCTCCTTAGGACACAGAAGATGTTGACATGAGGTTTGTCTGCATTGCTCTTCTTGACTAGAAAATACTAGGACATAATTCATGGCAATAATTAGTGTTTGAACTATGATCATGTGGATGCTGTGAAATGCAGTCAAGCTATCATCACGTTATGGAAAGCACAACTGCTACCACAATGAAGCAGTTGCATAATTGCTTACATTTTGGAAGTAAGATCCCCATGGTTGTCATCAGCACCACACACAAGGCTCCAATCATGCCAGTTACCCCTCTCCATACTGTTGATCTGGCACCTGAAAAGAGAAACAGTAACAATGACTGAGTTTCTAACTTCCAGGAAGGTAGAGAAGGAGCAGCCTGGCTCCAACTCAGGTTAAAAAGATATCCTATAGTTAAGAAAAATTAGGTTCATTCCTATTTATGATTAAACCTCTGTTTTCTCAGGACATGGCTATGCCTCACCTGTAACCATAATGTAAATGGTTCTGTACTGCCTGTTCCAGGAATGTCAATTCTGTCTTTATTTCAAAAAGTTGTTTATAGCCATCTTGCAACCCTAACATTGTCTCAAAAGGTGATATGACCACCGATGGCTACCTTGTTATGACTCCCTATTGTTATGATTTCCTTATTATGTCCATGTTGTAACCATATCTTTGTTTCAGGAGACCTTTAGGACTAATGTGTATACTCATCTAATGCTCCTGTAATCCAATCTATTTTCCCTGCCAAAGCCCTCATTTGGAGGACCTCTACCCCTAAGCTATAAAAACCTTATTTTTTTCTCACATCCAATGCTGATCTCTTAAACCCTTACTTAGGGGGAGGCAGCCTGCTTACACTAATAAATAAGCTTGATTTAATTAATTGTTTGCTTTAATTTAGCCATGAGGATTTGGGTTGGTGGTCTTCCTCCATATTTAGAATCAGCATTAGCAGTTCCCCAGATCAGAACCTCAATCTAAATTCAGAAGCCAGACTCTTCTCTCTTGCCCCCCAGGACTGAAGAATTTCTCCAATAGGAAGAAATATCTCCAAGGAATATCCTTGGAGATGTTCCAAGACCCAGAGGCACAGCTTCAGCTCATCAGACTTCCTGAGCAAATGGCTGCACCAAAAAGAAGAACAAGCACCTTTCTTTCTTTATTACAGAGACAATGGTAATGTAAACTTCAGGGAGTCAAAAATACCATAAGACTTAGATCAACCTCTCACAGGTCAAATGGACTCCAGATTAGAACTCCTTCCAATCAACAGACTATGCTTCCCTGCCTACTGTTTATTTTGAAAGGGGAAGTTCCAAATATTAAAGTTTCATTTAAGTTCTTTAACTTCTGTGGTGGTGACCAAGCCTCTTCTGGGAAAGGAGCATAAGTGTAACATAGTCTGCTTTCCTTATGTCAAGGCCTGAAGAGTTGGATCCCCACATGGCAAGGACCTGTGGAGATATTCATGCAGAATCCCCTGGCCTTTCTTGAGAGAATGCTTGGTTTACTTTTGACTTGCATTTGCATTCTTGGTTTTGCTATCAGAAGTTTTTACCTCCACTTTGTTCAAGACAGATGTTTCCCCAGAATCAGAAAAAGAAAGCTCAGACTATGATCCTTTCTTGTTTGTCTCTGAGGATCATGGGAACAGAATTAGGTCACTACTCCTCTGTTTGTTAATAATGGTGATGTTGTTGAGTCAATACAAGGTGTCTGGGTACATCAGCTAAAATCTGATGTTCTCTTCCTATGGGAACTTAGTTCTAACAACAATTTGTCCACCAAGCTGTTCCAAACAACAGTTAGTTGAGTTAGAAAGTTAGAAAAGTTAGAAAGGTTTTGCTGGATCACTGGATCCAAGATTTAATGAGAATATTCAGAGGGGAGCCAAGCAAAGATGAGAAACTGACTCAGGTTGCTAATTTGCTGAGATCTCTGGGCGTTAAAGGAATTACATCTCCTGATTAAGATAAGAGGAGATGCTAGGTGCCAATAATAAAATCAGAATTTCCTTGGTGTGTAGTCTATCCTCTGTACTGTAACTGCAATTGTTACCAACCATGGCCACTTGGCTATGTATCAAAGTGCTCGGTTAGATATTAACTGCTTTCTTAAGCTATATTTCCTCTTTTTTTGCTACACTTCTTGGGTTAGCAGGAAACCACAGGGATGGAGCAGAAGAAGGAAGGAAAAAGTACAGTGGGCACATTATTACTAAATGTAGGAAGTTCTTAAAGGAGATAGTAAATGAGAAAATGAATGCAAAACCATTTCAGCTGTGAAAAAACAGATGTATAAATAAAAGTGACCTGATTTGTCTTTGTCAGAGTGTGTGACTTTGGTCAAAGTCTTCCTTTGCCTCTTCCACACATTCTCCTTCAGGTTCTGAATTCTGTACAGGCAGGACTCTAGCACTTCTGACCCTAGTCTATATCTGTTTTGGCAGAATTCTCCTCAGCTGGTAGACACTATCCAGAAATCAGCTACAGACTATAAAATGTCCTAAAGGTGTTCTGCATCGTGCCAGTCCCAGTAGTCCTTCAAAACTGGAAATTCCTGGGCTTGGTTAAAGCTGATGTGAACTGCTCCAGTTGATTTGAATTAGCCTTCTTCCAACTTCTCTGTGTCACCTGATTCCCCAAAATTCACAACATCTATACTTTAACTATTATTGCTGTTTCATTCTACTTCTATGTACATTTTGATTGGTGGTGTCCTTACGTGGGCCTTGTTTGGGTAACCAAGTTGTTGAGATTTCATGGACACAGCTTGTTTGTTATGACTAGAAGACAGTACGTTACACCAGATGTCCTGGTCGTCTGCCTCTTACAATCTTTATGACCTCTCTTCTGCAAATTTCCCTTAGCCTTAGGTATAGAGGTTACATAATAGATATATCAGATTTTGTGGAACACTACATAATCAATTATTTGTGCTCTGCAGTTTGGTCAGTTGTGGAACTCTGACTGTGTCTATCTGCTGTAAGAATGTGGGTATAAGATTTAGAACATAGCTTGAAATTATGTGGGGTTAAGAACATGGCAGTAGGAGGCTCTGCTCTAAAGTTCATGAGCTCTCTAGTCACAGGTAGTTGGCTAGCCTATGGGCATAAATTCTCTTCTAATGAGTTGAACTCAAGTTCATTTAAATTCTAGAAATGTGTCTTGTCACTTTCCTTACTGGTATTTCTGCTCTCCTCTTCCTTTATTCTCTTCCTTTTGTTTTTCCTTTTACTTCTTATTCCTTTACTATGACAGTTGCATAGGGAACATTGATGTCAATGGACATAAGCCAAGCTGACCTAGCCTAGGAGAACAGAGGCTGCTGGGAGGACCTGGGAGACAAACCTGTTACTGACCAGCCCCAGGTCAGACATCTATGTATTTGAAAATGAAGCTCAGCTTCCCTTTGTCTCAGATGTTTCGAAACTGACAAAATGTAAACCTGATCTTTAACTCATTCCTTGAAGTATTTCTTCAGCTGGGTTAGCTAACCAATTGCTTCTTATGAACCCCCAATTTACTGTAATCCCCTCCTGGCCTTTGGCTAATATTCAAGTCTTTCTGGATCCTCACAAAAGAACCCTAACTTGATCAGGAAGTACTTTCAGAAGAAAATATGTCAGCCTTTATCATCAACAAAGGGCTGGAATATTAGGTTCAAGGAAACCCTATTGGAAAAACCTATTGGCATTCCAAGATTATATTGACTTAAAATATTTGATCTATGTATCCTAGCCAAACAGGTGTAATTTATAAATGAGTAATACATCTTTTGCATTGTAAAATTTACTTTCCCCCAGATACATACTGCTAAGACTTTATCATGGATTTCACAGGGGCACATAAGACAAGGGGGAGTGGAGAACCAGTCTGTATCCATCTTAGTCTTAAAAGACATTTTATAGTAAAGACAAACTAGGTTTATTCCTGTTTATGATTAAACCTCTGTTTTTCAAGTATTTCACTACCTGTAGTCTTAACCACAAATGGTTCTATACTGCCTGTTCTAGGAATTGAATTCATATGTCTGTTTTAAAGATTGGTTTATAAACATCCTGCAGCTGTAGCTGTATTTCAAAATGTTATGACCACATATGATGGCTTTGTTTTGAGTACCTGTTGTTACGATTAGCTTGTTAGGTCCACCTTGCATTCATGTTTACCTTTTAGGAGTACATTAGGAATAACTTGTAGACTTAGGTTCTGCTTTTGTAACCCTGACTAGTTTGAATGCCAAATCCTCCATTTGGGCTTCCTCCACCTCTGAGCTATAAAAACCTTGCCTTTTCTCATCCAATGTTAACATCTCTAACCCCACCTTAGAGTGAGGCAGCCTGTGTACATTAACAAAATGAAAATGCTTTCATTAATTTGGCCATGATGATTTGGGTTCTTTCTCTTCTCATCTTTGGAGTCATCAGTTTCTTAACTCCAGTTTCTTTGAGGACAAATTCTCCTTGTTTATTACTAAGAGACATTCAAATTCTATGTGTCATCTGTCTTTTACTGGGTAAATCATCTGTGATGAATGTCTTTCTAAAGGTGTTAGCAGTTAATCACTTGGGGAAACATTGAAATATTTTGTAATGGACCCAGGTGGTAGCCTTCAGTACAAGTCTCATAATCTGAGTTCCATCCTCTGTACCCATGGATAAAGCCTGTGGTATGCATATGTATTAATACCTGTTATCAGTGAGGTTCATATGCATCTATACCTGCTACCACAGCAAGTGGAGACAGGATTTGTAGATGGAAGCTCACAGGCTAGTTAGCTGTGGGGAGGCTGCAAAAACTAAGAGGAACCTGCCTCAAAGCAAGGTGCAATAGAACAGATTTGAGCTGTGAACGTATATTCTCTTCTCTCTCTCTCTCTCTTTCCTCTCTCTCTCTCTCTCTCTCTCTCTCTCTCTCTCTCTCTCTCTCTCTCTCTCTCTCCACCCTCACTCATCTATAAAAAAAGAAAAAAAGAAAGTAATTTTTAAAAATTACATTTAACTTCCTAATTTTAGTCTGCTATCTGGTTAAATATGATGAAACTTTTATTTCCAAAATATTATGAAAATTATTTTTCTACAATCTGTCATTCCCGCTACACTAAAGTATGATATTTCTTTCAATCCAGTGGATATTTTTCCTTCATTTCTTTGGTCTGTTGCATGTTCAGAGTAGTTCCACTGTGACTGAAATAGATAGCACTGAATAAAGCTGGCGTCAATAGTTATTTCAAGATAGCAAAGAATGAAGCCAGGCATGGTCGTTCACACCTGTAATCCAACCATTTTAGAAGGCTAAGGCAAGAGGCTAAAGAAAGTTTTGTGTTCAAGGCTCGTCTGGTCCATATTATAAATCAATGTTTTATAGATATGGGAACAAAGGGAAAAAGGAAATGAAATGGAAATTTAAAAACAGCATTCAAGCTCTGTTCCGGTGGACTGCACTGAAGAGACAGGTACCCAGGCTCTTCCCAATATAACATCGCTTGGGACACGGCCTGTTGGGGCTTCCGCCTGCGCCCAAGAATGGGACAGCGCTGTGGTCATCTGGGTGCCAGATCTGCCGGCCATCGCCTCTGCAGGGTGACCAGCGCCACGGAGGGAGTGCAGAGTGCACTCCGCCATCTTTGCTCCAGTGGCCGGGAAGTTGGGACTGCCAGGCTCTAAGACAGACAGGCATAATATCGCTTGGGTCTCAGGCGGATTGTGTGTATGTGGCTCCCAAGAGCTGGGCAGATCTGCAGTAACCAGCGTGCTAGCTCTGCTGTGGGACTTCTGCCTAGCAGAGGGACGCCACTCCCCCCCCCACTCTAGGAGAGATCACACACCCCTGCACAGGGCAGGAGCCTACCAGCCTCCCTTTGGCGACCTCTGCTCCAGGAACCCACTATGCTGAGCCTTTGGATGTGCAAGGACTCCCCAATATAACATCACTTGGGGCAAGGCACATCAGGGCTCCAAAGTCACTCAGGAGCAGGGCAGGCCCCAGAAATCTGTGCCAGGGGAATCCTGGTAAACCAGGGGAAGCAGAAATAGCTTTGCAGGCTTACAGGAGGTCCAACCAACAGCCAGTGACAGCAGGACCAACTAACATCAGAGGTAACCAGATGGCAAAAGGCAAACGTAGGAACGTTACTAACAGAAATCAAAGTAATATGGCACCATCCGAACCCAACTCTCCAACAGCAGCAAGTCCTGGATACCCCACCACACCCGAATGACAAGATCTGGATTTAAAATCACTTCTCATGATGCTATTAGAGGATCACAAGAAGGACACAAATAAATCTAATAAAGAATTACAGGAGACCATGAATCAACGGTTAGAAGCCCTTACAAAGGAAACACAAAAATCACGTAGAGAAATGCAGGAGAACATGGATCAAAAGATGGAGGCGCACAAGGAGACAATACAAAAATCACTTAACGAGATGAATCAACGGGTAGATGCACTCACAAAGGAATCACAAAAATTGCATAAAGAAATGCAGAAGAATATGGGTCAACAGACAGATGCCCATAAGGAGGCAACACAAAAATTGCTTAAAGAAATGAATCAACGGTTAGATGCCTTTACAAAGGAAACACTAGAACTGCTTAAAGAAATGCAGGAGACGATGGATCAACAGATGGATTCCCATGAGGAGGAAACACAAAAATCGCTCAGAGAAATGCAGGAGAACGTGGGTCAACAGGCAGAAATCCTGAAAGAGGTAATGCAAAAATACCTTAAAGAAATACAGGAAAATACAAACAAACAAGTGAAGGGTCTCAGCAAATCCATCCAGGAACTAAAAAAGGAAGTAGAAACAACTAAGAATTCACAAAGGGAGACAACTTTGGAGATAGAAAACCTTGGGAAGAAATCAGGACTCATAGATGCAAACATAAACAATAGAATACACGAGATGGAAGAAAGAATCTCAGGTGCTGAAGATTCCATAGAAAGCATCGACTCAACAGTCAAAAAAAATGCAAAATGCAAAAAACGTGTAACCCAAAACATCCAGGAATTCCAGGACACAATGAGAAGACCAAACCTAAGGATTATAGGTATAGATGAGAGTGAAGATTTGCAACTTAAAGGGCCAGTAAACATCTTCAACAAAATTATGGAGGAAAACTTCCCTAACCTAAAGAGAGAGATGCCGATGAACATACAAGAAGCCTACAGAACTCCAAACAGACTGGACCAGAACAGAAATACCTCCCGTCACATAATAATCAAAACACCAAATGTACTAAACAAAGAAAGAATACTAAAAGCAGTAAGAGAAAAGGGCCAAGTAACATACAAAGGAAGACCTAACCGAATCACATCAGACTTCTCACCAGAGACTATGAAAGCCAGAAGATCCTGGGCAGATCTTATGCAGACAATAAGAGAGCACAAATGTCAGCCTAGACTACTATACCCTGCAAAACTCTCAATCACCATAGATGGAGAGACCAAGATATTCCATGATAAAACCAAATTTTCACAATAGCTTTCCAGAAATCCAGCCCTGCAACGGATAATAGGTGGAAACCTCCAATACAGGGAGAGAAACAACACCCTGGAAAAAATGAGATAATAACCTTCTTGAATCAAACCCAAAAGTAGATAACCACTCAAACATAAAGATAGCGTCAAGAATGGCAGATGGCAATAATCACTATTCCTTAATCTCTCTTAATATCAATGTTCTCAATTCCCCAATAAAAAGACATAAACTAACAGACTGGATATGTAAACAGGACCCAGCATTTTGCTGCCTGCAGGAAACGTATCTCAGTGTTAAAGACAAACACTACCTCAGAGTAAAAGGCTGAAAAACAATCTTACAAGCAAATGGCCCCAAGAAACGAGGTGGAGTAGCCATCCTAATATCAGATAAAATTGATTTTCAACCTAAAGTCATCAAAAAAGTCATAGAAGGACACTACATACTGATCAAGGGAAAAATCCACCATCAAGAACTCTCAATTCTGAATATCTATGCTCCAAATGCAAGGGCACCCTCATTCGTAAAAGAAACTTTACTAAAGCTCAAAGCACACATCGCACCTCACACAATAATAGTGGGTGACTTCAACACCCCGCTCTCTGAAATGGATCGTTCAGTAAGGCAGAAACTAAACAGGGACACAGTGAATCTAATTGAAGCCTTGGACCAAATGGAACTAACAGATATATATAGAACATTTCATCCTAGAGCTAAAGAATACACCTTCTTCTCAGCACCTCATGGTACCTTCTCCAAAATTGACCATATAATTGGTCACAAATCAAACCTCAAAGGATATAAGAAGATAGAACTAATCCTATGCCTCCTATCAGATCACTATGGAATAAGGGTGGTCTTCAATGGCAACAAAAACAAAAGAAAACCCCCGTACACATGGAGGCTGAACAATGCTCTACTCAATGATAACTTGGTCAAGGTGGAAATAAAGAAAGAAATCAAAGACTTTTTGAAAGTTAATGAAAATGAAGGCACAACATACCCTAATTTATGGGACACAATGAAAGCAGTGCTAAGAGGAAAATTCATAGCCCTGAGTGCTGCCAAAAAGAAACGGGACACAGCATACACTAACAGCTTAATGGCACACCTGAAAGCCCTGGAACAAAAAGAAGCAAATACACCAAAGAGGAGGAGAAGGCAGGAAATCATCAAACTCAGGGCTGAAATCAATCAAGTAGAAACAAATAAAACCATACAAAGAATCAACAAAACGAGGAGTTGGTTCTTTGAGAAAATCAACAAGATAGATAAGCCCTTAGCCAGACTAACCAGAGGGCACAGAGACAGTATCCAAATTAATAAAATCAGAAACGAAAAGGGGGAGATAACAAGAGAAACTGAGGAAATTCAAAAAATCATCAGATCCTACTACAAAAACCTGTATTCAACACAACTAGAAAATCTTGAGGAAATGGACAATTTCCTTGACAGATACCAAGTACCAAAATTAAATCAGGATCAAATAGACCATCTAAACCATCCTATAAGCCCTGAAGAAATAGAAGTTGTCATTGGAAGTCTTCCAACCAAAAAAAGCACAGGTCCAGATGGTTTTAGTGCAGAATTCTATCAGACCTTCAAAGAAGACCTAACACCAATACTCTTCAAACTGTTCCACAAAATAGAAACAGAAGGAATAGTACCCAACTCGTTCTATGAAGCCACAATTACACTAATACCAAAAGCACACAAAGATCCGACAAAGAAAGAGAATCTCAGGCCAATCTCTCTTATGAATATCGATGCAAAAATACTCAATAAAATTCTTGCCAACCGAATCCAAGAACACATCAAAATGATCATTCACTACGATCAAGTAGGCTTCATCCCAGGGATGCAGGGATGGTTCAATATAAGGAAACCCATCAATGTAATCCACTATATAAACAATCTCAAAGAAAAAAACCACATGGTCATCTCATTAGATGCTGAGAAAGCATTTGACAAAATTCAGCATCCTTTCATGCTAAAGGTCTTGGGAAGATCAGGAATTCAAGGCCCATATCTAAACATAGTAAAAGCAATTTACAGCAAATCGGTAGCCAGCATCAATCTAAATGGAGAGAAACTTGAAGCAATCCCACTAAAATCAGGTACTAGACAAGGCTGCCCTCTCTCTCCATATCTTTTCAATATAGTACTTGAAGTTCTAGCTAGAGGAATTAGACAACAAAAAGAGGTCAAAGGGATACAAATTGGAAAGGAAGAAGTCAAACTATCACTATTTGCAGACGATATAATAGTATACTTAAGCGACCCAAAGAACTCCACCAGAGAACTCCTACAGCTGATAAACGACTTCAGCAAAGTGGCCGGATATAAAATCAACTCAAGCAAGTCAGTAGCCTTCCTATACTCAAAGGATAAGCAGGCTGAGAAAGAAGTAAGAGAAATGATACCCTTCACGATAGCCACAAACCATATAAAGTATCTTGGCGTAACTCTAACCAAACAAGTGAAAGATCTGTATGACAAGAACTTCAAGTCTCTGAAGAAAGAAATTGAAGAAGACCTCAGAAGATGGAAAAATCTGCCATGCTCATGGATTGGCAGGATTAATATAGTAAAAATGAGCATCTTACCAAAAGTAATATACAGATTCAATGCAATCCCCATCAAAATCCCAACTCAATTCTTCATAGAGTTAGAAAGAGCAATTCAAAAATTCATCTGGAATAACAGAAAACTCAGAATAGCTAAAAGTATTCTCAAGAGTAAAAGAACCTCTGGGGGAATCAGTATCCCAGACCTCAAGCTGTACTACAGAGCAATAGTGTTAAAAACCGCATGGTATTGGTACAGTGACAGGCATGTAGATCAATGGAACAGAATTGAAGACCCAGAAATGAATCCACACTCCTATGGTCACTTGATCTTTGACAAAGGAGCTAAAACCATCCAGTGGAAAAAAGATAGCCTTTTCAACAAATGGTGCTGGCTCAACTGGAGGTCAACATGCAGAAGAATGCAAATTGAGCCATTCTTATCTCCTTGCACTAAGCTCAATTCCAAGTGTATCAAGGATCTCCACATAAAACCAGACACACTGAAACTAATAGAAAGGAAACTAGGGAAGAACCTTGAACATATGGGTACAGGGGAGAATTTCCTGAATAGAACTCCAATAGCTTATGCTCTAAGATCAAGAATTGACAAATGGAGGAGTGTTCCTCTTTCTCCACATCCTCGCCAACAACTGAGAACACTCCTCCACTGCTGGTGGAATTGCAAGCTGGTACAACCACTCTGGAAAGCAGTCTGGCGGTTCCTCAGAAAACTGGGCATGACACTCCCGGAGGATCCGGCTATACCACTCCTGGGCATATACCCAAAGGCTTTACCTGTATGCAATAAGGACACATGCTCCACTATGTTCATAGCAGCCTTATTTATAATAGCCAGAAGCTGGAAAGAACCCAGATGTCCCTCAACGGAGGAATGGATTCAGAAGATGTGGTATATCTACACAATGGAATACTACTCTGCAATTAAAAACAATGAATTCACGAAATTCCTAGGCAAATGGTCAGATCTTGAAAATATCATCCTTAGTGAGGTAATCCAATCACAAAAGAACACACATGGTATGCAGTCATTGATAAGGGGATATTGACCCAGAATCTCGGAATACCCTAGACACAATCCGCATATCAATAGATTTCTAAGAAGATGGAAGGAGAGACCCCTGGTCCTGGAAAGACTGGATGTAGGGGAATGCCAGGACAGAGTAAGGAGAGGGGGTTGAATGGAGAAAAGAGGGAGGGAAGGGGGCTTATGGGACTTTCGGGGAGGGAGGAAACGGGAAAGGGGAAATGATTTGGAATGTAAATTAAAAAAAAATAAATAATTAAAAGAAAAAAAAATAATTGACAAATGGGACCTCATTAAATTACAAAGTTTTTGCAAGGCAAAAGACAAAGTGGCAACCAACTAACTGGGAAATGATCTTTACCAACCTTACATCCGACAGAGGGCTAATATCCAATATATACAAAGAACTCAAGAAGTTAAACTCCAGAAAGGCAAGTAACCCTATTAAAAAATGGGGTACAGAGCTAAACAAAGAGTTCTCACCTGAAGAATATCTAATGGCTGAGAAGCACCTAAAGAGATGTTCATCATCCTTAGTCATTAGGGAAATGCAAATCAAAACAACCCTGAGATTCCATCTCACACCAGTCAGGATGGCTAAGGTCAAAAACACAGGAGACAGCAGTTGTTGGCGAGGATGTGGAGAAAGAGGAACACTCCTCTACTGCTGGTGGAATTGCAAGCTGGTACAACCACTCTGGAAAGCAGTCTGGCGGTTCCTCAGAAAACTGGGCATGACACTCCCGGAGGATCCGGCTATACCACTCCTGGGCATATACCCAGAGGCTTTACCTGCATGCAATAAGGACACATGCTCCACTATGTTCATAGCAGCCTTATTTATAATAGCCAGAAGCTGGAAAGAACCCAGATGTCCCTCAACGGAGGAATGGATTCAGAAGATGTGATATATCTACACAATGGAATACTACTCTGCAATTAAAAACAATGAATTCACAAAATTCCTAGGCAAATGGTCAGAACTTGAAAATATCATCCTTAGTGAGGTAACCCAATCACAAAAGAACACACATGTTATGCAGTCACTGATAAGGGGATATTAACCCAGAATCTAGGAATACCCTAGACACAATTCACATATCAATAGATTTCTAAGAAGATGGAAGGAGAGACCCCTGGTCCTGGAAAGACTGGATGTAGGGGAATGCCAGGACAGAGAAAGGAGAGGGGGTTGAATGGAGAAAAGAGGGAGGGAAGGGGGCTTATGGGACTTTCGGGGAGGGAGGAAATGGGAAAGGGGAAATGATTTGGAATGTAGATAAAAAAAAAGTTAGAAAATAAAAAAAAACAACAGCATTCAAATGTGTATATAGTTATTAAACACAATCAAATTCTGTTAGATACTGCTTCTGTGATACTTGAGAGAAATGTATTAAAAGATAATTTATTCTACTACAGTGTTGTGGACTAGCTAAGGGGGTAGGGTGTCTTTAAAAGACATATAGTTAACATATTTTGACCAATTTAGAGTAGTTATGTTTCCCTTCCTTTCATTCTGTTTCTTTTGCTATGATAAAATACCCTGGAAGGAATCAAAGGGGCCTGTTCAATTGACAATTCCCATTGACAGTCCATCAGAGCAGTGAGAACAGCAGGAGCTAGAAGCAGCTTGTCACTTGCACAGTCAAAAACAGGGAGAAATGAACACCCTCATGCTTACTGCTCACCTAGCTTTTACTGCTCTTACACAGTTCAGGGCCCCAAACCCCAGAATGCTGCCTCCCACTTGCAGGCAACCTTCCCACATCAGTTGGAGCATGGAGATACCTGCTGTAGACATGCTCACAGGCCAAACTGATTTAGATAGTCCCTTAGCAAGAGTCTTCCCAGGGGATTCTGTGTTGCATCATATTGACAACTAAAATAGTTGTGACAGGTATCGAGAGTCGTAATCGAAACCCTAGTGTCAAGATCGATCAGTTGCAGAAAGGACACAACACTGTACCTTGTCTTTTTCTTCTGACAGCTTGTTTTCTGGGCCCGGGCTAAAGTGTTCTGTGGAATGTCAGCTCCTCATACTTTACTTGCTCTTCACTTAGCACTCCAGGGCTCTGCTTGGCTGTAGGTGTTCTGTGTTTCCGTGGAGCCTTGCACGTCTTAATCTGTTTGTATGTAACATCTTGCTTGTTTGTTGTATATTCACGATATTTACTGTGAGGCATTTCGTCCTGCTTCACTTCAGTCTTGGTAGCTTGGTGCTCTTGCTCTGGAGTATTTCTGCCACATAGAATCACATGCACATTGCATTGTTGAGCCATCTCTAAGCCTTAGCCCTTGTTAGGAATATTTGCTTATGAAATTGTTGGGAAAAATGGAGGAAATGAAAGTACAAATCCCTCTATGAGCATAATATTTTTACTGATTCGGAAGAAGGATTCTATCCTCCCTTAAAAAGCTCAAACCCACTCTTCCTCTCTGAGTCCATTTTTAAGGGTTTGGACCTGGGATTTCATACTGAGAAGATTCCTTCTCAGCATTCTGTGTTTATTCCATAAAAATGGATAAAATAGAACTCTATTAAAGAACAATTTGAAATTTAAACTGAAGCCAATTTAAAATCAGGTATCTATAAAATGTATTAATGAAATAAAGTACTATTTGGTGGAGTAAAATATTCAGATTATGAAAGTAGATTTAACTCAGAAACTTAACAAATTCTGCATTAGTAAGAAGCCTACCAGTCTCCTTACATAAGATCAGTTTCTATCTAAGCAGTTCACAATTATTTCAAATATTTACACACACACACACAGACACACACACATGAGACAGAGAGAGAGAGAGAGAGAGAGAGAGAGAGAGAGAGAGAGAGAGAGAGAGAGAGAGAGAGAATGAGATCCAAACATATGGGTCATCAAATTAGTGAAACAGGATCTATGAAGTGTGAACAAGAAAGGGAAATAAAGAGGCATTCACAAAATCCAATAGAAACACAGAATTGCAAATAGAAATAAATTCATGCAAATTAAAGGAATAGTGACCACCCCAAAGAACTATAAGTATTTTAATCAAATGATATTTTCTTTTTTAGATGGAATCTCTCTACTTAGTCCTGGCCATCCTGGTTCTTGTATTGTGAACCAGCAGACGGGGGGTTCTCTGCATTTAGCCTTGGCTATCTATCCTAGTACTTACAATATATAAACCAGTGGACAGGGCTCTTTATTTAGCCTGGGTTATCTATCCTAGTTCCTTCTATATAAACCAGCAGACAAGGTCTCTCGACCAAGCCCTGGCTGGCTATCCTGGTGCTTAGTATGTGAACCAGAGATGTGGTTCCTGCACTTAGCCTTGGCTATGTATCCTAGTATTTACTACTTAAACTGAAGACAGGGAATCTTCACTTAGCCCGGGATATTGCAGTAGTCACTAAACTAACAGATTAGACTCTTTGTTGGGCATTGGTGAGCTTAGCTCAACGCCCCCAGCTGAGCTGTCTGCACAGGTTTCCTGAGAGCGGAACGTCCTGCGGCTTAGCTTGATTTCTGTCTTCCCGCCCGGTGTGGTAGGGACTTGCCAGGTGCCTGACCTATGACTATGATTGTTTTTTCTCTGTTGTTTTTCACCCGGCCTCTAGTATATATTGCTGGTCCCTCAGTAAAGCTTTGGCATTCTCCTCACCAGAATGACCCGAGTCTGTGTTTTCTGTTAATTCCCCAGGCCTTCAACTCTTAACTCACAACCCCCAGACCTTTGCTCAAATGCTGGAGTTAAAACAGTGTGCCAGTATACCCAGCTCAGCTGATGATTTTTAAGCAAGTAAGTAATAAAAATTATATATAGTTGCTTATCCACATATTAAACAAACTGCCAACTGTTGAATTTCAATTTGAATATTTTAGTGTACATAAATGTTAAACATGAGTTTAAGTTATGTAAACAAGGTTTTGTCATCGTTGTATTTTACTTAATAAATATAGAGAGAAGCTGAATGAGCATATAGTGATTGTTAAAAATTAAAGGACATTGAGAGCTAGTTTAGAGTTTCTAGCAGGGGAGCACAGTTAGTCATATACATGTATCCTTGGGGGATTCTCAGAGACTGAGCCACTAACTAATGAACGTACATGGGCTAGACTGAGACCCAGAGAACATGTGTAGCAGATATACAGTTCAGGCTTCATATAGATCTCCCAACAACTGGAGCAGTGGCTATCCCTAAAGCTGTTGCCTGTCTGTGGAATTACCCTAATTGGGCTGCCTTATTTGGCCTCAGTGGGAAGAGAATGTGCCTATCCCTGCAGAGACTTAACGAGCCAGGATATGGGGGGGGCACCCTCTCAGAGGAGAAGGGGAGGGAGGATGGGAGGAGAGATAGTATGTTGGAGGAGGACTGAGATGAGTAGCAGCAATCAGGATGTATAATGAATAAATAAATAAACTAATAAATAAATAAATAAGTAAACCAAAGCTCCTGAGTAAGGAGATGAGTAGGTTACAGTATCTGAGACACTGGAGTAGCAGCAGGTGGACCACTGATTCTAATAGATGTTCTTGACAAGCACAAAAAATCATGTGGTTGCAATATGCTGTGTGTTCAGGTTTATGTGGGAAATTTGAAAGGTTTGTACCTCACTTGAAATTAAAGCACATCTTTAAAAAGCTGCTTAAAGATAGAGTTTGAATATTTTAGAATGGTGCAAAACGCCTTGATGTGCTAGGATTTTTGATAATGATGATTTTTCCTGGGAATCATTTTATGAAAATCCAAAACTGAAGTAAATGTTCTTAAGATGGAGAATTTTTACATTTTCATTTTTTTTCTAAAAGTTGGTCATATTCATGTATTCACCAACACATATAACCGTCATGTCAAAGACTTGGTAAAGTATTAAGAATGCTGTTTCACAGCCAATCAAAGTGCATAGCCCCACTAGATACATTAGCAAACACTCCCATAGCTAAGGCTCAGGAACAGTGTGAAGAAGCCTGCTTGTTTTTACCTGAGAAACAGAAAGAGGGTGGATCCAGATAGGAGTGGATGTGGTTAGGAGATGGGGAACTGTAATTTGGATATATTATGTTACAAAAAAATCCTTATTTTCAGCAAAAGGATAAAAAAGAAAATTACCATTCAGATCAGATGATTGAATGTCTGAGAACTGTATATGTAACTAAACAAATGAATATAATTAGAAAAGTAAAAACACCAAACTAATTCCAGCAAAAAATGATGACTTTAGATACACACACGAGGAAAATATTAGATAAGTAGATGGAGCTATAACTACATAGATTCACATGGAAAGATTTCACCATTAGTCACAGATATACAAACAATTAATTACATGTCATTTTCCCTTATCAAACCAGTCAAGACTTACAAACTAGATATAAAGGTACAAATCAGACAATAGGGCACAGGCTAACACACACACACACACACATATACACACAAGATAAATTATTTTATCTACTTGTCAGGAAAGGAATTATTTTTCACTAAGTATAAAAAACAAAACGACATTCCCACCTGCTCAGCAAACACCTGAAGGTAGTGACCAAACAGAAACATATTAATTCACTTTGAGAGAGGTTATGCAGTTGGCAAAATAAAAAATATAATTAAAAAATCATACAGAAAGGATAGCTAGATTCACTTTACACTATTGCATATAAAATAGAGACTGGTTTACAAAAGTTTGTGGCTTCTTAAAACATCAAATACATCTCCCATAGGATGTATTTTGATTCTCAGCTAATATTTCAGTAGTTTTGTTGAAATGTAAATTAGAATCCAAGAATGGCACATGCTCATAGCTTGAAAGAAATGCATGAGTTAAGGCAATGTACCCACCCAGAGGAATTCATCCTAGAGGGGCCGTCTGATAGCTCTATCAAAGAATCTAAGAACTAAACAATGCCCCAGTGTTTCACTGGATGAATAAACCTGGACAATCGATGATGTGGTCCCAAATGTCCAGGAGAATTCTAAGTCGCAACACCTTTTAAATACTCAATATTTGTGAATTAGACTGTGGGAAGGAAGAAAGGAAGTGTTCTTTTACTGCTGATTTATTATAGCACTGCCCCCACCAGATACCTTCCAGGAAGAGAATACGTGAGCTTAGCATGCTACTGAGTTTACTTTGAAAAGCATTTCACACATTGTAATTTATCTCTTTTTAAAATGTCTGACGAAATGTTACATGTAAAAGAATTGAATAGGAATAAATCAAAGAAAAACTTATAAGCTGGGATTACATGGATGTTGAGTTCCACCAGATAAATAATGGGTTGTTATTACAACCCATTTTATACCCTTTTATACCCTTTTAAATAAGTAATAAATTTTTTGGTAGAAAATTACGTAGTGACTCTTGTGCTTTACATTAAAACGTGATGATAGTATGATCTGATATAATAATTTTATAATTTAAAATAAAGTAAAGAATTTGAGTTAAGAAAAATGTGAATAAATCCAAGCTCAGTGTCACAAGCCTTGAAAACCCACATAGCTGGGAAGCTCTATTCCCATGGATGGCAAGTTCAAAACTTTCCTGAGTTACCAAAGGAACTCAAGACCAGACTGAGCAACTCAGTGAGACCATCTCAAGGCTTTTAAGAAGTAAAGAAAGCTGGGGATGTAGCGCTACACAGAGTGTTTGTCTTCCATGAGCTAGGCCCTTGTTTCCAGATCATCTTTGCTCAAACTTCAAGTGTCATTGTTCTTTATTTAAGGATAGACACATATAACCGCCTGCCTCTTCTCCCTCTGCTTCTTCACCCTCACTGGGACACACCCAGAGACTCTAGCTGGATGTAATGTTTGCACTTTTCATCCATCAAAATGTTGAATGACATGAGTTCTACTTCTTTAAGCACTGCCTAATATCAGAATAGACTGCGACACATTAACAAATGAGGGTGACCTGCACAGTGACTTTGTGAACTTTTACTTAGTGTAGTTGAAGAAGTTATAAGATCCATCTGTCAAAGCATTATGCTGTAACCTCAACTCTCTAATGTCGTTAATATTCTCCTATAAGTTTTTCAATGGGTTTACCCAGTTTTAATAATTTAAAAGGAACTATCCAAAAGTATTTCCTTTTAAATTAACAGACCAGTATAGATTCTCTGAATAATATTCAGGAATATGTCTAGAAAATGACCCCAGTTTTCCATAGTCTCTATATAGGAGCACATAATGTATGATTCTGGAAACGTCTCATGGTACAGATCAATAGGTCACATCTTTTTTAGTGCTAAGTGTGTTTCCATCATACAACCGTTTCACAAGCTGTTTATCCATTCATTTGCCTGTTGTTTGTAAGGTTATTTTCAGTATGAATTAGTACAAAGAAAACAAGTAGTCTACTGTGTATATATTGCATTACACATACCTACTTCCTTTTGGGAAGTGAACATCTAGGCCAGGATAGAAGAATCCTATGGGAGATGTATTTGATGTTTTAAGAAGTCACAAAGCTTTCGTAAACTAGTACCATTTATATTCTATAGACATCTACAAAGTTCACCACTTCTACCACGTGCCAATCATTTTCGAGATTGAGTGTTCATACTTTAGACTTCCGGTGTAGTGCTAACTCATTGTCATTTTATCCTGCATTTTCTTTTTCAATTTTATTTTATTTTTGTGCATGTACACACATGCATTTATGATGGTTTCATGTGGATACATATGCCACAATGGGTATGTAGTGCTTGGAAGACAACACTGTGGGGTCATTTCTTTCCTCTAATAGTCTAGGTGGATAATCTGGACCTTGAACCCATGTCAGGCTTGCCTGCCAAATGTTTTTATCTTCCGAGCCACCTCACTGGCTCCTAGAACACATTTTTCTTTTTCTTTTTCTTTTCTTTTCTTTCTTTTTTTTTATTGAATATAATCTTCATTTACATTTCAAATCCTAAAACCTTTCCTGGTTTCACCCCTCCCTGAAAACTCCCAACCCCTTCTCCTACCACCTGCCTCTAAGTATATGCCCCTCCATCCGACCCACTCCCACCTCCCCCCAACCCCATTTGATTTCCCTTTGTTGGGGAATCTATTGAGCCTTCACCAGATGAAGGACTACTCCTCCCACTGATACCCAACAGGGCATTCCTCTGTCACATTTTTGACTGGAACCATGTGTACCCCTTGGTTGATGGTTTAGTCCCTGGGAGTCCTGGGGCGTCTGGGTGGCCAACATCCTTGTTCTTCCCATGGGGCTATAAACCCCTTCAGCTCCTCCAGACCACCCTCCAACTCCGCTACTGGGGTCCCCACGCCCAGTCCAGTGGTTGGATGCTAGCATCTGCCTCTGTATGTTTAAGGCTCTGATAGGGCCACTCTGGAGAAAACCATGACATGCTCCTTTTGGTATGCACTTCTTGTTGTCCATAATAGTGTCTAGTGTCAGGGTTTGGTGACTGTTTATAGGATGAATGCCTGGTAGGGCAGTCTCTGGGGTCCTTGTCTTCAGTCTCTGCTCCACACTTTGTCTCCTTTATTGCTCCTGAGAGTGTTTTGTTCATTTTCTCAGAGGTACCAAAGCACCCCTATTTCAGTCCTCCTCCTTCTTGAGCTTCCTGTAGTCTGTGAATTGTAACTTGTTTATTTTGAGCTTTTGGGGTAACATCCACTTATCAGTGCATACCAGGTGTTTTCTTTTGTGAGTGGGTTACCTTGATCAGGATGACACTTTCTAGTTCCATCCATTTGCCTAAGAATTTCATGAATTCATTGTTTTTAATAGCTGAATAATACTCCATTGTGTATATATACCACAATTTCTGTATCCATTCTTCTGTTGAAGGACATCTGGGTTCTTTCCAGCTTCTGGCTATTATAAATAAGACTGCTATGAACATAGTGGAGCAAGTCTACTTATTGCATGTTGGAGCATCTTCTGGGTATATGTTCAGGAGTGGTATAGCTGGGTCCTCAGGTAGTACTATGTCTTATTTTCTGAGGAACCACCAAACTGATTTTGAGAGCAGTTTTACCAGCTTGCAATCCCACCAACAATGGAGAAATGTTCCTCTTTCCCCACATCTGCTCCAGCATCTGCTGTCCGCTGAGTTTTTCATCTTAGCCATTCTGACTGGTGTGAGGTGGAATCTCAGTGCTGTTTTGATTTGCATTTCCCTGATAACTAAGGATACTGAACATTTCTTTAGGTGCTTCAGAGCCATTCAAGTTTCCTCAGTTGAGAATTCCCTGTTTAACTCTATATCCCATTTTTTAATAGGGTTATTTGACTCTCTGGTGTCTAACTTCTTGAGTTCTTTGTGTACATTGGATATTTGTCCTCTTTTGGATGTAGGGTTGGTAGAGATCTTTTCCCAATTTGTTGGTTGCTGTTTTGTCCTATTGACAGTGTCTTTTGCCTTACCGAAGCTTTGCAGTTTTATGAGGTCCCATTTGTCGATTCTTGTTCTTAGAGCATAAGCCATTGGTGTTCTATGGCTTCAAGAAAATTTCCTCTGTGCCCATGTGTTCAAGATTATTCCCCACTTTCTCCTCTATAAGCTTCATTGTGTCTGTTTTATGTGTAGATCCTTGATCCACTTGGACTTGAGCTTTGTACAATGGTTCGATTTGCATTTTTCTGCATGCTGACCTCCAATTGATCCAGCACCATTTGTTAAAAATGCTGTCTTTTATCCACTGGATGTTTTTAGCTCCTTTGTCAAATATCAAGTGACTGTAGGTGTGTGAGTTCTTTTCTGGATCTTCAATTCTATTCCATTGATCTTCCTGCCTGTCTCTGTACCAATACCAAACAGTTTTTATCACTATTGCTCTGTAGTAGAGCTTGAGGTCAGGGATGGTGATTCCCTCAGGAGATCTTTTGTTGTGGAGAATAGTTTTTTTTTTTTTAAATTTATTTATTCCAGATGAGTTTGAGAAGTGCTCTTTCTGTTTCTATGAAGAATTGATTTGGGATTTTGATGGGGATTGCATTGAATCTGTAGATTGCTTTCAGCAAGATGGCCATTTTTACTATATTAATCCTGCCAATCCATGAGCATGGGAGATCTTTCCATCTTCTGAGCTCTTCTTTGATTTCTTTCTTCAGAGACTTGAAGTTCTTGTCATACAGATCTTTCACTTGCTTCGCTAGAGTCACATCAAGGTATGTAATATTTTTTGTGACTATAGTGAAGGGTGTCATTTCCCTAATTTCTTTCTCAGCTTGTTTATCCTTTGAGTAGAGGAAGGCTACTGATTTGTTTGAGTTAATTTTATATTTAGTGACTTTGCTGAAGTTGTTTATCAGCTGTAAGAGTTCTCTGGTGGAAGTTTTGGGGTCACTTAAGTATACAATCATAGCATCTGCAAATAGTGATATTTTGACTTCTTCCTTTCCAATTTGTATACTTTGACCTCCTTTTATTGTCTGATTGCTCTGGCTAGGACTTCAGGTACTATATTGAATAGATAGGGAGAGAGTGGGCAGCCTTGTCTAGTCCTTGATTTTAGTGGGATTGCTTCAAGTTTCTCCCCGTTTAATTTGATGTTGGCTACCGTTTTTGCAGTATATTGTTTTCACTATGTTTAGGTATGGGCCTTGGATTCCCGATCTCTCCAAGACTTTTATCATGAAGTGTTATGTTCTGCAGCGACTGCAGTGGAGGCAGTGGGGGCATGAGATACCACACCAGGCCAAACCATTCCACATGGGCTTTATTAGTGGGGAGGGGGAAGGATAAGGATGCCAGTGGAAAGAAAGAAGGAAAAGAGAGAGAGAGGGAAGCACTACCCAAATATATATGGATGATGACATAGTCACAGGTAAAGATAGACCCAGTGAACTCTGGGTACATGGTGGCTGTTGCCTTGGTAACAGGCCTATATGTCACACTGTCGCGTTTGTGATGTCATAGGTGAGGGGGGCCGTGCTGGTGCTAACATTCCTCCCTTCTTGTTATTATAAAGAGAAGGAAAAAGAGGAGGGGGAAGCCGATGGTGAAAGGGAATGAGGGCACCGTGTCTCTTAAACTGCTTCCTGCTGTCTAGTGTCATCATTAATTTTGGGGGTGCAGCTGGCTTTCACCATCTGGATCCACTTGGTAAATGTTTGCATCAGATACCTCCGTGGACAGCGACTCTTCTGTGGGCAGCGGCTGGTAATCTTGTAACAGGAACTGATTAATAGTTCGGTTAGAGATTTTTTGTATTTGCCATTGGAGGAATGTAGAAACAAGATTAATGAGACAGGAAGCAAACAAGAACAGTAGGAAAATGCCTAGAAAAGGCGTTACAAAAGGGAGTATCCACTTCCATATAGGGCTTTTGTAAATGCCAGAACTGGAGGTCTCATGATCCCTGAAATTTTTTATGTCTGACTGAAGCTCCTGGATTTAGTTTCTCACTATTCCAGATTGGTTGACATAGAAACAGCATTCTTCTTGGAGGAACAAAGACCGCCTTCTTGCCTACATCTAGGCCCCTTTGATTCTGAAGCACCACGGCTACCAAAGAATCGATCCGTTTCTGGATAGTAACCACAGTTTCAGTTATTCCCTGGAGATCACTTTTAAACTGGGAAGTGAATGTTTTATATTGGGACATAGAAGTCATTATCCCTTCAATACCGTTGCCAACACCTATGGCTATTCCCGTAGCGACCAAGAGTGGCACGACCTGAACTGCCCTCTTATGTCGGGCAGTTATCATATCTACAACTGGGATTGGCAGGGGCTCATTTCCCTGGATTACTCCCAGTTCAGAAAAAAGGAGTACCAGCATGCAAACTCCTGACCCGCTGACAGGCAGGCGATGATATAACTGGGTGCCACAAAGAATTGACATGTTCTGGCCTAATGTCCTAACAGGAATGTCAGCCAGAAGGTGAGTCATATGGACTCGGCATTGGAAGCCAATCTTAGCTCAGAAAGAAAGACTGGTCAGGTTTTATCTGAGTCTAAGATTTCCTCTGGCCAATAGGGGGAAACTCCTTATCAATTAATATGCCGATGTATGTTTGTGGGAATTTGCAATCTGGTAGCTGGGAGTGTGGAACCATTTGGTTGGCCAGGAGGCAATTCCACGTGGTAAGCTCACGTGATAGAAGCCTGTGAATCTTGCAGCGTTGGCAGCAGTGATGGTCTGTGCAGTAGTATACATGTTGCGGCAGTGGCTGCAGGCCGTGGCATCTTTTGACCAGTGTTCACCTGGATCCACAGTTACTGCAGGCAGTATTCCCGGGTTTCAGCACCAAATGTTATGTTCGGCAGTGACTGTGGCTGCAACAGTGAGGGGACAGTGGGAGAGTGAGACCACACGAGGCCAAACCGTTCCACGTGGGGTTTATGAGTTGGGGGGGGGGTGACGAACAAGGATGCAGGCAGAAAGAAAGAAAAAAAGAAGAGAGAGAGAGAGAGAGAGAGAGAGAGAGAGAGAGAGAGAGAGAGAGAGAGAGAGAGACTGACTACCCAAATATATACTGATGATGACGTTTAGGTATAAGCATTATTGTGGCTTCATAGAATGAGTTGGGTAATGTTCCTTGAGTTTCTATTTCATGGAATAGTTTGAAGAGTATTGGTATTAGCTCTTCTTTGAAGATCTGATAGAATTCTGCACTAAACCCATCTGGTCCTGGGCTTTTTTTTTTTTTTTTTAATGGAAGTCTATTTATATATGCTTTATAGAAGCATATTTATATATGCTTCTATTTCCTCAGTACTTGTGAGACTATTTAGATGGTTTATCTGATCCTGTTTTAACGTTGGCACCTGGTATGTATCTAGAAAGATGTCCATTTGGTCCAGATTTTCCAATTTTGTTGTATATAAGCTCTTGCAGTAGGATCTGATGATTTTTTGAATTTCCAGTTGATTTCGAGTTTCTTTTGTTATGTTTCCCTTTTCATTTCTGATTTTATTAATTTGGGTAGTGCCTCTGTGCCCTCTGGTTAGTCTGGCTAAGGGTTTATCTATATTCTTGATTTTCTCAAAGAATCATCTCCTGGTTTTGTTGATTATTTGTATAGTTCTTTTTGTTTCTATTTGGTTGATTTCGGCCCTGAGTTTGATTATTTCCTGCCATCTACTCCTCTTAGATGTATTTGTTTCTTTTTTTTTCTAGAACTTTCAGGTGTACTGTGAAGCTGTTAGTGTAAGCTCTCTCCATTTTCTTTTTGGAGGCACTCAGAGCTATGAGTTTTCCTCTTAGCACTGCTTTCATTGTGTCCGTAAGTTTTGGTATGATGTGTCTTCATTTTCATTAAATTCTAAAAAGTCTTTAATTTTTTTTTTATTTCTTCCTTGACCAAGCTATTATTGAGAAGAACATTGTTAAAGTTCACGTGTATCTGTGTTTTCCATTGTTTTTGTTTAAACTTAAGACCAGCCTTAGGCCATGGTGACTTGATAAGGTGCATGGAATAATTTAAATATTTCTGTATCTGTTGAGGCCTGTTTTGTGACCAATTATATGGTCAATTTTGGAGAAGGTGCTATGAGGTGCTGAAAAGAAGGTATATTATTTTGCTTTAGAATGGAATGTTCTATAAATATTTGTTAGATCCATTTGGTCCATAACTTCAGTTAGTTTCACTGTGTCTCTGTTAAGTTTCTGTTTCCATGATTTGTCCATTGTTGAGAGTGGGGTATTGAAGTCTCCCACTATTATTGTGTGTTGTGCAATGTGTGTTTTGAGCTTTAGTAAAGTTTCTTTTATGAATGTGGGTTCCCTTGTGTTCGGAGCATAGGTGTTCAGAATTGAGAGTTCATCTTGGTAGACTTTTTCTTTGACCAGTATGAAATGTCCCTCCTTATGTTTTTTGACAACTTTTGTTTGAAAGTCAATTCTATCCAATATAAGAATGGCCACTCCAGCTTGTTTCTTGGGACCATTTGCTTGGAAAATTGTTTCCCAACCTTTGACTCTGAAGTAGTGACTGCCTTTGTTGCTGAGGTGGGTTTCTTGTAGGCAGCAAAATGTTGAGTCCTGTTTATGTATCCAGTCTGTTAGTCTATGTCTTTTTATTGGGGGAATTGAGACAATTGATGTTAGGAGATATTAAGGAAAAGTGATTGTTGCTTACTGTTATCTTCTTTGTTAAAGTTGAAGTTCTGTTTGTATACCTATCTTCTTTTGGGTTTGTTGAAAGAAGATTACTTTATTGCTTTTTCTAGGGTGTGGTTTTCTGCCTTATGTTGGTATTTTCCACCCATTATCCTTTGTAGAGCTGAATTTGTGGAAAGATTTTGTGTAAATTTGCTTTTGTCATAGAATGTCTTGTTTTCTCATCTATGGAGAAAACAAGTATGTCAAAAATTTTGACATACTGTCAAAGTGTATAGTGATGCCCCATTGGGAAACAGGCTGTGGACTCTCTGTTCCCACTTTTGTTCTGCCTCTTCCAGGAAAGCCTACTGGCAGCTCCCAGTAGACAGGCAAAACTGGGTACTGCAGGCATGAAAGCCACTTCAAAGATGGGTCTTCAATCAGTCCTGACACAAATAGTGTGACCTTTCTTCTTTCCTCCCTTTCTTCACTCCTTCCTCCGTTTGATCATTTTTTTCCATATTGTTATGTGTATATGTGTATGTGTGCTACATGAGGTTAAATGCATCACTTATATGCCTAGAGTTTTCAGAGGTCAGGAGAGGGTAAAGAATCCTCTGGAACCTATGTTATTATGAGTTGTGGCCTACCATGTGTGTCCTGGGAACTGAACTTGGATCCTCTGCATGAACAAAAAGTATACTTAAGTGGAAATACATCTCTCCAGCCTGTGGCCTTGTTTCTTAAAATCTAATGATATAGAAAAATTTCTTCCCTTCAGTCTTTGGACTTACTCTGTTGCTCAGTCTTTACTCTTCACTTATATAGTATTGCTAACATTATTCAATCATTGTCAATATGAATTTTTACAAGAACAATAATTAACACCAATAAATTTATTAGTAACTATTCATCGACACCATCCACTAATTTTACATTTGTGTGTGTGTGTGTGTGTGTGTGTGTGTGTGTGTGTGTGTGTCTGCCTGCAAGGGTTTAATGTCATGAGAGATCAGAGGATAACTTATGGAATCAGTTCTCTCATCCTACTTTTTGGGTCTGCGAGATCAAACTCAGATCATCAGGCTCAGTGGTGAACACCCTTTGCCCACTGAACCACCTTGGCATCTGGGTATTTATTTACTCCCTAAAAAAAGTATTTAATACAGCTCAGACTGGACTCAAATTCACAATGCAGTCTTAGCCTTCAAGTGTGAGATTATAGCTGTGTGCCTCATGCCCAATTTCCAATACAATTTACAAAGGTAAAATTTTAGAAAAAAAAATCTTCATTAATGAAAAATGCTTAGAAATAACTTAAGATTACAAAATCAACACATAGTTATTGTAGTTTAAAAATATTTAGTTTATGTAATTTATTAAAGACATGTATTACTAAACAGGTGTTGTTATATATTAACTTCACAAGCATATACTTTTTCTAGAGAAACAGTCTGCCAGTTATAGTTTGAGAATGTGAAAGAGAAGTCAAATAGTTCTAAGCATTTTTATCCAGCTGCTGTAAAGATGTCATTACCAGTGGCTATGGTTGGGAATATCAAACCTTCAGTCTCAGATATGAGCTTGAAGAGTTCATTTGTGTTATGATATCTATGGGTCATTACATAGGCAATTTGATATATGAGTAGGAAGTTCTGATGGGGTGGTTCAAATTTGGCATGCCACAATGCTTTAGTGGTATTAATTGGTACTATCAGGTAGTAATACTTTGAAGGGTATGACCATTGGGTTATTTTAGGTTTGACCTTTGAACATCCAAGTTTGTAAGATATTGCAGTAGTAAGTATAACCCCAAATGATTTCAGAGAAGGGTAGAGATAGGAGACAAACCACAAGAGTGTAATTTACAGTGATATGATACATCAAATTGAACACATCAAAGGGTTAAAATAACCTAAAGGGTGGTATAACTTCAGCAGTAATCATTTTTTTCCAAGTTTTTTTTTATTTACATTCAAAATCCCCTTTCCCATTTCCTCCCTCACTGAAAGTCCCATAAGCCCCCTTCCCTCCCTCTTTTCCCCATTCAACCCCCTCTCGCTTCTCTGTCCTGCCATTCCCCTACATCCAGTCTTTCCAGGACCAGAGGTCTCTCCTTCCATCTTCTTGAAATCTATTGATATGCGAATTGTGTCTAGGGTATTCCGAGATTCTGGGTTAATATCCCCTTATCAGTGACTGCATACCATGTGTGTTCTTTTGTGATTGGGTTACCTCACTAAGGATGATATTTTCAAGTTCTGACCATTTGCCTAGGAATTTCGTGAATTCATTGTTTTTAATTGCAGAGTAGTATTCCATTGTGTAAATATACCACATCTTCTGAATCCATTCCTCCGTTGAGGGACATCTGGGTTCTTTCCAGCTTCTGGCTATTATAAATAATGCTGCTATAGTAGAGTATGTGTCCTTATTGCATGCAGGTAAAGCCTCTGGGTATATGCCCAGGAGTGGTATAACAGGATCCTGCAGGGGTGTCATGTCCAGTTTTCTGAGGAACCGCCAGACTGCTTTCCAGAGTGGTTGTACCAGCTTGCAATTCCACCAGCAGTGGAGGAGTGTTCCTCTTTCTCCACATCCTTGCCAACAACTGCTGTCTCCTGTGTTTTTGATCATAGCCATTCTGACTGGTGTGAGATGGAATCTCAGGGTTGTTTTGATTTGCATTTCCCTAATGACTAAGGATGATGAACATCTCTTTAGGTGCTTCTCAGCCATTAGATATTCTTCAGGTGAGAACTCTTTGTTTAGCTCTGTACCCCATTTTTTAATAGGGTTACTTGCCTCTCTGGAGTTTAACTTCTTGAGTTCTTTGTATATATTGGATATTAGCCCTCTGTCGGATGTAGGGTTGGTAAAGATCATTTCCCAGTTAGTTGGTTGCCAAAGGAGCTAAAACCAACCAGTGGAAAAAAGATAGCCTTTTCAACAAATGGTGCTGGCTCAACTGGAGGTCAACATGCAGAAGAATGCAAATTGACCCATTCTTATCTCCTTGCACTAAGCTCAATTCCAAGTGGATCAAGGACCTCCACATAAAACCAGACACACTGAAACTAATAGAAAGGAAACTAGGGAAGAACCTTGAACATATGGGCACAGGGGAGAATTTCCTGAATAGAACTCCAATAGCTTATGCTCTAAGATCAAGAATTGACAAATGGGACCTCATTAAATTACAAAGTTTTTCTAGGCAAAAGACACTGTCAGAAAGACAAAGCAGTAATCATTTTTGTTAGGTGGATTTCTTAATTATATCTACTTGTTTCTATACATTGAAGCAAATTGGAATTTTGGAGCATTTTCTTCTGTCTATTGTATGATTTATTATATGTTATATTTTATATATTTGGTCTATTATTCAACATTCATCTTCTCTATTGTTATTGCTTAGTTTCACAAAAAAATCAACTCCGTTTCATATGTAAGATGTTATATTCAGAGGCAAAAATAATCCACACTAGAAACACCAGTAGCCTTCTGTATTGGAAATGAAATGAGCAATACAATCATGTGCCTTAAGCATGTTGGTTTAAATCATAGGAACTTGGAGATATTGTCATGTCATGATACAATGTATCTTACCATAATGTGGCAGTTTGAATATGGCCCATGGGAAGTGTAGCCTTGTCGGAATAGGTGTGGTGTTGTTGGAGGAAGGGTAATATTGTTGGGGTGGGCACTGATATCCTAGGCTTAAGCTCCACCCAGTAGAGAAGAGTGTCCCCTTTGCACCCAGTGACTGATTTCAGATCAGAGTGTAGAACTCTCTGCTCTTCCAGGACCATGTCTCCCTGTATGCTGACATGCCAGATATAGCTGTCACGTGGGAGGCTCTGCTAGTGCATGAGAAATACAGAGGTGGACACTCTCAACCAGCCATTGAACTAAGCACACGGTCCCCAATGGGGGAGCTAGAGAAAAGACCCAAGGAGCTGAAGGGGTTTGTAGTGCCATAGGAGGAACAACTATATGAGCCACCCAATACTCCCAGAGCTCCCAGGGACAAAACCATCAACCAGATAGTACATGTGATGTTACCCATGGCTCCAAACACATAGGCAGCAGAGGATGGTCTTGTTGGACATCAAAGGGAGGAGAGGCCCTTGGTCCTAGAAAGGCTCCATGCAGTAGTGTAGGGGAATACCAGGACAGGGAAGTGGGAGAGGATTGACTGCAGAACAGGGGGAGGGAAGATGGCTTATGGGATTTTCACGGTGGGGCAGGAAAGGGGAAATCATTTGAAATGTAAGTAAAGAATATATCTAATAAAAAATGAAAAAAAATGAGATGGTAAAAGACCAAAGTACAGATATCACCAAATTCCAAGTTGATGAACCAATGAGTTTATTGTGGTTATCTTATTGGAGCAGAAATTACTCAAAACCAGATCACCAAAGCTTTCCTCAGCCTGGGTGACAGCTCATATAAACCAGAAACCTGAAGCACACTGTAGAACCTGCAAGCAGCTTAACAGCCTAGAGAGTGCCTTTTCCAGGTGACCTACTTGGTTTGAGAATGATTCTCAGCACTCTTTACTGTTTATATACTGTTGGAGGGAAGATAGAATGTGTTAGTGAATCCGTTCAGTTTCAGAGACATTCTGAAGCTATTTTGATTTCTTTCCTTCCTGTATTAAAGCTTTCTTGCAGAATGGATGTTTCAACTTAGAAGATATTGTTACACAACAGGAAAGATGCTAGAGATGGATGGAAATAGTGATGGTAGGTGTAGGAGAAAAGGTAGAAGAAATGAAGAAAAGAATGAAGAAAAGAAAGGAGGAAAGAAAGAGGATAAAAATATAAAAAGTGGAAGATGGAGAGAGGAGAGAATATCAAGATGGCAAGCCTTCCATTCTAGAAGAACCATGGAATTTCTTTTCCAGATTTCACAGCAGAACCTGTGAATGTGAGGCAGCCATTAAGATTGAGCACCCTTGAGGTTTCACTCTCATTCTTGTTGGTATCAGCTGTGTATCAAGTTTCAGTTATTGTTTGTTTTATTATTGCAGTTTGTTTGATGTAATAGAGCACTGTAATCTGGCTGATTTGTAAAGATGAATGAGAAATTATTTAATTCTCATGATATGAAATGCTATATAGCCCTAAGAGCAGGTGGCAGTTCCGGTTGGCTCTGGTGGGAGACTTTCATAGATTTGTCATCATGAATGTGCAGTGTACTCTTGAGGCCTCACTTCTCACTGAAGGATTATGGGCAGTTAATGTGTCCTGGAATAAGACTCATTCATTATCATCTCCAGTGGTGCAGCCATGTAGAAGCTACTTACATTCTAGTAAATAACCCCACTCATGTTTATGCAAGCAGCCAAAATCAATCACAGTGTGTCACACATACATAAAACCACCTGGCACGAGCCAGGCTTCTTAATCACATCTTCAGTGAGATTATGACTTCAATAGCTATGCAATGTTCAGAAGTTGCTATTATATAACAGTTACCCCAACTATGGGCTCTTGTGGTCTTCTGCCATGGTCTTTTGATTCAAAGCACCCAATGTCTTGTACCACACAAATCAGAAGTCTCAAGAGGTCCTTAAATTTATTAGGGTCTGATAAAAATGTCTATATTATTGTTATTATTATTATTAATCCATATAGTCATCATCAGTCATTACTATACTTTTATGGGACTAGAACTTTTGGATGCATCTATACCATCTATGTGCCTGGTGACCTCTAAAACTATGGAAAGTGTTGGATCCACTGTAACTAGAGTTGCAAATGGTTTTGAGCCACTTTGTGAGTGCTGGGAGTTAAATGTCATTGTCCTGGAAGAGTAGTCAGTGCTTTGACCACTAAGCCATCTCTCTAGCTCCACAGCCATTGTCTCTAAATGTCAGCAGTAGAAAATGATGGTTATAGCAGTGATATTCCTCTCTGAAATTACTCTTAAGGGTTTTCTAGTTCATTGTATTTTAATCAAAACAATAATTCTTAGAACTCCATTTGGAGAACTGTTTGCCATTGTTTCTTCCAAAATTTGATATGAAAAATTTCAACATTCAGTTATAGTCTCTTTAGCACAAGAATTGTGTTTTCCCATCATGGTTTTTTCCCTTTCTTGGCTCTCTCATCTGTTCTCTTATCATCACTGTCACCTTTCAAGTGACTGAAAGTGCAGTAGTAGCTGCCCTCTAGAAAAAGGCAACACCTTACAACTGTGGCCAGACTGAGTTGATTGTTTTTTAAAATTGATTTATTTAGTATTTATATTGTGATAATTCATTCAAGAAAGATACAGAAAACCATGCTGAATAAGCCAAGTAAACATACATGTGGGTCTTTTATTAGCTGGGAGCCAAGAGCAGGCTCATGCCTCAACATCTCTCGATGCTGAAGTTCATTGGCACAGTATTTTTAAAGAATAAAATCACAAAGTTCACAATTTACATCAAAGTTAGATGAGTATCAGAGTAACCTTGTAACATTAACTTCTGGCAGAACATACTAATAATTTTAGACTCTGCATGACAATTACTTTTGAGTTATGAATTCTTCAGGTATTTAGCTTATGTTAAGTTTGTATAAACATTAGTTATTTCAGTTAATAATCTGGACCATGACAATTCAATTATGTTTCTAGGGTAGATGGTGTGAGTGGGTAAAAGTAAGAACTCTTTAAGCAGAAAATAGGACAAAATGGCATGATGGTAGTTACTTCAATAATTCCATAAGCATATATGTGAGTTTTTATGTGCATCTTGTGTGTGCAGGAGTCCAGGACAATGAGAAGAGGGTATCAGATTGGTTAAGAATAGAGGTACAGGCTTCTGTAATAGGTCAAGTGGGTGCTGAGAATTGAAACTGTGAATTGTGCAGAAGCAGTAAGCACCCTTGACCTCAGAGCCACTACTGGGGATGAGCCCCAGAGACTAAGCTCCTTACATATTTCAACCAAAGTTACATTCACTTTTTTATTATTTTTCCATTAAGTCTGTTCTTGCTGTGTGAAGCAGAATCATCAATATGTCTTTTGAACAATCGCCAGAGATACCTGCCCATTAGCAATATTACACTGGATGAGGTAGGCTGCATCTCTGGTCTACCTGCAAGGTCTGCTGAGACTCAAAACTTGTTTGAGCTCTGGGAACACAGACCATGCTGAACAACATAGTGTAAGCACACTCCAAAACCAAAAACCAGGCCAGTAACACAACTCATTGGGTAGCAAACTTCATGCAAGCCCGAGGACCTGAGGTTGAGCCCTGGAATCCACATAAAAGTGGAAGGAGAGAACTAATTCCACCAAGTTGCCCTGTGACCTCCACATGCTCTGTAGAGTCCCTGTTCCTTATACAAGTACACAAATAACTTTTTAGAACCCCACTCAATTGATATGGGATCCTTTTATTATTTTAAGAGTTTTGTATAGTTACTGAATATAAATGGTATTGGATATTTAATTTATCAATAAATCCTTTTATTATTTTAAGAGTTTTGTATAGTTACTGAATATAAATGGTATTGGATATTTAATTTGTCAATAACTACATAAATTACAAGAGTGATGATTGCTGGTAAGAATATCAATCACTCTCAATACAATATAGAAGGCAAAAAAAAATCAGCATCTTCTCAGTTCAGTAAAAAAAAAAATCTTCAAAATTTAAAAACCATCATTATTGGCCTTTTGACTAAGATCGAGAGTAAAAGGTATAAACTCAAGAAATAACAGGCATTTTGATTTTCATAATTAAATAAAATTAAACTCATGGAATAGGTGTCATATAATAAATTCACAGGTGTATGATTTCTTAGATGAACAATCATCACGAATGAATTCGTTTCCATGCAGATAATGACAGGTATGATTCTTCTTTTCTGAATCATTAATTCTGTGTAAAAACAATTAAAAAAATCAGAAATCATAAGGTAGACATTAGAGATCACATTTTTAATTTTAGGGTTAGAATTAGCTAAAACTAGCACAGGGCAGAGATGAAAATGTGTTGTTACAGGAAGAAAACAAAGAGCCATGAGTGGATGATGACCTTTAATTGCCAAACAGTAAGCTTAATGGACAACATCTGACACGAGCTAATCCTACACTGTCTGAGAAAGGAGGATTGAGATTCAAATAAATAGGCAATGGTTTAAGGCTTTAGCAGTGGTTCTTTATCTACCTAGTACTGGGAACCTTTAATGCAATTCCTCTTGATGGGGTGACCCCTTAAAATTATTTTGTTGCTACTTTATAACTGTAAATTTGCTACTGTTGTGAATTATTATTTAAATATTCTATATTCAGGATATCTTCTACAGGACCCCTGTGAAAGTGTCATTCAGCACTTAATGGGGTCACAACCCACAGATGGGGAACCATTATTTTAGAGTTATAAATTTCCTAAAATGATGTATAAATGTCTCCAGGGAATCCAGTAGAATAATCCCACAAATGTTCTAAAGGTGAGATTCCTTAGGGCTAACATTTTCTTGGTTATGGCCCTCAGACTGTTCCTTCCATATCAGAGTGCTTTCCCTTCTTCCCAATCCTTCTTCTCTGCCTCAGAGAGACAGGGCAAACATGCACAACCCTCAGCAAAACCTATATTATCTAAACATTTTACTTACAGGGTGTTCTGTATTTTAGTGTCATATCCCCACAACCAGGACCTATTGGTTCCATTTATTTCGAAAAGAATCCACCCATCCATTTCAAACAAGAACAAATTTTCCTGTTGAGTACAGAAAATTATAACTCATAAGTGAGTGTACAACCCTAATTCTTTTTCTTTTCTCTTTGCTTCCTAAATAATTTATTTTTTTGAATTTGTATATGTTTTTAACATTTGAGACAGAACTTTATCCCATAGCCCAAACTGGCCTGGAGACTCACTATGTAACCCAAACTGGCCCCGAGATCATGGTGGTCCTCCTGTCTCAGCTTCTCAAGTGCTAGGGCTGTGGGAAGGAGTTACTGTGGTAGGTGAAATGCCCCTTCCTTACTGAATAGCAGCTTTGGGTCCTTCTGCATAGAACATGCCAGCTGGAGCTCATTTTCTGCTCTGGATTTCTTATAGCCTTGGGCCTTGGAAAATGCTGGAGAGACCTCCCTATGTTCTCAGTAAGGATAATAGTAAATCGCCATGATCAGGTGTCACATGACTTCCAGAACATTCAGTCTGCCAAATTCTGTTCTTCATGGCCAGTGTTCCCAGTGTCACCAGTTACAAAGAGACAGAAAAGCAGGAGTGTGTGACTTACCAGCTCTTTGGAGTCTTATGATCACAAGATGAGAATTCAGTTCCTCACAGGCAGACTTACTCTCTGCCCAGGCTTTGGTTCCATGAAAACCATGATACAAACTTTTTCCAAAACCAATCCAGTCACAGGAACAAAGATCACAGGAGGAGTCTAGGAAATTAACATGTGTGAAATGGTTGCTAAGCACCAGGGTGACTATTAGTATGATTGCTGAGCTGTTGTGAGACTCATGACTCCTACATAGAGAGCAAAGTTTCATAAGTGCCTTTGCTGGTTCCCAGGTTGATGCAAAGTGCAAGGATGCTTAGCCAGTCTCCTGCCCATGAGTCTTAAGAAGGTATAAAACTGATGAGTAATTTTTATACAATATTTATGTGACAGCAATTCATGATACAAGTTTTTGTTTTAAGTTTTACTTTATAAGATCAATATAAATTTGTTCTTGTGAGAAAAGTAATTTTATATATTTGTCACAATATATATATATATATATGTGTAAGTTACTAAATGCCATATAATTATATAAATCTTAAAATCAGGTAGTGAAGTGATTCTAAATCTATACTTGGTTTGTGAACAATGGCTCAGAGTACACAAAATTAAAATGCATAAGCAGCTTTAAACTGGTATTCTAAAAATTTAATAAATGTACTGTGTTTTTCATTTCTGTAACATATGCAATCATCCAAGATCAACTTAGTAATCATTGTCCTCAGAAAAATGGGCATTTCCTTTCTGTCTCTTTTTTCACATCATTATTTCAAAAACAGCAGGTATTTATTAAGTATAAATTTTATTTCTTGATTTTGTTAATGAATATTGAATTAGCATTGGTAACATTCAAAAATATTTTACAGGTTACATATGTTTAGAAAAATGTATAAAAATTAATAAAGCTAATGCTTTATAAGATAGCATGTAAATAATACAAATCCCTAATTTTTACCTTTATGCCTAATATAAAAACATAAACATGGTAGATAATGTCTAAGATGCACATGCTTATCTTGCAATAAGCATGTATCATCTACCTATTATCTCATGTTTGTAATTTTTATAAGCACTAATAAAAGAAACAAAGCTAGGTTGTCCTTAACATAACTGTTGTTCCCTCTGTCAATTGTGATGAGAAATATTGGCTTCTATTCATCTCTGAGATTTATTTAATAAAAATCTATTCACTGAGATATAAATGCATTATTGTTGACACAAAAGCATCTTACAAAGGAATTTTAACCCAGCAATATGTCTGCAAGGAATCACATCCAAAGACTTTCTACATCTATGTGATCTAGCTGGAATGCAGACATGCCCTGGAATATAATATGATTTGGCTGAAAAACAGAGATACCCTAAGTGCATATCTTTTATCCCAAACAATGTAGGTAAGGTGAGTTTGTAGAGGAATCAGTCATATTTGAAAGTGATGTCTAACTGAGAGGCAAAGTGATGAATCAGAGAAAGATTTGATAGGATAAGTCAGAGTTAGGTTATACCCAACTCTCATGAGAACAGTATAGAATAGGGAGGCAACTTAAGAGAGCAATACATGGGGGTGTGGTCAGTTTTACCAGGACAGTTTTATAGAGACAGGTTGTAGGGGAAGACAAAATAAGTCAAAGAATGAGAAGGAGCCAGAAGACTAGAAAATATTGCCAATGCTAATATAAGGTCAAGTAGTGCAATTCAGAGTGAACCTAAGAGAAGCCCCTTTGCTCCACTTAGCTTAGAGAAGAGACAATATAGTGAAATTATGTTAAAAATCACTGAGGAAAATACAATAGCAAATGTAAAAATGTGTCTGATTTCAACAGAAATCCTCAAAGTAAAGAGAGTGTGAGATAAGGTCGTTAAAACCCTGATAATAAACTGTTAACCAACCAAGATTGTGGTATTCATCAAAGGTATCTGTCAAAATCATTTGGGAAATTTTATGTATCTCAGGGCAAATACAAGCTAAAACAATTTGTGATGATCAAATTGGTATTACAAAAAATGCATAGAGATTGTAAGCATGGAGGTGTAAGTAAAACAGAATTAACAGACAGCGGCAGGAAAGAATATAGTTCATGAGCTGTGCAAGTGGATTAAATCAACTACAAAAAACTCCATCATGTTTCATAAAATCCACAAAGCAACCAATATAATTAGAGGTTGGGGCGATAAGTAACAATCCAACCAATCAGATAAACAGCTAGCAAAATTACAGGAAGTAGGGATATTTGAAAACCTTTCTACTGCTATTTGTATATGTTTGTGTGTGCATGTGCATGTGCATGTGCACATGTTTATGTGTATACTTGTGGATATCAGAAGACAGCCTCAAGTATCATTTGGTGGCTTCCTCTACCTTGGTTTTGTGTGTATTTTTGTTTGTTTATAAATTTTCATTGTGGCTTTTGGGTTTCTTTGTTTACTTTTGAGAAAAGATCTTTCACTGACCTATAAGTCACTAAGAAGAAGTAAACTCTTTTTCAACCATAATTGGGTTAGGGTTATAAAAGAGACCATACCTTGCTTCTTGACATGGATTTTGGGAATCAAACTAAGGTATTCATGCTTGAAAAGCAAGCACTTTACTGACACAGCTATCTCCAAAAATATTTGTTTTTCATTTTCCTTACTTAAAGTCTAAGAGTAGAATTGCTTGGCTGTGGACAAACTCTTCTTATATAGCATCCTGGCCATATTCTGACATGCCAATCTTTTCACATTAAGCCACACTCAAACCATGAAGTCTTAACCCTTTGGGTTTTGATTTACATTTGTCTCTGGTTAATTCCAATTCATTTGATAATTATTTTTGAGCTGTGTAAACAAGGGGTAAGCAATGTAAATGGATCATATTTGTATTCACTATACTTATATTTCACATTTTTTGAAAAAACCTGGTATTCTCTTATATTTATAATACTTTAGATTTTTCACATTCTACTGTTATTTTCTTTTCTTCCCTGAGGAAAAAAAATTAAATATAGTACACTGTGTTTGTTCATTGTTCTCAGTAAAGTCTGTGGATCTAAGGAAGTGTATACCCCAATAATCAAAAGTGCTAGAAATAAATTGTACAAAGTTCATACTTACCATCACTCTTACAACATAGAAGATCGAGAAGGGAGATCTTTCTGCTTTGCTTTTCTCCTCTAGGAAATACTGCAACAAAAATTGCATCAGTAATAAGTAGTATTTAGCATACTTTTGCTATGGCAATATCATATTCAGTCTTCATAGTGAGTTACTATAACAATAGTATGCTGATTATAAGAAGAATAAATTCTTTTTATAGTTACTTACGGCTTGGAATCAAGAAACCCACTTTTGTAACCAAAATAATGCATGAAATTGCTAGGATGACAGTTATCATTCTCCATGATGTCAACCAGGGATCTAGACACAACAGAAAGAAGACAGGAGAGAGTTCCTCACTTCTAAGGCTTGAAGACCATTGCTTCTCAGTCTCCCAAGGCTATAAAACATTGTCTAATTTTTCAGAGGTCAACCCTGAAGTATTTTGGTGGCCTTGACAGCCCAGTTTTTTTGTGCTCAATGTCCTTCATGTCAACTCCCTGTTGTTTTTCTTTCTCCCTATTGAAGTTCAGGGATGGTTACCACACTTGTGTGACCTCTCTTCCTATTTTATTATACTTTATTTCTACTGCTTCCTCATTGTAAATTCATGTCTCCTTGTCCTGACCCTTTGATGAAATCTTGCAAGTTGCTTCTCTCTGATAAACATTTTCTCTCAGTAGTTTCTATCTGCAGCCCTGCCTTCTCTCATCAGTCCCTCCTGCTTACCCCTGGCTCCACATTGGAGATACGCAGCTTAAATACAATGTCTTTATGGATAAATGTCTCTTAGTTACTGAGAGACATTTGTGCATCTTCCGACTTTCACTGCGCAAACCAATAGTGAGAAACCTTTTTCTCACGGATGGTAAAGTTACTATACTACACAATCATTTAAATGAAGAATCTTGTTACCCTATATCCTAATACCATTCAACCTCTAAATTTTAATGCCATTATCTCACTATGTATGATATCCTGTAAGTTTTACTTCCAAAATGTTTTTACAGTTTTTCTATAATGTGCCATGTGTTTGTGGGGATGAATTTGGCTTAATAGTAATTTAAAAAAATCAATAATTACTTTTAAAATAACATGGGGATAAATAGAAACAATACAACTTCCGTATAATTACATATTCCATCAGGTAATACAATTCTATTGAGAACTGAGTCAATGATGTTGTAGGGGTAATAAACAGAGACTCTTTTAGCACTAATCTGCTTCATGGTAGTATCTTGAAATAGTTAAAATGCTAAAAAAGACAAGACATTTAGTGTAGTGGCACAGTTTAATGGTTTTGGGGAGATAAACTCCCACATGCAAGAGTTGAGATCTAGCCTTGACAAAATAGATACAAAATATGTTACCATACCTGTTCCTTTGCACGCATCGAACCCTGTCCTGAGCTGGGGGTACAATGCTCTGTGAGCTTTCAGTTCCTGTTTTTTCTGTTCTTTTCTCCACACAGTAAATCTCTGATCTGTCTTTGAAGGTCTCCGCTTCTCTTGAAATGTGGAAGATTTTGTCCCTATGTTAATAATCTCCTGATTGCTTGTTCCATGATCATTTTGCTTTTTCTTGTGCATTTTTATTTTGTTGTTGTTGTTCTGAAAAGACTGGAATAGTTTCAGTCTTGGTAACTTGCTTCTACTGCTCTACAACCTCTTCCATGCAACAAAAACATAAGGAAGAGTACAATTCTCACTTCCTACTGCACCAGTGAGAGATGCCTTAGTTCTGATGTCATCTATGCAGAATGAACAGTGACAGTGCATTTATGACGATAAAAGTAAGTGCACACTAACAATGCAAAGCTTGCCACAGGCATAATATGTTATTCTGTAAATCTGTCATGTACACACACACACACACACACACACACACTAGTTTACTTCAAGGAGTGGTATGAGTATAAAAATATTGCTGATCAAATATTTATAAGTAATAGTTATATAATTTTATAGGGGGAGGAGTGAAAATATTCACTACTTTAAGAATAGTGACAAAATAATAACAGCGATAAAACTAGAAGGGAAGCTAGTTAAAATTCAATCTCACATAGAATTGGATTACCAATTTCATATAGTACCCACCCCAAACTTTAAATAAACCAAAATGGTAAATATAAAGAAAGATATGATAAAAAACTGAAAAGAATAGATAAATTGTTTAAGATTTAAGTACATATAGATGAATAAAAACATTTAAATACATTTTGTTAATAATAAAATTATATACAAAAGAAAAAAATGAAGACATTTTATCATTAATCAAAAAGAAGAAATGAAAATGAAAAGTGCTATGATATGATATCTCATCTGGAAAATCATCTGTAATTGCACATGTAGGAGAGCATGCAGGAAAACAAAATGGGTATCCTTGGTATCTGCAACTAAATAATGTAATAACTGTATTATCCATCTTTCTAGGAAATAATTTGTCAGAAAATGCAGAAAGCTAAATAATATGTGTGCCCTACAGATTGAACCACTATAAACACTGAGAAATGGCAGTCTACCTATATATTGTTTGATAATTGAGAAGATTGACATTTGTTGAAAATGAGAAGTAGAAAAGACTGGAGCTTAGAAATTCATTGTGTTTAGAAAGAGACCGTCAGTACTGAGGTAAATCTTGGAAGTGTTTCCTGAGAGCACATAGATGATGTGTTTTAGATGTGGTCAAGTTTGTACTTCTAGCTGTCAGCTAAACTTGGTAGTGTAAGAGTCACCCAGATGTTACTAAATTTGAAAGTATGAAGGAGTCATATAGAGCATCTGAGGCTTGGTGCTGTGAGAAACCTGGGAAGGCTGTTGTCTGAGGTTATATCCTCTGTGGCAATAGACGACTTCAGCCTTTTAGGGACATTAGTACAGCGGGATTACCAACAAGAGCAGCAACAGTTTTGGAGTGGATCCCGCCTGAACTTAGAGGACAAGCTGTGTGTGTTGCAGACAGCAGAGTAGCAAAATGAGCTAAATCTTTTAGAGGAGCCCAGCAGATTTGGAATGAGTTCCAGACATTGAACATTGAGTTATACTGTTGGAGATTGGTTTAGCTTTGTTCAGATTATGTTTTGACTTGCCTCTTCCCTATAGACAAATATCAGATGGAATTCGGAATCTGTTGTAGAAGATTTGGCCGAAGGATTGAGGAACCCAGATGGGATAGAGGAAAATGTAATCTGCACCCTTGAGAGGTCCCAGAACCTGAACCATCAACCAAGTAGCATACAAGAGCTGGACCTAACCCCTTCACATGTCACATACATAGCAGATATGCTGCCAGCATGGTCTTCATGCAGGTCTTCCAACAATGGGAGTGGGGGTTTTCCCTGACTGTGTTGGTTGCCTAGGGCATTTTCTTAATTACTGATTTATGGAGGAGGGCCCAGTCCATTATGGGTGATATTATCCCTGTGGTCCTGAATTCTATAAGAAAGTAGGATGAACAAATGAGGAGGAGCAACCAGTAAGTAGCACCCCTCCATGGCCTTTGCATCAGCCCCTTGCTCCAGATTACTGCCCTGTTTGAGTTCCTGTCAAGATTTCTGTGATGCAGAAGCATAAGCTCAATAAAGCTTTTTTCTCCCCCTGCTACCAAAAAAAAGGGGGGCAAAAGAAGAAAGCCAACCACAAGACAATGTAATTCATCAGTCTATTGCTTATAGAATGATCACATTCCATGACTTCATAAAAACTATTTCCTTTTAAGCTATCCCTTCAGATGACCTGAATGAGATGTGATGTAACATCCAAAAATGACAGCTATCTGAAACATAAATGAAGCAACTGAATAAAAACAACTGTAATCACTCACTGGAAGAGTCAAGCTAGATATGAGATCTCTAGTCCTGCCTCGTTTGGGCTGTTCCCAACACTGGGAACAGTTGTCAGTCTCCACCCATTATCTCCTTTCTATACAGCTGGATGATTCTGCTACTCGATCTAGGATGATCCTATGACTCTCTCCCTATAGAGATAGGATGATTCTGGGAGTTTCTTTGAAAACCTCTGCCAACTCTCTACACTGCTCTGAACTTCTTTGGTCCTTACTCACTTAGTAAAATTGTAATTCTTTATGAAATTATATCTAGTCTGAGAAGCCAAGTGCTTGTAGAATAGATACGATTTACTACAATAAGAATTCAAGGTCATCAAACTGAAAAATTTGTTTCGATTCTGACAAGAATCCTGTTATAAAATTTCTGTTCATTGTGCTCTCACAGGTCTGAAGTTCATTTTATTGCCTGTTCTCCATTATTGTCAAATCTCTGGTTATTCCATATTATCTTTTATTCTTAATGGATGAGTCATATCAGAGGGAAATGTGAGCCTGCAGGGTATCAGATTAACATACTCTTAGTCGCCGCTCCCTGCATGTTTCTATATCAAGCCTTCTTTATCTCCTCTCAGTAAATTGTACTTTTTCTTTGAAATTGTCAGTCTCATCTCATCTGAAACCATCATACCTGTCTGACAGAGGTCACAAATAGTTTCTCCACTAACCTTCCTTTAAAATCCCATCCTTAGTTGTTGTTGTCTTAGGCACTGTTCAAGTGCCATGAAGAGACACCATGCTCAAGGAAACCCTTAAAAAGGAAAGCATTTAACTGAGTGCTTGCTTACAGTTTCAGATATTCAGTCTGTTATCATTACAGCAGAAAGCATGGCAGCTGAAGAAGTAGCTGAGAGCTCCATCCTCATCCATAGGCAGTAAGAAGAGAGAGAGAAAGAGAGACAGTGAGACCAAGAGTGAGCAAGAGAGACAGAGACAGAGACAGAGACAGAGACAGAGACAGAGAGTGTGCTTGGATCTGGTGTGGACTTTTTGAAACCTCAAACCCCAAACCCACCTCAATCCAGTGACACACTTTCTCCAAGGCTACACTTACTCCAGTAAGAGCATATCTCCTAATCCTTTTAATCATTCTCAAACATGGCCACACTATGGTACCTAAGCACTCAATATTAGCCTATGGGGTACTATTCTTACTCAAGCAATCATAGTTGTATTGTCCATCATCTTAAGACGCCAGATGACTTCCAACCCCTTCTGATGTAAAATCCTTACATTTTCCTTTGTCCTTTTTCTCTCATTGTCCTAAACAGAAAGTCATCTGGCTTCTGTTTCACACTTAACCCATTGCAGGCCAGTTCTTCTCCTGTTAACACCAATGAAAGACAATAGAGAAAAACAGTACAATCCTTTGCATATATCTATGTAAGTACCCAAATTTCTCATTTCATAAGACTCAGGTAAAACTTTAAATTGTTACTGGAGTCTTTTTGACCTAGTAACATCATCTACATCAAAATCTGAGTTTTTAGATATATTTATTTTATCTATGTATATGAATTTTTGCATATATATGCATAAATATAAGCCATATATATACAAACACACACACACACACACACACACACACACACACACACACACACACACACACACACATATATATATATATATATATATATATATGTGCCTGTATTCCTTGCACATGCCTGAGGATCTTGAAGGTCAGAAAGAGGGTATTGTATTCCCTAAAAATGGAATTACAGCAGTGACCATCATTATGAGTGCAGGGAATTGAACCCAGGTCTTCTGCAAGAGCAAAAAGTGCTCTTAACCACTGAGCCATCTTTCCACCCCTACAAATCTCTTTTTATTTCTCCTCCCAACCTCATGTTAAGACCAGAATTTTTATATATGTTCATTAACTGCTTTTTGCATTATAAGAATTCTCAATTTTCTTTCTTCTTAATTTCATATTAGGATAAATGCAAATTACATATTATATTTACACTAACAAATTATGCTGTATTTTTCCTATTGACTTTTTTCTTGACATTTAACCTCTTATATGTTTTTGTGTTATGTAAAATCATACAATTTCAACCTGAATGTCTCTTGCTAAGCAAGTATAATTGTAACAAGCTTCCCAGTTTTTGTTTTCCAGAACTTTTACATTTATCCTAATTTTTGAGGAATAACATACTTTGAGAATAGTATACATGCATACCATGTATTTTGGTCATATTTAACTCACAACTCCTCCCATTAATTCCTCCAAGAACCACCATATTGACTCACTCTACAAACTTTGTGTCTTCTTTATTTGCTTTTACTTTTTATAACCTATTGATTCCAGTTTATGCTATTTACATATCCATGGGTATGGGGATTTCCACAGAGCATGGCCAATCTACCAGTGCCACACCCTTATTTTCTAGGGATATTATACTGAGTTGTTTCTACATTTTTTGAAGACACATTCCATATTTTATTTACATTAAGACTAACTTTCATCTCAAAATAACATATCCATACTCCTATTTCCTTTTTGTTGACTTTACTTAAAACTTCTAAGCATGTTTTATTAAACAAAGTCTATAAACAAATTATCATGTCTGTTACATGTAACAAACGGGTACAGCTTTTAACAGAAATTCAAAATCCCAAACATCTTTTTATTATAAATACAGGTATCAAAACAATCCTGAATGTATTTTTGATATGAATAGTAGTCAAAGCCCACACCGCTTCAAGAATTAACACAATTGGTGACTATTCATTATATCTGCTATTTTAAACAATTCCAACTGCAGCTTTAAATATGATGGATAAAGCATGCCATTCCTGTCCTTCGTGAGATTTTACTTTTCAGAAAAAAACAAAGGTTTCCATGGCCATCTGGTATTCTTTTGCCATGCTTCTGTCTTGAAAACCTGAATTCCATTTTGAGTACTACAGGTTCATGTTTAAATGACAGTGCTTTAAGAAGAGAAATAAAAATTGTGCTGCACTTCTCTTGTTACCTGAAAACATAATAGGTGTACATATATTAAATATATTCTTACAACTGTCCAGATCATGTTTACCAACTGCAATTCTTTTACTTAATGTGTGAGTATTTTGCATGGTGATATTTAATCAAGACGTTAACATGAGTAGAAGGTTGTTGATTTAAGACAATTTTAAGATGCACTAAAATTAGTTGCTGTATGTCTGTCCTTCTGGTGGCTGTGGAAGCTTCATATTTTCTTTGGACATCATAAGATGTCTTAGCTCTTGAAGTACTGCTTTAATGCTATAGGAATTTTGCCATTTTGCTAATACTGGTATGCTCCGTGCATCCACCATTCCACTGAAATTATTGATTCCATTCTTACTAATTTTTGTTACAAATCTAACTGATGGAGGAGCTTCTGGGTATTTAGATCCACATTCTACTTTCAGGCTATATATTCTGTTTTCATAGTTTATCCTTGGTGACCCAATAATCATGCCTGTCCACCTTGTATATGTCATGTCTTCATCATCTTCAAGACCCCAGCTAACAGTACCATCACCTACTCCTTTTTGTCCTTCTTCAAGTTCTTCCAACAAGCGAAAATTAAGAGGAACTTTAACTCCTGTGGAGACTGCCATCTTCTCCTGCTCTTTTTTGGTTTTGTGAGACAGGGTTTCTCTGTATAGCTCTGGCTGATCTGGAATTCACTCTGTAGACCAGGTTGGCCTTGATCTCAGAAATCCGTCTGCCTCTGCCTCTCAAGTGCTGGGATTAAAGGCATGCGCCACCACTGCCCGGCTGTTTCTATATTTTTATTCCTATCAGTCTGACAGCAGAAGCAAGGGGATCTCTGTGAGTTCAAGGCCAGCCTGCTCTATATAGTGAGTTCCATTATAACCAAAGCTATACAGAGAGTCTCTGTCTCAAGATAAACCAAACACCACACACACACACACACACACACACACACAGAGAGAGAGAGAGAGAGAGAGAGAGAGAGAGAGAGAGAGAGAGAGAGAGAGAGAGAGAGATTTAGTTTGTTGTTATTGTTGTTGTTTTGTTTTGTTTTCTGGCCTATAAAATTTCTGTAGAAAAATGTATTAACAATACTATTTGGGTTTGTTTGTTTGTTTGAGACGGAGTAATTCTTGGAGGATTGGAACTTCCTATGAACCAGGCTAGCTCCTCAAATATCTACCAACCTATGTCATTGTATTTCATAGGAGAATCCCAGTGATTGAGAAAATCCTGGCAGCCATGCATTTCAGGAATTCAATTTTATGTTCCCTCATTCCTTTCTCACTCCATGTCTAAATTTATTTTCTGTGACAGACATACATAAGACCCTCCTATAATCTGCATAGGTGATTTTTTCAAATACATTCACTGAAAATTAGAAACAAAGAAGAGAGAAAAACCTTAAGCACAGCATTTCAAAAAAAAAGACTGCAAATGACATTTTGAATTAATCCTCTTTAAATCTTATCTATGTATATAAGCTATTTCGAGTTTATAAACCACAATTACTCTTTTTCTTTAACTAACTGAAATGTTAATTCACAAATTATATTATTTCAAACAATCCCTGGCAATGGACAAAGAGTCACCTTGTTATTGGTGTTTTCTTATATCAGAGTAGACGGCAGTCCTTTGTTAATCCTAGCTTGATGCCTGGCTTGTTGACCAGAGATGTTATAGTCTTAAGACTCATAAAAATCAAATCAAATCAAATCCAATGCAGGCAACACAATGTGGAAGGAGGACGACAGAGACTTGTAGACCACTATGGCACCCACAGACCTGCTTGCCAGACATGTATCATATATGGAGGATGTCACCCAGGGACCTGCCAACCATGTGAACAGCCTGCAGATGGAGCCACCACAGTTTGTGAGTATGTGGTGGTCAGATGGGAAAGAAAAGCAAATGGAGCAGCTTGAACATATGAAGAAAGAACAGAAGCCTTAGGGGTGAAGAAGAGTAGACTGTTGTGACTGACCAGCTCTGCCATCAGGGGCCAAGGCGAATTTCCCAGACTGAGTTACCACTGAGAGCTATGTCTGAGTTTGCGGCTATGCAGTGGCACAGGTTGTGTTGGTTGTTGATTTCCGTGGCTTGTATTACTACTACACAACATGGGGATGTCCCTGGTCAGGGTAGCCTCTGTGGACTACCTGGATGCTCAAAGGCTTTGAAGAACTAGCCAAACTCTTCACTGGATGGGGCGCTCTGAAGAGTTGGCCCCAACTCTCACTGCAGGCAACATTTGGGAAAGCCTGCACTGTGCCTTGCCTGGCAGTACAGTAAAACTGTTCCTTATAGCAGGTATGTGGATGAGTTGGCCCCCCGTGGCATGAGTGTAGAAGAGCTGACCCAGACAATAATCTGCCGTAGGGTGGCAAGGGATAGGGAAAGCTATCCTTGCCCCTCATCAGATGTAGCACTCGGGAGAGTGGGCCATGAACCTTGCCTGGACAGCAGAGCAGAGCTAAGCCTGGTGGTGGGGGCACAAGTGTGCCAGCATTGAGGGCATGAGAGCTAGAGAGATAAACCTGTCTCCTACTGATGGCAGCACTGGATGTCCTAGCCAGAGCAGGGTTGGAGAGCTCACTCTAGTGGTGCAGATAAGGGAAAGCCATTAGGCTGACGCACTGTGCTACCACCCAGGCTCAGATCCAGGACTCTGAAATGGCCCACCCCAAAATATATTATCTTCCAGTGATTGGGAAATGTGAAAGGGCCAGTCTTGCTGTTCAAAAACTGTAGAGTCTATATGACACAGGGCAACAACAAGGTAACTGGGAGGAGTCCTGATGAGGGTCCAATATTGATGGTGTCATAGAAGGCAGAGATCTTGACTCAGACCAATGACTCATTGCAATGAACACTTGAAAGTGAAGATGTATGGAGAGAGGGATACACTGGGACACACTGCGACATATTACAGCTTCCACAATGAGGTGCCTTTTAGGTTTTGTGTTGTTGTTGTTGTTGTTGTTATTGTTGTTTGTGTTGTATGTTATTTTGGGGCGAGGTTGCAAAGGCAAAGATATGATATGAGGGTACAAGATGAGTGAGTGAGAATGGGGTGCATGTTGTGAAACTCACAAAGAATCAATATAAAGGTTGTTTTACTTTTTAAATAAAAGTTATTTTAAACAGAAAAGCAGAGACACAAACTTTTGTTTTCAGTTTTAAAGTATTTTAGCATTATTTTCAAAACCCATGTGTATGACAACACAAACTTTATGGAGGACCCATAATGTAAGTATAGTAGACCTCATATATTTAAACAAATAAGGAAACATCAATCCTTAGGTTAATACAATAATAAATATTTGGAATAAGGGACTAGAGATGGCTCAATGGTTAAGAGGGACTGCTACTCTTCCAGAAAGCCTGACTTCAGTTCCCAGACTATCAGGCTGTTCCCTTACCTATAACTCATGTGCCAGAAGATCCAAGGTCTTCTATTGGCCTCTTAGGGCAGCTTCACTCATGTGTACATATGCACACATAAGGATGTACCTAGTTAAGTTAATAATATAAAAAATTTGCAATAAATTTCTAAAGCCACTTTAGGTCATTGGCTCAAAAATCATAGGTAAAAGGATTCACATGTAACTCATGTCATATTTCAGTCAAATAGCAAATAGCACCTCTGACCATGCTGACATCACAGGCAGAGCTTCATGTCCTCTGAAACCCACAGATTCTGCCCACATCCCTAGCAACCGTAAGCACTTTCTGTGTTGCCAGATATGAGCAGAAATGTCAAGCGCATGTGTTACATTTCTGTTGACATTTTGGTTCTACACATAATATGTTTGGTTTTTACACATTGCAGTGGATTCTTTGTTTTTTACTTGTTTCCCAAGCAAGTGTAGCCTGTACTTCCCTTTTCAGATCTTCATAGTCTCTAAGAGTGAAAACATATCCAGTTAATTATTTGTTGCTTTTCTGGAACCTATGGAAAATATTGAAATGGGAAACAGTGTGTCTTTGAACTCAGTGTCTTGTTTGATATATTCATTTTCCAGTCTTCTTGGATCATTATTAAATAGTCCACAACTTGCCACTGTTCTGGGTGAGGCCACTTTAAACACCCACATATCCCACTCACAGAGACAGCCACATTCCTATCATGCTCTCCCCCATGTCCTCCGCTCTGTACATCACAAGCTCCCTGGTGTGATGCATTTGTCTTTGTAACCTAAGAATTGTGGAGTAACTGGCCAAAGGAGAAAACCAATGGGAATTTAATTTTCAACAAATCAAAATAAAACTACTTAATTTTACAAGTTACAGAAAACAACATTGTGCTTAAGAAAGGAGTGTAACTGAAATTCCAGAGGATCTAGCACCCTCCTCATTATGCAGCAGAAATTGCATATATGTGATGTCCTGATATATGAAAGCAAAACACCCATAAAATAAATGCATTAACAAAATAACCGCATGTGGATTATTCTGTTTTTATTTTAATTTTTGGATGAAATACGTAGGTGTGTGTCTAACAAAGAAGTAAAAGAGTTTTCAGAACAAGGTTATTTTAGCAATTGGGGCCAAGGAATACCACACTATCATACCACATAACAAACATCACACAAGAGACTTATTGGGGAGAAACACATAACGGGACTGTCTCTGAACAGGAACAGAGACAGAAGCATGCTGGGTGGAAAGAGCAGGGTATATAGGCATTTTGGAGGATCTGCAGTGAGCCAGTTGAACATATACCATAAGCTAATAGAAAACAGGGTATGGATTTCCAAGTCTCAGGTTTAAGGCCAGGCCAGGGGCAGGGTGATTTGCCACTGGCCTTTTACCCTGCAGGAAGAAATTTCTGAGATAATGAAAATATTTTGACTTGAGTGTAGTGATGGGTTCAAAGATATGAACCTACCTGTGAGCTGTGAATATTCATTAACATGTGCAGCCATCAGTATATGAGTTGTAATACAATCAAGCATTTAACAGAGTATTAAATGTTTAATTTGTTCGATTTAATCATCAACCAAAGACTTAAACAGCAACTATACTTTCAGCCTGCAAAACAATTTTCTCATGTAAGAAACTATGCACATATCATCTTTTGAAGGATGTAAATTGTGATGAGGACCAAGTATTTAATAAAGAGAGATTTGTGATTGTCTAAGGGGAAAAAACTAGCAAAGTTGCAATGTTGTGCTGTTATTGTCAATGCAAACAAGGAAGAGGAACTTTCTCTTTTGTGTATTTTTTAATTAGATATTTTCTTTATTTATATTTCAAATGTTATCCACTTTCCTGGTTTCCCCTCTGAAAACATCCTATCCCATCCCCCTATCCCCTTGCTCACCAGTTTACCTACTCCTGCTTCCCTGTCCTGGCATTCTCCTATACTGAAGCATCAAACTTTCTCAGGACCAAGGTCCTGTCCTCCCACTGATGTCCAACAAGGCCATCCTGTGCTACATATGCGGCTGGAGTCATGGGTCCCTCCATGTGTAATCTCTTAAACCGTGAAACCCTAGAAGAATTTATTTCTTCCTTTCTCAGTTCCACATTCTCAGTTTCTACTTTTTTTGTAAAATCAAGTTATATGTAAGAGATATAACATCACTTAAGACATATCCTCACTATATACATTATGAGGGCCAGAAACACACAATCGTCCTGCCTCAAATTTCTGAGGACCATATGTATGTACTACTGTGTCCAGTTAGACTGCATATAATCTTGAACATTTGATTATGAGCATCTTTTTTCTTGTTGGTCTGTTCTCTTCTGAGCTTTTGTTCATCTATAGTTGCCAGACAAGTAGAATTGAAAACACCTCAGTAAAAGTCATCTTTTGTAGATTTCAGGATCGGTATTCAAATTCCAGGGCTACTGTGATCACAGAGACAAAACCCACAAACCATAAAAAGATCCTGTTTAGAAGATCTCAGGCAGGTCTATTTTCAGTTTTCTGAGGAACTGCCAGATTGATTTCCAGAGCAGTTGTAACAGTTTGCAATCCTATCAACAATGGAGCAGTGTTCCTCTTTCTCCACATCCCTACCAGCATATGCTGCCATCTGAGGTTTTGATCTTAGCCATTCTGATCGGTGTAAGGTAGAATCTCAGGGTTGTTTTGATTTGCATTACCTTGATGACTAAGGACTTTGAACATTTTCTTTTACATGTGTGCTTCTTGGCCATGTTGTGAATTCTCTGTTTAGCTTTATACCCCACTTTTTAATTGGGCTATTTGGTTTTTTTGGAGGTTAGCTTCTTGAGTTCTTTATATACTTTGGATATTAGTTCTCTATAAGATGCAGGGTTATTGAAGGTTTTTCCAATTCTGTAGGTTGCTAACTTGTCCTATTGACTGTGCTTGCCTTACAGAGGCTTCTCAGTTTCATGAGGTCCCATTTATTAATTGTTGATCTTAGAGCCTGAGCCACTGGAGTTCTGTTTAGGAAATTTTCCCCTGTGCCAATGAGTTAAAGGTTCTTTCCCACTTTCTCTTCTGTTCCATTCAGTGTATCTGGTTTTATGTTGAGGTCCCTGATCCTTTTGGACTTGAGCTTTGTGCAAAGTGATAAATCTGGATCTATTTTTATTTTTCTACATACAGACCACCAGTTAGGCAAGGACCATTTATTGAAGATTCTTTCTGTTTTCCATTGTATGTTTTTGGCTTCCTTGTCAAAGATCAAGTGTCCATAAGTGTGTGGGCTTGTTTGTGGGTCTTCAATTCTGTTCTATTAATTGACCTGTTTGTCTCTATACCAATTCCATGCAGTTTTTATCACTATAGCTCTGTAGTGCAGCTTGATGTGAGGGATGGTGATTTCCCCAGATGTGTTTTTGTGGCTTAGAATTATTTTCACTATTCTGCAGCTAAACCATTCAAGCATAAACACAAAAGATGCCCCATCATGCCATAGAGACACATGTTTCACAATGTTCACAGCAGCCTTATTTGTAATAGTTAGAATCTGGAAACAACCCGGATATCCCCCAGTGGAAGAATGGGTACAGAAAATGCACATTTACATAATGGAATACTATCCAGCTATTAAAAATGAGGACACCATAAATTTTTCAGACAAATCGATGGAATTAGAAATTATCATCCTAACTGAGGTAACCCAGACTGAGAGTGTTGGCAAAATGAATGGAAATATGCAGCCTCAGAAGATAGGAGGTAGGGAGACTCTCTAGAAAAACCAGAGATGTGGGAGGTGAGAGACTATGGGAGTGACCTTCAGATGAAGTGCCCAACAGTAGGGAGAGGGAACTCAAAGAGTTCACCTCCAGTAGATAGATAAGGCCTCAAGAGGAGGGATTGTGTTACCAACCCACAGCCAAAATTTCTGACCCAGAAGTCTTCCTGTCTATAAGAACAGCAGGGACCAAAAAAAATGGAGAAGAGACTGAAGGAAAGACAGTCCAGTGACTGGCCTAATTGGGGATCAACCTCATCGGGAGATCAAGGCCTGACACTATTACTAATGCTGTGGTGGGCTTAGAGACAGGGCCTATCATGACTGTCCTCTGAGAGGCCCAACCAGCAGCTGACTGAGACATACATAGATACTTACATCCAACCATTGGACTGAATTTGGGGGCCTCTATGGTTGAATTAGATGAAGGATGGAAGAAGCATAAGAGGATGGACACGCATAGGAAGACTAGCAGTCTTAACTTACCCAGACCCCTGAGAGCTCCCAGACATTGAGTTGCCAACCAGGCAGCATACACAAGCTGTTCTGAGGCCCCAGGCACATATATAGCAGAGGACTGCTTGGTCTGGCCTCAGTGGGAGATGAGTCAATTCCTTGAGAGACTTGAGGCCCCAGGGGGGAAGAAGTCCTGGTGATGGGGGAGTATCCTCTTGGGGACAGGGAAGAAGAGGAATGGGATGATGAACTGTGGGAGTGGGAACCAGGAGGGAAACAATGGCTGGATTGTAAATAAAAAAAATATGAAAAATAAAAATAAAAATCTTTATCTAAAAAAAGGTCTCAGGCATGCTTGTAATATAACTAACATATATAAAACATATGAATTAAGAGCTTATTGATAGAGAAAATGATTTAGTTATATATTCAGAAAATTTTTGTTTGATGATGAACATGCATTTAAACAATATTTATGTGAGAAAATGGTGCTGAGAAGAAATGAAACTTTAGGCATTTCTAGGAAGAAAGTTGTAGCTGAAAAGTCTATTATTAAGATGAAAAAAATCTTTATATAGTAGGTGGGCAAAGGGGACGAACGAATATGTTTCTTCCTAGTTTATATATTTTGATCCTTGTGAAGTTTTGGTCCATGTCTATTTTCTACTTCTTTTGGGATTCTTAAAGCAGTTTGTAGTTTTGTGCTACATTTTTGTGTTTTCTAGGATTTTGAGGGGAGAGGGATGGGAGTAGTTGTGTGTATATGTACACATGCATATGTTGTAAGAATTGTCATAAATTTAAATGATTTGGGTAGATGAGGAATGTATTCAAAGTACATTACACACTTGTGTGAAATTTTCTTTATGTAACCTTGTATAATAATGAGTAGATAAATGAATACAATAGTTTTTATTCCTGTTTTCTATGTTCTCATAGTAAGTTCACACTGGTCAAAAAATTATTTTAATGCTCAGGGATGTCTGGGAACTTTGTTGGATATCTTTGACAAGAGCATCCTCTTCTGTCAAAATAATGCAATGCAGCTCCTTAAGAGGACTTAGGGAAAAGTGTGTGTGTCCTGTGTGCAAGTGTATGTGTGTATCTGCGTTGTCTGTATGTCTGTGTGTGTTCACATGAGGGTGCATGTTTGTGTATGATTTTATCTCTTACTCTACTACCAGTCTTCTCCTGAACAAATTCGAAATGTGCTTATTTTCATTTTACCCTCTTCTGCCTTCCAAGTGTTGTCTTCTGCGGTCCAAGTCTGGTCGTTCAGAGCACATTCTTATGTTTTTTCCTTCTATCCTTTGACTTATCTGATCTGACTTTCAAAGATTTTCACTGATGTGTTCTTACTCTATTTCTTACTTTCAGGTATCCTTTGAGCCTAGATGTCTATCTATTGTAAAGCAAATGCTTAATAAGCAGTTGCTGAATTAATTAATTTAAAATTTGTACTTAAGACATATTTTACTTATACATATTTTATTATGATGAAAAAATATGTATTTCATATATCTCAGAAATGAAGAGGTAAAGTACACTTAGTACACTACTGGGACATTTTTAGTTTTAGATTATGCTGATAAAAGGGGATAAATGTCTGTGGAGACAGAAATATTCATTGGAGTGATTTACCTATTACACTTGATATGCATTTAGTATATTGTACCTAGTTGTATATAGAGTAATGTATCAATTACTTTTAAAAACTAAATATTGTGGAGTGATCAGCAACATGTAGGATATCTATATTATCCTTTCAAAGGCTCAGGGATTATAATGAAGAGGGCAGGAAGACTATAGGAGCCATAGGTTAGAATGACTGCTGTGAAGCAGTGTCTCCTGGACATGACAGGACCTTTATACTCATGAACTCAAAGTACCTGTGGCTGCCTGTACAAGTTCTAGCCAGTCAACAATCTATGTGGGGGAAGGTTTCCCAAGCTCCCATTCTTTTTTATTTTTTTTATTTTTTATTGTTTTTGGTTTTTCGAGACAGGGTTTCTCTGTATAGCCCTGGCTGTCCTGGAACTTGCTCTGTAGACCAGGCTGGCCTCGAACTCAGAAATCCGCCTGCCTCTGCCTCCCAAGTGCTAGGATTAAAGGCATGCGCCACCACCGCCCGGCCCAAGCTCCCATTCTTAAGTGAGGAGCATCTTTAGACAGTTGATGGCTTCTGGGGGGCAAAGTCAATTTTCCCTAAGTAGGTGGTCTTGGAGGGTTGGAGGGTTAACAGCTCTCCAGTGAATGAACAGCTCAAGATGGAATCAATTGATTATTTTTAAAAAGAAAAAAATGACACAAAGTAGAGCATAGAGAAGTGTTGAAAATATGAGAAGAGCTGAGGAAGTGAATATGATCAAAATATGTTACATGCATTTCTCAAAGAATTAATCAAATTATTTTAATTAACTGAGCACACCTGTTTCTAGATTCTCCATTCTGCTTCTCTGTGTATATGATTTTAAATAAGTACCACATGGATTTTATTGATATTGCTTTTATAATTTATTTTTAAATTAAGAAACATGTTTACCATTATATTCCTTGTATTTTGGGACTTTTGAGGTTCCATATAAATCATAGGAATTGCTTTACATTTATGGATTTGATTGACAATGAAGGAAACATTAATATTACGTCCACTTAGTAAGCAAGCAAAAGTGAAATCAGGTAAGTTTGACCTAATAGAAGTAAAGGAAACAAATTATACAGGATAAGCAGCTGTTCTGAGAAATATTCATGCATTATTTTGATTAAGAGATCAAGAGCCAAAATCCATTAGGAATTCCTAAACCTAATAGCAAAAATTAATTATTTAAGAAATTTCTGAAAAGCAGACTTCTTTTTATTTTTTTTATTTTTTAAAATTTTTTTATTTTTTCTATATATTTTTTAATTTACATTCCAAATGATTTCCCCTTTCCCGTTTCCTCCCACCCCAAAAGCAGACTCCTATCCGGCTAATATTTACATGAAAAAAAATGCTATCAACCAACAAAGAAGTGTAAATCAAATTCACAGTAAGATGTTGAAGTTTGGTCTGTTGCTAAATATTATAATGTTAAATACTGGCCCAGGTTGCCTCTGGGGACAAGGAGATTCTCACATAGATGCAAGTGATATTACTCAATCTTTTCTCCCAAGTTATTCCTGATCAGTGAGTAAAGATGCCTACAGCCTATAGATGAGCAGAAGAGAGATACCAAACTTTGGGTCTGAGGCAGGACCACAAAGGAGTAAAAAAGAGAGATGTGGAGATAGGAGAAGATGCCATGGGGTTGGTGAGTCATGAAAACGTGGTCAATTGGACTGGACAGAGTGGGGTTATTGATGGGGGAAGTAGAATTTAATAGCATATAAGGTAGACATCTGCCAAGCTCTAGTGCTGTTTAAGGCTTATTATAAATATAAACATTGTATGACTTTTATCTGGGAACTGAATGACCAAGGCAGGGTAGAAACCCTCCACAGAGAATAAATATTTAATACACCAGTAAGACGGAGCTAATAACTGCTGATATGATGATGAAAATGAAAGAGCACAGATGATGTGGAACAGGAGATGTATAATATTTTCACCCTAGAAGAGATCTACCATGAACTTCAGAAAAGGGGATTATCCAGTAGTTTCGTAATTATTTCTGAAGCAAAGAGTAAAACCAGTATAGCCATTTTTGCTAATAAGTATAAATTTCTTACATAAAACAGATATTCTACAAACAGAGGAGAAAATAATCCTAAAAAAATTTAGGTAAGGACAAATGAGACAGCTCAGCAGGAACATGTGCCATCAACCCTGATTTTCTGGATTTGACATTGAGGTTCCACACTGTGGGGGAGAATTGATACCTGCAAGCTATCCTCTAACTGCCAAGTGTAAGCCATGGGTTTTTCAGTGTTCATATTTTTATACATCTGCATTCTGAGAGTTTTAAAAACTTCCCTTTATAGGTAAAAATGTCAGTGTGAGATTTCCTATACCAGCTACATTTAGTGAATGTTGATTATATGCAAAGTTATTGTGAAGTAAAATCTTTTAAACAGAAGGGAAGTACTAGTCACTCCTATCTAAGCCAACTGAAATATAATCCCAGCTCATAATCAGACTTAAAGTTCATAAGTATATAGAGCTCTGTTTGGGCTTCCAGGATGTGTAATTACTAATTTATTTACCCAGCATATGCACTGAATGCTGTCTGTCCCAAAGAGTGAGCAATGATTGCAGCATAGGAACAGTATCACACAGAACAATTCCAGTTAATAATATGACTATTGTGAAGGAATGGACTCAGTGTGATGTGTTTCTGCAGGAAAATATTGGTGTGGGAACCCACGACAATATTCACATACATCATGAAATATTTAAGACAATTTAAAGGATAGAAATTGATTAAGCATTGGATTTTAGTAGGTGGTACAAATGATACAAAAATGTATAATGAGAGACAAAGGAATCATGAAAGCTGCTCTGGAAATTTACTTAACTGCAACACACACACACACATGCGCGCACACACACACACACATGCGCGCGCACACACACACACATGCGCGCGCACACACACACACACACACACACACACAGAGAGAGAGAGAGAGAGAGAGAGAGAGATTAGTATGTCTGTGCCTTGTTCATATGTTTATGCATGCATGTATACTTTTTTTCTCCCTCATAAATGAAAATGGAATTCCAATGAACAATATCCATCTAGTCAAACATTAAACAGATATCCACATCCTAGAAGCAAACCTAAAAAAACAAATTACTCACAATACAAAAAAAAATCTGAGAAAGAAGTGTCAAAGATTAAGGAAATTTCAATCTCTGTATATTGAAAATAATACTAAAAATAAAGGATAAATATGAAAAGCAGGCAAAAGATTGCCTAAGAATAAAGAGAAAACATCTTTAGTAAGCATCAAAATACTGTAAATTGAAACAACAAAATGAAAATTGTCATGTAGCTACCATATGACCCATGTTTGGAAACTTATGTAGCTCCCATGTTTGGATGCTTATCTAGCACCCATGTTTGGAAGCTTATCTAGCAACCATGTTGTTATATTTCCCATTTTCTTTCTAATTTTGTTAATTTGGATACTATCTCTGTGCCTTTTAGTTAGTTTGGCTAACAGCTTTTCTGTCTTGTTGATTTCTCACAATAGGACTGGTACAAGTTCCCTGGCACATATGCACACACTTGCCTGGATTCAGTAGGGGAGTATGTAGTTAATCCTGAAGAGACTTGATACACCAGTGTTGGGGGATGCCCAGGGGCACTGTTTTAGAGGCAAAGGGAGAGATGGATGGGGAAGGAATTGTTTAAGGGGGTATGAGAAGTGGGCAGCATTTGGGATGTAAATAAATACATTAATTAATAATAAAAAGGAAAAAGATAAGGCCAGTCTCTTTGGTTGAGGAAAGGCAGCTCTTTACTTCTTTTCAATACCAAGAAATTTATATAGGATAAAGTTATTCCCCATATATTTATTGCCAAATGCTGAACTCAATCAGTTATCTAATAATAGAGACATATTTATAGGTGTTCTGAAGTATTTAAATTATTCCATGATTATAAAACTGCTAACAACATGATATGAAATAGCAAAATCAGGAAATAAAAATTCTGGAAAATTTTCTCTATTTCTCCCAGATAAAATATTTCTGATTGATCTTTAAAATTTCTTTTTAATATTTTATGTTTAAGTTATATGTTAGTTGTTTTACATTCAGGGATATGTAGCATATACTGAGGCCAGAGGGGATGTCAGATTCTCTGAAACTACAGGTACAGACAGTTGTTGGTTTCCATTGTGAGTGCTGGGAATGGAACCCACTAGATTCTGGGAGTATTCTTGGCTGGAATGTCATGGCTTACCATAGCATTTGGAAAGTATCATTAACCCCAAGCTGGATTAATGCCATTAGACTGAATTGATGGTCACCAGATGGAGCTCTAATGTTTGCTGAGATAGCCAAGGAGGAAGCAAGTGCTATGTCCATATACTGAGTTTGCTTCCCATTTCTTTCTCCTATCTCCTTTCTTTGCCCATCTGCCTCTTGAAATCTCTTTCAAGTTATTAAAGATGTCAGAGGTTAAAATTTATAAAGCAGCAGGAAGGATAGTGAGGTCCTTGGGCCTAGATTTTGAAGTTGTGTTTGATATCTTGAAAGGCTTGGCTTATAAAACATGAATCTAGGAGAATTTGGCCTTCCTCACTCTCATGGTTCTGGTCAGTGTGTTTGCTCATGGTTTTGGATAGTCTCGATTAAAAGAGAACATGTTTTTTGGAAGGCTACTATATATCTTCCACACTTACCTGTTTATCCAATTATTCAATACTAAACCCATACTGCAATAAGTAAACTTTTCCCTAACTTCTAATACCATGGATTAGAATCACCTAATAGTGGTTTTTATTAACCAGTAATAGTCTAGAAGATGAGTTATGTTGAGTCTGTTTTCTTAGACTCAAAATTGTCAGGCCTGCCAAAAAAGGAACATTAAGGCCTGTCAAATAAGGGAAAACAAGGCTTACTAAATAAGGAACATCTAGGCCTGCTACACTAAGAACAACCAGTCCAAGGCTGCCCACAGAAGACCTGCTGCAAGGGAAGATCCAGATTAGAACTCCTTCCTAATACCTGTTATACCAAGAACAACCAGGTGGCTAAAGGCCCTCATAAGAATGCAAATAATCGTTTTGATGTGTTCTTGGATTCGGTTGGCAAGAATTTTATTGAGTATTTTTGCATCGATATTCATAAGAGAGATTGACCTGAGATTCTCTTTCTTTGTCGGATCTTTGTGTGCTTTTGGTATTAGTGTAATTGTGGCTTCATAGAACGAGTTGGGTAGTGTTCCTTCTGTTTCTATTTTGTGGAACAGTTTGAAGAGTATTGGTGTTAGGTCTTCTTTGAAGGTCTGATAGAATTCTGCACTAAAACCATTTGGACTTAAGCGACCGAAAGAACTCCACCAGAGAACTCCTACAGCGGATAAACGACTTCAGCACAGTGGCCGGATATAAAATCAACTCAAGCAAGTCAGAAGCCTTCCTATACTCAAAGGATAAGCAGGCTGAGAAAGAAGTAAGAGAAATGATACCCTTCATGACAGCCACAAACCATATAAAGTATCTTGGCGTGACTCTGACCAAACAAGTGAAAGATCTTTATGACAAGAACTTCAAGTCTCTGAAGAAAGAAATTGAAGAAGACCTCAGAAGATGGAAAAATCTGCCATGCTCATGGATTGGCAGGATTAATATAGTAAAAATGAGCATCTTACCAAAAGTAATATACAGATTCAATGCAATCCCCATCAAAATCCTAACTCAATTCTTCATAGAGTTAGAAAGAGCAATTCAAAAATTCATCTGGAATAACAGAAAACCCAGAATAGCTAAAACTATTCTCAAGAGTAAAAGAACCTCTGGGGGAATCAGTATCCCGGACCTCAAGCTGTACTACAGAGCAATAGTGTTAAAAACTGCATGGTATTGGTACAGTGACTGGCATGTAGATCAATGGAACAGATTGAAGACCCAGAAATGAATCCACACTCCTATGGTCACTTGATCTTTGAGAAAGGAGCTAAAACCATCCAGTGGAAAAAAGATAGCCTTTTCAACAAATGGTGCTGGCTCAGCTGGAGGTCAACATGCAGAAGAATGCAAATTGGCCCATTCTTATCTCCTTGCACTAAGCTCAATTCTAAGTGGATCAAGGATCTCCACATAAAACCAGACACACTGAAACTAATAGAAAGGAAACTAGGGAAGAACCTTGAACATATGGGCACAGGGGAGAATTTCCTGAACAGAACTCCAATAGCTTATTCTCTAAGATCAAGAATAAACAAATGGGACCTCATTAAATTACAGTTTTTGCAAGGCAAAAGACACTGTCAAAAAGACAAAGTGGCAACCAACTAACTGGGAAATGATCTTTACCAACCTTGCATCCGACAGAGGGCTAATATCCAATATATACAAAGAACTCAAGAAGTTAAACTCCAGAGAGGCAAGTAACCCTATTAAAAAATGGGGTACAGAGCTAAACAAAGAGTTCTCACCTGAAGAATATCTAATGGCTGAGAAGCACCTAAAGAGATGTTCATCATCCTTAGTCATTAGGGAAATGCAAATCAAAACAACCCTGAGATTCCATCTCACACCAGTCAGGATGGCTAAGATCAAAAACACAGGAGACAGCAGTTGTTGGCGAGGATGTGGAGAAAGAGGAGCACTCCTCCACTGCGGGTGGAATTTAAGCTGGTACAACCACTCTGGAAAGCAGTCTGGCGGTTCCTCAGAAAACTGGGCATGACACTCCCAGAGGATCCGGCTATACCACTCCTGGGCATATACCCAGAGGCTTTACCTGCATGCAATAAGGACACATGCTCCACTATGTTCATAGCAGCCTTATTTATAATAGCCAGAAGCTGGAAAGAACCCAGATGTCCCTCAACGGAGGAATGGATTCAGAAGATGTGGTATATCTACACAATGGAATACTGCTCTGCAATTAAAAACAATGAATTCACGAAATTCCTAGGCAAATGGTCAGAACTTGAAAATATCATCCTTAGTGAGGTAACCCAATCACAAAAGAACACACATGGTATGCAGTCACTGATAAGGGGATACTAACCCAGAATCTCGGAATACCCTAGACACAATTCGCATATCAATAGATTTCTAAGAAGATGGAAGGAGAGACCCCTGTTCCTGGAAAGACTGGATGTAGGGGAACGCCAGGACAGAGAAAGGAGAGGGGGTTGAATGGAGAAAAAAGGGAGGGAAGGGGGCTTATGGGACTTTCGGGGAGGGAGGAAATGGGAAAGGGGAAATGATTTGGGATGTAAATTAAAAAAAAAAAAGAATGCAAATAACAAGAGCCAGGGCAGCACTGCTCCTCTAAAGCAAAGCTATCCTAATATAGCAAGCCCTGGATATCCTAACACAAATGAAGAACAGGAAAATCATTTAACCCAACATTATAAAATGACAGATGTGTTTAAAGAAGAAGTAAATAAAAAAAGAAGAATTAAATACACCCCTCAAAATATATAAGAAAAAACAGTCAAACATGTAGAGGCCTTTAAAGAGGAAACTAATATATCCGATAAAGAAATACAGAAAAATACAATTAAACAAGTGAAGGAAATGAATAAAAACTGCAATACCTGAGAATGGAAATAGAAACAATAAAGAAAACACAATCTAACAATTACAAAATTAAAATGAGGTAAACCTGGAGCTGGAAAAAGAAGGAAAAAGAACAGGAACATGAGATACAAACATCACCAGCAGAATAGAAGACATGGAAGCAAGAATCTCAGGAGCAGATTATAGTATAGGAGAGACTGACCCATCAATCAAAGAAAATGTTCAATCTCAAAAATATCCTGATACAAACATTAAGGAAATCTGGGATACTAAGAAAAGACCTAACATAAGAATAGCAAGAATAAAAGAAGGTCATGAGTTCCAGCTATTGGGACCAGAAAATATCTTTTGAAAAAAAATTACAGAAGAAAATTTCTTAAACCTGAAGAAAGAGACACCTATAAACATACAAGAAGATTATAGAATCAATCAATTAGATTGGAGCAGAAAAGAAAATGCTCCCACTAATAATAATAAAAACAAAATCTACAGAACAAAGAAAGAATATTAAAAAATGCAAGGGAAAAGCCAAATAATATACAAAACAAGATATATCAGAATTACACCTTACTTCTCAACAGAGACTTTAAGAGTCAGAAGGGCCTGTACAGAGATGTATTACTTCCTCTAAGAAACCACAGATGACAACCTAGACTACTACATCCAGCAAAGCTCTGAATCACCTTGGATGGAGAAAATAAGACATTCTATGAAGCCAAAAGAAGCTTAAACAGTATCTATCCACAAATCCAGTCCTACAGAAAAATTTGAAGGGAAAACTCCAACCCAAATACTACACACAAGAAAATACAGGAAATAAATAATTCCACACTAGTGGAAACAAAATAAGGGAAGCACACACACACACACACACACACACACACACACACACACACACACACACCATCAAAATAACAGGAATTAACAATCATTGCCAATTATTATCTCTCAACATCAATGGACTCAATTCCCCAATAAAAAGGCACAGGCTAACAGAATTCACATAAAAATAGGACCCATCATTATGCTGCATATAAGAAACACACCTCAGCAACAAAGATAGACATCTCAGAGTAAAGGGTTTGAAAGTTTTTTTTGGGGGGGGATATTTTTTAAGTGAATGGACCTAAGAAGCAAACTTCCATCACCATTCTAGTATCAAATAAAATAGAATTTCAACCAAAATTAATCTAAAGAGATGGGGAAGGACATTTTATATTTAATAAAGGAAAATCACCAGGATGACATATCAATTCTGAATATCAATGCCCCAAACCCAAGGCACCCACATTCATAAAAGAAACATTACTAAAGACTAAATCATACATTGAACCCAGATGTTAATAGTGAGACACTTCAACACCCCTTTCTCTCAAATGGACAGGTCATTGAAGCAGAAACTAAACAGAGAAATAATAAAATATACAGAGATTATGAATCAAACAGACTTGACAGATATTACAGAACCATTCACCAAACTTAAAAGGATATACCTTCTTCTCAGCACTTCATATAACCTTTTCCAAAATTAACCATATAGTAGGTCACAAACAAGCCTTAGAACATACACAAAAATTGAAATAACCCCTTGTATCTTATCAGACCACCATGGAACAAAGCTGGATTTCAAGAAGAGAAACAACACCTACAAATTCATGGAAACAGAGTAACTCTACTCACTGATTACTAGGGCTGGGAAGAGATAAAGAAATGAAAGACTTTCTAGAGTTCAATGAAAATGAACGCACATTATACCAAAACTTATGGGACACAATGAAAGCAGTGCTAAGAAGGAAGCTAATAGCACTAAATGCCTTCGTAATAAAATTAAAGAAATCTTAAAATAACAGAATTCTGCCACACATTCAAGATTTAACACCAATGCTCCTCAAAGTATTCCACAAAATAGTTTAGAATTATTTTTCCAAACTCATTCTATGAGGCCACAATCACATTGACACCTAAACCACACAAAGACTCGTAAAGAAAAAAAAATGAACTTCAGACCAATTTCCCTTATAAACACTGATGAAAATATACTCAATAAAATATTCACAAACCAAATCCAAGAACACATTAAAAATATCAACCAACATGATCAAGTAGATTTTGTGCCAGGGATGCAGGGTGTATTCAATATATGAAAATCCATCAATGTAATCTATCACTTAAAAATGAAAGAAAAAAAATCACATGATCATCTCACTAGATGCTAAAACAGCCTTTGACAAAATCTAACACCTATCCATGTTAAAAGTCGTCAAGAGATCAAGGATATAAGGAACATATCTAAACATAAAAAAGCAATATATAGTAAGCTAATCACAGGCATTAAAGTGAATGGAGAGAAATTCAAAGCAATCTTACTAAAATCGGTGTAAGACAAGACTGTCCACTTTCTCCCTATCCATCCAACATAGTTCTTGAATTTCTAGCTAGAGCAATAAGAAGAATAAAGGAGGTCAAGGGGATACATACAAATTGGAATTGAAGTAGTCAAAGTATAGCTACTGGCTGATATGATAGTATACATAAGTGACCCCAAAATTCTACCAGAAAACTCCTGCAACTGATAAACTCCATCTGAGAATGGCTAGATACAAAATCGATTCAAAAATCTCAGTAGCCCTTTTGTACACAAATGGTATATGGCTGAGGAAAAATAGTGAAACAACACCTTTTACAATGATCACAAATAATAGAAAATATCTTGGCATAGTTCTGACTATGGAAGTGAGAGATCTATATGACTAGAACTTAAAGTCTCTGAAGAAAGAAATTGAGAAAGATATCAGAAGATGGAAAGATCTCCCTTGTTCATGGATCAGTAGGATTAATATAGGGAAAATGGCCATCTTACCAGAAGCAATCTACAGATTCATGCAATTTCCATAGAAATTCCAACACAATTCTTTACAAACCTTGAGAGAATGATTCTCAACTTCATATACCTAAACAAACAAACAAACAAACAAAAAAACCATGGTAGCTAATACAATCCTATACAGTAAAAGAACTTCTGGAGGTATCATTATCCATGATTTCAAGGCATACTACGAGCAATAGTAATAAATACTGCATGGCATTGGCATAAAAACAGACAGATTGATAAATGGAATAGAATGAAAGTGCTAGAAATATCCATATGCCTATGGATTCTTGATATTTGACAAAGAATTCAAAACTCTACAATGGAAAAATAAAAACATCTTCATTAAATGGTGCTGTTCTATCTGGCTGTCTAGATGTAGAAGAATGCAAATAGACCCATATGTATCACCCTGGACAAAGCTCAAGTAGAAGTTGATCAAAGATCTCAACATAAAACTGGACACACTAAATCTAGTGAAAAAGAAAGCTGGAAACTACCTTGAAATCATTGGCACAAGAGATTAAATTGCTGAACAGAACACCAATAGCTCACATATTCAGATCTGTAGTTAATAACTGAGACCTCCTGAAACTGAAAAGCATTTGCAAGGTTAAGGACAATATCAATTGAACAAAACAGCATCCTACAGAATGGGAAAAGATCTAACCCTACATCTGACAGAGAACTAATATTCAAAATATATAATGATTTTAAGAAATAAGACATCAACAAACCAAGTAATCCAATTAAAAATGGGATACAGAGCTAAATAGAGAATTCTCAACAAAGAAATCTAGAATGTCTAAGAAACACTTAAAGAAATGTTCAGAGTCCTTAGTCATCAGGGAAATGCAAATCAAGACAATTCTGAGATTCTAATACCCATCAGAATAGCTATTATCAAAAATTCATTTGATAGTACATGCTGACAAGGATGTGGAACAAGGGGAATATTCCTCCAATGCTGGTGGTATTGCAAACTTGTACAGACTCTGCAAACCAGTTTGGTGGTTTCTCTGAAAACTGGGACTGGTTCTATTCCAGAACCCAGCTATACCTCTCCAGAGCATATACCCAAAAGATGCTCTGCCATATACAAGGACACTTGCTTCATATGTTCATTGCAGCTTTATATGTCATAGCCAGAAACTAGAAACAACTCAGATGTCCCTCAACATCAAATCAGCATTTGAATAACACATGGGTAAACTTTACATAATGTATAAAAACATTATGCCTACAAGAAGGGGAACTAAAACAGTTATCAGAGGTGGATAAGGAGAATGATCTGAATAGGAGATGGAGCAGTATGGGAATGGCAATCAGGTGTGGAGGTAGGAGGGTGTGAGCGTGAGAATGGACGTCAGTGGGGAGCACCTCTGGGACCAGATATAGATCTTTGATAGGGGAAGGCTATGGGGAGTCTATGGGTGTGACAATAGCTAAGATACCTACCAGATGGGAATATAGTGAATGAAGTGGACACCTCCTGTAGCCAGGCAGGACTTTCAGTGGAAGGAGGAGAACATCAACCCACTCACAACTACTTCAACTGAAAATTTGTTCTGCCTACAAGGTATGTAGGAATAAAGATGGAGCAGAAATTGAGGGAAATGCTAAACAGTGACTGGCCCGAGTTGAGATCCTCCTATGGGAGAGAGCTAACCTCTGATGCTATTAATGATACTCTGCTATGCATGTGACAGAAACCTAGCAAAACTGTCTCCTGAGAAGCCTCATCTATCAGCCGATGAAAACAGATGCAGAAACCCATAGCTAAACATCAGACAGAGCTCAGGAAGAGGGTGTGTAGAATTGAGTAAGACAGAGGGGTCAAGGGCACAAAAGGACCTACAGTCAACTAACCTGAGCCCATAGCAACTCACAGGCAAAGAGCATACAGGGGCTGCACTTTTTCTCTGAGAAGGGAAGGGAGTAATGGGGGGAGAAGTTTGCAATGGTGGGACTGTGAGAAAAGGGGACCTGTGATTTTAATGTAATGTAAATAAAAATAATGGAAAAAGAAGTGGCAGATAATAATTACTCTCAGTTGATTTTTAAACATTATACACATGTATCAAACTACCTACTACCCATTACTATGTACAATGAATGTGTTTTATAAATTCCGTTTGAATTTAAAACTGTTGAAAAAGTTTAAGATTGCAAGCCTTTTTGTGGAAGCATGAATTCATACAAACATGTAGGAACTTCTTAAACAAATGCCACAAGTCATGCTTAGCACCACAAATTAATAAAGAAATTATTCATTTAAATAATGAAAAATAGCTCTTTGGGGAAAGATTTTCTTTCTTTTTTCTTTTTTTAAAAGAATAGTTTCTATATTGTTTTAAGATTTATTTATTATATTTATGTGAGTACACTGTAGCTGTTCTTAGACGTATCAGAATTGGGCATCAGATCCCATTACAGATGGTTGTGAGCTACCATGTGGTTGCTGGGAATTGAATTCAGGACCTTTGGAAGAACAGTCAGTGCTCTTAACTGCTGAGTCATCTCTCCAGCCCCAGGGGAAAGATTTTCTTAACCAAATAAAATGCAATGACAATATCTTAATGTTTTAAATGTGAAGAACAAAGTATTGGTGAAATTTTTTGACAATGTTAAAGACATGACCAATGTGAATGATATTTATTAAATATCTAAATATCAAATATCAAAAATATCAAATATTGGCACAGACACTATACTGGCAGAAGTTTATCATGGAGACATTCTTCATGCTACATAAAACTGTGTGAAGTTTCACTCAGTCCTGGTCTTCTGTAATTATAAATTCTAGAAGAAGCCTAAATATCTATTGTAATAAGAATGGTGCATTTTGACACCTCTCTTAGTAGCACATTGTTTACATATGTCAATGACTCCCTTATATCCTGACAAGAAACAGTCTGCAATGCCTAAATACTAAAGAGCAAAATTTAGATTTGGGTCATACACCTACAATCCCAGCATTCAAGGGTCTGGGGGTGAGGGGACAGCCACCAACTTCAAGTTAGCTTATTCTACATGAGTTCTAGGCTATCTACAGCTACATAGTGAAAAAAAACCTTAGACTACACTTTATGCATATGTATCATCTGCATGGATAGATGGATATCCATATAAAAGCCCAGGAATGATATCTAAAATTAGTTGAGTTTGACAAGAGGAAAGGAGACAGGAATGACAAAAATAAGTGTTTTTATAGCTTGATTTTATTTTCTTTTGTATTTTTTAATTTATTTTTCATTGGTTGTTTTATGTATTTACATTTGAAATGTTATCTCCTTTCCTGGTTTCCCCTCTGGAACTCAGCTTTCCCATTCCCCCTCCCCCTTCTTATATGAGGATGCTCCCCATATCACCTACTCATTCTCATCTCACCGCCCTGGCATTTCCCTACACTGGGGCATCGAGCCTTCACAGGATCAAGGGTTGATCCTCATATTGATGCCAGAGAATTCCATCCTCTGCTACATATGTGGCTGGAGCCATGGGTCCCTCCAGGAGTACTCTTTGGTTGGTGGTTTAGACCCGGGAGATCTGGGGGAGTCCGGTTGGTTGAAACTGTTGTTTTTCCAATGGGGTTGCAAACCCCTTCATGTCCTTCAATCCTTTCTGTAACTCTTTCACTGGGTGTGACAGCACGCCTGGGAAGACCAGCTCTTTCCAGGCAGGATTTGGGTACAGAGAGCTGTGGGACAGCTTTAGCTCCAGGGTGCAGATGGAGATTGCAAGGATCCTGTCAGGCTGTTCCTTGGTTCCTGTGACCTGTGCACTCCTGGCAGATACTTTTTTGGACAGTTATTGTAGCAAAAGTGGTGGTCTCTCCTGTGGGTGTAGGAGTGAGAGCACTCCTGGGATAGCAGCTCTCTCCAGGTGAGATTTGGGTATAGAGATCTGTGGGACAGCCTTAGCTCTGGGACACAGAAGGAGACTGGAATGCTTTCTTTTGTATTCTAAACAATGTAAATATAATGCTCAAACATTGAATTAAAATTTCCTAGATGATTAAGAGAAATAAATATCTTTCACCAAAACAAGTGTTTCATGTTTTTCCATTTACTGATTTTTGGTATTTCAAAATATAGATGTACTTCTTGAGTTTGTTTCATTTACTATCTAAAAACCTGTGCTTTGCCCTTGCTTCAGGAGTATAAGACTTCGTAAATCATGTAGAGTTTACCAACTTGGATGTATTTTACTTTGCTAATAACCATGAAGGAATTAAAAAAAACAAGTAAAACTGTGCTTTCACCAATTCTCTGAAGTTACTATGCAGGTAAAATTCTTTTTACAAATGTAGTGGAAATATCTATTACATTGAGCACTGTTGAGATATTTTGGTTTGATCCACATTCTGCATCTGCTATGTGTGTTGTCATGTGAAAATCCCTGTGTCAAGAAAGAAAGAAAGAGAAAAAGGAAAAGGAAGGTTATTTTAGAAATATCACTCATTAGACTTAAGTTTTATTGTCACAACCTAAAAATAAATATTTGTTTATTTCTGTGGACACTACAACCTTCTGGTGATAGCTGCTAAATGATAAAGCATACTATATGAATTTAATGTCCTTTTTCTTAACAGAAAGGTTAGAGATGGCTCAGCAGTTAAGAGCACTCACTACTCTTCTAGAGGACATGTTTCAATTCCCAACACCCACATGATTTCTCATAATGATCTGTAAGTTCAGTTTTAGAGAATTTAATGTCATTTTGTTGACTATTAGTGCATCAAACATTCACATGGCACACAAACATATGTGAAGCATGCATATGCATTTGCAGATAATAATAAAATAACAAATAGAAAAAAGCTGCATGGAAAGAAATTCTTTGTTTATTGTACAGGAATTTTAATCCATCAATGTGGCTATTCTGGCAAGGGACCACATCCAAAGACCTTCTAGGTCTGTGCAATCCATTTGGAATGACACAACTTTAATCCCTCTGGGTGGAATACAGACATGCCATTATTACAGATATTAATTCAAAACAATGAAGGTAAAGTTAGTATGTAGAAGAAAGTAGACCTCTTTTAAAATTATGTCTACCTGAGGGGCAGACAAAGTGATGAATCAGAGAATCTATCATATCAAAGATATGATAGAATGAGTCAGAGATAAGATACAGTCAACTCACATGAGAAGGGTACAGAAAAGAGAGGCTACATGAGAGAGAGAGAGAGAGAGAGAGAGAGAGAGAGAGAGAGAGAGAGAGAGAGAGAGAGAGAGAGAGAGAAGAAGAAGAAGAAGAAGAAGAAGAAGAAGAAGAAGAAGAAGAAGAAGAAGAAGAAGAAGAGGAGGAAGAGGAAGAGGAAGAGGAAGAGGAAGAAGAATGTATAGCCATTTTATATAGACAGGTTGCAGAGAGAACAAGCTAGACACAGGTGAAGACAGATCAAGCTAGGGAGTAAGAAGGAAACAAAAGATTGGAACTTATTGCCAAAGCCAAAGTTAGTATGAGGCCAGGCAAAGCAGTTCATTCAGAAGCCAAGAGATGCTGGATTGAATCAATAAGCTTGGAAGATTAGATCATACAGAGGCTAGAAGCTTCTGGGCCTGGGTCTAGGGATAGTTAGAACAGAGAAAGAAATGCTATGGTCTCAGCCCAAGTCATGTACTTATACATCCAGGGTATGGTTCTCATCTCATTCCTTCTTCTGAGGAAATAAAAGTGATATGTATAATTCTTTTTAATTTGGCCTTAATATTGCATAAGGTTCTACATATAGTAATGAAAAAAAGTATCGTCTTAGTCACAAGGCTCTTTCCTTAGGCTATTAAATGTAAACCAGCTATTAATTAAGTATATGAAATAATAACTTACAAATCTGAAGAAAGTTTTGCATCTTTATGGTGTACCCACTCGAATTGACCTCTGTGTTTACGTAATCCAACCCAATAGCTGTAATTCAATTGTGACTGAATAAAGATCTGTGAGAAAATTAGAATTTTAGTATTCCTAGTAACATCACTAATATCATCTGAGATATTATGCATCAGGTTCAAAGTCCAGTTACACTAAGTTTAGAATTTCTCAATATCAAAAGACACTTTAGAAACTTTTAAAAAAAAAGCCTCAGGTTTGGAGATCCTTGTAGTTATTTAAAGGACAATAAAGATATCTTGTAAGTCAGCAGGAAGAAATTTGTTAAATAGAAAAAATGTGGAAAAAACCCAAGAAAATATACTTAATGTATTGCAAGTATATATAGGTCAGTAAACACAGAAATGCCCATGGCCACAGGGGAGAATTTCCTGAACAGAACTCCAATAGCTTATGCTCTAAGATCAAGAATAGACAAATGGGACTTCATTAAATTACAAAGCTTTTGCAAGGCAAAAGACACTGTCAAAAAGACAAAGCAGCAACCAACTAACTGGGAAATGATCTTTACCAACCCTACATCCGACAGAGGGCTAATATCCAATATATACAAAGAACTCAAGAAGTTAAACTCCAGAGAGGCAAGTAACCCTATTAAAAAATGGGGTACAGAGCTAAACAAAGAGTTCTCACCTGAAGAATATCTAATGTCTGAGAAGCACCTAAAGAGATGTTCATCATCCTTAGTCATTAGGGAAATGCAAATCAAAACAACCCTGAGATTCCATCTCACATCAGTCAGAATGGCTAAGATCAAAAACACAGGAGACAGCAGTTGTTGGCGAGGATGTGGAGAAAGAGGAACACTCCTCCACTGCTGGTGGAATTGCAGGCTGGTACAACCACTCTGGAAAGCAGTCTGGCGGTTCCTCAGAAAACTGGGCATGACACTCCCGGAGGATCCGGCTATACCACTCCTGGGCATATACCCAGAGGCTTTACCTGCATGCAATAAGGACACATGCTCCACTATGTTCATAGCAGCCTTATTTATAATAGCCAGAAGCTGGAAAGAACCCAGATGTCCCTCAACGGAGGAATGGATTCAGAAGATGTGGTATATCTACACAATGGAATACTACTCTGCAATTAAAAACAATGAATTCACGAAATTCCTAGGCAAATGGTCAGATCTTGAAAATATCATCCTTAGTGAGGTAACCCAATCACAAAAGAACACACATGGTATGCAGTCACTGATAAGGGGATATTGACCCAGAATCTCGGAATACCCTAGACACAATCTGCATATCAATAGATTTCTAAGAAGATGGAAGGAGAGACCCCTGGTCCTGGAAAGACTGGATGTAGGGGAACGCCAGGACAGAGTAACGAGAGGGGGTTGAATGGAGAAAAGAGGGAGGGAAGGGGGCTTATGGGACTTTTGGGGAGAGAGGAAATGGGAAAGGGGAAGTGATTTGGAATGTAAATTAAAAAAATAAAATAAAATAAATAAAAAAAAAAAAAGAAATGCCCATGGCAATCAAGATAGTCAAGTTAAAGTTGTAGTGTTATGTTTTCCAACTAATCATCTCAAGGGAGATAGAAATAATGACAAGAGAATTTTCATGGTTGGTATGATCAGAGGAATATACTTACTAATGTTATTAATATCACATTGAAGAGTACTTGGAAATTATTTAAAATTTTTATATACCCCATTATGTAATAATTCTATTACTACAGCTATGTTAGACAAAAAGAAGATGCACAGAACAATATTGCATAGAAGATAAGTTTGAGAATATTGACATAAAAAATTTACTATGACTAGATAAATGTAGGTGGAGGTATTGTTTCCCTAATTGATTCTTGACTGTGTCAATAAAGATGGTGGAAGTTAATTGCTGAGTGAAGGGAGTTAGTTACAAGGGGTTGAGGGAATGATCTTAGTTCCTGGTCAGGGAACCAACTGGCCATTGGAGGACCTATGTCAGGAGTGTGACCAGCAGCAGTGTGTTATCAGAATAAAGCCGAAAGCACGGCTTTGAGAAGGTGATAGAGTGGATATTTTAAAATTACATGCAACAGATAAAGAACACATAAATTGCATCTGTGCCATATATCATCTTATATAGTGTGAAACATAAAAACTATATCTATTCACATTGGTAATCAGAACATTAACTTGCATTTTCCATTTGTGTAGATCATACTTTCTGTCAGAAGATTTTCTGTACTGAAGCAATGAGTTTCAATGTCATAATCATTTGCAAATCTTTCCCTAAATGCTATGTGTATACTATTCACTTCAAATTGACAATGTATGGCAATTAATTTTGTTGCTAAAAGTAATATACTTTTATTTATTCTCCTCTCTGAGTATCTCTCTTTGTCTCTTTGTCTCTATCTGTCTCTCTGTGTCTGTCTTTCTCTCTCTCTCTCTCTCTCTCTCTCTCTCTCTCTCTCTCTCTCTCTCTCTCTCTCTCTCACACACACACACACACAGAGTCCACCTAGTCCAGAGTCTATCTTGCAGTATAATTAATGTTTACCAGAGAAAACTTGCAATACATGAAAAATACATAGACATCATAGAAACATTAAAGTACACATTTTATATCTAAAATCATGTAAGTTACATGTCCATAAATTTATTCATTTAATACATCTTCTAGGAATAAAATGTAGATGTAGAACTCAAATCAATTGTGTAAGACATTTCCTCCTCTCAAGGCTGCCTAGCATCCCATCTCTTTTCCCTGGGACTTTGGTGACAATGGTGCCACTGAGTAGAGCCTATTCCTTCCTCCTTCCTAGGTCACCCAATATTATCTTCCTTTTCTTGGATCTTACCACTATATTACCATGAGGTAGTACTTGTTTCCTTCTGGCCAGACTGCCTGAGTGCCCCTTGCCTCCTTTCCAGAAATCTAACACCTGTGTCCAGGTATGGCCATCTCCTTTCCCTTCACAGTCAAGACTCTACCTGCTGACAACAAGACCCCATATTCTGTCTGATAGGGACCTTGTTTTTTTCTCCTCTCTAGGCTACCAAAAATCCTGCTTTCCTTCACAAGATCCCTGAGAGAACAACATAACAGGCTCTTCTAAGAATTATATACAGGAACTAGAGAGATGGCTCAGGAGTTAAGAGTACTTGCTGCTATTTGCAGAGGATCTGGGTTTGATTCCAAGCACACACATTTAGTGGCTCATATCCACCTCTAAGTCTACAGGAGATTTGACACAAATGACTGGCTCAACTTGAGACCCATGCCATGAGAGAGAGCCAACCTCTGGCACTATTAATGATATTCTGCTATTCTTGCAGACAGGAGCCTAGCTTAACTGCTATCTGAAAGACTTCACCCAGAAGCTGATGGAAACAGATGCAAGAAATCCACAGCCAAACATTAGGCTGAACTCAGGGACTTTTATTGAAGAGAGGGAGGAAAGATTGAAGAACCAGAAAGATCAAGAACACTGCAAGAAAACCTACAGTATCAACTAACCTGGACATAGGGCCTCTCCGAGAGGGAATTACCTACAAGAGAACATGCATGTTTCAGGCCTAGACCCTATACACATATGTAACAGCTGTGCAGTTTGGTATTCATGTGGGAACTCTAACAGCAGGAGCAGGAGCTGTTTCTGACTCTGTTGCCTGCCTGTGGGTCCCTTTGCTCTAACTGTAATGCCTTGTCTTGTTTAATAGGAGAAGATGGGCCTAGCTCTAGTGCAACTAGATAGGCAGGTTGATATCCATGGGAGGCCTCCACTTCACTGAGAGGGTTGGAGGAGGGGAAAGAGAGGAGCTGGGAGCAAAGGAGGGAGAAGAAGCTGCAATTAGGATATAATGTAAATAAATATATTAATTAAAGTAAAAGCATAAATGACTGTAGTTGCTACGGCACATCACTATATTAAAGCAATAATTGCTAAAATAAATTCATTTTAATAAAATAGTTATGTTAATGGGCATGATGTTTTATGTATTCTCCATAGGACACTAGTAGAAGCATTTTTAAAAGTAAACATAAAATTGGAATCTAGTGACTAACCTAAATTGTTGGAAATAAATCTACAGAATCAACTAGACTGACCCTTTCTTCTTAAACTTTGGAACTAATAACAAGTGTTGCACTTGTATACAAAGAACAGAAAAACTCTTATCATCCTGAGTTATGAGTAAAATAAAACTTATTTCCAGGGAATGATTTTATCTTTTTTTTTGGTCTTTATTTTAAATCCCATTTTTTTCTATGTTCAATGAAAGAGACTCATGTTCCACCCTAGAAGTACGTTTTTTCCAAGTACTGATGGCAAATGAGTAGAACTCAAACATAGTTAGCTTTTTCTGGACCATATGTATCATCAAAGATAGCTTTTCTGGGTATCTTTTCATTAATGATAAATGATCTGCTCTAGCTAAACTCTGAAGGGGCAAAACAAATAAAATGGCTGAGAGTTAACCCTCGATGCCCACACCAGGGCTATTTCTTGTGGTATAAAAACATTCTCATGGGTATTTTTTAAAATAGCTGTGCTCATCTCTCTTCAGGTGAGTCTGTACCAACATATGTAAGTGATTCTGCTGAGCAGAAAAGAAAGGCAGAGGAACAAAGGTGATTTTCATAGCACACCCACCCATACCTCCTGTGAAACACTCACACAATACACTACACACACCTGTTCCTCTCTGCTCTCAATCTTAGCGAGATGAGAACCCAGGAAAATGCAGGCTATCTCACTCTCATACCATGTCTTTTCTTCTTTTGAAAAGTAGTAACACGTTTCTCCACAGCAAGACCATTTTCCTTGACATGTGTAGCAGCCTTTTCCTTAAAAGAAAAGCAACCATTATCCTCAGACTCATTTAAAGATATGAACTTTTGGTATTTCATTGTTCCATATTTATCTCCACAGAGTAATTGCTTTCACTGAGAATACCTCTTTTGCCAAATTTTAAGGAAAGAATTTTGTAGATATAGAAACTGTCTCTGACTGACCTGACGACATTTTTATGGTTTCACTAATAAATATTAACCTCTCAAGGAGAAAGACACCAGCATTATGCATTCCTATCTGCGAGAAGAGACCCATCGAAATGAGTAATGTAGGTGACATTGAGCTGAAGGGCTCTACATTAGGTGAATATACCCACAGTATACACTCCCAGTATTGAATAGTATAGATTGCTCAATAAAATTTAGATGACAACCAATAGTAACTTCTTCAGTGAAGGCATAGGTTTAATTGTTACAGAAAAGATGAATTCAATAAGGAGAAGTAAACAAAGCTCAAATCCTGCCAGAGTTAAATTTACAGTTTTAAGATCACAATTTGAAATGGGACAGAAATGTGAATGCCATTAAAAGTATGCCAGAGACCATATCCAGAGGTTAAGCATGGGTGCCGGTTAAGGGATGGAGCCACCCGCCCTTCTCAAAATTTTATCCCAGAATTGCTCCTGTCTAAAGGAAACATGGGGACAAAGAGTGGAGCACAGACCGAAGGAAAGGCCATCCAGAGACTGCCCCACCTGGGAAGCCATCCTATATGCAGCCACCAAACCCATACATGTTTGCTGGTGCCAAGAAGTGCTTGTTGACAGGAGCCTGATTTGAATGTCTCCTGACAGGCTCAGCCAGAGCCTTACCCATACAGATGTAGAGGCTTGTATCCAACCTTTGGATTGAGCAGGGGGACCCCAATGGAAGAGTTGGGAGAGGATTGAAGAAGCTGAAGGGGTTTGCAACCCCATAGAAAGAACAAAAATATCTACCAACCAGAGCCCCCATCGCTCCCAGGGGCTAAACTACCAACCAAAGAATACAATTGTGCTGGAGAGATGGTTCATTGGTTAAGAGCACTGACTGATCTGCCAGAAGTCATGAGTTCAATTCCCAGCAACCACATGGTGGTTCACAACCATTTGTAATGGGATCTGATGCCCTTTTCTGTTGTGTCTGAAGACAGCGACAGTGTGCCCCATAAATGAAATAAATATTATTGAGAACAGTTTTTTGCTATCCTGGATTTTTTGTTATTCCAGATAAATTTGGAAATTGCTCTTACTAACTCTATGAAGAAGTGAGTTGGCATTTTGATGGGGATTGCATTGAATCTATAGATTGCTTTAAGCAAGATGGCAATTTTTACTGTATTAACCCTGCCAGTCCGTGAGCATGGGAGATTTTTCCATTTTCTGAGATCTTCGATTTCTTTCTTCAGAGACTGGAAGTTCTTCTCATGCAGATCTTTTACTTGCTTGGTTAGAGTCACACCAAGGTATTTTATATTATTTGTGACTATTGTGAAGGGTGTTGTTTCCTCAATTTCTTTCTCATCCTCTTTATCCTTTGAGTATAGGAACGCTACTGATTTGTTTGAGTTAACTTTGTATTCAGCCACTTTGCTGAAGTTGTTTTATCAGGTTTAGGAGTCATCTGGTGGAATTTTTGGGGTCACTTAAGTATACTATAATATCATCTACAAATAGTGATACAATGACTTCTTCCTTTCCAATTTGTATTCCTTTGATCTCCTTTTGTTGTCTAATTACTCTGACTAGGACTTCGAGTACTATGTTGAACAGGTAGAGAGAGAATGGACAGCCTTGTCTAATCCCTGATTTCAGTAGTATTGCTTCAAGTTTCTCTCCATTTAGTTTGATGTTGGCTACGGGTTGGCTGTATATTGCTTTTACTATGTTTAGGTATGTCCTTGAATTCCTCATCTTTCCAAGACTTTTATCATAAAGGGTTATTGGATTTTTGTCAAAAGTTTTCTCAGTATCTAATGAAATGATCATGTGTTTTTTTTTTCTTTGAGTTTGTTTATATAGTGGTTTACATTGATGGATTTCTGTATATTGAACCACCCCTGCATCCCTGGGATGAAGCCTAATTGATCATGGTGGATGATCATTTTGATGTGCTCTTGAATTCGGTTGGCAAGAATTTTATTGACTATTTTTACATTGATATTCATAAGGGAAATTGTCTAAAATTCCTTTTCTTTGTTGGGTCTTTGTGTGATTTAAGTATCAGAGTAATTGTGGCTTCATAGAACAAATTGGGTAATGTTTCTTCTGTTTCCATTTTGTGGAATAATTTGAAGAGTATTGAAATTAGGTCTTCTTTGAATGTCTGATAGAACTCTGCATTAAACCCATCTGGTACTGGGTTGTTTTTGTTTTTTTTTTTTTTTTTGATTGGGAGGCTATTGATGACTGCTTCTATTTCTTTAGGTGTTATGGGACTGTGTAGATTATTTATCTAATCCTGTTTAACTTTGGTACCTGGTATCTGCCTAGAAAATTGTCCATTTTGTCTAGATTTTCCAGTTTTGTTGTGTATAGTTTGGCATCATCCTGAGTGAGATAACCCAATTGCAAAAGAACACACATGGTATGCACTCGCTGATAAGTGGATATTAGAACAAAAGCTCTGAATATCCAAGGTATAATTCATAGGCCACATAAAGCTCAAAAAGACGGAAGATCAAAATATGGATACTTTCATTTTAGAAGGGGGATCATAATACCCATGGTTCACAATCAACCAATGGACTGTGTATAGGATCCCCAATGGAGGAGCTAGAGAAAGGACCCAAGGAGCTGAAGAGGTTTGCAGCCCCATAGGAAGAACAATAATATGTACCAACCTGTGCCCTCAGAGCTCCCAAGGACTAAACCACCAACCAAAGATTACACAGGGAGGGACCCATGGCTCCAACTACATATGTAGCAGAAGATGGACTTTTCAACATCAATGAGAGGAGAAGCCATTGGTCCTGTGAAGGCTTGATACCCCAGTGTAGGGAAATGCCAGGTCAAGAAAGTGTGAGTGGGGTGGATTGGTGAGCAGGGGGAGGGAGGAAGGGATAGGGGCTTTTCAGAGGAGAAATGAGGAAAGGGAATAACATTTGAAATGTAAATAAAGCAAATAATAAAAGTTAAAAAGGAAATCTAAAAAAAAAAAGATGTCAATTAAAAAAAAAAAAGAATTCACTTGGAGGGACCCATGACTCCAGCTGCAGTTGTAGCAGAGGATGGCCTTGTTGGACATTAAAGGGAAGAAAGTCCCTTGGTCCTGTGAAGGCTCTATGCCCCAACATAGGAGAGTGCTAGGGCAGTGGATTTGGAGTAGAGTGTGTGTGTGTGTAGGAGCAACCTCATGGAGGCAGGGAGAGGGGGGTTGGAAGGGGGTGCATGAGGGGAGTTGGAGAGGAAAACAGGAAGGGAGATAACATTCTAAATGTAAATGAACAAAATAACCAATAAATTGTTTTTTTTAAATGTATGCCACTTTTCATTTCACGTTTCAGTGCATACCTGTAGTAGGTGGTAATCCTGAAGGACCTACTCCTTTCATTGAGGAGACATCACTTTCATTTGCATCTTTCACACATTGAATTTTGAAGCTTGAAGTGCCCTGAAAAACTAAGTCCATACTATGAGATTAGAAACACAAATGGTGATAACTGACCACTTTGTTACAATTATTTAATTGTGAATATAAATAGTAGATGGTGTTAAAGTACAGCAAGAAAAATATAAAATATTTTAAAGTGATAGAATATAAAACAGATATTAAACTACAACTATTTATAACTTGCAACACACTACTTTTAAAGTATTTATAATATATCAATAAAACAAAAGTCAACTGAAAAGAAAAAAAGTGTATAAACTAATTTTATTTCCTGTAGTTTATTAGTCCATTTAATGTTTACATGTGTAGTTTAATGGATCTGATTTTATATTAATTTGAAAATGGATTCAAAGAATAGAGATAGAGAAAGTCATGCAGACTTTTAATGTGCAAAGAAAACCAAAAATCTATGTAATAAATCATAATCTTGGGATGTTGAGATAACTGAGTGATTAAGGATGTGTAATAGCCACAAATAATATAAAAGACCTTGGGGTAGCTCTAACCAAACAAGTGAAAGACCTGTATGACAATAATTTCAAGTCTTTCAAGAAAGAAATCAAAGAAGATCTCAGAAAATGGAGAGATCTCCTATGCTCAGGTATTGGCAAAACTAATAGAGTTAAAATGGCCATCTTACCAAAGGTAATCTACAGATTGCTCCACAAACTTTCCTTTTTGTAGTTTTATTTAAAATTTTCTCTTAACATCATAGGTGTGCCAGATAGCACCTCGATCATTCCTTGTATCTATTCAGATATTATTCCCCTGATTCAGCTTACAACTACTTTTAGAGTCGATTATTTCTTTTTTTAGAAGAATCTGTTGTTTTTTTTTTTGAGTCGATTATTTCTTAAAATTCCTCTTACTTTGTTACTTTATTTCACATTATCATGCTAATATCCATTCACATTGCTACATATCCCTGTAGTTAATTTTTTGACTATTTTAATAATTCTATTTTCCAAATCCATTCAATAGACCATGTAAGTCAATATACTTTCAGCACTTGCTAAACCATAGTTTAAATAATACAATTTTCCATGCTCACTGATTTCTAACCTTAACACATTACACCCATTGCCATCTAGTTTGGCTTACAACATGGCTCTACCAAATCTATGACAGCAACAAGCATTAGTGATGTCCCTCCTGATCAAAGTCCCATTTGTGTAGACTGTCAGATTACTTCTGCCAGCATGCCCTGCCTGATGCCAGATGCATTTCCAACTATCTACTAGTCAAATTTTCATTTTTTCCACCAACATGTATATATATGCATTATATTTACTCATGATATTTCTGTGTAACTATAGTAGTATATTCTTTTATATATCATAAAAGCAGAAATATAAGATGCTACTAAAATTCTTAACACCATTGTCAGTATCGCTAATACCCATAATTGTTAGGATGTCTATAGAATTTCAAAACCTACACAAGTTTAGCAGTAGTCATTTTGTTTCTTATCTCATTGTTCCCATAAAATATTTATATATCATACTCACACAGATATCCCAAGACTATGCTTGATATCAGAAGACAAAGACATACTGTTCCCAGGATCACAACACTTATGCACCATGGATACTCTGCATGAGACCAACAGGCAGGACACATAACAAACAAGAAGACCTTATAATTAGAGGAAAATAGTTGCTTTTTAATAAGGTTTGTGATTTGATCTCTCATTGACTATTCACCCATAAATATCTTTTTCAATAAGAGAGACAGATATGTAACATCAAATATATATGAACAATACTAATATGAGTTCTTTTTCATATTTGATATTATGTTTTCTGCACACACACACACACACACACACACAGAGTCAGGTAGAAAAATGTTACCTCTCTTTTTCTGAGTTGGCTGGTTTTTGTCCTTCTTACTCTTCAGGGAAAATTTCAGCTCTGCATACGTGGATCTTTCCTCATTCATTTCTGATATCTGCTACAAGAAGGAGCATAGCAAATATCTTGCAAGTATATGAATCTAGGTATCTGGAGATAATGTATCTTTATTTCTAAATTTTAGCAACCAATAGAATTATTTCAAAAATTGTCTAATAGCTTAAGATGACATAAATAATAGCCATCACAGACTATTATCTAGTTGGGTTGAATTTCATATACCAATATTCATCTTTGCTTCACATGGTATAATTAGTCCAATTGATAATGAGAACACACACCATGAAGTAGTAGAGCGAGTTGGGTAAAAAGAATTATCTGGAAAAAGTGAATTTCTTCAGGAACATAAATGTTTTTTTAAATTTTTCTCTGTGACACCTTAGACCAGAAATTCAACACAATTAAATAATGTTATGTGACAGTTATTATAAATATCTTGCACTATTAGACAGTTTTGAAATAATTCTACTGGTTGCTAAAATTTAGAATTCGATGTACACTAATTATCTCTAGATACTTAGATTCATATATTTTTTTGAAAAATTATATCTTATCAATCAATGCCTGCTTTAGTCTCAATGGCAAAATAGTAGACTTTGTATAGAGTCATTTTTAGCAAAGGCGTGCCCTTATGTAAACTTTATTATTCCATTATATCAAAGCAGCTTTTCATTTTCCTAGCTTGTTCATTTTGTAGTGAATGGACTTCATTTTCCCTATTTTATAGTATGAGAAAAATAAATCATCCCAACTGAGGCAAAGCTGTCAAGAGAATAGATCCTTCTGTAGTTCTAACAACAAACACGTTGATGACATATCTTGCTTTGTTTTATAGATAGAGAAACTAAACCACAAGAATCCAAATCGTATTCCACAAATCAAACATATAATAACCAACAGTCCTTAGTTTGTGTGGATATACATAAATTCAAAAATTCAAAATTTTAACTCATTTAAGCAAGTCTAAAAATGTATTAAATGAGCTCCCTTCCCCAGAAATCAAGGAAAGAGTCTGAATCAGTAGAAAACTCTTTCTTCTGAGCTAGGTACTACCACTAAGAAGAACAAAACATATTCTTTCTTCCAAGACACGAGCAGGCATTCAAAGAAAATAGTGATGGGCCACGCTAAAACCAGGTTTTCAACACTAGAAGTGCATGCCTGAAACCCCCGAGCTCTAGGGGCAGAGCAGCAATGTTACTGGAAAAGAAAATTGATCAAGAGAAACAGGGATGTCCCAATCTTGTGAACTTTATTTTCTTTATCTACTAAAAGCAATAAGATCAAGTGAGGCATAGATTTTGCCTTAACAAGATTATAGGTTACAAAATACAGGTGCTTGGTGGTAGACAACTTGTCTAGTATTTGAAAGCTAAGTTTGGTCCCCAGATCTGGCAAAAGAAAACAATGAAAAATTCTTAATCTTATAAAGTACTTAAAATCTTGCTACATTATTATTTTTCATTACTTATTTATTTGCTTTACATTGCAGGTTCCTCTCTGTCTTCTCCTCCATGCCCCTCCCTCTTACCTGCCTGCCCCATCTACCCTTCTACCTCTTCTCCCTAGAAACAGGGAGACCTCCTATGGATAACAACCAGCCTTGGCACATCAAGTTGCAATAAAATTAGGCACATCTTCTATTGAGGCTAGACAAGGCAGCCTATTTACATTTGTCATCTCATAAGTCATTTAGAATACCATTTGGTAAATTCAAAATAAATCACAGGTGAAATACAGGATATTTAGTGATTTAAGTGGACAAAGCAGCTTTCCCCCAAACCAAAGCTTCTGGTAATTCTGAGGACTGAATCAGGTTAACGTTTATGAGACAGCACAATTCTTAAATTATTAAAAACACATTACTAACTAGCCATGTGATTCTTCTGCAATTTGCAGAAATTAGATTCAGAGCGAAGACAGCACAATTCTTAAATTATTAAAAACACATTACTAACTAGCCATGTGATTCTTCTGCAATTTGCAGAAATTAGATTCAGAGCGAAAATGTTTGTAGACATTTTGTAGAATGTCTACAAAAGTAATAAATATTTTCAAAATTATCTGATAAGCTAAAAATCATCTGTGCATTTAATAGCGAATAATATTTAAATACAAACTCATTTTGATCCAGTCTTATCTTCACTTCTGGGATGAACTTAACACTGGATATGAGTGTGCGGGCTTAGTTCAGTTCTCTCTGGCAAATATTCAAAGTCCTCCAAACTTTCTACCCAACTTCCTGTGACATTCCACTTTATCCCTTTGTTCTTGCAAGAGAGCACAGTCCCCACCCCACACTCACAGTCTCTGATGTTTCCTAGGTCTATTTTTGGTTTTCACTGGCCAGAAGGCGGGGATGGTCTGGAAGCTAGCTGAGACCTGTGATGAGCTAGCTTTGCTAGCTTTTTACCTGCACAGTGAAATTGGGAGGGACTTACTGATAGGAGTCACTGCCTCTGTGTAATGATAGTAGAGGACCTTCTATGATGTCACTCTGCATTCCTATATCAAAAGTCTCACTGAAGTCAGGATTACGTTTTCCAATTTGATGTCAATTAAGAGGAAGAAACAACCTGTGTCAGGGAACATTTTTTTTTTTGTCCTGAAATCTTGATGTTAGTGAGTTTGAGGAAGGTATAATCTCAGAATTTGATGAATATGGGAACTAATTAACAGCTAAGTTTTATAAATGATCAAAAGTAAAAGGAGTGGTATGTGCCTATATATTCTGTCTGGATTAATTTTTACATTTTTATAGAATTGAAAAATAAAAAATCCTGCAACAGCTTTTCATTGTTGTAAAAGCGGAAACATCAAAGAGTGTATAAGTTCTTACCAGTAATTTCAACCACTCCTTGCAGGTCTAGACAATCTAATTAATTATAATAAACAGCAATGCAGACTATACTGAGCTAGCATTGAATACTAATTAACTCAGAAGAAATGTTTTAGAAATTTCTAGCTTTTTTTAAAGGTAGACTTGCTTTTGACTTAATTTGGTTTTTTTTTTCTTCTCCATATAAGAATTAAGGGATTCTTTCTAGTAGTCAGTTTCCAATGTAAGTAATAATAAGGAAGCATTGTAGAATTCTCCAGGCAAAGGTCTTAAAGCCAGGCACAGGTCTTTAGACACCCTGATGAACCATGCTCTAAACTCACAGGTATTGATTACTGTGTTGAATGATGCTCAGCTCTGTCTGTGAATACCAATGTGTGCCATTTAACAAATGGATATTTAATAGAATTATTTTTGTGTGTATGTGCATGTGTCTTGGCCTGTGTATGTGCATGTGTCTGTGTATGATCATGTATCTGTGCATGTATGTGAGAATGTGTGCCACATGCATGCACTGACCCAAGGAGGCCAGAAGAGAACATTGAATCCTCTGAGCTGGAGTTATGGAAGGTTTTGAGCCATTTGACTTGTTTACTGAAAACCAAAACTTATGTTCTGCAAAAACACCAAGCCCTTTTACCTACCACCTCTCCAGGCCCTCAACAGCAAATAGAAAATTGGTTTTAAATTTAGCATGTAAGTAGTTGCAGTAATACATTGCTTCTGTGTTTTTAAAGTTATCTATTCTTACATTTATAATTTTTAGTATTATCAAATCATCTGATACATAGAATATATACCTTGTACAAGATAAATAAGTGATATGTATAAATTATATGCATATAAACTATATATAAATACCTTAAAATATATGGCAAACAGCCAAAGAAAAGAAAATATATTTTAGTTCTTGCTGTTTTAATAATAAACTACCAGCTTTATTAAATTAAATGTAAAGTATTCTAAAACATCTAATGAATTATGGAGCTAAACATTTGACTAATAATATTTACTATAAGTAAAAACATAATATTATTGTCACAGTATATATTGATTATAAAAATATGTTCTCTAAAGCTATTTCCTTTTTTTTTTCCATTTGTGCATATTTATTTTGTATAACACATTTTAAATTTGTTTTTTTTATTCACATTTTTATTACCCTCCATACACCATACTACAAATCTATAATAAACACTATTTTTCTGAAACAGTGTCTTCGTTCATCAGTGTTCAATGATTTTTTTGTTATTTAATGATTATATTCTTATTCAGTTTCCATTGTAAATTTCTGATTGATCTGCTAAGGCACAACACAGTAGTGTGTCTCAAATACATTTTTTATGAACATAGGAAATATTGGTAGGTAGAATATCTATACTTGTATGTCCAATAAACCTTTAGTGTCCCTTTAGTGTTAATATTCTTTGTATAATTTTAGCATGAAGAGAAAAACACACATCAATTTTGTATTGTCTCTTTCCATACGATTTAAACAATGTGTTACTGAGCTCTTTCTCAGCTGTTGTTCATTATTTGCTCCATTTCTCCTGACCAGGTGTTTTTCTTTTTTTTTAATTTTATTTTATTTTCTAAATTTTTTTTTATTTACATTCAAAATCATTTCATCTTTCCCATTTCCTCCCTCCCCGAAAGTCCCATAAGCCCCTTTCTCTCCCTCTTTTCCCCATTCAATCCCCTCTCGCTTCTCTGTCCTGGCATTCCCCTACATCCAGTCTTTCCATATATACACATACAAACACACATGCACACACAGACTCATACACACACTCAAACACACAGACACATACTCACACTCACATTCATACACAGAGATACATACATACTCACATGCACATATGCATACAGATACACACACACTCACATGCGCACATACAGACATACTCATTTGCACATACTTGTACCCCAAACATCAGTACATTTCAGTGCTTCTTAGAATGCTTCCATTACTAAACTCTTCACTACACCAACTTTCTTTTTTTTTTTAAAGACAGTTGGGTTTAACCATTTTATGTCCAACTAGCCTAATTAATCTTAAAATAAAAGTGCAAATGAAATTGGATTCAATAATGCTAAAGGCTGTTAAAGTCATCTTCTAGATGAAAACCAACGAATAGATAAAATGTGATTGGCTAAATAATGGAGGCGTAGAGACTCATGGTAAACTGTAATCAGAACATGGAAGAAAGACAGCAGGGTACAGCTAAATCAATGTGAATGGTGTGATTAGCAGAGCCAAGGCAAATAGCTGAGGGGCTATACGAGAGGAAGATTTAACTCAAGCGGTTCTCAAAGAGGCAGCTTAAAAGTTCCAGATGCTAAGAGGCAGGCAATTCTAAAACATCTTAGTTCAACATGAACCAGAACAGTAGTTTGGGGCTCTGAACGGCCCACAAAGCTGACTTTTATATTATATCAATAAATACAATTAGCTGTGCCTTCCTGGACCCCAGCAAACAAAAACTGCAGGGGTACTTGCGGTAACAAATGTGGTTGGGTACACAGAATAGCCTTCAACTGACTTCTGCGTCAAACCAAGTTGATGGAAAGTGGTTAACTGTTTATTTCTCCATCAGCTCAAGGAAGTATGGGGTCAATTTTCACATGCATGATTCATATGATCTTGGGCAGAAGAGTTTCCATGCTCCCCTCGGTAAAAACCCCAGAAGAGTAAGACTCAGGCACCCAGCTCCTTGTACCCTCTGGTATATTGGACAAATCTCTAGGCACATCCCTGAGTTTGTTTCCAGGGAAGTTCAACAGCAGACAGAAGACCTGCCTGGAGTGTAGGCATCACTATTTCCTTCATTGAGGTTCTGCACTCAATGAAAAGGACAAAGAGAGTTGATTCCCAGTTTTCAGGTATTTATGCTTCCTAACTGTGTGTACAATGTGGCCAGACACCTTCTTCTCCCTTCATCAGACCTTCTTACCAATCAATCTGTGAGCCAGGGCAAATCCTAAACTGAGCCAGGATAAATTGTTCTTGCTGAAGTTGCTGTCTCTGATATTTTGCCCCAGCCATGAGAAAAGTAACAAATACACTTGTTATTCAGCATTTTCTGATATTTACAAACTTGAAATTCTGAAGTCCATTAGTACAAATTTACTAGATTAAAAGATAAAAACTCTTAAGATCTCATTTTTTTTTCAAAACAAAGAAAATGCATTACCAAAAACAATGAATAGATAAAATTTTCTCAGAGTTTTAATGTTTAAAAACTACACGCTTATGGTTCTAACACTTAAATAGGCATAATACTACATTCATCATCATCATCATCATCATCATATCTCTCTCTATATATATTATATCATATACATATATATGGATATGAATCTACAGCTATAGTGATATAATTTTAGTAGAATTTAGATAGTTTTGTGTTTCTTTGGTTCTAGCAGGATGATACATTTTGACTAAATTATTTTACAGATACATGCAGATTTAAAAAAATGTTTTTATATACAAATACAGTGTATTATGATGACATTTACTCCTAATTTCTCCCTCCAGTTCCTCCCAGTCCCTACCCCATCATTTACCCAACTCCCTGTCTCATTTTTGTCTCTCTCTTTTTTTAAAGATTTCTTTATTCTTATATAAAAGTACACTGTAGTTGACTTCAGACACACCAGAAGAGGGCTTCAGATATCATTATAGATGGTTGTGAGCCACCATGTGGTTGCTGGGATTTGAACTCAGCACCTTCGGAAGAGCAGTCAGTGGCCGCTGAGGAATCTCTTAAGCCCTTTTGTCTTTCTTTTAAATAAATCAGTGAATCTATGCCACCTTTCATACTTTGATAGGTTCTATACTATTCTAAAGTCTTCTGGATTATCTGAAGAGTATTTTCTTGGCCAGATGATTAATATGCCCATTAGACTGGGTTTGAAAGGAGGAGAAACTGATGTCTTTGTTTTTTTACCAGAAAACCCCATGCTAGACAGTAATCTTGTAATAGTCCTGGCAGTTCAGAAAGTCAAGTTTCTACTCAGGGCTTGACATTGTTCTTAGATAGTAGTACTTTTTTGATAATGGAGATAAAAACCATAACAGAACAGCTTGAAAGGAGCTAAAAAAGGCCTAGAGAGTTAGTTAAGTGCATTTGTCATTTCCGGAACCCACATGGTGACTTAACTATCTGTAATTACAATTCCAGGTGAATGGCACTTTTTCTTGCCTCTGAGGAGAGTAGGCATGCATGTGGTACACATAAAGACATGCAGAAAAATACTAATATCCATAAAACAAAAATAAGTGAATCTTTTTAAAAAGAACTTTTTCCACTTCCTCCTTCATACACTCCATGGACTCATCTTGTCACATTTCAACTTCTGCCTGAGGATTGGGATTGAACCTTGACCAGGAATGGTGAGTGTTACTGCATCCCTCCTCCAAGGAGTGGCGTATCCTGGAGTTAAGTGCGCAGATCTCTAAACCTGAAGATTGATAGCTTCTGTAGTTGGTATTTCTCTTTCTACATCAGGAAAAGGTTTAAAAATTCTAAATAAGGAGGCTGTTATGGGCTCTGCAAGCAAATCAGAACAAGAATAGACTAATGACTTTAAGAAGTAAGGAAACTGTGCTTATATATAGCATTTGCAAAAATTAATCATAACAAAAATATAATTTTGGGCTGGGTGTTGTGTTGCATGCCTTTAATCTTAGCACTAGGGAGGCAGAGACAGGTAGATCTCTGTGGATTTGAAGCTGATCTGGTCTCCACAGTAATTTCCAGGACAGTCAGAGCTACATAGAAAGATCCTATCTCAAAAATTATATATGATTTTATGTAAATTATGGTCTGAAAGGTGGAGTTTTGGAAATAGTATATTGGGCTGAAATATGAGAGAAAAGAAGAAAAGTATAGCCCTTTGTGAGAAGTCTATAGAACCCTTCACCATGATTGTAATTTGAATAAATAAAATTTAGGTATAAACTGAATTAAATTATCACTTAGAGTTATCTATCCAATATGGTGGCTTCTGTTCACTTATTTTTCACTGGGTACTTGGGATATGTCTGGTCTAGATTCAGAGATGCAATAAATGTGCAATACATTCTGAACTTGAAGATTTCATTTCAAAAAACACTCTAACTATTTAATAGTCTTTACAGTGACTCTATGTTGAACTAATAATATTTTAGTATTTGGAATAAATAATGTACAATTTTTTAAAGAAAGTAAGGGAACTTTTGAAAAGAAATGAGATAATTATACCCCACTGCCAAACTCCTCTATATCATGATATAGTTTTTAATGTGGTAACACCAGCAATTTCACAGATAGTGGCCAACACTTGTCAAGAGTGGTAAATTTCCTATAAAAAAGTACCCACTTATCCTGAGTTTGTTTTGGCATCTATCTAATAGCAATGCTATTCATTATGTAGTTTCATTTTTAATCTATAGCCTTCTGTGAGTCACAACTTATCAGATAACAGCTCTTTGAGAGCTTGCAAACCCTTTCCTGTAATTGACACATTCTCCTGAGCAGGGTTTCCTTATTGTCTTCTGGGTGTATTTCTGCAAAGATTCTAAGAATTATCCCCTCTGTGCTTTTGACAACATCAAGATGCAACTAAACGTACGTGCTATATAGAAATTCCATTCCTTCAGGTAGGGCAGAATGGCTCAGCCTGAAGCAGTGGTTCTCAGCCTGTGGGTTGTGACCCCTTTAAGGGTCACAAATTGAATATCTTGTATACTGGACATTTATGCTGATATTAATAAAAGTAGTAAAATTACAGTAATGAAGTAGCAATGAAATAATTTTATGGTTGGGAGTTACCACAACATGAGGAATTATATTAATGAGTTGCAGCATTGGGAACATTGAGAACCACTGGCCTAAAAAGTTGATGTTAATACCTGGATCCCATTTGTCATAGGAAGAAACTATTTTTATTAATTAATTAACACCCAAATGCTGCCATACCTGTTGACCTTCAAAGAGTTCCTTCTCCCTTCCCTCCTCCCCTTCACCTCTGAGAAAGTGTTTCCCCTATATTTCCCCACTCTGTTACACCAGATCTCTGCTGGATTAGACACATCATCTCCCACTGAGCCCAGAAAAGGAAGCCCTCTGCTACATGTGTGTAGGCATGGTGAGGGAGCCTCAGATCAGCCAATGTATGCTCTTTTGTTTGGCAGCTCAGTCTTTGGGAACTCCCAGAGGTCCAGGTCAGTTGATACTGTGGTCTTCTTGTGGGGTTGCCATCCTCTTCAAGGCTTTCAATCCTTCCCCTTACTCTTCCATTTAGGTCTCCAACCTCCACCTAATATTTGGTTGTGGGTATTTGTGTTTGTCTCAGTCAGCTGCTGGGTAGAGCCTCTTAGAGGACAGCTCCTGTCTGCAAGCATAGCATAGAAAGAAATTGAAGAATACCTTAGAAGATGGGAAGATCTCCCATGTTCGTGGATTGGTAAAATTAACATAGTGAAAATGACCATCTTACCAAAAGCCATCTACAGATTCAATGCAATTCCCACTGAAATTCCACTGCAAGTTTTTACAGGCCTTGAAAAGTAATTCTCAACTTCACATGGAAAAACAAAAACTTAAGATAGCAAAAACAATCCTGAACAACAAAAGACCCTCGAGAGGAATCACCATCCCTGAACTTAAGCTGTATTCTAGAGCAATTGTGATAAAAGCTACATGGTATTGATACAGAAACAGACAGTTTGAACAAGGGAATAGAACTGAAGACGTAGAAATAAACCCACACACCTATGACCACTTGATTTTTGACAAAGAAACTGAAATCACACAATGGGAAAAAGAAAGCATCTTCAACAAATTATGCTGGTGTAACTGGCTAATTAATTGCCTGTTTCCAAAATACACTCTGTCTCATTTGAGGTCACAATGACTATAGAGATAAACAAAGTCTGGAATGAGACCCCAGCAACAATTGGGCAACTGCTTTCTCAATGTATACTCAAACCAACAGGAGAAATATAATATAGAGTTAAATAACTGAAAGGTTCTAGACAGTTTATAGTTAGTCTATACAATCTCCCTACCATCAAAAGAAATGAACGGACAGTTTAAAACATTGTACATATTGATTATATAAAAATAAGATATAAAAACAAAGCAGATATTTTCTGACAGGTTAGCCCTACAGAAGAAAGGAAGTGTCTGGAGGACTTAAGACATTTGTACTAAACCACACAGGAAGCCACAGACTCAGGAGCTCACGGTGTTGTAGACTACATGTCCAGGGTAGAGAACTTTTCAAACAAGGGGCAAGATGACATTTACAATAATGTCTCTTTTTTTCTTTTTATCCATACACTAGTAAATGTTTAAAAATTTTAGAAGAGGCATATAATATATGAATAATATTTATTCAAATCTTGCATTACATCCTTGGAAAGATTCAATTTTGTTTTCTTGGGTGTAGATTCCCATAAATGTTCACTATGACATTCATGAAAAATATGGTATTGCACTAAAGTGTCTGATTATTAAAAATATAGTGCTTCTTTGAAGAGGTGGGCTGGAAGGACAGCTTCATAGTTTTCCTACTTTTCTATTGCTTTTACATGATACCATGACCAGAGGAATATATAAAACAGAGTATTTAAATTGAGGATTCATGGTTTCAGAGGGGTAGAGTCCATGACATGCATGGGAGGGAGCATGGCAGCAGGCACTGGGCTAGAGAAGTAACTGAGAACTTACATCTTATTAGACAGAGAAAGGTAATTGGAAGTAGCATGGGCTTTTGAAAGTTCAAAGTTCACCTCCAGTGATCCACTTCTGTCAACAAAGCCACACCTCCTAATTCTTCCCAAACAGTTGCAGGCCCTGGAGACCAAGCAGTCAAATACATGAGTCTTTAGAGACATCCTCATTCAATTTACCACAGCGGTTGTTACGAGCACTGGCTACTATTTCAGAGGACCTGGGTTGGGTTCCCAGCACCCACATGACAGATCAGAACTCCAGTTCTAGGGGTCTGACACCCAGTTCTGGCCTTCACAGTTAGTGAGCACATATAATACACAGACACATATGCAGTCAAAATATCTCTACACATAAAATTAATTAATTAATATGTAATGCATAGGTCCAAGAGTTGTTGTTTTTAAAAATAACCTCAAATGGGCTCTTCAGTATTTTAAAAATATTTTCTCACAAGTGCTTTACTTTATATTCTGTATTATGTGACTTAGAAAACTGATTATCTGATTTACTGAAAGAAAATGACTGATTTCTTTCATCATTATCAGCTTTTCAGATATTAGCCTTGGGTCAATCTTCATGCTGTTCCTCACATCTCATTCTCTGCAAACTGAGTCAAACCAATCTGTACTGACTTCATAGTCCAAATACCTTGAAAGAGGGCTAGATTGTTTTATTTTCCTATCATTGTTATTTGACATAAATCACTCTCATGATCCCCCATAAACTGGAGAGTAAATGTGTTATGATCATTTCTTAGTGAGACAAATCTGAAATTTTGAAATATTCAGTGACTCCCAAAAGTACCCCCAATGGATAACTATGTGTCTATACATTTGTGTATTATACTGGTTTGTTGATTATTTTGTTGATAAGGAATGAATGCCATCACTGATAGCTGAAAGAATAAAATATTAAAAGACAAAACCCACATTCTTCCACTGAGGTCCAACCAGGTAGTTCAGGTAGGGTAAAAGGATCTAACAGCAGGCAACAGAGACAGCCCCTGCTGCATATCTGCTACAAATGTGTAGGAGGTCTAGGTCCAGCCCCTGCAAACTCTTTGGTTGGTGGTACAGTCTCAGAGGGTCCCCATGAGTTCAGGTTAATTAGTTGATTCTGTAGGTTTTCTTGTGGTGTCCTCACCCAATCACATTCTCTGTTCTTCCACAAGACTTCCCATGCTCTGCCTGATGTTTGGCTGTGGGACTCCTTATTTGTTTCCATCAGCCACCAGACAAAGCCTCTTGGGAAACAATTATGTTAGATTTCTGTCTGAAAGCATAGCAGAGTATCTTATTAGTGTCAGGGATTGACTCTATCACATAGGATGAGACTCAAATTGGAGCAGTCATTGGTTGGCCATTTCCACAGTCTCTGCTCCATCTTTATCCCTGTGCATCTTATATGCAGGAAAATGTTTTGGTTGAATGTTTTGTGGGAAGGTTAATGTCCCTCTCTGTCCACTGGAAGGGGAGCTTCTATCTGGATGCAAGCTGAATAAAAGAACTAAATTATTGAAAAAAATACACACTAGTAAAAGAAAAAAAATTAAAAGAAAAGAAAATAGGAGCAATGGGGGAAATGTCAGAAAATCCTTTGGAATTCTGTTACAAATTCTACCAATAACTTTGTAATAATAATTTCCTTTCTTCTACAGAACACCGTAAGAACCTCACATTGCTTTGTGACCATTTTTCTTAATTAATAATTCTTATCAGAAGCTTTCCTAAAAGCATTGAATACTTATTTTAAATTTACATCCTTATTAAGTGTATAAGCATATCAAATATTATTTTTTGTTAGTTTAGTTGGTTGGGATTTTAATTTTTTTCTGCTTTTGTTGCTATTGTTATTGCTATAGTTGTTTTCTTGAGGTTGGCTTTTGTTTGTTTCTTTGATTGTTTGGTTTTCAGCACAGGGTTTCTCTGTGTAGCACTAAAACTTACTCTGTAGAAAAGGCTGACTTCAAACTCAAGAATCTGCATGTCTCTTTCTCCCAATGCCAGGATTAAAAGATGTGTTATACCATGCCTGGCTTGGGTTTGGATTTTTGAGTTAGAATCTCATTCTGTACCACAAGTGGTCCTCAAACTCATGTGGATCCTCCTGCCTCAGTTTCCCAAATTCAGGAATTATGGGCATAAACACTGTGATGGGCTCTATAGAATAATCCACCTTTACAGTTGGGCACAGGATTTATTTGATATCTGGCAATAAAACAGATGCTGGGGGGAAAAGGGTGGGCATTTTGTCATACATTTTATATTCTGAAGATATATTTCATGGAGAACCATACTTATTTACTTATCATTTTTTAAAGTAGTAATATGCTTTGGTAAGCTTACATGCACTAATATTCTATTAAAAATCTCAATTGCAGCACCTGGGAGTATTTATTAATTCTCACCAAGGAGACTTATTTCCAAATTTCTGAGGCTCGAGTTTAGTGTAGATTATTGACTTTGCCCTCTGGTGGCCACTGTACAAAAGTCATAAAATCTATTGATCTCTTGAACAAATTTAACCCAAGGATGACAAATAGTACTATATCAATGCTTCCAAAGACATACTTCTTATTTGAGTTAAAAAAATTAAAAGCCATCCCAAACCAAGTTACAAACTGGGTCACATGGTGATCATTAAGTCCTCTATTCTACCTGGATTCCTGAAATACCTTCCACGTGTACTCAGTGACTTTCCAGTTACTGAGGCTATCTGTAAGTTAATGGATCTCTAAAAGTCTTGATCAAAGAGAAGAATGAACAGTTTTCCTCTCCTCTCTCTCTCTCTCTCTCTCTCTCTCTCTCTCTCTCTCTCTCTCTCTCCCTTCATCTTCATCCGCTTATCCCCATGTAAAATAAATTGCTATGAAACATACAGACCTATGGAGCAAAGGATTCATGACTCTCACCAACAGCCAGAGTGCTCTGAGAGTAGCCAGAAGAGAGTTGGGCTAGAAGTGGACCCTTCCTAACTGTAGCTTCTGATAATTGATGTCATCACTCAGACCCATAGCAGACATTGCAGAGATCTGTGTTGAGGTGTATTTTCTGTTCTTGGGGATTTTTTATTTGGTTGATGAAAGCCCTGCCATAAATATCAATAAGAAGGCTTGCCTTTGTCTTAGAATCATTGACAGCTAACTCAATATATGGAACAGGGATAACCTGTTATAGGTCAAGATTTTTGCCACATTAAATTCAGTGTATATTGGATAATAGTCCAGATAGAGAAAAGGTAATAAAAATAAATATATTTCTTTAAAAAAAGCAACAGACAGAACATTGCATGGTAGTTGAGTGACAAGTAAATCTGTCACTAGAAAGGTGACTTTTCATGTTGCCTGTGGTGGCCCATGACCAAATTTCTGCACTCAGAAAAAAATGGCAGAAGATCAAGATTTTGAAGTTAACCTGGGTTATATAGCAAAACTATGTCTCAGAAAACAAAACACAGAGCAAAAGAAAAAAGTTTCTTACTAAACATGTATCATGCATGTGTATAGAATATGCACACAAATATTTGGGTGTAAGTTTAACTTCCACCAATTATTTAGCAATAAATGTACTTTACTACCTTTGGAATTAGCATGGTCTGCTTCAGGTTCGTGATTAGAGATGTGAGCTATCATTTATTCTACTCTGTCCTTCTTTGCCAACATGGGAGGGTACAACCTTCTGGTACCCTAAGCCTAAAATAAACACTTGCTTCTATAAGTTATCTGGGTCAATGAATTTTAATAAACATTAGAAAGTAATCCTTTCTAATTAGAACCTAGGAGGAAAAGAGTGAAAAGATATCCCAAGAAAACAGAACTTAGAAAAAAAACAGCCATATGCATACTGCCAAAAAAAAAAAAATCCTTCAAACTTATACCATTCTGGAAAACTAATCTGACAAAATAAACTTCAAATAGAAACTTCTGGGAAGCAGCAGGAAAAGTCATTTCATATTCATTAAAGGAAAATTCCTTTAAGGTGTGCTATTAAGTTGTTAGTGTATGCTGTCTCCCGTTTCTATTTGGCGGCACTCAGGGCTATGAATTTTCCTCTTAGCACTGCTTTCATTGTGTCCCATAAATTAGGGTATGTTGTGCCTTCATTTTCATTAACTTTCAAAAAGTCTTTGATTTCTTTCTTTATTTCCACCTTAACCAAGTTATCATTGAGTAGAGCATTGTTCAGCCTCCATGTGTACGTGGGTTTTCTTTTGTTTTTGTTGCCATTGAAGACCACCCTTATTCCATAGTGATCCGATAGGAGGCATGGGATTAGTTCTATCTTCTTATATCTGTTGAGGTCTGATTTGTGACCAATTATATGGTCAATTTTGGAGAAGGTACCATGAGGAGCTGAGAAGAAGGTGTATTCTTTAGCTCTAGGATGAAATGTTCTGTATATATCTGTTAGTTCCATTTGTTCCAAGGCTTCAATTAGATTCACTGTGTTCCTGTTTAGTTTCTGCTTTCCTGAACGATCCATTTCAGAGAGCGGGGTGTTGAAGTCACCCACTATTATTGTGTGAGGTGCGATGTGTGCTGTGAGCTTTAGTAAAGTTTCTTTTACGAATGAGGGTGCCCTTGCATTTGCAGCATAGATATTCAGAATTGAGAGTTCTTGTTGGTGGATTGTTCCCTTGATCAGTATGTAGTGTCCTTCTGTGTCTTTCTTGATGACTTTAGGTTGAAAATCAATTTTATCTGATATTAGGATGGATACTCCGGCTCGTTTCTTGGGGCCATTTGCTTGTAAAATTGTTTTCCAGCCTTTTACTCTGAGGTAGTGTTTGTCTTTGACATTGAGGTGCGTTTCCTGCAGGCAGCAAAATGCTGGGTCCTGTTTACGTATCCAGTCTGCTAGTCTAAGTCTTTTTATTGGGGAATTGAGACCATTGATATTAAGAGAGATTAAGGCATAGTGATTATTGCCATCTGCCATTCTTGACGCTATTTTTATGTTTGAGTGTTTATCTAATTTTGGGTTTGATTCAAGAAGGTTATTATCTCATTTTTTCCAGGGTGTTGTTTCTTTCCCTGCATTGGCGGTTTCCACCTATTATCCTTTGCAGGGCTGGATTTGTGGAAAGATATTGTGTAAATTTGGTTTTATCATGGAATATCTTGGTCTCTCCATCTATGGTGATTGAGAGTTTGGCTGGGTATAGTATTCTAGGCTCGCATTTGTGCTCTCTTAGAGTCTGCATGAGATCTTCCCAGGATCTTCTGGCTTTCATAGTCTCTGGTGAGAAGTCTGATGTGATTCGGATAGGTCTTCCTTTGTATGTTACTTGGCCCTTTTCTCTTATTGCTTTTAATATTCTTTCTTTGTTTAGAACATTTGGTGTTTTGATTATTATGTGACGGGAGGTATTTCCGTTCTGGTCCAGTCTGTTTGGAGTTCTGTAGGCTTCTTGTACGTTCATCGGCATCTCTCTCTTTAGGTTAGGGAAGTTTTCCTCCATAATTTTGTTGAAGATGTTTACTGGCCCTTTAAGTTGCAAATCTTCACCCTCATCTATACCTATAATCCTTAGGTTTGGTCTTCTCATTGTGTCCTGGATTTCCTGGATGTTTTGGGTTACACGTTTTTTGCATTTTGCATTTTCTTTGACTGTTGAGTCGATGCTTTCTATGGTATCTTCAGCACCTGAGATTCTTTCTTCCATCTCTTGTATTCTATTGTTGATGTTTGCATCTATGATTCCTGATTTCTTCCCAAGGTTTTCTATCTCCAAAGTTTTCTCCCTTTATGGAACAAAGAGAAGCAAATACACCAAAGAGGGATAGAAGGCAGGAAATCATCAAACTCAGGGCTGAAATCAATCAAGTAGAAACAAATAAAACCATACAAAGAATCAACAAAATGAGGAGTTGGTTCTTTGAGAAAATCAACAAGATAGATAAGCCCTTAGTCAGACGAACCAGAGGGCACAGTGATACTATCCAAATTAATAAAATCAGAAACAAAAAGGGAGAGATAACAACAGAAACTGAGGAAATTCAAAAAATCATCAGATCCTACTACAAAAACCTGTATTCAACACAACTAGAAAATGTCGAGGAAATGGACAATTTCCTTGACAGATACCAAATACCAAAATTAAATCAGTATCAATTAGACCATCTAAACCATCTTATAACCCCTGAAGAAATAGAAGTTGTCATTGGAAGTCTTCCAAACAAAAAAAGCACAGGTCCAGATGGTTTTAGGGCAGAATTCTATCAGACCTTCAAAGAAGACCTAACACCAATACTCTTCAAACTGTTCCACAAAATAGAAACAGAAGGAACATTACCCAACTCGTTCTGTGAAGACAGAATTACACTAATACCAAAAGCACACAAAGATCCGACAAAGAAAGAGAATCTCGGGCCAATCTCTCTTATGAATATCGATGCAAAAAATACTCAATAAAATTCTTGCCAACCGAATCCAAGAACACATCAAAATGATCATTCACTACGATCAAGTAGGCTTCATCCCAGGGATGTAGGGATGGTTCAATATAAGGAAATCCATCAATGTAATCCACTATATAAACAATCTCAAAGAAAAAACCACATGGTCATCTCATTAGATGCTGAGAAAGCATTTGACAAAATTCAGCATCCTTTCATGCTAAAGGTCTTGGAAAGATCAGGAATTCGAAGCCCATACCTAAACATAGTAAAAGCAATTTACAGCAATCAGGTAGGCAGCATCAATCTAAATGGAGAGAAACTTGAAGCAATCCCACTAAAATCAGGGACTAGACAAGGCTGCCCTCTCTCTCCATATCTTTTCAATATAGTACTTGAAGTTCTAGCTAGAGCAATTAGACAAGAAAAAGAGGTCAAAGGGATACAAATTGGAAAGGAAGAAGTCAAACTATCACTATTTGCAGACGATATGGTAGTATACTTAAGCGACCCAAAGAACTCCACCAGAGAACTCCTACAGCTGATAAACGACTTCAGCAAAGTGGCCAGATATAAAATCAACTCAAGCAAGTCAGTTGCCTTCCTATACTCCAAGGATAAGCAGGCTGAGAAAGAAGTAAGAGAAATGATACCCTTCACGATAGCCACAAACCATATAAAGTATCTTGGCGTGACTCTAACCAAACAAGTGAAAGATCTGTATGACAAGAACTTCTAGTCTCTGAAGAAAGAAATTGAAGAAGACCTCAGAAGATGGAAAAATCTGCCATGCTCATGGATTGACAGGATTACTATAGTAAAAATGACCATCTTTCCAAAAGTAATATACAGATTCAATGCAATCCCCATCAAAATCCCAACTCAATTCTTCATAGAGTTAGAAAGAGCAATTCAAAAATTCATCTGGAATAACCGAAAACCCAGAATAGCTAAAACTATTCTCAAGAGTAAAAGAACCTCTGAGGGAATCAGTATCCCGAACCTCAAGCTGTACTACAGAGCAATAGTGTTAAAAACTGCATGGTATTGGTACAGTGACAGGCATGTAGATCAATGGAACAGAATTGAAGACCCAGAAATGAATCCACACTCCTATAGTCACTTGATCTTTGACAAAGGAGCTAAAACCATGCAGTGGAAAAAAGATAGCCTTTTCAACAAATGGTGCTGGCTCAACTGGAGGTCAATATGCAGAAGAATGCAAATTGACCCATTCTTATCTCCTTGCACTAAGCTCAATTCCAAGTGGATCAAGGACCTCCACATAAAACCAGACACACTGAAACTAATAGAAAGGAAACTAGGGAAGAACCTTGAAAATATGGGCACTGGAGAGAATTTCCTGAACAGAACTCCAATAGCTTATGCTCTAAGATCAATAAATTGACAAATGGGACCTCATTAATTACAAAGTTTTTGCAAGGCAAAAGACACTGTCAAAAAGGCAAAGCGGCAACCAACTAACTGGGAAATGATCTTTACCAACCTTACATCTGACAGAGGGCTAATATCCAATATATACAAAGAACTGAAGAAGTTATACTCCAGAGAGGCAAGTAACCTTATTAAAAAATGGGGTACAGAGCTAAACAAAGAGTTCTCACCTGAAGAATATCTAATGGCTGAGAAGCACCTAAAGAGATGTTCATCATCCTTAGTCATTAGGGAAATGCAAATCAAAACAACCCTGAGATTCCATCTCACACCAGTCAGAATAGCCAAGATCAAAAACATAGGAGACAGCAGTTGTTGGTCAGGATGTGGAGAAAGAGGAACACTCCTCCACTGCTGGTGGAATTGCAAGCTGGTACAACCACTCTGGAAAGCAGTCTGGCGGTTCCTCAGAAAACTGGGCATGACACTCCTGGAGGATCTGGCTATACCACTCCTGGGCATATACCCAGAGGCTTTACCTGCATGCAATAAGGACACATGCTCCACTAGCTTCATAGCAGCCTTATTTATAATAGTCAGAAGCTGGAAAGAACCCAGATGTCCCTCAACGGAGGAATGGATTCAGAAGATGTGGTATATTTACACAATGGAATACTACTCTGCAATTAAAAACAATGAATTCACAAAATTCCTAGGCAAATGGTCAGAACTTGAAAATATCTTCCTTAGTGAGGTAACCCAATCACAAAAGGACACATAGGGTATGCAGTCACTGATAAGGGGATATTAACCCAGAATCTCGGAATACCCTAGACACAATTCACATATCAATAGATTTCCAAGAAGATGGAAGGAGAGACCCCTGGTCCTGGTACGACTGGATGTAGGGGAACGCCAGGACAGAGAAACGAGAGGGGGTTGAATTGGGAAAAGAGGGAGGGAAGGGGGCTTATGGGACTTTCGGGGAGGGAGGAAACGAGAAAGGGGAAATTATTTGGAATGTAAATTAAAAAAAACTTAGAAAATAAAAAAAAAGAAAAAAAAAGAATTTAGTAAATTATAACACCATAAAAAAAAAAGGAAAATTCCATTAGAGGATATCCAATTCTAAATATTCTCTGGCTTCAAAAAAAAAGTACGTGGAAGTAATTCTCCCTCTGTGCTCCAAGCTTAGGGGAAGCCTGTGGTTACTTGGGTGAAATAAATATTTATACCATATGTATTTATGATTCCCTGAGTTTTCTCAGTGCTTGTTGTAATGTCTCTCTTTTCATCTCTGATTATATTAACTTGGATCCTCTCAGTTTACTTGGTTAATTTTGCCATAGGTTTGTAAATCTTATTAACATTTCCAATTAACCAACTCCAGAACATGCCTCACACCTAACAGTAGCTGGACGAAAGAACTTAACTTGATGAATTTTAAGAAAAGCAAAGAGAAGAGCAAAGAGAGAGTTGAGTGGGTAGGGAGCTAGGTGTGAAGTGGGTATATTTAGATGAAGGGAAATGAATATGATTGAAGTACATGGTATGAAATTATCAAAAAGTTAATGGAATATCATTTTTTCTTTTTTTATTTTCCATATTTTTTTATTTACATTCCCAATGATTTCCCCATCCCGGTTCCTCCCTCCCTGAAAGTCCCATAAGCCCTCTTCCCTCCCCCTGTTCCCCATTCAACCCCCTCTTGCTTATCTGTCCTGGTATTCCCCTACATCCAGTCTTTCCAGGACCAGGGGGTCTCTCCTTCCATCTTCTTGTTAAACTTCCCCCAGAAGTTCTTTTACTCTTGAGAATAGTTTTAGCTATCCAGGGTTTTCTGTTATTCCAGATGAATTTTTGAATTGTTCTTTCTAACTCTATGAAGAATTGAGTTGGGATTTTGATGGGGATTGCATTGAATCTGTATATTGCTTTTGGCAGGATGGTCATTTTTACTGTATTAATCCTGCCAATCCATGACTATGGAAGATTTTTCCATATTCTGAGGTCCTCTTCAATTTCTTTCTTCAGAGACTTGAAGTTCTTGTCATACAGATCTTTTCACTTGTTTGGTTAGAGTCACACCAAGATACTTTATATCGAGAAGGGTGTCATTTCCCTAATTCCTTTCTCAGCCTGCTTATCCTTTGAGTATAGGCAGGCTACAGATTTGCTTGAGTTGATTTTATATCCGGCCATTTTGCTGAAGTTGTTTATTAGCTGTAGGAGTTCTCTGGTGTAGTTGTTTGGGTTGCTTAAATATACTATCATATCGTCTGCAAATAGTGATAGTTTGACTTCTTTCTTTCCAATTTGTCTCCCTTTGACCTCCTTTTGTTGTCTAATTGCTCTAGCTAGAACTTCAAGTACTATATTGAAAAGATATGGAGAGAGAGGGCAGCCTTGTCTAGTCCCTGATTTTAATGATTGAATTGCTTCAAGTTTCTCTCCATTTAGGTTGATGTTGGTTACCTGATTGCTGTAAATTGCTTTTACTGTGTTTAGGTATGGACTTCGAATTCCTGATCTTTCCAAGACCTTTAACATGAAAGGATGCTGAATTTTGTCAAATGGTTTTTCAGCGTCTACTGAAATGACCATGTGATATTTTTTCTTTGAGATTGTTTATGTAGTGGATTACATTGATGGACTTCCTTATATTGAACCATCCCTGCATCCCTGGCATGAAGCCTACTTGGTCATGGAGAATAATCATTTTGATGTGTTCTTGGATTCAGTTGGCAAGAATTTTATTGAGTATTTTTGCATTGATATTCATAAGAGAAATTGGCCTGAGATTCTCTTTCTTTGTCGGATCTTTGTGTGATTTTGGTATCAGCATAATTGTGGTTTCATAGAAAGAGTTTGGTAGAGTTTCTTCTGTTTCTTTTTTGTGGAATAGTTTGAAGAGTATTGGTGTTAGGTCTTCTTTGAAGGTCTGATAGAATTCTGCACTAAAACCATCTGGACTTGTGCTTGTTTCAGTTGGAAGACTTCCAATGACAACTTCTATTTCTTCAGGGGTTATAGGAGAGTTTAGATGGTCTTTTGATCCTGATTTAATTTTGGTATTGTGTATCTGTCTAGGAAATTGTCCATTTCCTCGAGATTTTCTAGTTGTGTTGAATACAGGCTTTTGTAGTAGGATCTGATGATTTTTTGAATTTCCTCAGTTTCTGTTGTTATATGTCCCTGTTCGTTTCTGATTTTGTTAATTTGGATACTGTCTCTGTGCCCTCTGACTAGTCTGGCTAAGGGCTTATCTATCTTGTTGATTTTCCTCCTAGTTTTGTTGATCCTTTGTATGGTTTTATTCATTTCTATTTGTTTGATTTCAGCCTTGAGTTTGATGATTTCCCTCCTTCTACTCCTATTGGTTGTATTTGTTTCTTTTTGTTCCAGGGCTTTCAGGTGTGCCATTAAGCTGCTAGTGTATGCTTTCTCCTGTTTCTTTTTGGAGGCACTCAGGTCTATGAATTTTCCTCTTAGCACTGCTTTCATTGTGTCCCATAAATTAGGGCATGTTGTTCCATCATTTTCATTAAATTTTAAAAAGTCTTTGATTTCTTTCATTATTTCCTCCTTGATCAAGGTATCATTGAGTAGAGCATTGTTCAGCTTCCACGAGTATGTGGGCTTTCTTTTGTTTTTGTTTTTATTGAAGACCACCCTTATTCCATAGTGATCTGATAGGAGGCATGGGATTAGTTCTATCTTCTTATATCTGTTGAGGTCTGTTTTGTGACCAATTATATGGTCGATTTTGGAGAAGGTACCATGAGGTGCAGAGAGGAAGGTATATTCTTTTGCTTTAGGATGAAATTATATATATATATATATATATATGTTACTTCCATTTGGTGCAGGGCTTCTTCAATTAGTTTCACTGTGTCTTTGTTTAGTTTCTGCTTTCCTGAATGATCCGTTTCAGAGAGCAGGGTGTTGAAGCACCCATTATTATTGTGTGAGGTGTGATGTGTGCTTTGAGCTTTAGTAAAGTTTCTTTTACAAATGAGGGTGCCCTAGCATTTGGAGCATAGATGTTCAGAATTGAGAGTTCTTCTTGGTGGATTTTTCTTTGACCAGTATGTAGTGTCCTTCTGTGTCTTTTTTGATGACTTTAGGTTGAAAGTCAATTTTATCTGATATTAGGATGACTACTCTGGCTCGTTTCCTGGGACCATTTGCATGTAACATTGTTTTCCAGCCTTTTCCTCTGAGATAGTGTTTGTCTTTGACACCGAGGTGCATTTCCTATATGCAGCAAAATCCTGGGTCCTGTTTACATATCCAGTCTATTAGTCTATGTCTTTTTATTGGGGAATTGATACGATTGATATTAAGAGAGATTAAGGAATAGTGATTATTGCCACCTGCTATTCTTGACACTATCTTTATTTTTGAGTGGTTATCTACTTTTGGGTTTGATGAAAGAAGGTTACTATCTCATTTTCTCCAGGGTGTAGTTTCTCCCTGGGTGTATTGGCGATTTCCACCTATTATCCTTTGCAGGGCTGGGTTTGTGGAAATATATTGTGTAAATTTGGTTTTATCATGGAATGTCTTGGTCTCTCCATCTATGGTGATTGAGAGTTTGGCTGGGTATTGTAGTCTAGGCTGGCATTTGTGTTCTCTTAGAGTCTGTATGAGATCTGCCCATGATCTTCTGGCTTTCATAGTCTCTGGTGAGAAGTCTGATGTGATTTGGATAGGTCTTCCTTTATATGTTACTTGGCCTTCTTCTCTTACTGTTTTTAATATTCTTTCTTTGTTTAGTACATTTTGTGTTTTGATTACTATGTGATGGGAGGTATTTCTGTTCTGGTCCAGTCTGTTTGGAGCTCTGTAGGCTTCTTATACGTTCATCGGCATCTCTCTCTTTAGGTTAGGGAAGTTTTCCTCCATAATTTTGTTAACTGGCCCTTTAAGTTGCAAATCTTCACTCTCATCTATACCTATAATCCTTAGGTTTGGTCTTCTCATTGTGTCCTGGATTTCCTGGATGTTTTGGGTTACACGTTTTTTGCATTTTGCATTTTCTTTGACTTTTGAGTCTACGCTTTCTATGGTATCTTCAGCACCTGAGATTCTTTCTTCCATCTCTTGTATTCTATTGTTGATGTTTGCATCTATGACTCCTGATTTCTTCCCAAGGTTTTCTATCTCTAAAGTTGTCTCCCTCTGTGATTTCTTAGTTGTTTCTACTTCCTTTTTTAGATACTGGATGGATTTGCTCAGATCCTTCACTTGTTTGTTTGTGTTTTCCTGTATTTCTTTAAGATATTTTTTATTTCCTCTTTCAGGATTTCTGCCTTTTGACCCAAGTTCTCCTGTATTTCTTTAAGCAATTTTGTGTTTCCTCCTTATGGGCTTCCATCTGTTGATCCATATTCTCCTGCATTTCTTTAAGCGATTTTGTGGTTCCTTTGTAAGGGCATCTACCTGTTTATTCATTTCTTTAAGCGATTTTTGTGTTTCCTTTGTAAGGGCTTCTACCCATTGATTTATGTTCTCCTGTATTTCTTTATGTGATTTATTTACGTCCTTCTTGAAATCCTCTAATAGCATCATGAGAAGTGATTTTAAATCCAGATCTTGCCTTTTGGTTGTGATGGGGTATCCAGGACTTGTTGCTGTCAGAGAGTTGGGTTCAGATGGTGCCATATTGCTTTGATTTCTGTTAGTAAAGTTCCTATGTTTGCCTTTTGCCATCTGTTTAACTCTGGTTTTAGTTGGTCCTGCTGTCACTGGCTGTTCGTTGGACCTCCTGTGAGCCTGCAAGTCTATTTCTGCCCCCCCCCCCCGTACGACCAGGATTACCCTGGCATCGATTGCTGAGGAGCTGCCCTGCTTCTGAGTGACTTTTGAGCCCTGATGTGTCTTGCCTCAAGTGATGCTATACTTGGGGGAATCCCTGCGTACCTGGAGACTCAGAGTAGTCAATCCCTGGAGCAAAGGTCGCCAAGGGGAGGCTGGTGTGCTCTTTCTCTGCACGGGCACACTCTCTCACAGTGCGGGTCCCTCTGGAGGGCAGATGTCCCACAGCAGAGCTGGCATGTAGGTGACCACACAACTGCCCAGCTCTTGGGTGCAGGGAGCACACAAGCTTGCTGAATCCCAAGCGATGTTATGCTTGTTTATCCCTGTGCCTGGAGGTGTACCCCATTTTTTAATAGGGTTATTTGGCTCTCTCGAGTCTAATTTCTTGAGTTCTTTGTATATATTGGATATTAGCCCTCTTTCAGATGTAGGGTTGGTAAAGATCTTTTCCCAGTTTGTTGGTTGCCGCTTTGTCCTTTTGACATTGTCCTTTGCCTTACAGAAACTTTGCAATTTTATGAGGTCCCATTTGTCAATTCTTGATCTTAGAGCATAAGCTATTGGTGTTCTGTTCAGGAAATTTTCCCCTGTGCTCATATGTTCTAGGCTCTTCCCTAGTTTCTTTTCTATTAGTTTCAGTGTGTCTGGTTTTATGTGGAGGTCCTTAATCCACTTGTAATTGAGCTTAGTGCAAGGAGATAAGAATGGGTCTATTTGCATTCTTCTGCATGCTGATCTCCAGTTGAACCAGCACCATTTGTTGAAAAGGCTAAAGAAAGACGTTGTAGGTTAATGTTTAAAAAGTGCTGAGCAGAAAAGGAGATATAAAGCTGTAATACAGTGGAATTAATTTACAGTTTAAGAGAACAAAGCCGGGGAAAGAAAGAACTTTGAGAGAAGTTGGAAATACTCTGGATTTGATGGAAGTTAAGAAGTGTACTTATTTATTAAAACCCGTGTTTCTCAGCTGGGTATGGTTCCACATGTTTTTAATCTCAGCACTTGGGAGGCAAAGGCAGATTTATATGAGTTTGTGGACAGCCTTGTCTATATAGCAAGAGCCAAGGCCAGTGTGTGTGTGTGTGTGTGTGTGTGAGTGTGCATGTGTGTATGCCCATATTTCTCATGACATGAAGTGGGTATATATTTTATATACTCAGGTTCACTCCAGAAGTTCATTTACAAAATATTAAGGCAAAAAACCAAATCCAGAATCATGCCTTTAATCTTAGTACTCAGGAATCAGAGGCAAATGAATCTTTGAGTTCCAGGTAAATCTGTTCTACAGAGTACCAGTACAGCTAGGGTAACACAGAGAAAAGCTGTCTCAAAGCAAACAAAACCACCAATGAAAACCAAATGAACAGAAAGCAAACAAAACAAAACAAAATAAAAACATTCAGTACATAAGGACACTAAAATAACACAATCACTGAACTCATGGGAACCTGAACATGGAGAAAATACCTAGAGTGGCATTATCCAGTCAATGGATAGGTACACGGATCCTAGATTAGAACAAGTTACTGTATCAATACTAACTGTTCTGAGTTTGATCATTTGTGTACAGCTGTATGATATAAAGTGTTGTCCATGGAAAATATTGAGGAACACACATGTCTTGATTTTGTTTGGTTTGTTTGGCTCTATAACATAAGCTCTCACTTTATTCATTTTTCAGCAATCATGTCTGAGCCTCCTAATTTCCAGTATCACAGTGTAAGCCACTACATCTTGCCAACTTCAATTATTACCACCATTTCTATAAGACCTCAACTCATCCTAGATGAACCAAAGTGGGCCAGTAGTACAACTGATGCCTTGATAAAAGATAATCAGCATTTCCTTGAACTATGCTTGCAACTGATCACCAAACTTGAAATTATATTTTATAACCAAAATAAATGTTTGTAATAATGAGAAAAACTACATGAAGCAAAAAACAAAAGAAGCAAAACCTACTTGACTAACAAATGAGAAATCAAAACCTACAACTACATTCTATCTCTTAATTGTGCTTTCAATTAGGAGGATTTATTCTAATCATAATGAAATACTCAGGCAGTTTATTTGGGTTCTTTATTTAGTTTTATAAGAGTTTAAGAAAGCTAAAAAAGCATATTCCTGGAGGCTTTGGGGCAAAGTGTGTCCAAGCACCAGAGAAGATGTGTCCTATATCCACCAGGAAAGAAGACTCTGTCACATCAGATTCCAGAGAACATTCCCAACTTCTTCCAGCTCATATTTCTGCACAGTGGACTAGATCCTGTGAACAAACACTTGTTTGTAAGAAATCACAAATAAGGAAACAAATGAGGATGAGCACATTTTATTTTTACCTTTAACTATTTTGGCAAATATTTTTTTTGTTTTTCTATTCTTTTTTTCTTTTTTATGGATTATTTTATTTATTTACATTTCAAATATTATCCACCTTCACAGTTTCCCCTCCACAAACCCTCTATCCCCTCCTTCTACCCCTGCCTCTATGAGGGAGCTCCCCCACCCACCCACTCCTGCCTCAGTGCCCTACAATTCCCCTACACTGAGTCACTGAGCCTCCTCAGGACCAAGGGGCTCCCCTCCCACTGATGCCAGATAAGGCCATCCTCTGTGACATATGCAACTGAAGCCATGGGTCCATCTATGTGTACTTTTTCATTGGTGTTTTAGTCCCTGGGGACTTTTGGGGGTGTCCTGGTTGTTTGATATTGTTGTTCTGCCTATGGGATTGCAAAGCCCTTCAGATACTTCAGTCCTTCCCTTAACTCCTCCATTGGGATCCCTGCACTCAGTCTGATGGTTGGCTGCTTACATCCAGATCTGTACTGGTTAGGCTCTGACAGAGCCTCTCCGGAGACAGCTATACCAGCCACCTGTCAGCAAGCACTTCTTGGCATCAGCAATAGTATCTGGGTTTGGCGTATGCATTTGGAATAGATCCCTATGTGGCACAATCTCTGGATGGCCTTTCCTTCAGTCTCTGCTCCACTCTTTGTCCCTGCATTTCCTTTTGACAGGAGCAAATCTGGATTATTATTTATGAGATGGGGGGGTGGCATCTTCCTTCAACCGGGGGTCATGCCTATTCATTGGACATAGTCTCTACAGGTTCTATCTCCTCTTTGTTGGGCATTTCAGCTAATGTTATCCCTGGTTGGTCTTGGGAACCTCTTGGGTCCCTTGGCACCTGGGACTTTCTAGTGGCTACCCCCAGTTCCCTATCCCCCACTGCTACACATCTCTGTTCAAATTCCTGACCCTCTATACTTATACCCTGTCTCCTCCTCCATCTGATCCTGCCTCCTTTTCCCCTTCTCCTCATCCTCTTTCCCTCCCAGATCCTTCCTTCCCTCTACCTCTTATGATTATTTTCTTCCCCCTTCTGAGCAGGACTGATGCATCCACACTTTGGTCTTTCTTCCTCTTGGGTTTTATATGGCCTGTGAGTTATATTGTAAGTATTCTGAGATTTATTGGCTAATATCCACTTATCAGGGAGTGCATACCATGTGTATTCTTTTGTGATTGGGTTACCTCACTCAGGATATTTTCTAGTTCCATCCATTTGCCTAAGAATTTCATGAATTCATTGTTTTTAATAGCACAGTAGTTTTCCATTATGCAAATGTACCACATTTTCTGTATCCATTCCTCTGTTGAGGGACATCTGGGTTTTTTCTAGCTTCTGGCTATTATAAATAAGGTTGTTGTGAACAAAGTAGAGCATGTGTTCTTGTTACATGTTGTATCATGTTTTGGGTGTATGCCCAGGAGTGATATGGCTAGGTCCTCAGGTAGAACTATTTCCAATTTTCTGAGGAACTACCAATCTGATTTCCTTAGTGGAATCCCACCAGCAATGGAGAAATGTTCCTCTTTCTCCACAACCTAGCCAGCATCTGCTGCCACCTGAGTTTTTGATCTTCATCATGTCAGTCTGTCTTGTTTGAGGTAGAATCTCAGGGTTTTGACTTGCATTTTCCTGAAGATTAAGGATGTTGAACATTTCTTTAACTGCTTCCCAACCATTCAATATTCCTCAGTTGAGAAATCGTTGTTTATATCTGAACCCCCTTTTTAATAGGGTTATTTGGTTCTCTCGAGTCAAATTTCTTGAGTTCTTTTTATATTTGCAATATTAGCTCTCTCTTGGATGGTTGGTAAAGATCTTTTTCCCAATCAGTGGGTTGCTGTTGTAGTGAAAATGGCCATCTTACCAAAAGCAATCTTCAGATTCAGTGTAATACCCATCAAAATCCCAACACCATTAGTCACAGAGATAGAAAGAACAATTCTCAACATCACATGGGATAACAAAAAAACAAGGATAGCAAAAACCATTCTCAACAACAAAAGAACTTCTGGGCGAATTACCATCCCAGACCTCAAGATGTACTACAGAGCAATAGTGATAAAAACTGCAACAAACAGGTTGATCAATGGATTAGAATTGAAGACCCAGAAATGAACCCACACATCTATGGTCTCTTGATCTTTGGCAAAGAATCCAAAACTTCTAGTGGAAAAAGACAATATTTTCGACAAATGATGCTAGTTCAACTGGTGGTTGGCATGTAGAAGAATACAAATTGATCTGTTCTTATCTTTTTGCACAAAGCTCATCAAAGACCTCTACATAAAACCATTTACGCTTAATCTAATAGACAAAAAAATGGGAAAGAACCTTGAACACATTGGCACAGGGGAAATTTTTTTGAACAGAACACCAATTGCTCATTTTCTAAGATCTACAATTGACAAATGGGACCTTATAAAATTGAAAAGCTTCTGTAAGGCAAAGTACACTGTTAATAGGACAAAATGGCAACTTACCTTTAACTCTTGTTGACAAATCAATCAGAAAACATATACAGTCTCTTCTCACAAATACAGGGGTGGTAACTCTCACATTTACTATTTTCTAGTCTTGTTTTAGATAAGAACATACATTCTCCACCCTTTGCATTGTATTTTGTTATGTTCAAGGCACTGAAGAACACAGACAATAATGGGTAACTGTTTAACTTGAACTTTCACTGAAATAAGTCAGGATATTAAAACTTTCATTGACCATAGTATACAGAATATGGAACTATTAATCATAAATGCAACACCAAAATATTTTCTTTTCTCTAAGCTCATAAAAAGAAATGATCTCTAGATTACATAAAAAGTCCCCACCTTATTTCACACTCACAATTTTTTGTTCAGCAGGTAAAATGGATTTTCAATATTTCCAAAGAATTATTTTAGCTAAACCTGCTTTTACATTGATATTTTGTCAATGAAAATGTTTGAGTAATAGGAAATCAGATGTGTGTGGCATACAGTACAAGGTCTTATATGTTTATGTTTTAAAGAGAAAGGGGAGATTTGAAACATAATCATACATGAGAGCTCATAGCTAATGTTTCCCTTTCTTCCTGCCCCCCTCATAATGAAGCTGAGACTTTATGGCAATCTATTGAATTTCCTGTATGCGACACAACTCTGATTCCTGCAGGATGTTATATTAGAAGCCACAACTACCTTTCTGTTAAAATATGCAGCTAAATAAAAAAATGATTTAGAACACAGAACACATTACCACCAAAACAGAAAAATTGTGAGTTCTGGCACAGCCTGGGTTATATAGCAATGCATGAAGTAAAAAAGTAATTATTTAATAATTAATAATTAAGGTCCCATTGTATAAACTAACAGAAATCAGATTATATTTCAGGGTGAGATGTTAGCATGAGATGGAAAAAAACCTCAGAAGGTCACAGAAGCACTGTAGCCAGTTTTTTTTTCCTAGTAGTGGAAGCTGACTAAAAAATGCACTCAAAATGGAGGTCCTGAATGGTAAGTCTAGCCAGGCCTAGTGGGACTCCTAGTCCTGTTTTGTGGGGATGAAAATAGGAGGATCACAGTTCAAGGCTAACTTTCAACATATAGGGAGTTTGAGGCTAGTCTGGGTTAATTAGAGTCTGTCAAAGACTGAGAGAAACAGAATGAAATTCATCCTAACTTCATGGGACTGACACTTCAAAGGGATCAGTCTTTAGCAAAATATGTCAATGTCTTTGAATCTTTGATCTAAAATGAAGAAAAAGGGAATATTCAAATTTACCAAATTTAGGAAAGTAAAACAACAACAACAACAAAAATTAACCACAACCATGCAAGATAAATGAAACTTAACAAAGTGACTTATGGAGCATATGCATAACAGATAACATTCACTAGGAATCTAAATATAGGAAAGTTATTAAAAGAAAACACAGAATTATAAGGTGATTTTCATAATTTCTACTTCTAAAAAAATTAACAATCAGAAAAAATGATAAATACATGGTATGAAGGCAGAAGGGCAATTGTAAGGATTCTAGGACAAAGGTGGATGAGTACTGGAAAATAAGGGACAGGAAAGAATAAAGGATGGATTAACCAAAAGCAACAATGTATAAAAGGTCTTATGGAAACCCACTAGTTAGTCAGCTTATAGTTGACCAACACAAAACACATTCTTGCTGATTTGAAGATTTTTGTGTATGTGATTTTGTGTGTTTGCTTATTTGTTTGGGGGCCAATTTTGTCTTTTGGGGTTCTTTATCATTTTGCTTGGTTAATTGATTTTATTTTTCATTTTTGTTTTGTTTGTTATTGTAGTTGGTGATTTTGGGAGAGAGTGAAATAACATGAAGTTGAATGATTATGAAGATAGGGAGGAACAAGGAGCATATAGTGGGGAGGGAACCTGATCAAAATATAATCCATGAAAAAAATGTAATTAAAAATAAAACAACTTTAAAAAAGAGTTACAATTATAGAAGATATGTGTTTTTAATTTTGGTTTTTAAACCAAAATGCAAGACAAAGGATACCTCCAGATGAATTACTTACTGGTCAGGGAAATTACAGAGACCTCCCATGCAGCACAGGTTATTGCTAGTGCTCTTGCTTCCCATAACTACATGCTAAGGCCCTACTGCTAAAGATACTCCACATTTTGACATCAACATAAGAGAAGTTAATCTCAAACCAATATTGAGATATATTCCCTTGGGATGGCTTTCAAAGGATTATAATGTTCTTTTGCAGGTTGCAGGGAAGAAAAGATATGAGTAGTCCTATTGTGCAGTGGACCCTGCATGCTAGGCAAGATATGTTATAGAACTGTGGCCAAGATATTTTATGGAACTGTGGCTTTCAAAACAAGGAAATCATATTTGGTGTTGTAATCCAAATCAAAACCTAAGATTGAGGGAGGTCACAGGCCATAGTTAGGAAATTCTTAAAATCACTCTGCTAAGAGGTCAGGGGTTAAGTTGCATTTTTGACATTTATAATTATGCCCTAGACCTTGGTTTCCCTCAACCTCCATCAGAGAAGCTTCTTTTACAATGGGCAGAATTTGAGACAGGCAGAATCTGTCAAAGTGCTTAAGAGAAGAGAATGTGTGTTCAGCCCTAAAGTTGACATTTATATCAAATTCTTCCTCTCCATACCACCAGCAACACTCAGGGAACACCAGGAAAGAGGACCAAGGAAGAATGTAAGACACAGAATATGGAAAGAGCTCTGTGAAATGAAGCCTTCTGGATAAGATGATTTCTGGAAAATTGGGGAAGGGCCCTTTTCATCACAAGAAATTACTATTGTTAGTTGACTACTACTGGTCATTCCTTTTTGAGGGTGTGGTCACTGCTGTGTTCTAACTCAAGTGAATGTCTTACACCCATGCACCTATGGACAGTTAATTATGAAGACACAGTTAGCTCTGCACATGTTAGAACTGATGCAGAGGAAGCTTCTGGGTTGGTAGGGGGATGGCATGATCATATTTTATGTATGTGAGATACTCAAAAAATCAATATTATTAATAAAGATAATCAGTGAAAAGTTTTCTATCATATTATAAATAAACATAAAACTTGGAGTTTACACAACACAAAATCTTGAAATGGAAGTTAGGCATACATACATATGTATGTGTAAACATGCTCTTATATTTATAAGTAACCAACAATTATATAAGCTAATGACAGTAAAAAATGTCAAGTGAATATGTGAGAGATTCACATTCATTAAATCTGTCATGATGATTCAGTGACTTCACACCATCTAAAGTGGTTTTCTTTCTAGTGCACTGAACATCTTAGAACACACAATCCTGAGATGTATGCAGTATTAAGCCACTTTTGGTCAGCACCTAGACAATACATTTTATGTCTTGCTCACTTGCTCAGACACTGTCTTATGCAACTTGTCTTTACCACTGAGCTCCATAATAAATGAGGAAAGCCATGTGAAATGAGAAAAAAGTTTTGCACACAATCCTCCTGATTCCCACAACAGTGTTAGAATCTGAAGGGTTCTGGAAACTCACAGTTTAGATGGGCCATTGTCAATCCATGCCCATTTCTTTTTTGTATTATCATATGACAATCCAATCCAGTAACTGTCTGGAGTAACTTCGAGCTGAAGGAACTTCTGTAAAAAAAAATCATACCTTATGATGAAATTTCTGTAGGTTTGATGAGAGGAGATTAGAATAGTCTGGATAAGTTCCCAGCATTCCTGTGTCATTGTCTGCCCTCCTGTCCTTCCACTGCTCAGTCCTACTATGTTCATTTTCTAAAGTGACTTCCTATTAGTAGCACACTTAAATCAAAACTAACATCAATCCAATAAGTAATTTAAAATAGACCTTCAGGTGTCCTGAAATACTGGGTTCATGAAAGGATTTGTGACTGTGTTTCTTAGACAAAGTTTCACTATGTAATCAAGCCTGTTCTTGAACTCACAATCTTTCTGCTTAAGGCCCATAAAAAAACAATTTCTGATGCGCTACAAAATTATTCAAATGTGCATTCCTGAATACTATAGAAGCATATGGAAAATAATGCCCTGTCTTCAAAGAAATGCCATAAAAATGAAAAGTGCTATGTGGAATGCTGTGCATTGAGCTCCATGCTCCAGAGAAATACTTTTCCTACTTCCAATCCAGAACTGACAGAACTGAGGAGAAGGTGGGAAAATATTTGGAAGTATGTAGAGTATCTTACACATGACATTTGAGTGGCTTGATGTGTAAGTGACTGCTTATATTTTAAAATATGGGTGTGTGTGTGTGTGTGTGTGTGTGTGTGTGTGTGTGTGTGTGTGTGCACATGTCCTTGTTTGGGCTGGTATGGAATTACTTTTTTCCTGTGTTTTCTTGGATGTAGTTATCCTCTTTGAGTTAGAGTTTTCCTTCTAGTATTTTATATAGGGCTGGATTTGTGGATAGGTATTCTTTGAATTTGGGTTTGTGTTGAAATATCTTCTCTTCTCCATCTATGGTTGTTGCGGGTTTTGCTGAGTACTGTAGTCTAGGTTGGCATTTGCTATTTTAGAGGTTGCAATATATCTGTCTAGGCCCTTTTAATTTTTACAGTCTCTGTTAAGAAGACGGGTATAATTCTGATAGGTCTGCCCTTTTGAATTTCCTGCCCCCTTTCCCTTGCTGCTTTTAATATTCTTTCTTTTTTCTGTACATTTTGTAGTTTCATTATTATGTGGCAGGAGGACTTTCTTTTCTGGTTAAGACTAATTTGTGTTCTATAAGCTTCATTTATGTTCACAGGCATGTCTTTCTTTAGGTTAGGAAAGTTTTCTCCTATGATTTTGTTGAAAATATTTTCTGAGCTTGGAGCTGGGACTCATCAACTTCTATTCCTATTAGTTTTAGGTTAGGTCTTTTCATTGTATCCCAGATTTCCTGGATATTTTGTGTCAGGAAATTTTTAGATTTAGTTTTCTTTCTTCTTTTATCTTCTAAGACTGAGCTAAAGAGAGAATTCTCAATGCAAGAATCTCAAATGACCTTGAAGCACTCAACGAAATGTTCAATGTCCTTCATCATTAGGAAAATGCAAATCAAAAAAATCTCTGAGATTCAATCTTACACTAGTCACAATGGCTAAGATAAAAAAACCTCAAGTGATAGCACATGCTGGTGAGGATGTGGAGCAAGGGGAACAAACCTTCATTGCTAGTGGGAGTATAACTTATACAATCATTCTGGAAAACAATTTGGCAGTTTCTCAGAAAATTGGGAATAGTTCTATCTCAGAACCAAGCTATACCACTCCTGGCATATACCCAAAGGATGCTACACCGCCTCCTAACAATACCCACTCAACTATGTTTATAGTAGTTTTATTTATAATAGCAAGAAACTAGAAACAACTTAGATAGATTTCCCTCAACTGAAGAATAGATAAAGTAAACATGGTACATCTAGACACGAAAATACTATTCAGCTATGAAAAACAAAGACATATGAATTTTTCAGGCAAATGAGTGGATCTTGACATAATCCTGAGTGAGATAAACCAGTTCAAAAGGACACACATGGTATGCACTCACTTAGTAGTTGATATTAGCCCAAAAACACAGTATACCAATGCTGCAGGCCACATATTGAAGGAGGTTGGACAGGAAGGAAGGAACAAGCAAGGATGCTTAAGTCTCACTTAGAAGAGGGAATGGAATAGTCTTGGCAGGCAAATGGAGAGGGCAAACTGGGTGGGAGAGGGGATCTTGAAGAGTGGAGGATCTGGAGTTCTGGTATGGAGAGGGGCAGAGTGGATGGCTGGATGGCTTTGAGAATGAATGGAAATGTGGAACTGATTGGGAGGTAGGGGGCATCTCTAGGAAGAAACAGAGACCTGGGATAGGGGATTCCCAAAGAATCAGTGGGTGTATCCTTCAGTGTGACTCACAGCATTGGACCATATGAAGCCTTGGGAGACTATCTCCTATGGCCAGGCAAGAGATTGAGTGGAGCTATAGAGCCACTAACACTCCGACTAGACATTCAATCCCAAATTTATCTAGTCTATAAGAAATGCAGGGATTGTGGATAAAGCAGAGACTGGGGGAACAGTCAGTCAAAACCCCACCCAACTTGAGGCTTATCCCATGGCCAAGCACCAATCCCTGACATCATTGATAATGCTCTGTTATACTTGCAGTCAGGAGTCTAGAATGGCTGTCCTCTGAGAGGTTCCACCCATCAGCTAGCTCAGACAGGTGCAAACACTCACAGACAAACACTGGAGGAATCTTCATGACTCTTATGGAAGAATAGAAGAAAGGATTGTGGCCCCTAAGTGGATAGGACCTCCACAGGAAGACCAACAGAATTAACTAACCTGGAAGCTTGGGGCTTTCAGAAACTGAGTCACTAACCAAAGAACATACATGGGCTGAACCTAGGACTCTCCTCACATATGTAGTAGATGTGCAGCTTGGTTTTCATGTGGGTTCTGCATGAAGGGATCAGGGCCTATCCCAAAAACTTTTGCCTGTATGTGGAATATGTTCCAGTTGGACTACATTGTCTGGCCACAGTGAGCAAGGATGCACCTAGCCTCAAGGAAAACTGTTGTGTCAGGGTGGAGGGATACCCAAGGTAGTCCTGCTCAGCAGGGAAGGAGAGGGGTTTTGGGGCAGGGATTGTGAGAGAGATTGACTGGAAGGGGGGTATTGAGTGGAATGTAAAGTGAATAAGTACAATAATGATGATAATAATAATAACAATTTTAAATTTTGACTGATATTTACTGTATCAAATGGAAAATTACACTATTATTTGACATTAAAAACTGTTTATGTTATTGTTTAAACATGTATTAAGTTGATGTATAAATAATGTACTGTTATAAGTGACAAGGTTTCAATGATGTTCTGCAATCATTTCTCTAGAAAAAAAATAGTCTTTGTATTTTAAGAGATTTAATTAGTAATAATTTAAACAGAAAATGTCAGAATCTGGAATACTTCATTTTCTTTTAAATAGTCATTTCTAAAGATGGGTTTCATTTTTTAAAAAACATAAAAATACTATGCAGTAAAAATAATAGATAATTTCAATGAAAATCACCATGGGGCTAACTGGTAAAACTATTAGTTTGCATGGTTCTTATATCATTTCCATTTTGCAGACAGGCACAGAGTTTAACTATTGTCCCTGTTGTCACCTGATTCTTCATCTCAGGCAGCCTCACTTCCCAGTTCCAAAGAGCAAACCCTATACAATGGACTCTGGAGATTTTATTGTCATTCTATAGAAATAAATAACGGTCAGTCACAGGATGTGCTCTACCAAAGGGTCTTGGCACTATGTGAGGAGCAGGAGGCTGTTACCTGAGATGGTCTTACTGCACAGTTCGGTTCACATTAAAGGAAAACCATGTACAAATAATTGTAAAAGTCTCTCTTAAAAAGAACAAACCTGGATAGAGTATCTCATTATCGAAGGACTAGAGTCAGAATCTATGAGAATAAATGGAAATGTAAGAGCAGGTGGTACCAGTTCATCTTCATCATCTATCCTCAGAAGAGACAAGTTGCAACCTTGGCAGGTCTGTTTACATCCATCCCACTTTTTATTGTCCATGATGAAATAATAACATTTTATGCCACAGCAGATCAAGTGTCCATCCACACATTTGCCTGCGACAGAGAAGGTGAATGTTGTAACTTCATATTTTCTCGTATTCTGTTATCTGAATAATATATTGATTAAACCTGTGTTTAAAAAAAAAGTAAAATCTCATAGGTCTCAGAAATTGAGATTTTATAATGCCCAGAGACCCTTGTACACCCACGATCTATGCAACATTGTTAATAACGGTAGAGATATAGAAATATTTTATGTGTTAATCATGGATGAATCAGTAGAGAAAATGTAGCATATACACACAAAAGAATACTATTTAGCCTTTAAAGTTAGCAGTGCATGATGATGTATGCCTGTAACCAGAGCCCTACAAAGAGAGAGGCAGGAGGGTAACTGTGTTACTTTAATGAGCCATGTGGCCACTCCCCAGGTTCTAGCCTGACAGGCATTCTGCAGTCACCTGCCTGCAGCCATTCTCTTCCAGCCTCTCAGTTACCTGACAACCCAACTCAATATAAATAGCACCCCTCAGTGCTCTCTCTCTCTCTCTCTCTCTCCCCTCCCCCTCTTGTTCTCCCCCAGCCCTCTTCTTTATCTGTCTCTCTGTCTCTCCATTTTCTCCCCTTTCCACGTGGTCATGGCTTTTCTTATCTATTTTCTCCTCTTCCTTTGTCTTTCTATCTCCTTTCTCTTTCTATTTTCTTAATAATAAAACATCAAAGCTATGGGCTGCCTCTTATTAAATTCACCATATGGAGCTAGCTGCTACACGCCATCAGAGACTCAGAGATTCAGTCACGCAGACAGTCTGCGCGCACAGGTAACAGGCAGAGAAATCCACACCAGGATGGCCCCTCCTTCTGCGTGAGATTTCTCTGCCTGCCCGTGCACACTCGCCTGCAGAGACCGGCCAGTGGTGTGACTGTCTGCTCCCTGTTGTACTGAGGCATGGTGCATCTTGCCTGCTTCCCCACAAACCCCACGCGGGCTCCGTGTCTGCCTGTGTCTTCTGCGACATGTATGTTACCTTGGCCTGAGAGCGAGGCCCACATGCCACTGGCCTGGCCTGGCGCATGCACCTCTTCCCCTCCTCCCCCCAACCCCCGTGTGCGCCAGGCCCCGCACTATTCTTTTTTTTTTTCCCCATAGGTAACTACCTGTTTGAGGCCAACATAGGCTAATTGTGACTTCTTTTTTTATTTTAAAGATTTATTTATTTATTTCATGCATGTGGGTACACTGCAGCTGTCTTCAGACACACCAGACAACAGCATCGGATGCCCATTACAGATGGTTGTGAGCCACCATGTGGTTGCTGGGAATTGAACCCTGGACCTCCAGAAGAGCAGTCCATGCTCTTAACCACTGAGCCATCTCTCCAACCCCTAATTGTGACTTCTATGCCAGGCTTGGGTATGCAGTGAGTTCTGAGTCACCCTGGGATACAGAATGATGTCATGTCTCACACTGAAACCCAATAACGAGATCCTAACCTATGTGATGAACATGGATGAACTTGAGGATAGTGTGCAAAGTGAACCACGCCAGGCCTAGGATCACACTGTAGATTTCCCTTAATTATCTGATTGGCTAATGAAGACAAATAGTCAATCACTGGGTGAAAATGAGGAGGTAGGCTTTCTGGACAAGACAGGAAGAGGAGGGGAGGAGGAGGAGGAGTTAAAGGAGACTGCTGACAGAGAAGGACAGAGGGAAGGAAGTTGGAAGGAAGATGTAGCAGATGTACACGGCCTGGAGAAACTGCAAGTAGCAGGGATTTCATAGCTGGGGAAGAAATTGGTGTAGAGGCATATCTGCCCAATATATGTGTGCATTTTATAAATATATAACTGAGTTGTGTTTTCCTTGCATGGACTTATTGAACTTGAAGATTTACAGCAACACCACACTGTATGTATGATTCCATGCAGATAAGGTTTCTAAAACATCCCAGTTCTATGAAGCAAAGGCTTGTGAGATACCAGTTGCTGGAGGGTAGGGTATGAGCACTTGCTACACAGAGGCAGTTAAACTGACGACAAAATTCTAGATTTGCAGTAATGTATTATGACCACACTGGTCCACATGCTACTGTACACTTAGCATTGTGACATGGTCTATGTTAAATGCTCTTACCTTAAGAGAAATACGAGACATACAAGGGAGGTTTTGATATAGTCTCCTGATTGTGGTAATGTCTTCAGTGGCATGCCACATGCTTAAATCTGTCAATCTGAAGACTTGTGTAGTAGTTAGACATATATATAGTTAGTGTAACAAGAGCACCTCAATATTATTATTTTGCTTAATAAGGTGTTGGGGATGGATATACTCTATTAACATACTTGATCTCCATTTGCTTTCCTGTAGAGAGGTATTATTGTGTAGCTTAGGCTGCCCTTGAATTTGGTGTGCTATCCAGATTGTCCTAAAAGTTATAATCTTCTTCCCTCAGTCTTTAATCACAGGGATTAAATCATTTATAGATGAAGTTATTTTAAAATAATGACCAAGGTCTTAACTTCTGGCCGCCATCTGCAGCAGGGAACCAGGCAGCTCCAAAGCCTTCTGTGCTTAGCCCACCAGGAGAGAGTGATCTCCCAGCAGAGATTTCACTTCTCAGTGAGGAGCTGAGGTCTCCACCTTCTCTCTGGAGGGGAACAGCTAGGAGCGCACAGGGCATATGATTAGTAGAGCTGCTAGGACAGGAGTCTTTTCTCCCGGCTGCCATTTGAAGAAGGGAACCAGACAGTTCCACAGCCTTCTGTGCACAGACCCTGCCAGAAGAGAGTTGGTCTCCTAGGTGTACAGACACAGGCTTACAGGCCCATAGGAGGGACAAGCTCCAGCCAGAGACATCAAGACCAACTGACACCAGACATAACCAGATGGTGAAAGGTAAGCACAAGAACTCTACCAAGAGAAACCAAGGCTACTTGGAAAAATGAGAGGTAAGTTCTCCCACCACAGCAAGTCCCAGATACCCCAACACACTGTAAAAGCAAGAGTTAGATTTAAAGTCTCATCTAAACAAAGAGTTCTCACCTGAAGAATATCTAATGGCTGAGAAGCACCTAAAGAGATGTTCATCATCCTTAGTCATTAGGGAAATGCAAATCAAAACAACCCTGAGATTCCATCTCACACCAGTCATAATGGCTAAGATCAAAAACACAGGAGACAGCAGTTGTTGGCGAGGATGTGGAGAAAGAGGAACACTCCTCCACTGCTGGTGGGATTGCAAGCTGGTATAAACACTCTGGAAAGCAGTCTGGCGGTTCCTCAGAAAACTGGGCATGACACTCCCGGAGGATCCAGCTATACCACTCCTGGGCATATACCCAGAGGCTTTACCTGCATGCAATAAGGACACATGCTCCACTATGTTCATAGCAGCCTTATTTATAATAGCCAGAAGCTGGAAAGAACCCAGATGTCCCTCAACGGAGGAATGGATTCAGAAGATGTGGTATATCTACACAATGGAATACTGCTCTGCAATTAAAAACAATGAACTCATGAAATTCCTAGGCAAATGGTCAGAACTTGAAAATATCATCCTTAGTGAGGTAACCCAATCACAAAAGAACACACATGGTATGCAGTCACTGATAAGGGGATATTAACCCAGAATCTCGGAATACCCTAGACACAATTCACATATCAATAGATTTCCAAGAAGATGGAAGGAGAGACCCCTGGTCCTGGAAAGACTGGATGTAGGGGAATGCCAGGACAGAGAAATGAGAGGGGGTTGAATGGGGAAAAGAGGAAGGGAAGGGGGCTTATGGGACTTTCGGAGAGGGAGGAGACGGGAAAGGGGAAATGATTTGGATTGTAAATAAAAAAACTTAGAAAATAAAAAAAAAGTCTCATCTCATGATGCTGGTAGAGGACATCAAGAAGGACATAAATAACTCCCTAAAAGAAATACAGGAGAACATGGGTCAAATGGTAAAAGCCCTTAAAGAGGAAACATAAAAATTCTTGAAAGAAATATAGGAGAGCATGGGTGAACAGGTAGAGGCCTTTAAAGAGGAAACACAAAAATCCCATAAAGAATTATGGGAAAACACAAACAAGTGAAGGAACTGAACCAAACCATCCAGGATCTAAAAATGGAAGTAGAAACAATACTACACACAAAAAAATACAATACAATCACAAAGTGATACATCTCTGGAGATAGAAAATCTTGGAAAGAATTCAGGAGTCATAGATGTAAATTCATCAACAAAAGAATATAAGAGATAGAAGAAAGAAACTCAGGTGCTGAAGATATCATGGAAAACATTGACTCAACAGTCAAAGAAAATGCAAAATGCAAAAAGCTCCTGAGCCAAAACATCCAGGAAATCCAGGACACAATGAGAAGACCAAACCTAAGGATTATAGGAATAGATGAGAGTGAAGATTTCCAACTTAAAGGGTCAGTAAATATCTTCAACCAAATTATAGAGGAAAACTTCCCAAACCTAAAGAAAGAGACATGTCCATGAACATACGAGAAGCCTACAGATCTCCAAACAGACTGGACCAGACTAGAAAGTCCTCCTGTCACATAATAATCAAAACACCAAATGTAGTAAACAAAGAAAGCATATTAAAAGCAGTAAGAGAAAAATGTCAAGTACCCTATAAAGCCAGGACTATCAGAATTACACCAGGCTTCTCACCTGAGACAATGAAAGCTAGAAGATCCTGGGCAAATCTCATGCAGAGCCTAAGAGAACACAAATGCCAGCCCAAACTACTATACCCAGCAAAATTCTCAATTACCATAGATGGAGAAAACAAGATATTCCATAATAAAACCAAATTTACACAATATCTTTCCACAAATCCAGCCCTACAAAAGATAATAGATGGAAAACGCTAACATTAGGAGGGAAACTACACCCTAGAAAAAGCAGGAAAGTAATGTTTTTCCAACAAAACCAAAGGAAAGTAACAACACAAACATAAAAATGACATTAAAAATAACAGGAAGCAACAATCACTATTCCTTAATATCTTATAACATCAATGGACTCAATTCCTCAACAAAAAACATAGCCTAACAGAAATGTTTTTCATGTAAGTCTTCAATTTTATCAGAAAATATTTGTGATTCCTCTTTCAATGAATTTAGTAATGTTTTTTATGTCTACCATTTTAACTGTATTATTTTCCATGATATCTTTAATTTTCACATTTTTCTATATATTTCTTCAATTTTATCAGAAATATTTTCCACATAAATCTTCAATCTTGTCAGAAAATGTTTATAATTCCACTTTCAATCAACTTAGAAATATTTTTATGCCTACCATTTTATCTGTATATTTTTCCATGATAATCTTCAATTTTAACGTTTTTTTCTATATATTTCTTCAATTATATCAGAAATATTTTCCATGTAAATGTTCAACTTTATCAGACAATGTCTATAATTTTACTTTCAATCAACTTAGGAATATTTTTATTCCTACCATTTTATCTGTATAATTTTCCATGAAATAGTCAATTTTAACGTGTTTTTCTATATATTTCTTGATTTTTATCAGAAATATTTTCCTTGTAGATCTTCAATTTTATCAGAAAATATTTATAATTCCACTTTCAATCAACTTAGAAATATTTTTATGCCTATCATTTTATCTGTAATTTTCCATGATAATCTTCAATTTTAATGTTATTTTATTTTTTTCTACAATTTTATTAGAAATATTTCCCATGTAAATCTTCAATTCTATCATAAAATGTTTCTACTTCCTTTTTCAATTAATGTAGCAATGTTTTTTATGTCTACCATTTTACTCTTTAATTTTCCATGAAAATTGTGAATCTTAATGTGTTTTTCTATATGCTTCTTCAATTTTGTCAGAAACATTTTCCATGTAATTTTATCATAAAATGTTTTTACTTCCTTTTTCAATAAAAATTAAAAAAATAATGACCAAAACTTTTTTCATGAGTCTGGAATACCTCAATGATATTTTTGGACCCTTTTTCTTTTCCTATGAAATAGTTTATAATGTAACAGTTTTAATGATAATAGTCCTTGCATAATGAGGATCATTACCCACTACTAACACAGCACAGTGAGATTATACACAAGAGCTTTTTGTAAACTTTAAATCCTGAAGAAAATATTTAATGACAATTGATAAACTGTATCAGTTAAAGATGACCAGTCAGGATGAAAGGTAAGAAATATTCCTTGTGACACTTGATATTTTCATCTTTCTAGTCTAATTCACAGTGTCACTGACAGTTACAATGTGCACTACATGGTGAGGCTCCCAGTTCTGCTCCAGGGAGTGTTCCTTTGTTACAAACAGGTCAATTCTCTCAAAACAAGTCAGATGGAAAAGACACACACACACACACACACACACACACACACACACACACACTCACACACACAAACACACAATAATTTTTTCTGATTGCTAAATCCATGTAAATGTTCATTTTAGAGTAAGTATTTGGTAGATGCACTCTTACTAAAAGCTACCACGTTCTCTCAGCAACAAAGTTAGAGATTCAGATTTTCCAATAAAGCACAAGGACCTTCTTGGGGGTGTTGACCTATGATTCAATCTTCTGGGAGCAGTAGGAGCCAGAAATGCCACTGAGTTCAATCAACTATAAGATTGTCCTAGTACAAGCAGTGATTTACAGGCTTCTAGGCCCTGACACAAGTTAAAGAAATCCCAGACCAATAACTCACACATCAACAGCATCATAAGGTGATACCTGACTTCAAAGCTTTGGGAGGAAAAAAAGAATAGAAAACAATGGAATTCTTTTTTCAAGATCCTCTCCATACCTCTGTCCTGTAAGCAACCTAAAACCATCTTGGTTTTCCAGTGGCATCTGTTCTGTTGTCTTTTGAGGGTGTCCAGAAGATTTTTGTTGGAATCACATTTTATAGACTTATTTGTCAGCATCTCTTCCTTTAAATAGCTTTCATTCTGCATGGTGCTGTAGTTATGGTGGAGGTTGTTTAGAGTTTCCTGCAGTTCATGATTTTCTTGACTATACTGAAAAACTAAAATTAGTAGCAGACATAATGTCAAAATGCTCATAAGGAGTACATATTGAAATTTAAGATTAGAGAAAATACTTCATATTGACTGCTGCTACATGTCATTACTTGAGTTCCTATTTCAACATTTGTAAATTAGCACTTCAATTAACTCACCATAGAAATAGTAATAGCAATTTTCTCTCTAGGTAAGTTGAATATAAAGTAAATAGTATAGGTAAATAAAATTATGGTATAATATTCTTTATGGTGGAAGTAAATTACTTCCAATTACCTATTTTTTAATAGCACAAACTTACAAATAAATATCTAAGTAAAATATTCAGTGAATACTTAACCCACAATGAAAATTTGAACTAAAATATGACAAAAAATGGCACAATTCTTATTAGAGCATATGGAAAGCAAAATATCTATATATATAAAACTATGTTTAAGCACAGCCTGGAACTGATTTTCTGTATAAATGTAAAGGAATCCAATAAAGTTTAAAATTTCATGTCTTTGTACAGATGTAGTCCTTTACTTAACCATGGCCTCAATATACACTGAGCCAAAATGAAAAGAAGGCCATCACTTCTTTTGCACAGCTGTCCATCTCAGAATATTTACCTAAGATTCACAATTACCTGAGCTCAAAAAGTAGACTATCAACAAGTCCTTAGAAGGAACATGACCAAGAATGAGAAAGAACAAGGCAGCTCCCAACAGCCCCAGAGTTAACAGAATAGTTCTGTAAGAGAAGAGGACATTGTAGTATACCAGGTAAAAGTATGAAAGTCAAGAGATATTGGCTCACCCCCTGATTATAAGCAGGACAATGGACAGAGTAAAATAACTGTATAATTAGTGTCTAACATTATTCCTTAGATAGAATGTCAAAGAATATGAATTCCAATTACTCACTGTGTGTTGCTAACACTGCCACAGTTACCATCAGAATGGAACAGAGGATGCCAAGTGGTATCACAATAAGGTGCCAGGAGACTGAACACTCTTAAATCACCAAAACAAAGCAAGAAAATCATCACTAGAAAAGAACACATCTCAGTACTGATTATACTTTGTGTAGCATGGAAACAAAGGGATATTTGTTTCTAAAATATTTACAGAAGTTCATGATACAAATTGGCTGAAAATGTGCTTTAAAAATTGTAGATTTCTACCTAAAATGAACACACAGTAGAAGTCCTACCTGTATGAAGTTTCACAGAATTTTGAACTTATTTGAGCCTTGGCATTATATTCTGAATCCTACCCACTCTGCCTAGAAGGAGCTGGATGACAGGCATGTCCCCTTACCCAGTTCTACAGAATACAAAATGCATCCTTCAGAAAGCACTGGAGGCACAGACATTCCAAGTACAAGATCCCAAATTGAGGCAATCAGTCCACCAAGAAAGCATAACTGTGGATGGAGAGGAAGGAAAGAGAGATGGATGTGTTTTTGAGAACTCTTAGGGAACCATGGCTGTTCTAGGTCTGACCTATATCCAGCCCCATCCTTAAAGGGGCTTGGAAGTCAACTCTGGTTTTTTTGTAACATCTATTTTTCTCTACACAAAACTAAGTGGGTGTGAGGTATTCACAATGGGGAAGTTAGGCTTCTGATTATCACTATATCAAATAAGATAGGGTTCTCATTTTGGAGTTCAACTCTGACAGTGTGAGCAGAATGAGCAGAAACAAAGAAGAGAAAATTGAGATTTTTCTCATTCATTTTCATTAACAAATTTAATCATTCTTTGACATTTTTGGAAACCACAGTGTGGTTTACATATTCCCTTATCTACTACCCTCTCTCAACCTTTCTCTTCCTTTGCAACTTTCTTCCCAGGAAGAGACTTCCTATTCTGATGGACAAATCTTGCTGCTTTGTTGCATGAGATGCGGGAAATATTTAAAACAAAACACTTTCTACAAAAGCGAAAGTATTGTTTCTAGTGCACACTTTACATTTCCTTAAGATTTTATTCTCTAGAATATTTGGTGTTTATCCAGGTTCTTTTTGTCTGTTATTTTTAAGGTTTTCAGAATTATTTTTGACTAGACTAAATATAAACCTCATAATGGTTTCTCAAGTTTGACATAATGTCAAACTTTTGCTTCTCCATTCACAAGAGCTTTTTACTTATAGACTCCCGTTGTTCTACTCTGATCATCTGATTTTTTTTTTTTTAGTTATAAGCTAAAAACTACAAGAAGAATTAGGGTTACATTTTTTTCTCTTACTTTTAAAATTGATTATTCTATCTTTTAAACTTACTTTAGAACAATTTTGTATATTATTAGTCTCCTAATATTCTCTTATCTCCATCACATCCTTGTACACCACCAAACCCAGATGAAATGGAAGGTTATAGTTTTCAATGAAAGCCAATAGACATTGTTTTCAAAAGTCAAAAGTTGCAATGCATAGAAGCAGGTGAATTTAGTCACTTAAAACACTTACCTCTGTGGCTAGCTTCTCTGGGCTCTTGAGTCTCATCTGGCCTCACTTGGTTCTGTAACCCTGAAGACCTATGAAATCTCAAAGTTGAATAAGTGACCTCTTGCTCACTCATCTTGGAAGTATGTGAAGTACGTTCTCTGTTAAAATGTGGCCTTGAGTGATTTCCAAAGAAAAGGTTGAAATGTCCACCTTTAGGAAGGTACCTAGATCAGGTGCTATGGTAGGGTAGGAAGGGATAGGGTCTGATTAACTCCTTTAAGGATCCCAACATCATAACATGGACTGGCCCTGGTTTCTATTACAGGTGAGACTTTTTGCAGATTTTGTTAAAATTGTTCATACTTCTAATGGTCACAGCAATTATTATTAAGAAATATGGAAAGAACTCAAAAAATATTAATAAATCATCATGGTATTGACACCCCCTGTTTGTTCAAAATATTCAATATATAAAAATGTTAGGTAAAATTAGTACCACTGAAAAACTTTTAAACAATCTGTTCAGATAAAAGATTCAAAGCTTTCTGAACGAATAAAGATTTTGTTTTAAAATTGTTTACACATTTTGATAAACATATCACTATAAAAATGTTATTACAGTATTTTCAATTATACATTTCTCTCAGAGTTTTCCAGACACTACCTTCAAAAGAATATTTGAAAGTTGATACTGCAGGTGACACATAAATATCTCTTGGGTTTAAACCCCAAACTGCTGAGATGTCCACCCTCTCCACTCAGCCAGTCTACCCTTTCTTCTCCATAGTTGGGCCTGGTAAATGGTTTCAATTACAAAAGATCCTACTGAGTGGGGTAATCCAGACATAGAAAGACAAATGTCCCATGTTCTCTCTATTCTGAGGCTCCTGCTGCAAAGTTTTCAGAAGTGTTATGTAATCTGTAGTAACTTCAGCAATCAGGGAAATAGAAAGGGGCACTTCAGGAGTGGGGTGTGGGAGCAACACAGAGAGGCATAGAGGATACAATATGAAGCTTTAATCTCAAATTATTCCATGTAAAATCACATCACATATTATTATATAATGCACATGATGTTCCCAGAGGAGGCCATATGAAAAATAAATTTTGTCATTTTTCAGCACACATGAGCTAATGCCCATGAAGAATACAATCTGATAATAGATATCAATGTAGTAGTAAATAGTGAGTATTTGTAACTGATCTTACCATTACATTAATAACTGAGCTGACAGTCAGGACATAATAAAGACAACAAGCTGCAAATGTGATAGCATTCTTATCTAGATTTTAGTTTATGGTATTTTCTGACATTGTTTAACTTTTGCCTTGTTTCTTGATAAAAAGAATCCTCCTATTACAGAATTGTTTCAAAATTGTTATTTATTATTATTATTATTGTCTTTGGGGTGGAGATGCCTGAGACAAGGTGCAAATGTTCAGAGGACAACTTTACAAAGTGAGACCTCTCACGCTACCTTCATGTTGGTTTCAGGGATCAAACTAGGTGGTCAGTCAGGCTTGTGTAGCAAGTACATTTACACACTGATCCATCTCACCTGTCTCCCATAATGGCATCTTTCAGATGGATAATATATAAACATTTTACCCTGTTAAGTAGTTATGAACTCCATAGATTCCTCTACCTTAATTTCCTAGCACACAACACAAGTCACAGAATACTCTAGAAGAAAATAACCAGTACACAGTGGCAGTTTTCACATGATGCCAGAGTTAACCCGATCTAAACACAACCAACAGGGCTTCCCCATCAATTCTGCTCTCACGTCACACCATATGAAATTCTCTAGAGTGTACTTGATCATTTGATAGAAAAACAAGAGAGGCTGATACCTGTGTCTCTACGCAGAGGTGATTCTGGTGGAAGTAATTAATCCCCCAATTGGGGAAAAGTTGGCCTTTCCCAGTTTATATCTCTTAAGAGGCTCCAAGAGGAAAGGCAGAAACAAAATTTTCTCCATGTGATACTCCAGCTCATGATTTTCTGCCCTTCCTCTTTACCAAAGTGAAAAGAGGAAATTGCTTAATTTAAGCTGACTCTTAAAGGAAAGGAAAGTACCAACATATTGTGCCTTATGCTGCAAAAAAAAGTCTATAATCAATAGTTGAAGACTGAGAAGATGAACACTCCTTCATAGAGAGCAAACCAGTGTCCTTAGCAAAACTACAAGGAAAAAAGAGGGATAGAAGTTCCACGGCTACAGTTTTGTAATAGGCTGTTGGAAATTTTCTCTTATACTTCTGTTTTTCAATTGTTACTTCATGATTTTTAATTATGCAAATTGCAGCTAAGTATGTATTAGGAATACCTTAAAGTACTCACATTTCCACTGCTAGTCTTATTTTACAGTCTTCTAGCTTTTTAATCATAGAAAATATTTACTATGAGCACTGATGTCATTCCATAAGAAGTGGTTTACTACTGATGTTTTCATGGTTCTGGGAAATCGAATCTAAGACAATGAGTATGGTCAGCAAATACACTTCCCCTGAGCTACAGACTCACGTCTGGAGTGTGCTTTGTTCTGGTGCTATTTTCTTGTTTTCATTTGTTTGTTGTTTGTTTTTGTTTTTGTTTGTTTTGGTTTCCATTCTGTTTGTTTGGTTTGTTTGTTTTGGTATCAGTTTCTTTGTTATTTGAGGCAGTTGTTGTATCTCCCTGTGTAGCACAGTCTGACTTCACACTCACAGTCCTCTGGTCTCACTCTCTTCGCTGCTTAATTTACAGCTGTACATCACCAACTTAGAGCATGGTTCTGATACATATTTACTAAGAAATAATAAGCATTCATTTTATAAATATTGATTTCAAATTTTTAAAGCATATCTAATAACTAATCACTTATATATAACATACATGAATTAAGTAATCCTCGACTGCTGAACATTCCAGTTCTTATTTTTTTGCTGTTAGCCGAAAAACTACATGGGATATATATATAGGGAAGAACCTTGAACATATGGGCACAGGGGAGAATTTCCTGAACAGAACTCCAATAGCTTATGCTCTAAGATCAAGAATAGACAAATGGGCTGGGCGGTGGTGGAGCATGCCTTTAATCCCAGCACTTGGGAGGCTGAGGCAGGCGGATTTCTGAGTTCGAGGCCAGCCTGGTCTACAAAGTGAGTTCCAGGACAGCCAGGGCTATACAGAGAAACCCTGTCTCGAAAAACCAAAAAAAAAAAAAAAAAAAAAAAAAAAGAAAGAAAAAAAGAATAGACAAATGGGACCTCATTAAATTACAAAGTTTTTGCAAGGCAAAAGACACTGTCAAAAAGACAAAGCGGCAACCAACTAACTGGGAAATGATCTTTACCAACCTTACATCCGACAGAGGGCTAATATCAAATATATACAAAGAACTCAAGAAGTTAAACTCCAGAGAGGCAAGTAACCCTATTAAAAAATGGGGTACAGAGCTAAACAAAGGGTTCTCACCTGAAGAATATCTAATGGCTGAGAAGCACCTAAAGAGATGTTCATCATCCTTAGTCATTAGGGAAATGCAAATCAAAACAACCCTGAGATTCCATCTCACACCAGTCATAATGGCTAAGATCAAAAACACAGGAGACAGCAGTTGTTGGTGAGGATGTGGAGAAAGAGAAACACTCCTCCACTGCTGGTGGAATTGCAAGCTGGTACAACCACTCTGGAAAGCAGTCTGGCGGTTCCTCAGAAAACTGGGCATGACACTCCCGGAGGATCTGGCTATACCACTCCTGGGCATATATCCAGAGGCTTTACCTGCATGCAATAAGGACACATGCTCCACTATGTTCATAGCAGCCTTATTTATAATAGCCAGAAGTTGGAAAGAACCCAGATGTCCCTCAACGGAGGAATGGATTCAGAAGATGTGGTATATTTACACAATGGAATACTACTCTGCAATTAAAAACAATGAATTCACGAAATTCCTAGGCAAATGGTCAGAACTTGAAAATATCATCCTTAGTGAAGTAACCCAATCACAAAAGAACACACATGGTATGCAGTCACTGATAAGGGGATATTGACCCAGAATCTCGGAATACCCTAGACACAATTTTCATATCAATAGATTTCTAGGAAGATGGAAGGAGAGACCCCTGGTCCTGGCAAGACTGGATGTAGGGGAACGCCAGGACAGAGAAATGAGAGGGGGTTGAATGGAGAAAAGAGGGAGGGAAGGGGGCTTATGGGACTTTCGGGGAGGGAGGAAACGGGAAAGGGGAAATGATTTGGAATGTAAATTAAAAAAATAAAATAAATAATAATAAAAAAAAGAAAGACATTTTATGCATGGAATCATGGATTAAAGAATATTTACATTTAAGGAACTCTGATATAGACCATTTCATGGCATCTAGTTCATTTATAGTCTATCAGTTAGATATGAAAATATTTACAATTGATTCTTTAGAGGTGAAAGAAGGCAATCAATTCTTGTATGAATTTTGCTCATGGGTTTGTGATGAGAATTCCTGGAAAGAAACTGTTTTAGCAAAGACTGATTTACTAATTTATAGCGGAGAGTTGTGTGTCTAGCCTAGTCCTCAAGTCACTATGCCTTGCCCACCTGTGTCAAAACTAACATTTTGTGACTAGTAGATAAAACCTTCATGGAATCTATAAACTTAGCAGATCTTTAACTTCCATCAATCTGAAGGCTAATAATGTCATCTGATGACCTAATGAAAATCTTCCCCTCCTTGTTGTAAACACCTCTTGATGTATCCATTAATATATGCTAAATTTGACTTGATTCATGATTTTCTCCGTTCTGTAAAAATACAACAATTCAGGAAACTTGGAACTGCTTCAACATTGGAACACAGAGCCATGGTCACTAATAATGGTTCCAGAGTTTGCGGAGCCAATTGCTACTGAGGCCATGTTGAAGACTTGAGCCAGGTCATTGGATTCCAGGTTACAGTTGAGAGTAGGATTGTGACTGGTATGTACAAAGACCCAGGCCTGACCTTGAACAGCACAATAATGATATATAACAACAATAATACCAATTAGAATAATCATGACAAAAACAATGATAATCATAATAGGGAGGGGGTAAAATACTATTAGATTTCAATAGTCTATTGCGTGAACTAATACCTTTCAGAATATGTTCAAGTCTTTCATTAAACTGTACATTCATTTAATTGTAGCTTTTTCAACTTGCTGGCTTGCTTTTGATGAAAACAGTTAGAATTGTTCTTCAATTCAAGTGACAGTGATTAACCAAGCACTGGGAAATGGTGGATGTCATGAGACTACAAGAGGGACTAAAGATGCACTGACAAACCTGACGAGAGAGAGAGAGAGAGAGAGAGAGAGAGAGAGAGAGAGAGAGAGAGAGAGAGAGAGAGAGAGAGAGATTTATACCATGCAATGTACATGGCGTTCAGAGGAAAATTTGGAGGAGTTAGTTCTTTCCTCATATGAAGGATTCCATGGATCAAAGTTGGGAATGTTATCTGGTATATGTGGCCAATGCTTTTACCCACAGAGACATCTTGAGAGTCCCATTAAGTCCCATTTTTGGTTCTTTAACCCAAATATCTATGAGTCAGCATTTAAGTCCACCATTATCATGCACCCTAGGTCCCCAAAACAAATGACAGACATTAACTAATCTGAAAAGTATAAGAAAAGTTCCTTGGGTACAGTGTGGATGCTTCCATAATACCCCCAGCTAGTCGCTTTTGTCTCTGCCCCCTTGCCCAGGGTGAATCTCTCTTATTTCTAACACACACACACACACACACACACACACACACACACACACACACACACACACTCACACACACAGACTTGGAGAACATAGGAAATGGGGAGGAGGAGCTACAGTGTTGAAAAAGTGGTCGTAGTGTCCCAGTGCAGGTAGATGCTTGTGATGTCTCAGCTTTCCACAGGAAAGTCCCTGAAGAAGTCAGCTGAGGTACTTAAGGACACTGTATAACTAACACTGGGCCTATGCTCTAAATACATCATTGAAACATGTACAGAATATGGATTCAGTGAACACTTAGAAGGGCCTGGGTTTTAGCTTGCCACAAAGCATGAGTCTGGCAGCTGAGGGACCATGAGTGGAAACAGCAATTCAGGCTCTTGTGACTTCATGTAAGCCCCATCATTTACAAATTCTTTGACTACTGTAGATCAGAAGGCCTGTTTCTTTTCAGGATTTCTGTGAAGGTTTAATAAGATACACAAATAAAATTTTGTTTTCTTGTGTGTGAGACAAGGTCTCACTATCCCTGACTGGCCTGGAATGCACCGTATAAACTAGATTGTCCTCTAAATCATAGAAGTTGCATGACTCTTTCTCCCAAGTGTTGGGATTAAAGGTGTGAATCACCACATCTAGCTTCAAATGAAGTATTTAATCACACACTGGCAAATGGATACTAAATTTCAGTCAACATTAAATATTATTATTTGTAGTCTAAGACTTCAATCTTTCCTTAGCATATAAATTGAGCAAAACATTGACTCTTCAAGCCTGTTTTCAAGTGGTCATCAAGAGTGTATCACTTACTTCCTAGGTTTTGAGTAACTGTAATCATGAATATATAGATAGGAGCTCATAGATTTCAAAAGTACTTTTTTTTTTCTTTTGAGCATTTTAGCCTTTATAAGCTTCTCTAAGACACAAAATAGACTAGATTTTCTACCTGATTATTTCCAAGAGTGCGAGTGTTTGAAAGGGCAGGACACGGAGGGTACATGAGCTAAAGTGAGAAGTTGATACATGTATGCACTGAGCCATTGCTGCTCCAGTAAACCCACATTTCTCCCTCAAATCTGGGAGGTTTATGTCACAGTACCCATGAGAATATTAATGGTGCTGAGAAATTTTGGCATCCTTACCTCTGCTGAGAGGATTCTGTCCTTATCACAGAAGTTAAACATATGCAGAGGACACACTACTTGTTCTTTCTGCATATTGCTTGCCTTCTGTAGCATCATGTGAAGATTGTGAGCAAGAACTCCAGAGATGTTTGTTCATTATTTTGACCATAGCATTATCGGGAGATGAAGGGCCTATGAGTGTAGTTGATGAAGGAAGATGGAAATTAAAAGAAAGTGAACACTAATTGGATGATTCTTCTTTTTACAGAGTTAGGAGGATGATTATAACTGTAAAGTCAAAGAGCAGCAGCTCGTCTGAGCACTGTACAAATAAGCTGTGAATTTACAGAAAAAAAATGTAAACTATTAAGGAGCACCATTAACAGTGAAAGATACAGTAACTTCAGCCTGAAATGATTGACACTCTTAGTGTGGTTCTTTGACCAAAGTGCAGAATAAAACAGGAAGCACCAAAATTAGCACGACCAGCCAATGAATCAGAGAAGTGAAAAACATTGAGAAAATTTTTGTTTTCAGGAGTTTTCTCTTCTAAATTCATTTAAAAATAAAACAACAACAAAATATCCAGAAAAACCATACTTACACACACACATGCACACACACACACACAAGAATATTCATTTCCCTGGCTGCTGTTTTATAAAAAGCCTTTGTTTGTGAAATAACAACTTCCCACTCCTCTATGTTGAGACAGATACAATCCTAGTCCCACATTCAAATCTTTCAGTCAGACCCTCAGACCTCAGTGCCATCATTGCACAGCTGCAAATTGCTCTTCCTATCCCAGGCTGTGGTGAGGGACACGTGGAGTAGGCACCAGCCTGAGGAAAGGATGGGCTGATCACTTGCTTCACTGGGAGGAGTGGTTATTTCTGGCTAGGGTTCCACCTCTTTGTGCTTCTGTCTTAAGGTGGAACTTATGTAACTATGACCTGTGGTAAACTTCACAGGTCTTAAGAAAACCCCAAACAGTTCTCTTCTGAGATTTCCTGAGATTGTATCCACCTGGTGCATTTATACTCACAGCTATTCTAACACTCTGCCTAATCTGCCTACACACACAGTCCTTGATGGAATCAAGCACTGAGAGCAGGAAATGAGAAAGATGGCCCAGTAATGTAGCAAGCAGGATAAAAGGGGCCTACAAAAGGGTTTCATGTGACTATCTGGGCTCTTCAAATTCACTCTTGGAGAAGACAGTTAGTCAACAATCTATAAGACCTTTGCATCTTCAGTCCCCGTTTTCTCACTGTGTCATACTTCAGAGCAGAGGCTCTATTTCAGCTCCACTGCATCCTGTGTGGAGTCTGCAGGCTCAGCTTATCCTTCTTAAAGCACTCATCCTTTTCAGCATTTTTTAAGATGCTTACTGTGATATAATTAAAAATGGCTCGAGCTAAGAAGGACATAGAACTTATGATCTTTCTCCATCAATTTCATGAGTCTCAGCTACCTGATGCACCAAAGTGAGCTACCTGAGTCCAGCTTTCATGCCATTCATGTGCTGTTGATTGTATATTTTTTTTGTTTGATTGAGATGCTTTATCCTGGCTCATTATTCAGTAACCCTAGAATTACAGCTATTAAAATAATCAAATGGCTATATGATACAACTTACACCTTAGCCCTTGGTAACAGCTCTCACACATAAGTAAAAACATAGTGTAGTATTAGAATATTCAAATAATATCTGCTATTAGGCATATTCCTAATAAAATATTCATGTAGAGGGCTAGAGGGACAGCTAAGCAGTTCAGAGTACTGTCTATTTTTTTTCCAGAGGAACTAGATTTATTCCCAGTATCCTCATGAAATTAAAATGTTAGTGAATTTTTAGTCTTTGGACATTTCTAGATTATTTTTCATTTAAATTCACCAAAAATTACAATCAGCTGATATAAGAGCCAACATTTCCAGGCTTCCATCATGGACAAAGGAATCTTAAAGGGTTTTGATGCCATACTGAGGCAATTGAGGTATCCAGATATATGAACTGAGTGACCACTAGTTGTCAGCTTCCCCAGTAAGAGATGGCCACTGTGGGACTACTTCATATGTTGAGACACCAACCTCAAGGACCAAACAAATAAATGGACTCTTGACTCTTCCTTGTAATTCTGCTTTTGTTAATCGTTTAATGGGAGCAGAAATAATAAGTCCTTATATATGTCGTCTTAGTTTTGGTTCTTATTTTGATTAAGAATAGACTCCATAGGCTATATATTTACATGCTTGTTCAACAAGGAGTGACAGTAAATGAGAGTGATCAGGAGGGTGTGTGTGTGTGTGTGTGTGTGTGTGTGTGTGTGTGTGTGGCTTTGTTGTAGTAGGTGTGGCCTTGTTGGAAGAACTATGCCACTGGGAATAGGCTTCAGAGTTTCAAAGGTTTAAGTCAGTTTCAGAATTTCAAAGTTTCAAACCAGTTTCAGTCTACAGTCCTGTCCCCCCACCCTGTGTATATATATTCCTGCTGCCTGAAGATCCAGATGCAGAACTCTCTGCTTTTTCTCTATTACTATGTCTGACTGCATTCTGCTTCCTGCTATGGTATCAATGGAGTAAACCTCTGAAACTGTAGACACAACCCATTTAAATGTTTTTCTTTATAGGAGGTGCTTTGGTTGATATTGTTGTTCTTCCTATGGAGTTGCAAAACCCTTCAGTTCCTTTAGTCCTTCCACTAACTCCTCCTTTGGGGTCCCCATGCTCAATCTAATGGTTGGCTAAGAGCATCTGTGTCTGTATTGGTCAGACTCTGACAGAGCCTCTCAAGGGACAGCCATACAAGTCTCCTGTCAGCAAGCACTTCTTGACATCAGCAATAGTGTCTGGGTTTGGTGTCTTGAAATGGTATGGATCCAGTCTCTGTATGGCTTTTCCTTCAGTCTCTACTCCATTCTTTGACCTTACATTCCCTTTAGACAGGAACAATTCTGTGTTAATATTTTTGAGATGTGTGGATGACCATATTCCACAACCTCTCATGCCTAACCTCTGGATATGGCCTCTACAGGTTCTCTCTCCCCTTTGTTGGGTATTTCAGCTATTGTCATCCCTTTTGGGTTCTTGGAGTCTCTTGCTTTCCTGGCATCTGGGACTTTTTAGTGGCTACACCAACCAGACTCCCCAGAGTTCCCAGGGATTAAACCACCAATCAAAGAGTACACATGGAGGGACCATGGCTTCATCTGTTTATTTGGCATCAATGAGAGGGCAGACCCTTGGTCCTCTCAAGATTCAATGCCCCAATGCTGGGGAATGCTAGGGCAGTGAGGTGGTTGTGGGTGGGTAGGTAGGGGTGCACTCTCATAGAAACAGGAGGGAGGGAGGATTGGACAGGGGTTTTGCAGTAGGGAAAGTGGGAAGGGAGCTAACATATGAAATGTAAATAAATAAAATAACCAATAAAAAAGAATTCCTTTAGTCATGGTATTTCTCCACAGCAAGAGAACAATCAATGATATATGTGTATGTATTTAAGCATTTGTATGTGTACATGTCTGTGTGTTTGTTTGTCTCCTTCCTTTTTTGTTTATAGATTGGTCAGATTGTTTATCTTATGGAAATTCCAGTGACTGTGTGCACACCTGACTAACAAACCAAGTTTTCCTCTCTTTTTCCTTTTTTCTGATGATTTAAATAAAAGGAATATTAATGACATGTTGTATGCTCAGCTTTCATCAAAGCCTACCACTTACTCACAAATGTCTATCTTGACAAAAGAAAAAAAATCAGGTGATAAGTGTTGTCTTACATGATGACAGATAAATCAACAAACTTTACACAGTAAAAATGAGGCAAAGGATCACATATTTATAAGCAGCAAAAGGAACCAGATAATGTTTCATGGCAAACAGGCTACTAAGCCAGGACCTACAGCTACACTGAACAAAGCCACCAGCTATCAGAATATCTAAACTACATCAACATTAAACACTACAATAAAATATTATCCCTCAAAGGAGGAATGGGTTCAGAAGATGTGGTATATTTACACAATGGAATACTACTCTGCAATTAAAAACAATGAATTCACGAAATTCTTAGGCAAATGGTCAGAACTGGAAAGTATCCTTAGTGAGGTAACCCAATCACAAAAGAACACACACGGTATGCAGTCACTGATAAGGGGATATTAACCCAGAATCTTGGAATACCCAAGACACAATTCACATATCAATAGATTTCCAAGAAGATGGAAGGAGAGACCCCTGGTCCTGGAAAGACTGGATGTAGGGGAATACCAGGACAGAGAAGCGAGAGGGGGTTGAATGGGGAACATAGGGAGGCAAGGGGGCTTGTGGGACTTTCAGGGAGGGAGGAAATGGGAAAGGGGAAATCATTTGGAATATAAATAAAAAAATATAGAAAATAATAAAAAATATAAAATATTGTCAAAGACCAACTTCAACACTGTAGCGCATAGTTTTGAAAAAAATATCCATGCTAAATCTGGGTAATCTCTGTCATTAGAAGTCTTGCTCACCTCCATGGCCAGCCCCAAGCAGTGGTTTTGCCCTGCTGTCAAGCCACTCTGTTCTTCCCAGGCCATCCACCTCTGTGGCTAGCCTTCAGAAAGCCAGCTACTGCTCTCTCAGAATCCCTTAGCCCCGTAAAATAACACTGGAAACTTGTAATATACCAGTCAGATTTATAACGATAAAACCAGCCCCAAAATGCCCACATAAAGAACATAAAACTCAACTGATATAAATATAAATATAAAAAATGAGAGAGAGAGGGAGAGATAGAGAGGAAGAGTGAAAGAGAAAAAGGAAGAGAGCACGAGAGAGAAAAAAGAGAAAGTAGTGCCCTTTCTCTTTTGTCTTCAGTACTTATACATCTTTCAGAATACATAATCACGTTACAAAGTTCATCACAAGTTCCCACAAAAATCAAATCATAAATTGAAATAGAAGTTTACAACAGAGAATGTTTACATGTGTATCCATTAGGAGTAATTATATAGCTAAACATTTATCACTTGTCTCAGGTCTAAAAGTTCATTGAAAGTTTAAAACCATAACTAAGTTATTAGTGAAGTTTTGTATAGATAAACCCAGTCAATATTTTATTTTCTGTCCTAGCACCTATAATAAATCCTAGTTCTTTTTTTACGACCTTTGGTTAATTGTTTTACAACCTCTTGGAATGTGCTCTGAGTAGGAGAAAGTCTGGTTGCCATCTAAGAGCAATTAACTGGTGACACTTGGGAGACTGGTAGAGTTCTCATTGCAGTTTTGACTATCAGAAAAGGACCTAATAGAAGCTCCACTATAAAAGAGCTTAATAATCACAGATGTAATTTGAGGAATTCTTATAGGATCATCATTAAAATTTAAGTCATCTATTTGTCTACATATCATCACTATAAGACAGTACATCTTCATGGTTCTGCAGAGATTTGCTCCAAAGGGTTGTGCTATTAATTACTGATTATTATATATGCTTAATAATAATAGGAAAACAATATTAATAGCAGGAATCTTTCCTAAAATTAGTCCCTCACAGCCTTGCTAATTGAGGGCTCACCTGTCACATATTATATAATAATCGGAAGCAGGCCATTTCAGGATGTTCACCTGCTTGTATATTAGCTTATCCCGTTATGGCTCCTGACACATGATGTTGCAAGGGGAGGCTATATGAAAATAAATATTGTTACTATGCAGCATACATGAGCTAATGCCCAGGAAGGATACAATCTGATAATATATATCAATGTATTATTAAATAGTAAGTATTTGTAAGTGACCTTACCCTTATATTAGTAACTAAGAGAGCCAGCAGATAACAAAAACAAGTTGCACATTGATAGCATTTTTATCTAGTTCTTTAATTTATAAAATTTACCATTTGCCTTATTTCTTAAAAGAATGAATCATTCATTACAGAATTCTTTTTCACAGTTTTTATTTATTATTATTGCTCTTAGAGTGGAGCTGGCTGAGCCAAGGTGCATGTGTCCAGAAGTCAACTTTACAAAGTGAGTTCTCTTATTCCATCTTCTTGTGAGTTCCAGGGATCAACTCAGGTATTATATCAGATTTGTGAAACAGGTATCTTTAGACTCTGTTCCATCTTACCCAGCTCCTATTATGACATTGTCAGATGGATAATATATAAACATTTAACCTAATTAAAGAGTAATACACTCCATAGATCCCTCTACCTTAATTTCTTAATGCACAATGCCAGTCTCAGTATACTCCCAAAGAAAATAACCAGTACAGAATTACGGTTTTCACATGCTACCAGAGTTAACCAGATTTAATGCAACCAACAGGGCTTCCCTATCCTTCTCTCTCTCATATCATACCATGTGAAATTCTCTAGACTCTATTTGATCATTTGACTAAAAAAACAAAAACAATAAAATCAGCTATTGTTACCTGTGTCTCTGCTCAGAGGTGATTCTCTTGGATCGAATTGATCTCCTAATTGCTGGAAAAGTGGCCTTTTCTGGTCTGTATCACCTAAGAACCTCCAAAAGGAAAGGCAAAACTAAATCTGCTCAGGGTGATAACTCAATCTCATGATTTTCTGCCCCTCCTCTTACCAAAGTGAAAAGAGGAAATTGCTTAATGAAAGCTGACTCTGAGATGCAACATATTGTGTCCGATGCTGCAAAAGAGATGTCTATAAGTGATATTTGAAAACTGAGAAGATGATCCCTCCTGCAGAGAGACCAAGAACAGTCTCTTTAACAAAACCACTGAGAAAAAGAGACTGAAATTGCTCTGCTTCTAATTTTGAAACAGGCTGTTGGAAACATTTTTATTATTTTTTAAGTTACTCCTTGATTTTAAATTATGCTAATAGCAGCTTAAAATGTGTTTTAGGAATACATATAATCACATGATCTAGTTCATTTATAGCCTATCAGTTGCCATGAAAATATTCAAAATTAATTTTTTTAAAGATGAGATGAGGCGATTTTTCTTCTATGAGCTTTGCCTATGGGTTTGTGATGAGAATTACTGGAAAGAAGCTGTTTCAGCAAAGACTGATTCAAACTACAGAGAAGTTGGGGTAATGGAAATATTATGGGTCTACCCCTTAGCCTCCAGAAGTTTCTCTAAGACAGAAACCATTATAGATTTTATGCCTGTCAAGAGTGCAGGTGTTTGGAAGGACAGGACAAGGAATGTACTTGAGCAAAAGTGAGAAACTGACACATCTAAAGCCCGGAGCCACTGCTGCTCTAGAAAACTGACATTCTTCCCTCATCTGAGAGGTTCATGTCACATTGCCCAGAGAAATATTAATGGTACTGAGACGTTTTTACGTCCTTATCTCTACTGAAAGGGTGTGCTCCTTATGGAGGCTAAGCACATGCACAGGGCACACTTCTCTGTACTTTCTGCATATTGTTTGCCTCCTCTAAAATCATGCTAAGATTTTGGAAAATAACCCAAGAGCTATTTGTTCATTATTGTGACCATAGCATCATCAGGAGATGAGGGGCCTCCTTGATGAAGGAGGAGGGTAGTTAGCAGAAACTGAACACAGAGAAAGTGTTTGTTTGTATGATCAGAGACAGGCGCATGCCCATAACTGTAAAGCCAAAGAGCAGCAGCTTCCTCTAAGCTCTGTACAATTGAGCTCTGAATTTATAGAAAAATGTAATCAGTTAAGGAACACAATTAACATTTAAAGATACACTGACAGCAGAAGAAATGGAATGATTGACTCCCCAGTTTCCAGTATTATTGCTTTGATCAAAGTGCAGCATAAAACAGGAAGTACTGGACTCAAAAGACCAGGTAATAAAACTGAAATGAAAAACTTGAAGAAATTTTTGTTTTCTTGAGTTTTGTCCTTAAATTTGGTTTTGTGAAAAAACAAGCAGAAACAAAAAATACATAAACACACACACACACACACACACACACACACACACACACACACATTAATTTTCCTGACATTATTGTGTAAAAGTCTTTATTTGAGAACCCACAAATGCCCACTCGTTTATGTTGACAGAGAAACAGTCCTAGACACACATTTAAATCTTCTAGTCATACCCTTGGATGGCAGAGTCATCATTGTACAACTGAGGGACACCTGGAATAGGCAGCAGCCCATAGGAAAGGATGGGCTGATCACTTGTTACACTGGGAGGGCTGACTGACCCTGGCCATGTCCCACCTCTAGGTTCTTGTGTGTTTTAAGTTGGAACTTTCACAACCATGATATATGGTAAATGTCACAGGTCTTAGGAAAACCCAAAACAGCACTATTTTGAGATATCCTGTGCTTGTATTTACCCTGTGCATTTACAATCACAGCTATTTTTAACTCAATGCCATTTCTGCCTACATACATAATCCTTGATGGAATCAAGCACTGAGAGGGAGAAAAGGAGAGAGATGTTTCAGTAATGTAGTAACCATGATAAAAGGGGGCCACATAGGGTTTTCTGTGTATATCTGGGCTCTTCAATACCCAGGGATACAATTCACTTTTGTAGAAGACAGTTAGGCAACAATCCATGACTAAGACCTCTGCCTTTTCAATCCCTGTTCTCTCAGTGTCCTATTTCAGAGCATAGACAACAATCGAACTCCACTGCATCCTCTATGGTGTCTCCAGGCTCAGCTCATCCTTCTTAAAGCACTCTTTCTTTTAAGTGAATTTCTTTTTCCTGGTGCATGGTCTGATGTAGTTCAGGATGGCCAAGAATGACAGTGTAGCTTGGCCATTCCTTAAACATTTGATCTAAACTCCTCTAATTTAGGATTTCTCGGATTACAGGATGATCCACCATATCCAGATAATGTATCTTTCTTTGACTTTTGATTGTGTGTTTATTTTTCTTATTTTGATGAGGAGTTTTGTGCTAGATTATTATCCAATAGGCCTACAGAACCCACTATTAAAACAGGCAAACCTATCTATGATTCAACATATACCTTATTCTTTTGTAGCAAAGAACTCTCACTCATTTATGTAAAGATATAGGAGTCCAATAACACAATTTTCAAATAATCTCAGCTGTCATTCATAGTCCTGAAAATAATATGGAATAGCCATATTCCCTATAGATCCCAGTTTTGATTCACAGATCCCAAGTTTAACATCTCAGTGATTTTTTTTTTTTAGTCGATAGACATTTTTATGGTTTGTTTTCATTTCAACTCACCACAACTTAAAATCAGCAGATGTTAGAGCCAGCATCCAGACTTCCATTATGACCTAAGAAACAGTTGCTTTCTAGTAATCCTAAAAGTTTTCCATACTACATTGGGATTACTGAGGGACCCAACCATGTATACCAAACAACCACTGGATTTTGTCAGCTCCCTGTCTGAAACACAAACATTGTAGAAATACTCCAGGTGTTGAGACAACCGGCAGGAAGACCAAACAAATAAGTGGATCTTCCACTATGCATTGATTCAGCTGTTGTTAATTGTATAGCATGTACAGAACTAATAAACCCTTATATATGTTGTCTTAAGTTTACTGGTTTGAATGAAAATGGCCCTCATAGTCCTCTTCTGGTATCCCCACTGTAGTGAGTCATAGCTATGGTCATATCCATTGATTCTTAGGTACCTCCCTTATCCTAGGTCTCTGACTCATCCTGGACAGTGAACCAAATATACTTAGGAAGGAATAGTTGCTTTCAGTTTACATGTTACTACTGAATGTAAAAGGAATATGGAAGAGGAATTTAGGTGAAGACTCAAAGCAGAAACCACAAAGGAACTCTTTTTCTGGCCTGGTTCACAGGTCAGGTTTTGCTATTTTTCTTTCCTACTTTTCTTTTTTTAAACAATAATTTATTTATTTAATCATCCTCTCTCCTCTACCCACACTGCCCTCCACACAAGTCTCTCCCTCCCTTAACCCTTACCCTCTTCTTGAGAAGGGGAATCCTTCATGGATAAGAACTTGTCCTGGCACCTCTAATTACAGCACACACATCCTTTACCACTAAGGCCAGACAAGGCAGTCCAGGATGGAGGAGAGCAACCAAAGGTAAGCAACAAAATAGCAATAGTCCCCACTCTAATTCTTAGGGGACCCATAGGACAACCAAGGTTCACATCTGTTAAAAATGTGTGGGGGTCCTAGGTCCAACCCCTACATGCTCTTTGGTTGTTGGTTCAGTCTCTGGGAGACCCCATGCGTCCAGGTTAGTTGAAGATATAGGTCTTCTTGTGAAGTCCTTTATCCCCCAAGACTCCCTCAGTCCTATCTGCCACTCTTCTACTGTAGCTGCCCACAGCTACATTGAATGGATTGCCTGGAGAGGGAGCTGGGCATAGATGGGAAGAAAGGATGACAAAGAATTGAGACCAAGACAACATATTGCTGGTCAAGGCCTGAATTTTAAAGGATGACTTAGAATTTAAAGTTGGGGGAAAGACCCTTCCCCCAAAATTCCCAGGTCTGTTCAGGAGAACCAGTTAGGCTGCTCAGCAGGGGGTTGGCTCCACTACTTGGAGGGTCATCAGCTTAGTGCAGGGAAACTGCAGATCTGGAAAAACAATAGACTTCACCTTGGTCCAAAAGCTCCACCCTAGATGGGAGGCTATGGCTAGCACTGAGGTCTGAATTTCCCACTCAAAGGCTGGGAGAAGGGCACAATTTCATCCCTTTAGATTTATTAAAAATTGACTGGACTGAGGTAAAAGATTTACTTATGCTCCATAGTCCTGTTTTGGAATTATGGTGGCTGGCAGCCATGTCTGACTTAGGTCAGATTCTAGACTATTTCTCTTACCCATCTCAGGAATACATGTGCATCTTGTTTGTGTTCATTTACATTAGCATTTATTTATTAATAAAACCTTTAGCATTTATTATAAACAAAGTTTTTTCTGCTCCTGCAGAAAATCTCTGTGAAATGCTTACATGTGGACATGGCATAGCTATCCAACTCAGGAACTCACAGCCACTGTGATTACCTATATGCAACTAAAGAAGATCAAGACAGCTAAATTCCTGCATAGATGGGGATAGCCTTCTGCCCTTAATGAATCATTGTTAGGTGACATGTGCTACAAAAAAGAGATTCATTCTTTTGTAAAGGTGTGGCCACTGGTAGTTTTCCTTGCTACAGTAGGTGCCCTACAACCATGCACCAAGAACATCAATAATTAAGAAAACATGGTTTAGGGAAGAACATGTTAGGACATATGCAGGGAAAGCTTAAGGGGGTAAGGAGGTGATGAATAACATCATATTTCATTCTGTATGTTTATGAGATTTTCAAGAATGAGAGATATTAATAGTAAAGTAAACTAATGAAGTTTTCTTCCACATCAGAAATGAACATAAACCTTACAGTTTTTATACTATAACACCTTGAAATGGAAAGAAGATATACATATGTATATTTTATGAACTTATACTTAGGTTTCTAAGTAGCAAACACATGTCTTACTGTGTTGTGCCTCTCTGTTAAGGCTACATGAAGTGCAACCATCACTAAGCGAAGGGGATGCAGAAAAAAGTCTTTTTTTCCTGATTTAATTCTTATATTTTAATTTTTTTTTTTTTGGTTTTTGGTTTTTTGAGGCAGGGTTTCTCTGTGTAGCCCTGGCTATCCTGGAACTCACTCTGTAGACCAGGCTAGCCTCGAACTCAGAAATCCGCCTGCCTCTGCCTCCCAAGCGCTGGGATTAAAAGCGTGTGCCACCACAGCCCGGCTTTAATTTCTTTATTATTAGTATTCCGTAATCTTTTTTTTTCCATTCCAGTCATTGTCTCCCTCTCAGTTTGCCCTCTGTCTATTCCTCATCCCATACATCCTCCTCATTCTATACAAGGATGTCCTCAGATGACCCCATCCCACCCCATTAGACTTCCTCACACCCTGAGTGTAACTGCCCGCAGTTACGTCGAACGGGTTACCTGGAAAGGGAGCTGGGGATGGATGGGAAGGACGGATGAAAAAAGACTGAGACCACGACAAAGGATTGCTGATCAAGGCCCCAAATTTTAATGGCTGACTCAGAATTTAGAGTTGGGGGCAAAACCTTTACCCTAAAGTTCCAGGGTCTGTTCAGTAGAACCAGCTTTCTTTAACTCCTCCACTGGGGACCCTGTGATCAGTTCAATGGTTGGCTACAAGCATCTGCTTCTCTATATATCAGGCTCTGGCAAAGCCTCTCAGGAGACAGTTATATCAGGCTCCTGTCAGCATGTTCTTCATGGCATCCACAATAGTGTCTGCATTTGGTGATTGTATATGGGATGAATTTCCAGGTGGGGAAGTCTCTGGATGACCTTTCCTTCAGTTTCTGCTCCACACTTTGTCCCTGTATTTGCTCCTGTGAGTATTTTCTTACCCTTTCTAAGAAGGATGGAAACGTCCACATTTTGTTCTTCCTTCTTCTTGAGCTTCATGTGGTCTGTGAACTGTATTTTGCGTATTGAGAGCTTTTGGTCTAGTATTCACTTATCAGTGAGTGTATACCATGTGTGCTCTTTAGTGACTGGGTTACCTCACTCAGGATAATATTTTCTAGTTCCATCCATTTGCCTAAGAATTTCATGAAGTCTTATTTTTAATAGCTGAGTAGTACTCCATTGTGTACCCATGCACCACACTCTCTGTATCCATACCTCTGATGAAGGACATCTGGGTTCTTTCCAGCTTTTTGCTATTATAAATAAAGCTGCTATAAACATAGTGGAACATGTGTCCTTGTTATATGTTGGAGCATCTTTTGGGTATATGCCCAGGAGTGGTATATCTGGGTCCTTAGGTAATACTATTAACAATTTTCTGAGGAACTGCCAGACTGATTTCCAGAGTGGTTGTACCAGCTTGCAATCCCACCAAAAATGGATAAGTGTTCCTTTTTCTCCACATCCTTGCCAGTATCTGCTGTCACTTATGTTTTTGATCTTAGCTATTCTAATTGGTGTGAGGTGGAATTTCAGGGTTGTTTTGATTTGCATTTCCCTGATAACTTAGGATGTTGAATTTCTTTATGTGCTTCTTGACCATTTGAGTTACCTCAGTTGAGAATTGTTTGTTTAGCACTTGACCCTATTTTTAATAGAGTTATTTGATTGTCTAGAGTCTAACTTCTTGACTTCTTTGTATATCTTGGATATTAGTCCTCTATCAGATGTAGGATTTGTAAAGATCTTTTCACAATCTGTTGCTTGCCACTTTGTCCCATTGACAATGTCATTTGCCTTACAGAAGCTTTGCAATTTTATGAGGTCCTATTTGTCAGTTCTTGATCTGCAATTTTAATGAGGTACTGCTAGTCAATTCTTGATTTTAGAGCATGAGGCATTGTTGTTCTGCTCAGAAACTTTTCCCCTGAGCCCATGTATTCTAGGCTCCAGAGGACTCAGCAAGTAGGGAAGATGGGTGGGTAAAATGCTGTATGCTAACTCTTAATTGTACTTTCAGTTATGATTATTTATTCTATTCATAATGAAATACTCAGACTGTTTATTAGGGTTCTTTATTTAATTCTAGGGGAGTTGATACAAACATTAAGAACCAATTCATATAGGCTTTGGGGAAAAACCTGACCATGCACCACAGATGATTTGTCTTGTATCCATCAGTAAGTAACATTTCCTCTTGTCTGTCAAGTCAGATTCCAGAGAATATTCCCCAGATCTTCCAGATTGACTTTCCATTTGCACTGCAGACTAAATCTATGATAAAAACACTTGTTTGTAAGGAGTCATAAATTATTACAGTAAATTAATGAGAATCACAACATTTCATATTTTACCTTTAACACTCATTGGAGAGTCAGTCAGGGAATTTATCCAGTCTCTTTCCACATATACAGCTGTATGAATTGTTACAGTCAGTATTTTCTAATCTTGTTTTAGATAAAAACATACATGCTCCATCCTTTGTACTGTATTTCTTTATATTCAAGTCACTGAAGAACAAACCCAACAATGAGCAATTGGAGAATTTTGAGCATTCACAGAAGTAAGTCATGATTTTAAAAATTCTATTCACCAAAGTAGTCAAAATATATAAGTAATAATCTTAAGTTCATCACTCAAGTGTGGTCTTTTGTCTAAGCTCATTAGAAATAAATGGTTTCTATGTCAAAGCAAAATCTCCATTTTATTTCACACTTGCAATTTTTGGTCAGCATAGAAAACTGATTTTCAATATGTCCAAGGATTTATTTTATAATGAACCTGCTCTCCCACTTATATCTTATGGATAAAAATGCTAGTATAAAAGTAAAAATATATGTGTGTGAAACACAGAATACATATGCTCATGTTGTAAGGAGAAAGGGAAGATTTGAAATGCAATCACAGATGAAGGTTTGTAACAATATTTTGGACTGTGCTCTACTTTTCCCTTCCCCACATCTTATCTAATGGTCCTTTACAGAAACATGGTAATCTACAGGATGGTATAATATAGGCCATAAATATCCTTCTTTAAAAATGAGAAGTTACATGCTGCAAAATAAAAAAAAATAAATTAGAACACAGTGCAAATTAGCACATAGACTGAAACAAAAGGTCTGTGACTTCTGGGACAGCCTGGGCTATGTAACAAAAGCAGAAGTCAAAAGTAATTATTTAATAATTAAGATCTTCTTGTATAAACCAGCATATATCTGATTTCTACTCAGGCTGAGACATTACCATTGGATCAAAACTCAGATTGTCTCTGGGTATATGCCCAGGAGTGGTATAGCCGGATCCTCCGGAAGTGTCATGCCCAGTTTTCTGAGGAACCGCCAGACTGCTTTCCAGAGTGGTTGTACCAGCCTGCAATTCCACCAGCAGTGGAGGAGTATTCCTCTTTCTCCACATCCTCGCCAACAACTGCTGTCTCCTGTGTTTTTGATCTTAGCCATCCTGACTGGTGTGAGATGGAATCTCAGGGTTGTTTTGATTTGCATTTCCCTAATGACTAAGGATGATGAACATCTCTTTAGGTGCTTCTCAGCCATTAGATATTCTTCAGGTGAGAACTCTTTGTGTAGCTCTGTACCCCATTTTTTAATAGGGTTACTTGCCTCTCTGGAGTTTAACTTCTTGAGTTCTTTGTATATCTTGGATATTAGCCCTCTGTCGGATGTAAGGTTGGTAAAGATCATTTCCCAGTTAGTTGGTTGCCGCTTTGTCTTTTTGACGGTGTCTTTTGCCTTGCAAAAACTTTGTAATTTAATGAGGTCCCATTTGTCTATTCTTGATCTTAGAGCATAAGCTATTGGAGTTCTGTTCAGGAAATTCTCCCCTGTGCCCATATGTTCAAGAGACTTTACCTGCATGCAATAAGGACACATGCTCCACTATGTTCATAGCAGCCTTATTTATAATAGCCAGAAGCTGGAAAGAACCCAGATGTCCCTCAACGGAGGAATGGATTCAGAAGATGTGGTATATTTACACAATGGAATACTACTCTGCAATTAAAAACAATGAATTCACGAAATTCCTAGGCAAATGGTCAGAACTTGAAAATATCATCCTTAGTGAGGTAACCCAATCACAAAAGATCACACATGGTATGCAGTCACTGATAAGGGGATATTGACCCAGAATCTCAGAATACCCTAGACACAATCAGCATATCAATAGATTTCTAAAAAGATGGAAGGAGAGACCCCTGGTCCTGGAAAGACTGGATGTAGGGGAACGCCAGGACAGAGTAATGAGAGGGGGTTGAATGGAGAAAAGAGGGAGGGAAGGGGGCTTATGGGACTTTCGGGGAGGGAGGAAACGGGAAAGGGGAAGTGATTTGGAATGTAAATTAAAAAAATAAAATAAAATAAATAATTAAAAAAAAAAACTCAGATTGTCAGAGAAGTTCAGCCAGTTCTATTCCCAATAGAGAAATCTGACTAAAAAATGCACTCAAAATGGAGATCCTCAATATTAAATACATTCAGGCCTAGTGAGAAACAACTGTATTCCCAGAATTTGGGAGATGAAGGTAGGAAGATCCAAATTTCAAGGCTACCCTTCAATACATAAGGAGTTTGTGGCTAGACTCAGTTAATGGGACTCTGTGAAAGAAAGATAGAGAATGAAATCTATCCTAACTACATGGGACTGAGACTTCAAAGGGATCCGTTTTTAGCAGAATGTGTCACTGTGTTTGAACATCGGGATTATGATGAGGAGAATTAGAATATTCATATTTAGCATATTTAAGAATTTAAAACAAAGAACATATATTAAAGCAAATGTTTGGAGCATAGACAAAACAGGGGAAATACATTAGGGATGGATATGCACATTAGACAGCCATAAGACATTTTCATAAGTACAGAAAATAATCATTTGTGAATGTTGAATATGGGCAAAAGGAAGAAAGAATCTACCATACAACAGTTCACAAAAGATAATTAATAAAAAGAAATAAAATGTGTGTTCACTCAGTGACTTGCACATGATGCTACATGACAACTTTTAAAATTGTCAAAATTTAGAATCACATATGTTCATAAGTAAATGGAGAAATACTGTGGAATATTAGTGCAATGCATAAGTGTTTCGTAAGTAGGAGCATGAAACACTTATCTAAGAAAACAGCTAGAGTTAGTGAAAACATCATGATGACAACAATAATAGGGAAAGATGCAGGGAAATACAGAACCAACCACAAATCTATACACAGAACAAGCCACTCTGCACTAGGACAAAGTCATTTATAGTACAAAAGAGCATCTATCTGCTTGCCTGGGGCTAGGTGTGGGGCAAGGTTCAGAAAAGTACTTTAGAGGGTAGCAAAACTGCTGTTTTAGTTTGATAGTTTCTATTGCTGTAATAAAACACCAGAGTCAAAGCAACTTGGGGAGGTTGGATTTATTTTGCTTAAAGTTCCATATCACTATCTACAATTAATTGAAGGAAGTCAGGGCTAGAGCAAAGCTGAGCAGGAGCTTGAAAGTCCAATCTCAGGCAGATGTCAGGAAGGAATGCAGCTTACTGTCTTGTTCCCCAAAATTTGCTCAGTCTAATTTCTTAGTATAGCCAACACCACCATCCTAGGGGAGACAGCACAATAGGCTGGGCACTCCCACATCAGTAACTAATTAAGAAAACACCCTAAGGTCTTCCTTACAGTCAGGTCTTATGGAGGCACTTTCTCAACTGAGATTCCCTCCTTTCAGATGACACTAGCTTCTGTCAGTTGACATTAAACTAGTTTGAACAATAGTGCTTTAAAAGGTATAAATAGGTTTTAAAGTTCAAATATCTCATAACATTCAGCAGGTGCATTTTATTACATACCAACTTGAAGACCCCAACTTCAAGACTTAATTTTAAAAATGTAACTGTCAAACAAATAAATAAACAAAAAATGAGCCAAATCATTTCAGAATTAAAGGACATTACAGTGAACGCACTGCATGATCCTAAACATGAAGAAATATCGACATGGATCTGGGCCATAAAACTGACAATTATGAATATGGGTTACAGATTAAAACATATTACTAGGTCCATACTGGATTTTTGCGGTTTATTATGATGCTATAGAAGAAATTACTTCACCCAAGAAATGACTTCTGGATAGCTTTGTATTATTAGCATTATCATTATTATTGTTAGACTTCATAAGACAGAGTCTCACTCTGTTGCACACAGTGATGTCCAACGTAGTGCAAAGCCTAAGCTGTCCCCAAATTCATGAACCTATGGGATAGTAAGTCTTGAGCTATCACAAGAAGCTCCCTGCAATGAATATATCTATATCTATCAGGTTTCAACTTTCATCAAATGGATTCAAGAGATAGAGAGTGAAAGAGAGTGAATGAGGGAATAAGTAAATTATAGAAGTTTGTATGAGTTTATTGAGCTAGCCAGGCAACTATTCATCAATTCTAAACATATATTTTACAGCAAATAAATGCATTCTAAAGGTATAAATTCTCCTGTGTACAAGAAGTAAGAAACTCTTACCAACCAACTAACATAGAAACCCACAACAATATCCTTATATTCTTATAATCTTATATTACTTAGCTCAGGTTTACAAAACAAGGTCTATTAACAAAAATGTACAGAATATGCACTTAATCATAAGCATATCAATGAAAACATAATTTTCCCAAAACTCATTTAAAGGTCTTGAGCCAGTAAAGTAGCTCACCAAACCTGACAACCTGAGTTCAGACTTCAGACCTCACAAATAGTAGAGAAATATTTCCCTCAGTTTCTCTCTAGCTGAACTTGTGCTCTAAAATGCACATGCACATGCATGTACATAACACAAAAATTAAATGAAATATAAATGAAAATAAAAATTGTCTTTTGTTCAAAACTCAATTCCTCATATATTCTGCACTGCTAATATTTCATGAGCAAGTAAGCATATTTTTCAATAATTATAATGGATAATTTTATATTAAGGTTGATTTCATGTGATACTCTTTGCAAAAACAACAGATGAAAAGAAGAAATGCATTACATAGCTCACAGGACAAGATAGTATATACCTCTTTTTTAGAGGAAAAGGGAGGTTTGGAATACAGTTCTTGTTCCCCTTCCACCAGAGTCAGTGGGACTTCACTAAAGCGTGACGATTCACAAACTTCTCTGCAAGCAGTACAACTGAGATATCTGCACGATGATGTATTAAGTGCCACAATTATATTCTTGAGAAAATGTACTTTAAAATGTAGACCAAAATATAAGGCACTAGGAAAGGTAAGGCAGGCTAAATTAGGAAGATTCTAACCAAGTCAGATTAGGCTATAGAGTGAGGCCTTCATCAAACAATAACTAATAATTAAAACCTCACTTGATGTACTTATGAATACTCAGTAAGGAGATTCCTATACAGGCTTGGACTTCAGCACAGCTGAAACTTCAGAAGATCATCATAGTCTAGCAGCCAATCTTTGTCCTAAATGTCAGGGCAAGAACAGTGGGTCTATGTGACATAGTCATTTAAATACTAAATAATGAATCCATGAAGTTCAAGAGTTGAAAGCATGTTTGGGAAATACAGTGAATTTGAACTGGTATAGCCTAGCAAAAAAATCTATGTCAAAGAATACGACAGAGAAAGACATCCACCAACCTTCTTGGAGCTGAAAGGCAAATGAATAAAACTTTAACAAATGATTACCTTTCTTTCACTTTGGATTAAAACCAGGGAGAAATAGATTTCGATTTACCATAGGAACAGAAAAGGAAGATAAATGAAACCTATGTGGCTATGAATAACAGACAGGAGAGGGGAGATACAGTAGGAATGAGTGGACACATTACCAGCCAGGAGATATAGTAACTGGGACAATGGCTTGTATGCAGGCATCTTCTTTCCCTCTGGCATCTTGCTCTAATTGTTACCAACTGGCCATCTCTGACTCTCTATGCTTCTAGGGGCTATAAAGAAATCCATTAACTCTGTGGACAATCATAAAGTCAGCAGAAATCCCAGTGTTTGGGAGATAGAACTGGGAAGAGTATGGTTAGTCTGTGTAAAACGATACTTTATATAGACAAATCAAAATTAGTAACAGTACTAATAATCTCTGTAATTAGAACATATTAGTACATCTTGTAAGGCTGTATGTGACAGCCTTCTTAAGAATGTCCTTCAAGATGGCTCAGTGGTTAAGAACACTGACTGTTCTTCCAAAGGTCCTGAGTTCAAATCCCAGCAACCACATGGTGGCTCACAACCATCTGTAATGAGATCTGACGACCTCTTCTGGTGTGTCTGAAGACAGCTACAGTGTACTCACATATAATAATAAATAAATCTTAAAATGAATTTAAAAAAAAAAAAGAATGTCCTTCAAGGAAAGAGAGGAAGATATTTCCTAGAACATTTGGAACCTAGCTGTCGACATTTACAGAGCCATATTTAGAAAAGAAGTGAAATAGACCTGTCATGTTTCCAGGCACTGAATGAAAGATTCCTGAGAAAGTTATCACTCTGGGTACCATGCCTCAGACAGTTCCTGTAGCTGCTGAAGAAGAAATCCAGTAAATGTCACAAAGAAAATGACATCATGAATAAAAGACAAAAGAAACAGTACATGACACACATGAAAGTACAGACAATAGGATTACCAACTAGCACATGTACAAATATAACTGACATCTTTCAAGTGTTAAAAGACAGGCAAGGCATTCCTACCTGTAGCCCCAATACCTGAGGGATGGAGAAATGTGGATCATGAGTTCAAGGACAGTGGTCTCCCACACAGCATAGGTTATTGCTACTGCCCTTGCTTACTGTAACTACATGATAAGGCCCTACTGCTGAAGATACTCACACTTTGACATTAACACATGGAGAAGTCAATCGCAAACCAAATGGGAATATCTTCCCCTGGGCTAGCTTTCAATGTGTTAGTAGGTGCTGTGCAGGTTTCAGGGGAGAAAAGATATGAGTAGTCCTATCCTGCACTATACCATGTATGCTACAATGCTGACCTGCTAGGCAAGATATGTTATAGAGTAAATAGATGCTTTCTTATTGGAACTGAGGCCTTTACCATAAAAGGGAGTAATTTTTGTTGTTGCAATACAAATCAAAAGCCCAAGATTGAGGGATGTCACAAGCCTCAGGTTAGAACTTAGTACCATCTCTCTGCTAAGTGGTCAGTTGTTAACATTTGTAGTTATAGCCTAGGCCTGTGATGCTCTCAACTCCCATCAGAGATGCTTCTTTATACAGTGGACCATAGACCATGCAGAGAGGCAGAATTGGTCAATGTGCTTAAAAAAGTGCTTATGTGCTCAGTTCTTAAGGAGATATCTATATCAACATCACCTTCTCTATACCATCATCAAGTCTCAGGGTACAGCCGGGAAGAGGATATAGAAAGAATGCAAGAACCAGAAAGGGAAAAAGCTCTGTGAAGTGCAGTCTTCTGAACAAGATAAAATTTCAGCAAAGATTATTTCTTCTTCTTCCTCTTCTCCTCCTCCTTCTCCTTCTCCTTCTCCTTCTCCTTCTCCTTCTCCTTCTCCTTCTCCTTCTCCTTCTCCTTCTCCTTCTCCTTCTCCTTCTCCTTCTTCTTCTTCTTCTTCTTCTTCTTCTTCTTCTTCTTCTTCTTCTTCTTCTCCCCACCACTAAGATTTTATTCTTAAATAAATGCTCAGTCTACAGCCAGGTTAGGTGACAGACAGGTGGGCAGAATGGAAGGAATTGCAGATCCAGGTGCCCCTTATTGTGGGTAAATAGATGACAGGAGAGGCTGAGACAGCTGGGGAAGCCAAGCAGGCACATGAGCTGTAAGGGACAAACTGAACCACTTGAATTCCATTCTGTATACACCAGGAAGGGCAGAAGAAACCATTTTCCTGTGAGTTTTTTAAGTCAATGAAGTAGGGAACCCTCAAGAAATTTAAGAATATCAGTTTGGCCTGTATCCCAGGACACAGTTTGACAAGAAATGGCATGGCAATGTAGAACCCAATACACAGAGAAGTATCTTCCTACTAGAGAAGTATCTTCCTTAGTAGGGAGATATTTCCTTACTCTTTTGTCTGTGCAGCACCTGCTTTCTGCCCTCTTCTTGTGTGCTGCCTGTCTCTGCTGTCCCCTTGCCACCAGAAGCAAGTTCTGCTTCAAGCTGTAGTCACTGTTCAGAACCCCCGAGCCAGAGGACTAGCCAGAGGAGGCTGAGCGCTTATGCTCCAAGTTGACAGTCTAGGTCGGCTTCCTCATCCCATAGCCCTGTTGACCAGCAGCTCTTGGCTTCCTGGTTTCGCCTGCCCACCTGTGGTGCCCTTGCTGCAGTCGCTACTGCTCACAGTCATTGCCACCCAGAGCCAGGAGCCCACTGTTGGTAACATCCCAGCCCCAGGGCCCTGCGCCCACTATGGACCAGCACTAAAGGCTGGTTGGCCACCACCAGTCCAGATTATTTATTCTTAAATCATTATTCTTAGGTGAAAGTTGCTGGAAAAAGGAGATTCAATTCTTTACTGAGGGTATGGCTTTACTGGCGGGGAGGTTTCCTTGTTCCATATATGGACAGTTAGTTAAAAGACAAGAGTTAACAGAGTACATGTTACAGCTTTTAGTGGAACTAAGCCATGGTATGTTCATATATTATTTGATGTATATGACATACTCAAGAAAAATATATATTATTAATAAGGATACCCAACTAACCAGTGAAAAGTTTTCTACCAGATTATAAATAAACAAAAACCTTAAGATTTACATAACACCTTGAAATGGAAGGTAGGCATACATATAAACACGCTCTTATATTTATAAATAATCACCAATTATATAAGCTAACAACAGGAAAAGATGCCACATGAATGTCCGAGAGACTCACGCTCATTGTCTCTGTCATGATCATTCAGTCACTTCAGACAATATTAAGTTGTTGACTATCCAGTGCCCTTTGCAGACACCAAACCCAGACACTATTGTTGATGCCAAGAAGTGCTTGCTGACAGGAGACTGATATTGCTGTCTCCTGAGAGGATCTGCCAGAGCCTGACAAATACAGAGGCAGAGGCTTTTAGCCAACCATTGGACTGAATACAAGAGGTCCCCAGTGGAGGACTTAGAGGAAGGACTGAAGGAGCTGAAGGGGTTTGCAACCCCATAGGAAGAACAACAATATCAACCAACCAGACCCCCAGGGCTCCCAGGGACTAAACTACCAACCAAAGAGTACACATGGAGGGACCCATGGCTCCAGCTGCATGTATAGCAAAGGATGGCCTTATCAGTGGGAGGAGAGACCCTTGGTCCTGTGAAAGCTCAATGCCACAATGTAGGGGAATCCCAGGGCAGGGAGGCAGAAGTGGGTGGGTTAGTGTGGAACACCCCCTCCCCCTGGTATATGAGGTTTACAGAGGGAAAACCAGGAAAGGGGATAACATTTGAAATGTAAATAAATAAGAAGAAATATCCAATAAAAAGAAAAGACATGACCCTGAGATCTATGTAGTACAGCTTCCCTCTGTCATACTTTGTTCAGGCACTGCATTATACAACTTATCCTTACCCATGAGCTCCATAGAAAATGAGGAAAGCCCTGTGAAATGAGAGAAAAGCCTTTGCACACAATCCTCCCAATTCCCACACCAGTGTTAGAGTCTAAAGAATTCAGCAACTCACAGTTTAGGTGGTCCATTGTCAACCCATGCCCATTCCCCTTTTATATTGTCATATTTAAATCCAATCCAGTAATTGTCTGGAATCACCTGGAACTGAAGAAACTTCTGTAAAGGAAACAATACAATTTAATATGAAATTTCTGTCTGTTAAGAGAAGAACAGGCAGGAAATGTTCCCAGCATTCCTGTGTCATTCTCTGCTGTACTGTCCTCCCACCCCTCAGTCCTACCATGTTTATTTTCTATAGTGACTTCTTACTAGTAGCACATTTGTATCAAAACTGTCAGTTCAATAAGTTATTTAAAATAAAAACTTTAGGTGTCCTGAGATATTGTGATCATGAAATGATTTATGACTGTGTTTCTTAGACCAAGTTTCACTATGTAACCAAGGCTGGCCTTGAACTCACAATCTTCTTCCTTAAGGCAGGAATTTATAGTATAGCATTTTCATTGACTGATATATCAATTTCTTCTATTGTATTTTCTATGCCTGAGCTAAACCCTAGAAATTTCAACAGAGAAATCTCGAATGTCCAAGAAACACATTAATAAATGTTCAAAGTTGCATGCCACCAGGGAAATGCATATCAGAACAACTCTGAGATCCCCTTACACCAATAGGAATGGCTAAGATTAAAAACTGAAATGATCACACATGCTGGCAAGGATGTGGAGCAAGGAGAACACTCCTGCATTGTTGGTGAGAGTGCCTACTTGTACAACCACTTTGGAAACCAATTTGGTTATTTCGCAGAAAACTGGCAATAGTTCTACCTCATGAACCAGCTATACCACTCCTGGACATATACCCAGAAGATGTGCTACCATCCCACAAAGACACTTGAGTGTTCATAGCATTTTTATTCATAATAGTCACAAAGTGGAAACAAGTTAGATGTCCATCAACTGAAGAATGGATCAGGAATATGGTGTATCTACACAATGGAATACTATTCAGCTGTTAAAAAAAAGGCATTATGAATTTTGCAGGCAGATGGATGGAACTTGAGAATATCATCCTGTATGAGGTAACCAAGTCCCAAAAGGACATGCATAATATGTATTCACTTATAAGTGGACATTAGCAATAAAATACTGACTGTTCATGCTACACTCCACAGAGCCAAGTGACTGGACAAGAAGAAGGGCACAAGCAAGGATGCTGGAGTCTCACTGGAATCAGCAATGGAATCTTCATAGAAGGCTGATGGAGGGAGGGAACTGGGTGGGAGAGGAGATCATGAGGGTTTGTGGGGATTCAGGGTCTGGTGTGGGGATGGGTGGGAGGATTGCCTGATGGCCATGCAAATGAATGGAAATCTACAACTGATGGTGGTGGCAGTAGGGAACATCTCCAGGAAGAGATGGAAACCAGTGATAGGGGAAGCACACAAGAATCAATGGAGGTATCCTTAGCTGTGACTCTATGTAGCCGGGGAGGCTGCCTCCTATGGCCAGGGAAGAAGCCCTGGGGAGTGAAAAGGATACCAACACACCCACAAAAGTTTTGACCCAAACTTATCCTGTGTACAAGAAATGCAGGGATTGGGGATGGAGCAAAGACTAAGGAAACAGCCCAGCACAACTTGAATCCCATCCCATAGAAAAATATCAAACCCTAACCTTATTAATGATACTCTTGTTATGCTTGCAATCAGGAATGTATCTTGGCTGTCCTCTGTGAGGCTTCTTCAAGTAGCTAACTCATACATACAGACACCCACAACAAAGCAGTGAATGGAGCTTTGGAAATCTTATAGAAGAATATGTGGAAAGATGGTGGGCTCTGAAGGGGATAGGAACTCCACAGGAAGACCATCAGAATCAACTATCCTGGACCCGTGTGACTCTGAGTCAGAACCACCAAAGAACATTCATGAAGTTCTAGGCTTCTATGAACATGTGCAGTGTGGTCTTCCTGTAGGTTCAGAACTACTGGAGTTGGGACTATCCCCAAAACAGTTGCCTGTACATGGTTTATGTTCTTCTAACTGGGCTGCCTTGTCTGGCTTCAGTGCGAGAGGATAAAACTAGCCTCATGGAGACTTGATGTGCTAGGGTAAAGGAATACCTTGGAAGCCACCACCCTATCAGAGGAGAAAGAAGGATGGGGTATGGATTATGGGAGGGAGTGACCAGGAGGGGATCAGTGAGAAATGAATATGTAAAATACTACTACTACTATTACTACTATTACTATTAGTACTATTACTACTAATAATAATAACAATAATAAAATTTTAAAAATTGGTTATGGTTAATGTATTAAGTGGAAAATTAAAGTATCATTTGACATTAAAATCCTTTTATGTTATTTAGTCATGTATTAAATTGTTGTATATATTTTTTAGATATTTTCTTTATTTGCATTTCAAATGTTATCTCCTTTCCTCATTAATCCTCTGAACATCCCCTATCACATTCCTCTTCCCCAGCTCACCAACCCACCCACTCCCCCTTCCCTGTCCTGGCATTCCTCTACACTGGGGGCATCAAGCGTACATAGGACCAAAGGCCACTCCTCTCCTTGAGGATGAACAAGGCCATCCTCTGCTATATATGCAGGTGGAGCCATGGGTCCCTCCATGTGTACACTTTGGTTGGCAGTTTAGTCCCTGGGAGCTCTGGGGGTACTGGTTGGTTCATACAGTTGTTTCTCCTTGGGTCCTTTCTCTAGCTCCTCCACTGGGGACCCTATGTTCAGTCCAATGGATGGCTGTGAGCATCCACTTCTGTATTTGTCAGGCACTGGCAGAGCCTCTCAGAAGACAGCTATATCAGGCTCCTGTCAGCAAGCACTTGCTTGCATCCACAATAATGTCTGGATTTGATAACTATATATGGGATGGATCCGCAGGTGGAGCAGTCTCTGGATGGCCTTTCTTTCAGTCTCTGCTCCTTATATGTTATAAATACCAAGGTATCAAAGTGATCCTGAAATCAGTCCTCTAGAACTGCATATTCTTCATATTTGAAGAGATTTCATTAGTAATAATTTAAACAGGAATGTCAAAATCTTGAAATCCTTTTCTTTTAAATAGTTACTTTTAAAGATGGATATGTTTTTTCCAAAACATAAGAATAGTATTCAGTAAGATATGGACAGTTTCAGTGAAAATCACCATGGGACCAACTGGTCAAAACATTTAATTCCACATTTGTCATAACATCTCATTGTTCAGACAGGCCCAGAGCTCAGCTACTTTCCCTATTGCCATCTGATTACTCATCTCAGGCAACCTTGCTCCTGGGTATCAAAGAGCAAACTCTAGACAGCAGGGGTTTGTTTGGCACTCTATGGAGATAAATAACTGTCAGTCACAGGATGTGCTTTCCCAAACAGTTAAACTTTGTCAGGAAAGACATGCTTTCTAAGGGAATCTCTTGTAGACTCCTGAGAAATGGAGGAGACTGAAAGATACAAGTGTCTCTGTAATAACAAGTCTTCTCTTAACAGACCTGTGTCCCACAGTTTTTTCACATTACAAGAAAACCACATACAAATGAAAAAAAAATACTGGATTGAGTATCTCATTATCAGAGTTAGAGACAGATTCTAAGAAAATAAAGGAGCAACAGTACCAGTTCATCCTCATAATTTATCTTCAGAAGGAATAAGCTGGAATTCTGACAGGTCTGTTTACATTCACTCCATGATTTTCTGTCCTTGATGAAATAATAACATTTTATACCATGGCAGAACCAGTGTATTTCAACTCCGCTGACTACAACAGAGAAGGTAAATGGCTAAAGTTATTATTTTTCTGGTATTTTGTTACCAGAACAATGTATTTATTAAGCCTGTGTAAAAAAATTAAAATCTCACTCGTCTCACAAATTGAGATTCTATAATGCCCAGAGACCCCTGCACACCCATGATCTATGCAACTTTGTAACAGTGGAGATACAAAAAACATTTTATATATCAATCACTGGTGAATCAGTAGAGAAAATGTAGCACAAACACACAAAAGAATATTATTTATCCCTTAAAGGGAAATGAATCAGTCCACCATGATAACTTATGCCTGTAACTTGAGTACTCCAAAGAGGGAGACAGTCAGGTCATCACTAGTTTAAGTCTAGCCTAGGTTGAGTGGTGAATTCAAGTAAAGCCTTGTTTATACAATGAGTTCCAAGTCACCCTGGGCTGAAGAATGATATCATGTCTCACACTAAAACCCAAAAGAGAGATGCTGATGTATATGATGAACATGGATGAACTTGAGGATGGTGTGCAAAGTGAAACACACCAGGTATAGGACTAACTTTATAATTTCATGCAGAACAGGTTTCTAACACAGCACAACTCTAGGAAGCAGAAGCTTGTAAGATACCAGGGACTGGAGAAGAGGCAATGAGCACTTGCTACTCATAGGCAGCTAAACTGATGGCAGAATTCTAGATTTACATTGTCCCCACACTGGTGAACACACTACTGTAAACTTAGCATTGTGTCATGGTCTATATTACATGCTCATACCTTAAGAGAAATAAGAGACATACAAAGGAGGTTTTATTATTCATAGTCCATTCTCCTGACTATGTTGCCTTCAATTATATGCTGACAGTCACAAAAGTTTTAAGTTGAAAACATTAAAATGTGTGCAGTTTTTCTAGCAAGATCACCTCAATAGGAATATTGTGTTTAGGGAAGGGCTGGGAATAGCCATGCTCTGTTAACAAACTTTATCACTATCCTTCAATTTTTTGGGAAGAGGGATCCTTGGGTAGCTCTTGCTGGCCTGGAATTTGCTAGAATGTCCAGATTGTGCTGATAATTATAATCCCTTTCCCTCAACCTTGTAATCATAGGCATTACATCATTTTGCTACTCTTTAGAGATAATTAAGTTTAAACTAATGACACAATATATTTTTCATGGGTCTGGAATACTTCAAAGCTGTTTTTGGAACTTTTTGTCCTGTCACAAATTTTATAATGTAGCAGTTTTAAATATATTAATCCTGACATAATGAGAATCATCATATCTGACTATCACAGAGTCGTGAGATTGTATACAAGAGCTCTTTGTTATCTCCAAATCTTGAAAAAATAGTTAATAATGGTTGATAAACTGTGTCAGTTAAAATGACCAGTCACACTGAAGGGTAAGAAATGTTCCTTGTGACAATTGATCTTTTCATCTTTCTATCTTCATTCACTCTGTCACTGAGAGAGCTGATGTACACACTATGTTGTAGTTCCCATGTCTGCGCTAGGAAGGGTTCCTTTGTTACAAACAGCCCAACTGTTTCAAATCAAGTCAGATGGAATTCAGGGACACACACACACACACACACACACACACACACACACACACACACACCCCACACACTCACACATGCACAATTATTTTTATAACTGCATCCATTTTAGCATAAATAGTTGATAAATACACTCTTACTAAAAAGTTCCATGTTCTGTCAGCAACAAAGTTGCAGAATCAGATTTTCCTATAGACCAAAACAGTCAAAATTCTCGGGGTTACTTCTTTGTAGTTCCCTCCCCAAGGAGCAGTATGAGTGCCAAACTGACACTGACTTCTAGACACTATAAGATTATCCTAATCCAAACATAGATTTCTGGGGTTCTAGGCCCCGACATGAAATAAGGAACCCCCAATAGATTAACCCACAGATCCTAAGCTGCTGGTTGGATTTCAAAGTTTCTGGAGAAGCAACAATAGATGATAATGCAATTCTGTGTTAATGATCCTCTCCTGCTCCTTACTTGTGTGCTGAGAGGAATCTAAAACAGTCTTGGTTTCATTGTACCATCTGTTCGGTTCTCTAGTGAAGGATTCCAGAAGATCTTTGCCTGGACTACACTCTATAGACTTATTTCTCAACATTTCTTTCTTTAAGTCGATGTCACGTTGCATGGTGCTGCAGTTATGGTGGTGGTTTAGAGTTTTCCGCAGTTCATGATTTTCTTGACTATACTGAAAAACTTAATTAGTAACAGATATAATATCAAAAAAGGTTATAAGGAGTGCATATTAAAACAAGATTAGAGAAAATCCTTCATGTTAACAGCCAAAACAAATCATTGTTTTCTTTTTTTCTAAGAAAAAAAGTTCCATTTCTTTATTTTGCCTTTCCTAGTCATCTTTTCTATGCCTTAAGAAGTTCATCCTTACTCATTTTGTTTGTTTGTTTTTCATTTTTTTCAATACAGGGTTTCTCTGTGTAGCCCTAGCTGTCCTAGAACTCACTCTGTGGACCAGGCTAGCCTTGAACTCAGAAATCCACCTGCATCTGCCTCCCAAGTGCTGGGATTAAAGGCATGCTCCACCATTGCCTGGCCATCCTTATTCATTTTATTTATTAAATGTAAGTTGTTATCATAACTGTTTTAGGAGCACATTTATTGTCATCACATTATATGAGGGAACATCAAGAAGCAGTTTGATTCAGTCATTTACCAATTAAAAAATAAAATATATTCTGTAATTTTTATATTAAAAAATATGAAGAATCAATATTTAAAACAAATACTGTAGCCAAACTTTAATTTATTAAAATAAACCATAAAATACTATCCCTCTGTATATATGCTACACTTCAACTACCCACCTAGGCATGAAGACATTTTAAAATCTTGTTCAATTTTTTTCTTTTCCTGGATATTTTATTTATTTACATTTCAAATGTTATCCCCTTTCTAGGTTTCTATGGAAACCCCCAATTTCATCCCCTCCCCCTCCTTCTATGAGGGTGGACTCCCACCCATCCACCCACTCCCGCCTCCGGACCCTGGCCTTCTCATACAAATCATTATTTTCATTGGTCCTTTAACATTTATAAATTAACACTTCCATAACTCACTTTAGAAACAAATACATCAATTTTTCTCTTAGGTAAGTTGACTGTAAATTAAATAATAAAACTGAATAAAATTATGATAGGAGTAACTTCCAATCACTTCATATTTTGAAGCACAAATTTACAAATAATAACCTAAGTAAAACACACCATGAAAGCATGAACTAAAAAAAAATGTTAAGAAATAGCACAATTCCAATTGGAGCATATGGAATATGATATGTCTACATACAAAGCTATGTTTAAGCACAGCCTGGACGTGATTTCCTCTGTAACTGTGGAGGAATCCAATAAACTTTAACCTTTAATGTCTCTGGACAGAAGAAGTCTTTTTACTTAAGCATGACCTCAATATACATAGAAGAAGTAGGAAAAGAATGTCAATGATTCTTTGCATAGCTGCTTATCACAAAATGTTTATGTAAAATTAACAATCACCTTAGATCAGAAAGCAGATTATCACCAAGTCCTCAGAAGGCACATAACCAAAAATGAGATAAAACGGGACAACCCCCAACAGCCCCAGAGCTAGCACATTAGGTATGAAAGAGAACAGACACTGCAGTGTGTCAGGAAAAAAATATTAATGTCCAGAGATTCTGGCTCATCACCTGATTATAAGCAAGGCAATGGACAGAGTGTGTAACTGCATAGTTCATGTCTAAAGCTATTCTTTGGGCAAAATGTCAAACAAGATGTATCTCAATTACTCACTGTTTGTCACCAATACTGCAACAGTTACCAGCAGAAGGGAACAGAGGATTCCAAGAGCTATCACAATGAGCTGCCAGGGGACAGAGCACTCTTAAATCAAAATAAAGCAAGAATAAAATCAACATGAAAAGAGCACATCTCAATACTAATTACAATTTTGTGTAGAATGGAAACAAGGGGAAATTTTGCACAAGTCGATGATACAAACAGACTGAAAATGTGCTCTCAAAATTGTAGATTTCTACCTAAAATGCACCCACTTTACAAATCCTTTGTGTGAGAATTTTCACAACATTTTCAACTTATTTCAGCCTTGGCCTTGTAGTATGAATTCTCCTGACTCAACCTAGGAGCTGGATGACTGGCATGTGCCCAGTATCTGAGGCATTTGGAATTTGAGGCATTTGGAATCTGAAACTCATGTCTCTGATTACCACTGCATCAAAGAAGAAAACTATCTCAGCTTGGAGCACAGTTGTGACAATGAATGCAGAGGTAAAATGAGACTAAAAATAATATTTCTGCTTTTTCATTAAGAAAGAAAATTATTCTTTGATGTTTTCAGGATCTCAGACTGGGGTTTTCTCTACAGTCCCACTAGCCTGTCATCCCCTCTTCCTTCAGCTGCAACTTTATTTCCAGTAGGAGACTTTCTCTTCTAAGGGACAATTTTCCATGCCTTGATGCATTAGATGTTGTGATATTTATGCCAATTAAAACACTTTCTTTGAGAATGAAAGTATTGTTCCTAATGTAGAAGTTTCATTTCTTTGGGATTTTGTTTCTCTAGAACTTTTGGTGTTTTATCAGACTCTAGTTTGCCTGTTAGTTTTAATGTTTTCATAATTCTTCTTGACCTGACTAAATAATAAAAAACCTGCTAATGGTTTCTCACTTCTTTATCCTCAAGATTTTTTTTTTCATATAGACGCCCGTTGTTCTACTCCACCCATCTGGTTTCTTTTGTAACTGGCTAACAACAAAAAAGTAGAAGTAGGGTTATAATTTTTTTCTTTTTTTAATTTTAAAACTTGATTACTTTGGTTTTTACAATTAATTTTGAACAATTTTGTACATGATTACCCTCCAACTAATATTCTTTTCTTCCTCATCCCCCCCTTGTACACAACCAAGCCCAGATGAAATGGAACATTATAGTTTTGCAAAGAAGCTAATAGTATATTTCTAATTTTAACAGTTAAAATGTATTTAAAAAACGTGATTTTAGACACTTAAAACATTTACCTCTGTGGCCAGGTTCTCTGGGCCCTTCAGTCTCCTCAGACCTCACTTGGTTCTGCAACGCTGAAGACTTATGAAATCTCACAGTTGAATAAGTGACCTCCTGCTCACTCATCTTAGGAGTATGTGAAGCATGTTCTCTGTTAATATATGTCCTTGATTGATTTCTAAAGAAATAAAGTGTACACCTTTAGGAAGGTATCTGTATCTGATGATACAGAGGGTTGGGAAAGGGTGGAGTCTGATTTACTTAATGTTCCAAACCCTGATATGGAGTGACCCTGATTTCCATTACAAGGGAGAACCCTGTGCAGAATTCTATTAAAGTCCTTTATATTTTTAATGGTCATAGCAATTAATTTTTAGAAATATGGAAAGACATAAACATTTACTAATATGTCATTATGATATTGACATGGCCTGTTTGTATAAATATTCAGCACGTAAAAAAAGTTTGGGTAAAATTGGAACCACTGAAGGTCATTGAAAAAGTGTAATCTATTCAAATAACAAAGAGTCAAGACTTTAGGAATAAATAAGTGTTGCTTTAAAACTATTAACCCATTTTGATACGTATACGAATATTAAATGTTCTTTCAGTCTATTTATTTATACATGACTCTGAGTTTTCCAGATACTACCTTCAAAGGAATAGTTAAAGGTTAATCCTGCAGGTGATCTAAGACACATAAATATCTTTTGGGTTGAAACCCAAATCAGATGAGATGTCCAACTTCTCCACCCAGCCATAGTCTACACCACCCAATCTGTGGTCGGACCTGGTAAATGGATTCAACTGGAAAAGTGCCTAGTAAGTGAACTAATCCAGACCCAAAAAAGACAATACTGAATATTCTCTCTCATCTGAGGCTCCTGGCTCAAAGTGTTCAGAAATGATTTGTAAACTTCAGTAACTTCAGCAACCAGAAAAGTAGAAAGGAGACATTACTGGGTGGGGTGTAGGAGCATCATAGTGAGGAATAGAGGATACAATATGAAGTTTCAATCTCAAATCATTCCATGTTCATAATCATGTCACATATAATATAATCATACATGATATTGCAAGAGGAGGCTATATGCAAATAAATAAATTTTGTCACTATGCAGCATATATGAGCTAATGCCCATGGAGGATACAATCTGATAATAGGTATCAATGTATCAGTAAATAGTATGTATTTGTAACTCACCATACCCTTACATTAATACCTGAGAGGAGAACCAGAAGACAATAAGGGAGAAAAAGCTGGATATATTATATCATTCTTCTATAGTTTTTTTTTTTCAATTCATGAAGTTTTCTGTAGTGACTTACTTTTTGCCTTGTTTCTTGGCCAAAAAGAATTCTTCCAATACATAATTCTTTTTCAAAATTATTTTTTAATTATTGCTCTTGGGATGGCCCTAGATGAGCCGAGATGCATGGGTCCAGAAGACAACTTTACAAAGTGAGTTCTCTCACTACACATGTACTTCATTTGGATGTTAGAGAAATTACCTTTTCACACTATCCCATCTTATCTGGCTCATATTGTGACATTTTAAAGATGGATAATATATAAAGATTTATCAAAGGTAAAGATTAATAAATGCCACAGTTTCCTCTATCTTAATTTCCTAGCACACAACACAAGTCACAGCATACTCTGAAAGAAAATATCCAGTGCAGAATAAATTTTCACATGCTGCCCAGTTTGTCCAGATCTAACACAACCAACAGGGCTTCCTCATCAGTCCCGCTCTCTTGTCACACTATGTGAAATTCTCTAGAGTATATGTGATCATTTGATAGAAAATCAATAAGAACACCTATTGGTACCTGTGTCTCTACCCTGAAGAGATTCTGGTGAAGGTAATTGATCCTCCAATTGTGGGCAACAGGTTGGCTCTCCTGGTCTGTAACCTGTTAGAGTCTCCAAGAAGAAAGGCAGAACTAAATTTCCTCAGAGTGATACTCAACCTCATGATTTTCTGCCCCTCCTCTTGACCAAAGCGAAAAGAGGAAATTGCTTATGAAACCCGTCTCTGAGAGCAAAGGAAAGAAATAACATATTATGCCAGGTGCTGCAAAAGAAATGTCCATAATTAATACTGGAAGATTGAGAAGATGACACTCCTGCAGAGAAAGCAAAACCAGAGTCCTTAGCAAAACGACTAGAAAAATGAGGGACTGAAGTTCCTCAGTTCCAGTTTTGTAATAAGCTGTTGGAAACTTTCTCTTATGTTACTATTGCTTAAGTTACTCCTTGAATTTGAATTACGCTAATTGCCCCTAAGTATGTATTAGGAATGCCTTAAAGCACTCACATTTCCACTAGTAAAATCTTCCTTTATCTTCTTCCAGATATCTTTAACTTTGTTTTTTTCTGTTATTATTTTATGTATTTATATTTCAAATGTTATACTCCTTCCTCATTTCCCCACCCCAAAGCCCCTATCCCATTCCCTATGCCCCCTGCTTCTATGAGGGAGCTCTCCCCATCCCCACCCACCCACCTGACACACACTCCTTCCTCATTGCCCAACATTCCCCTACATTGGGACATCAAGTCTGCACAGGACCAAGGACCTCTCCTCACATTGTTGCCAGATAAGGCAATCCTCTGCTACATAAGCAGCTGGAGTCAAAAGTCCCTCCCTATTTGGTTGGTGGTTTAGTCCTTAGGAGCTTAAGGGGATCTGGTTGGTTGATATCTTTGCTCTTCCTATGAGGTAGCAAATCCCTTCAGCTCCTTCAGGCCTTCCCCCAACTCCCCTATCGAAATCCTCATGCTCATTATGATGGTTGACTGCTAGCATCAGCATCTGTATTGGCAGGTTCTGGCAGAGTCTTTCAAGAGACAGTCATACCAGGCAAGCATTTCTTGGCATCAGCAGTACTGTCTTGGTTTGGTGGCTGCTTAAGGGATGGATTCCTACCTAGGTGGGGCAGTCTCTGGATGGCCTTTCCTTCAGTCTCTGCTCCACTCTTTGTTCCTGCATTTCCTTTAGATAGGAGCAATTCTGTGTTAAAAACTATGAGATGGGTGGGTGGCCCATACCTCCACTGGGGGCAGTACCTAACTGCTGAATATGGTTTCTACATGTTCTCTCTCCCCTTTGTAGAGTATTTCAGTTAATGTCAATCCCATTGTGTCCTGGTGTCATTCTATATGGAGATGTTTTCTATATGCTATATACATATAGAAATACATACATTCTATATGCTGATGTTTTCATGGTGCTGGGATAGTGAATCTAAGAAAACAAGCATGCTCAGAAAATCTCTTTCACTGAGTTAAGGACTCAGGCCTTGGTTTTGTTCTGTTCTGGTGTTTTATTTTGATTTGCATGTAGTTGTTGTGATTGTTATTGTTGTTGTGTGAGATAGTTGTATCTTACTATGTGGCATAGGCTGACCACATACTCACAGTCCTTTGTCCTCATTCTTTTCTTTCTTAGAATTATAGCTGTACACTACTACACCAATATACTCCATTTTTCTGATAGTAACTTTTCTAGTAAATAATAATAATTTCTTCATTTTATATAACTAGGTCTCCAGATATTTAACACCATATGTATTTATTGATCACATATACAGCATAAATTAATTAGATAATCCTCCACTGCTGAACATTCCAGTTGCTTTGTAGTATTTTGTTGTTGTTAGTTTAAAAAATACATGGGATATACTTTAGAACATACTAAGAAAGACATCTTATGCATGAAGTCAAGGGATTCAGAGAGATATACATTTAAGGAACTCTGATATAGATTATTACATGACAACTAGTTAACTTACAGTCTATCTGTTGGCATGAAAACATTCACAATTGAATTTTTAGGAATGAGTTGGGGTGATTTTTCTTTTATGAATTTTGACCAAGGATTTGTGATGAGAATTCCTTGAAAGACTCTGTTTCAGCAAAGACTGATTTAAGCAACAGAAAAGTGGGGACATTGTAATAGTGTGGATCTGGAAGTAATTATTTTGCCAAAGGCTAGTTCTAGCCTTCTAAGTATCCTGTGTTAAAACTAGTGCAACACTCCAGTCTTTGCTTAGCATTTAAATCTGAGGAAAGTACTGATTCTTAAAGCCTGTGTTTTCATGTGGACATCAAGACTGTGCCATTTACTTTCTAGGCTTCAATAAACTAATTAGGAATATAGACAAAATCTCATAGTTTACAAGAGAACTTTTTTATCCTTTATCCTTTCAAAGATTTTCTAAAACAAATAACAGATTAGATTTCCTACCTGACCATTTCAAAGAGTGCAGGTGTTTGGAAGAACAGGATAGGATGGTTACATGAAAAACTGACACATCTACAGCCCTGAGCAATTGCTGCTCTAGAAATCCACATTCCTCCCTCATCTAAGAGATTTATGCCACTCTGCCCATGGAAATATAAAGAGTGCTGATACCTTTTTGAATCCTTATCACTGCTTAGAGGGTGTCAGCCTTATCATGGAGGCTATGCACATGAAGAAAGCACACTTCTCTGTGTTTTCAGCGTATAGGTTGCTTCCTCTAACATCATGCATAAACATGACCAAGTACTCCAGAGCAGTTTGTTCATCACTATGGCCATAACATTAGTAGGAAACGAGGGGCTTATCAGTTGATTGATGAAGCTGAGGGTAACTGATACTGAACACAGAGTGAGTATTTTTTGTTTGTTGGTTTATTTGTTAGGTCAGAGATAGGGGAATGGTCATAACTGTACAGCCAAATAGCAGAAGCTTCCTCTAAGCTCTGTACAACTGAGCTCTGAATTTATGGAAAACTGTAAACTATTAAGGAGCACAATTAGCACTGAATGAAATAGTGACTTCAGGTAGAATGGAATTGATTGATACTCCAGTTTCATTTCTTTGACCAGAGTCCAGCATGAAACAGGAAGTACTGTCCTCACATGACCAGGTAGTAAAACAGAAGTGAAAAACATGAAGACGTTGTTTTCTTTAGTTATTTCTTTTAAATTCATTTTTGTGAAAAAAAACCAAACAATAAAAACATACTTAAGTACACACACACACACACACACACACACACACACACACACACACAGTGAGAGAATGAGAGACAAAGACTGTGGAAATACTCCAAGGCTTGAGATACCAGCCCGGAGGTCCAAGCAAATAAATGGGTCTTCAACTCTGCCTTGTGATTCAGCTGTTATTAACCTATAGCATGTGCAGAACTAGTAAATTCTTATAGTATATGATGTCTTAGGATCACTAGTTTGAATAGAAATGGCCCTAATAGACCTCTTCAGATACCATATCCCCATATAGTGAGTCACAGCTAAGGTCACCCCCAGTGATTCTTGGGCATCTCCCTTATCCCAGGTCTGTCATTCTGGACACTGAACCAAATAAACTTAGAAGGGGAGTGATTATTTCATTTCACATGTCACTCCTAAGTGTTAAATTAATATGGAATCGTTCACCAAACTTGATATTATATTTTATGGACAAAGGAAATGTTTATAAAAACGAGAAAAGCTTCTACATGAAACAAAATGTTAATGAACATGAGAAATCAAAACCTACAATTCATTTCATCTCTTAATTGGGTTTTCAATTAAGACAATTTAACATCAATAATGAAATCTCAGGCTGTTTATTAGGGTTTATTATTTAGTTCTATTGTAGTTTAAGAAAGCATACAGAGCAGAATTCTCAAGGATTTGGTGCAAAGGGTGTCCATGCACCTGTCTCCAACAGGAAGGAAAATGGTCTCTGTTCTGTCAAGTCAGATTCCAGATTCATGTCTGTTTGCACAGCAGACTATGTTCTGTAATCAAAATACTTGTTTGTTAGTAGTCACAAATTATTACAGGAAACAAGGATCAACACAATTCATTTTTATCTTTTACTCTTGTTGGAGAATTAACCAGGGAATTTATCCAGTCTCTTTCCACAAATACAGAGGTAGTAATTTCCACAGTTAATATTTTCTAGTCTTGCTTTAGATAAAAATACACATCCTCCAGGCTTAAAATTGACTTTCCTTATGTTCAAGTCATTGAAGAACAAAAACAAAAAGTGGGCAACTGTTTAAATTTGAACATTCACTAAAATATGTCATGACTTTAAAAATTCTATTGGCCAAAGTATACAGAATATAGAAGTATTTATCTAAAATTTTCACCAAAATGTTTTCTTTTCTCTCAGCTCATTGTACAGAAATGATCTCTTGAATACACCAACACTCTACATCTCATTTTACACTCAAATTTTTTGATCAGAAGGTAAATCTGATTTTTGATATTTCCAAAGAATTATTTTACCTAAACCTGCTGTCACATTTATATTTTGTCAATAAAATTACTAGGACACAATAAAACAGATGTGTGTTTATGTTTGTGTTTTAAGGAGAAAGCGGAGATTTGAAATATAGTCACAGATGAGGGCTCGCAACTAATGTTTTTTGGCTGTTTCCCATTCTTCCTGCCTACCTCATAGCTAAAGAGTCGTCACAGAAATGTGATAATCTACTGAATTCCCTGTATACAACAGAATTCTGATTTCTGTAGGATGCTGTAATAGAGGTCACAAAATACCCCTTTGTTTAAAAATGCAGTTGAATAAAACAATAAATTAGAACGCAGAAAATTACCATCAAACAGAAGGACTGTGCATTATGGACCACCTGGGCTACAAAGCAAAATAAGAAGTAAAAAAGGTAATTAATTAATAATTGATAATTAAGATCCTCTTGTATAAATCAATAGAAGTGATATTTCTCCTCAGGTTGAGGTGTTAGTAGGAGGTGAACAAATCTCAAACAGTCAAGGAAGCACTGTTGCTAGTTTACCCCCTAATAGAGGAAGGGGACTGAAGAATGCATTCAAAATGGAAATCCTCAATAATATATCCAGCCAGGCACTGTGAGACACAATCCATCATTCCAGTTTTGAGGGGATCAAGGTAGAGGGATCACAGTTCAAGGCTAACCTTCAATACATAGGCAGTTTGAGGTTCATCTGGGCTAATGAGATTCTGTCAGAGGAGAGAAAGAGAATGAAATCCGCTAAAACAATCTGGGACCTAGACTTCAAAAAGACAAGTCTTTACCAAAAAACCAAACCAAAACTACCACCACCACAACAACAAAAATCACTCTTTGAGTTTTGGCTTTATGATGAGGCGAAGTGGAATATTCAAATTTACCAAATACAGGAATGTTAAAAATAATGGAAGATAAATTAAACCAAGTAGCTTGTGGAGCAAAGAAGAGGTAACATACATTAGGAATGAATAAGTACATTAAGTCAGCCATGAGATATGCTCATGGGTTTACTCAAATAATCTCACTCATATGTCAAACATGGACAAAAAGAAGTTCCTAGCAGTCAACAAGTGTTCACAAAATATAGTTAATAAAAATAAATAATAAGTATGTTCACTCAGTGACTTGCACATAAGTTACATGACAGCTTTTATAACTGCAAAAAATTCATAATTGTCAAAGTTTAGAAATACACTTTATGTTCATATGTGAATGGAGAAATATTGTCGAAAATTTGTACAATACAAAAATGCTTTGTAAGAAGGAAAATGAAGGGAGAAGAAAGCAATCACAAGGGGTAAGAGAGGGAGGGACCTGGGAGAGAAAGTGGACGGGGGATGTGGGAAGAGGGGAACATGATCCAGTATTGGGTTGGGGAAAAGGACTAAAATCCATGAGGTGAGCAGAAAGAATGGAAACAGGCAACCACAGGAAGTAGGAGTTTGGGGGGACCCTCCAGAATGTACCAGAAACCTGGGAGTTAGAGACTTTCAGGAATCAAAAGGAGGAATCTTACACAAAATGCCCTACAGTGGGAAGAGGGAACATGTAGAGCCCACCTCCAGCAGAAAGTCAGGGCATCAATTGACCCATTGAGCAGGTCTAGTTATTCAGAGTCCCGAAGAGGCGCTACCTGAGGGTCATGGGGGTCAGAGAAGAACGAGACCAAGCAAGATTCCATTTGTCAAGGTCCCGTTTATTGTCACACAGGCAGCACGTTTTAAGCAGTGGGGATGAGGAGGTTGGGAAGGGGAGCTAGGGGGAAGTGACCTTTGCAAAATGCAAAGGAGGGAGGGGTCAAGCTATTCTTGGCACGAGGAAGCACAAAGGGCATCTGGTGGAGACATCTGGTATCTGAGCACGTAGGGACATTCCACGGTTAAGGGTGGAGCGATCCGTATTGGCAGTTCCTGGGCAGGGCTTATTTCAACAATCTCATGGTCATAAGACAGCCATGGCTGAATGACCTTGTTTGGCTCCCCACAATCAATGAGAGAGGGGTTGCCATTCCACAGTCAAAACTCTGACCCATAATTGTTTTGTCTAAAAGAACTTCGGGGATGAAGTGGAGAGGAGCCTGAGGTAAAGAAGGTCCAGAAATAGGCCCAAAGTGGGATCCAGCTCAAGGGGAGGCCCCAAGGCCTGACACGATTACTGAGGCTATGGAGCACTCACAAAAAGGGACCTATCATTACTGTACTCCAGAAGACCCAACAAGCAGCTGAAAGTCAGATGCAGATATTTACACCCAACCAATGGACAGAAGCTGCTGACCCCTGTGCTTGAATTAGGGAAAAGCTTGAAGAAGCTGAGAAGAAGAGAGACCCTGTAGGAGAACCAGCAATTTCAATTAACCTGGACCTATGAGATCTCTCAAACACTGGAACACCAAACAGGCAGCATAAACCAGCTGATATGAGGCCCCCAATACATACAATAGAGGATCGCTGGGTCTGGGTCAGTCAGAGAAGATGTACCTAACCATCAAGAGAATGGAGGCCCCAGGGAGCTTAGAGGTCTGGTGGAGGTGTGGGGGTGGGGACATTTTCATGGAGACAGGGGACAGGAAAGAGATATGGAAAGTGGAACAGTTGGAGGGTGACCTTGAGGAGAATAAAAGCTGGAGTGTAAAATAAAAATAAATAAATAAATAAATAAATGATGAAAATAAAGAAAATAAAACACTGATCTAAGAAAACAGCTTGAATTAACTTAAACATCAGAGTAACAACAATAACAGTGAAAAACAGCAAATCTTAAATCTGTGCATAGTATATGACACTCTTTACTAGGCCAACCTCATTTATAGTACAAGAAAGAACATGTCTGCTTACTTGTGGCCAGGTTCAAGATGCAGAAAAGAGCTTTGGAAGGTGACAAAATTGCTCTGTTTCAGTTTGATAGTGATGAAACACCATGATCAAAGAAACTTGGGGGAAGAAAAGGATTTATTTTGCTTAAACTTCCACATCATTGTCCATCATCAGAGAAATTCAGGGCAAGAAACAAACTCGGCATGAGCTTGAAGCCACATCTGCTAAAGAGTGCAGCTTAATGACCTTGCTCCCCAAAATTTACTCATCCTACTTCCTTAGCGTAACCAACACCACTATCTCAGGTGTGATACCCACAACAAGCCAGGTCCTCCTATATCAGTCACTAAATAGGAAATGTTCTACAGGTTTGCTTAGAGCCATATCCTATTGATGCACTTTCTCAATTGAGATTCCCTCCTCTCAAATTAATTCTGTCAAGTTCTCATTAAACAAGTTTGCAGAATGGTACTTGAAAAGATATACTTATTTATGAAAAGTCATACTTCTCATGACTTCTAGTGGATGTATTTACATGCAGACTCCAACATCAAGATTTGAATTTTTAAACTTTTATTGTCAAACAATGAGCCACACTGTTCCAGAACTAAAGGACATTACAAGTGAATGCACAGCATGATCCTGACTATGAAGAAATATCAAAAGTGATATGATCCAGAAAACTGACAATTATGAATATGGGTTATAGATTAAAACATATTACTAGATCCATATTGAATTTTTGACGTGTAGTATGATGTTATAAAAGAAAGTGGTTTGCTCTGGAAAATATTTCTCTTCTGGACAGCTTAGTATTATTATCATCACTATTATTAGGCTTCATAGGACAGAATCACACTCAGTAGCCCACAGTGACATCAAACATGTTGTGAATCCTAGGCTGCCACCAAACTCATGTAAAACTCAAGTTGAAAGAGAGGTTGATAATGAATGAGGACATGTGTAGGCTATAAAAGCTTGCATGAGTTTCTGGAATTACTTTGGCAAAAATTTGCCAATTGTAAATATGTATGTTATAGCAAATAAATGCATTCTAAGTGTATGAATTATCCTATGTGCAAAAAATAACAAAGACTAAACAAACAACTAACAAATAGAAACATAACTACATCCTAGTTCTTAATTGTGCTGTCAGTGAGATATTGACATGGATGATCCTAGTGACGACAAAGTGTGTGATATTTATCAGGATTACATATTTGCTTCTCTGACTTTTGGGAAATAGAGAGTGATACCTCAGAGCTGGGGGAAAAGGCACCCATTCTACAGACAAAGCTGTTCTGTGTACCAGGAAGAAAGAGGTCTTCTGCTGTGTTAAGACAGATTTCAGAAGAGCGTTTCTTCCCTTGCGAACTCGTCACCCTATTTGCACAGTGGCCTGAGATCTGTGGTTAAAACATTTGGTCACTAAGCAGTCACAAATCAACACAGGAAATCAACAAAGAAGACAAAACTTTCACCTTTTCTTCACTAGTCACATTGAATCAAAGAATTTATCTACTCTCTTTACACAGACACAGGAGCAGGCTTTCCCAGTTATCATTATCTATATCTATGAAACTGAAAAATGCACTGCCTCTCTTTTATATAGTGACTCCATTACTGATAAATCTGTACAAATAAAAAAACAACAAAGGGCAGTTATTTAAGTTTGAAGCTAATATTTATTTAGGCTAAGGTTTTAAAACAAGGTTTATCAAACAAAATGTACAGAATATGAACTTAATAGTAAGTATATCAATAAAACTCTTAATTTCCTCTAAACCAAAAAAAAGAGTCTTGGGCCAGTAACATGACCCACCATACCTGACAACTTGAGTTCAGACTTCAGATCTCACAATTAAGGAGAGAAATAACTCCCTAATTGCCGTCTAGCTACCCTTGTGCTGTGAAATGCACATGCACATGTGTGTACATAACAGAAAAATAAATGAAATAAAAATGAAAAATAAAAATGGTCTTTTGATCAAAACTCATATCCTCATGTAGTCTGCACTGTTAATTTTTAATTATCAAGTTAACTTAGTTTTCCATATTCTAATAATTTTGTATTAAATTCGATTTCTTCTGACACTCTTTGCTAAAACACAGATGAAAAGAAGAAATACATTACATGGCACACAGTACAAGTTCATATATACTTCTTTCATAAGAGGAAAAGTGGTTTGGAATACAGTCCCGGAAGAGAGACTATGACTAGTGTTGTGGTTGTTGGCCTCTTTCCTCCCTGTCCCTCAGAACTTATGGGACTTTGTTGAAACATGTGATTGACTGACTCCCCTGCATGCAACATAACTGCAATCTCTGTAGGATGGTGTATCAAGTGTCATGACTATATTCTTTAAAAACATATGTTAAAATGTTGTCTAAAAAGTATAACACTAGGAAAGCTGAGGTGGGCCTATAAATTCAAACTGGGAGGCTGAATTAGGAGGATTATAATCAGGTCAGACTAGGCTATAGAGCAAGATACTAATTAAATATTAACTAATAATTAACATCTCACTCAATACACTTATGAACAGTCAGTAAGCAGGTTTTTATACAGGTTTAAGCTTCAGCAGAGATGACACTTGAGAGGATCAGCAGTATCTGGCAGTCAGTCTTTCTCCTAATAGTCAGGGTAAGAAGAAATGTAAATCCATGTAAAATGCTCATTTAAATACTGTATAATGAATCCATTAAGATCAGAATGACAGCATTTTCAACAAATGATTCTGGTGCAATTGGCGATCAACATGTAGAAGAATGCAAACTGATCCATTCTTATCTCCCTGTAAAAAGCTCAAGTCCAAGTGGATCAAGGACATGCACATAAAAACCAAATACACTGAATCTAATAGAAGAGAAAATGGGGGAAAGCCTTGAACACATGGGCACAGGGGAAAAGTTCCTGAACAGTATACCAATAGCTTATGCTCTGAAATCAAGAATCAACAAATGGGACTCCATAAAATTACAAAGCTTCTGTAAGGCAAAGGACACTGACAATAGGCAAAAAACAGCAACCAACAGATTGGGGAAATATCTTTACCAATCCTATATCTGATAGAAGGCTAATATCCAATATATACAAAGAATTCAAGAAGTTAGACTCCAGAGAAACAAATAACTCTATTAAAAATGGGGTACAGAACTAAACAAAGAATTCTCAAGTGAGGAATACCAAATGGCTGAAAAACACCTAAAGAACTGATCAACATCCTTAGTCATCAGGGAAATGCAAATCAAAACAACCCTGAGATTCCACCTCACACCAGTCAGAATGGCTAAGATCAAAAACTCAGGTGACAACAGATGCTGTCAAGGATGTACAGAAAGAGGAACACTCCTCTATTGCTGGTGGGATTGCAAACTGGTACAACTAACTCTGCAAATCAGTCTAGCGGTTTGTCAGAAAGTTGTACATAGTACTATCTAAGGACCAGTTCTACCACTCCGGGGCATATACCCAGAAGATGATCCAACATGTAATAAAGACACATGCTCCACTGTGTTTAAAGCAGCTATATTTATAATAACCAGAAGCTGGAAACAACCCAGATGTCCCTCAATAGAGAAATTGATACAGAAAATGTGGTACATTTACACAATGGGATAATATTCAGCTATTAAAAGCAATGACTTCATGAAATTGACAGACAAATGAATGGAACTAGAAAATATCCTGAGTGAGGTAACTCAGTAACAAAAGAACACACTTGGTATGTACTCACTGACAAGTGGATATTAGCCCAAAAGCTCAGAATAACCAACATGCAATTCACAGACCCCATGAAGCACAAGAAGGAAGAACAAAGTGTGGATGCCTCAGTGCTTTTTAGAAGTGGGAGCAAGGCTCCAGTGGCCGGGAAGTTGGGACTGCCAGGCTTGGAGACAGACAGGCATAATATCGCTTGGGTCTCGGGTGGCTTGTGTGTACACGGCTCCCAAGAGCTGGGGAGATCTGCAGTAACCAGCGCGCCAGCTCTGCTGTCAGACTTCTGCCTGGCAGAGGGACCCCGCACTGGGCAGGAGCCTACCAACTTCCCTTTGGCGACCTCTGTTCCAGTAGACTGCACTGAAGGGACAGGTACCCAGGTTCTCTCCAATATAACATCGCTTGGGACATGGCTTGTTGGGGCTTCTGCCTGCTCCCAAGAACGGGACAGCGCTGTGGTCTTCTGGGTGTCAGATCTGCTGTAGGCCATTGCCTCTGTAGGGTGACCAGTGCCACCAGAAGAGTGCACTTCGCCATCATTGCTCCAGTGGCCGGGAAGTTGGGACTGCCAGGCTCAGAGACAGACAGGCATAATACCGCTTGGGTCTCGGGCAGCTTGTGTGTACGCGGCTCCCAAGAGCTGGACAGATCTGCAGTAACCAGCGTGCCAGCTCTGCTGTGGGACTTCTGCCTGGCAGAGGGACGCCCCTTCCTCCACACACTAGGAGAGATCACACCCCCCTGCACAGGGCAGGAGCCTACCAGCCTCCCTTTGGTGACCTCTGCTCCAGGAACCCACTATGCTGAGCCTTTGGATGTGCAAGGACTCCCCAATATAACATCACTTGGGGCAAGGCACATCAGGGCTCCAAAGTCACTCAGGAGCAGGGGAGGCCCCAGAAATCTGTGCCAGGGGAATCCTGGTAAACCAGGGGGCAGGGCAGAAATAGCTTTGCAGGCTCACAGGAGGTGCAACCAACAGCCAGTGACAGCAGGACCAACTAACATCAGAGGTAACCAGATGGCAAAAGGCAAACGTAGGAATGTTACTAACAGAAATCAAAGTAATATGGCACCATCCGAACCCAACTCTCCAACAGCAGCAAGTCCTGGATACCCCACCACACCCGAAAGACAAGATCTGGATTTAAAATCACTTCTCATGATGCTATTAGAGGATAACAAGAAGGACACAAATAAATCTAATAAAGAATTACAGGAGACCATGAATCAACGGTTAGAAGCCCTTACAAAGGAAACACAAAAATCGCTTAGAGAAATGCAGGAGAATATGGATCAAAAGATGGAGGCCCACAAGGAGACAACACAAAAATCGCTTAACGAGATGAATCAACAGGTATATGCATTCACAAAGGAATCACAAAAATTGCATAAAGGAATGCAGAAGAATATGGGTCAACAGACGGATGCCCATAAGGAGGCAACACAACAATTGCTTAAAGAAATGAATCAACAGATAGATGCCCTTACAAAGGAAACACGAGAACTGCTTAAAGAAATGCAGGAGAGGATGGATCAACAGATGGATTCCCATGAGGAAGAAACACAAAAATCGCTCAGAGAAATGCAGGAGAACATGGGTCAACAGGCAGAAATCCTGAAAGAGGTAATGCAAAAATACCTTAAAGAAATACAGGAAAATACAAACAAACAAATGAAGGATCTCAGCAAATCCATCCAGGAACTAAAAAAGGAAGTAGAAACAACTAAGAAATCACAAAGGGAGACAACTTTGGAGATAGAAATCCTTGGGAAGAAATCAGGAGTCATAGATGCAAACATCAACAATAGAATACAAGAGATGGAAGAAAGAATATCGGGTGCTAAAGATTCCATAGAAAGCATCGACTCAACAGTCAAAGAAAATGCAAAATGCAAAAAATGTGTAACCCAAAACATCCAGGAAATCCAGGCCACAATGAGAAGACCAAACTTAAGGATTATAGGTATAGATGAGAGTGAAGATTTGCAACTTAAAGGGCCAGTAAACATCTTCAACAAAATTATGGAGGAAAACTTCCCTAACCTAAAGAGAGAGATGCCGATGAACATGCAAGAAGCCTACAGAACTCCAAACAGACTGGACCAGAACAGAAATACCTCCCGTCACATAATAATCAAAACACCAAATGTTCTAAACAAAGAAAGAATATTAAAAGGAGTAAGAGAAAAGGGCCAAGTAACATACAAAGGAAGACCTATCCGAATCATATCAGACTTCTCACTAGAGACTATGAAAGCCAGAAGATCCTGGGCAGATCTCATGCAGACACTAAGAGAGCACAAATGCCAGCCTAAACTACGATACCCAGCCAAACTCTCAATCACCATAGATGGAGAGACCAAAATATTTCATGATAAAACCAAATTTTCACAATATCTTTCCACAAATCCAGCCCTGCAAAGGATAATAGTTGGAAACCGCCAATACAGGGAAAGAAACAACACCCTGGAAAAAATGAGATAATAACCTTCTTGAATCAAACCCAAAATTAGATAACCACTCAAACATAAAGATAGCGTCAAGAATGGCAGGTGGCAATAATCACTATGCCTTAATCTCTCTTAATATCAAGGGTCTCAATTCCCCAATAAAAAGATAAAGACTAGCAGACTGGATACGTAAACAGGACCCAGCATTTTGCTGCATGCAGGAAACACACCTCAGTGTCAAAGACAAACACTACCTCAGAGTAAAAGGCTGGAAAACAATTTTACAAGCAAATGGCCCCAAGAAACAAGCCAGAGTAACCATCCTAATATCAGGTAAAATTGATTTTCAAACTAAAGTCATCAAAAAAGACACAGAAGGACACTACATACTGATCAAGGGAAAAATCCACCAACAAGAACTCTCAATTCTGAATATCTATGCTGCAAATGCAAGGGTACCCTCATTCGTAAAAGAAACTTTACTAAAGCTCAAAGCACACATCGCACCGCACACAATAATAGTGGGTGACTTCAACACCCCGCTCTCTGAAACGGATCATTCAGAAAAGCAGAAACTAAACAGGGACACAGTGAATCTAATTGAAGCATTGGACCAAATGGAACTAACAGATATATATAGAACATTTCATCCTAGAGCTAAAGAATACACCTTCTTCTCAGTACCTCATGGTACCCTCTCCAAAACTGACCATATAATTGGTCACAAATCAGACGTCAACAGATATAAGAAGATAGAACCAATCCCATGCCTCCTATCAGATCACTATGGAATAAGGGTGGTCTTCAATGGCAACAAAAACAAAAGAAAACCCACGTACACATGGAGGCTTAACAATGCTCTACTCAATGATAACTTGGTCAAGGTGGAAATAAAGAAAGAAATCAAAGACTTTTTGAAAGTTAATGAAAATGAAGGCACAACATACCCTAATTTATGGGACACAATGAAAGCAGTGCTAAGAGGAAAATTCATAGCCCTGAGTGCCGCCAAAAAGAAACGGGAGACAGCATATACTAACAGCTTAATGGCACACCTGAAAGCCCTGGAACAAAAAGAAGCAAATACACCAAAGAGGAGTAGAAGGCAGGAAATCATCAAACTCAGGGCTGAAATCAATCAAGTAGAAACAAATAAAACCATACAAAGAATCAACAAAATGGGGAGTTGGTTCTTTGAGAAAATCACCAAGATAGATAAGCCCTTAGCCAGACTAACCAGAGGGCACAGAGATAGTAACCAAATTAATAAAATCAGAAACGAAAAAGGAGAGATAACAACAGAAACTGAGGAAATTCAAAAAATCATCAGATCCTACTACAAAAACCTGTATTCAACACAACTAGAAAATCTTGAGGAAATGCACAATTTCCTTGACAGATACCAAATACCAAAATTAAATCAGGATCAAATAAACCATCTAAACCGTCCTATAACCCCTGAAGAAATAGAAGTTGTTCTTGGAAGTCTTCCAACCAAAAAAAGCACAGGTCCAGATGATTTTAGTGCAGAATTCTATCAGATCTTCAAAGAAGACCTAACACCAATACTCTTCAAACTGTTCCACAAAATAGAAACAGAAGGAACAGTACCCAACTCATTCCATGAAGCCACAATTACACTAATACCAAAAGCACACATAGATCCGACAAAGAAAGAGAATCTCAGGCCAATCTCTCTTATGAATATCAATGCAAAAATACTCAATAAAATTCTTGCCAACTGAATCCAAGAACACATCAAAATGATCATTCACTACGATCAAGTAGGCTTCATCCCAGGGATGCAGGGATGGTTCAGTATAAGGAAATCCATCAATGTAATCCACTATATAAACAATCTCAAAGAAAAAAACCACATGGTCATCTCATTAGATGCTGAGAAAGCATTTGACAAAATTCAGCATCCTTTCATGCTAAAGGTCTTGGAAAGATCAGGAATTCGAGGCCCATACCTAAACATAGTAAAAGCAATTTACAGCAAACCAGTAGCCAGCATCAATCTAAATGGAGAGAAACTTGAAGCAATCCCACTAAAATCAGGGACTAGACAAGGCTGCCCTCTCTCTCCATATCTTTTCAATATAGTACTTGAAGTTCTAGCTAGAGCAATTAGACAACAAAAAGAGGTCAAAGGGATACAAATTGGAAAGGAAGAAGTCAAACTATCACTATTTGCAGACGATGATAGTATACTTAAGCGACCCAAAGAACTCCACCAGAGAACTCCTACAGCTGATAAACGACTTCAGCAAAGTGGCCGGATATAAAAGCAACTCAAGCAAGTCAGTAGCCTTCCTATACTCAAAGGATAAGCAGGCTGAGAAAAAAGTAAGAGAAATGATGCCCTTCACATTAGCCACAAACCATATAAAGTATCTTGGCGTGACTCTAACCAAACAAGGGAAAGATCTGTATGACAAGAACTTCAAATCTCTGAAGAAAGAAATTGAAGAAGACTTCAGAAGATGGAAAAATCTGCCATGCTCATGGATTGGCAGGATTAATATAGTAAAAATGACCATCTTACCAATAGTAATATACAGATTCAATGCAATCCCCATCAAAATCCCAACTCAATCCTTCATAGAGTTAGAAAGAGCAATTCAAAAATTCATCTGGAATAACCGAAAACCCAGAATAGCTAAAACTATTCTCAAGAGTAAAAGAACCTCTGGGGGAATCAGTATCCCGGACCTCAAGCTGCACTACAGAGCAATAGTGTTAAAAACCGCATGGTATTGGTAGAGTGATAGGCATGTAGATCAATGGAACAGAATTGAAGACCCAGAAATGAATCCACACTCCTATGGTCACTTGATCTTTGACAAAGGAGCTAAAACCATCCAGTGGAAAAAACATAGCCTTTTCAACAAATGATGCTGGCTCAACTGGAGGTCAACATGCAGAAGAATGCAAATTGACCCATTCTTTTCTCCTTGCACTAAGCTCAATTCCAAGTGGATCAAGGACCTCCACATAAAACCAGACACACTGAAACTAATAGAAAGGAAACTAGGGAAGAACCTTGAACATATGAGCACAGGGGAGAATTTCCTGAACTCTACTCCAATAGCTTATGCTCTAAGATCAAGAATTGACAAATGGGACCTCATTAAATTACAAAGTTTTTGCAAGGCAAAAGACACTGTCAAAAAGACAAAGTGGCAACCAACTAACTGGGAAATGATCTTTACCAACCCTACATCCGACAGAGGACTAATATCCAATATATACAAAGAACTCAAGAAGTTAAACTCCAGAGAGGCAAGTAACCCTATTAAAAAATGGGGTACAGAGCTAAACAAAGAGTTCTCACCTGAAGAATATCTAATGGCTGAGAAGCAACTAAAGAGATGTTCATTGTCCTTAGTCATTAGGGAAATGCAAATCAAAACAACCCTGAGATTCCATCTCACACCAGTCAGAATGGCTAAGATCAAAAACACAGGAGACAGCAGTTGTTGGCGAAGATGTGGAGAAAGAGGAACACTCCTCCACTGCTGGTGGAATTGCAAGCTGGTACAACCACTCTGGAAAGCAGTCTGGCGGTTCCTCAAAAAACTGGGCATGATACTCCTGGAGGATCCGGCTATACCACTCCTGGGCATATACCCAGAGGCTTTACCTGCATGCAATAAGGACACATGCTCCACTATGTTCATAGCAACCTTATTTATAATAGCCAGAAGCTGGAAAGAACCCAGATGTCCCTCAACGGAGGAATGGATTCAGAAGATGTGGTATATCTACACAATGGAATACTACTCTGCAATTAAAAACAATGAATTCACGAAATTCCTAGGCAAATGTTCAGAACTTGAAAATATCATCCTTAGTGAGGTAACCCAATCACAAAAGAACACACATGGTATGCAGTCATTAATATGGGGATGTTAACCCAGAATCTCAGAATACCCTAGACACAATTCGCATATCAATATTTTTCTAAGAAGATGGAAGGAGAAACCCTTGGTCCTGGAAAGACTGGGTGTAGGGGAACACCAGGACAGAGAAACGAGAGGGGATTGAGTGGAGAAAAGAGGGAGGGAAGGGGGCTTATGGGACTTTCAGGGAGGGAGGAAAGGGGAAAGGGGAAATGATTTGGAATGTAAATAAAAAAAACTTAGAAAATAAAAAAAAGAAAAAAAAAGAAGTGGGAGCAAAATCCTTACAGGAGGAAATATGGAGACAACGTATGGAACAGAGACTGAAGGAAAGGCCCTCCAGAGAATGACCCATCTTAGGATACATCCCATATACAGTCACCAAGCCCCTATGCTATTGGATGCAGGGAAGTGCTTGCTCACAGGATCCTGATGTAGCTGTTTCCTGAGAGGCTCTACCTGATCCTGACAAATACAGAGAGGGATGATTGCAGCCAACCTTTGGACTGAATGAGGGGTCCCTGATGGAGGAGTTGGAGAAGGGACTGTAGGGTCTGAGGGCATTTACAGCCCTGTGGAGGGAGCAACAGTGTCAACTTGCCAGACCACCCCCCAGAGCTCCAAAGGACTAGGCCACCAACCAAAGAGTACAGATGGAGCGACCCATGACTCTGGCCACATATGTGGCAAAGGATGGCCTTGTTGGACATGAGTGGGAGGAATGGCCCCCTACACATGTACAGCAGAGGACTGCCTGATCTGACCTCAGTGAGAGAAGATGTACCTAACCCTAGAAAGATGAGAGGACCCAGGTAGTGGGGAGGGCTGGTGGGGTGGGTGTAGTGGGGGTAGGGACATCATCTTGGAGACTGTGGGAAGACATATTGGATGAGTAGCAGTCAGAAGGCATACTGGGAGTGGGATAAAGACTGGACTGTAAAAGGTTATTAAATAACAACTAACTAACTAAATAAATAAATAAAAATTTAACTTTAAAGAAGAGTTACAACTCCAGAAGGTATGTGTTTTTAAAAGAAAACCAAAGTGCAAAGCATAGGATTCTTCCAGAGGTATTACTTACTAGTCAAAAAGACAGCAGAGGTCTCCCATGTAGCACAGGCTATTGCTACTGTTTCTAGTTACCCATCATAACTATATGGTAAGGCCCTATTGCTGAAGATAGTCCACATGTTGACATCAAGACATAGATTAATTAAACTCAAACCAATAAGAAATATCTTCCCCTGGACTGGCTTTCTAAGGGTTAGTAGATGCTTTGCAGGCTGCAGGTGAGAAAATTTATGAATGATCCTATCCTGTACTGGACACTGCATCCTGCAATGCTGACCTGTTGCAGATGTGCCCAGTATTACCATTGTTATAGGATAAATACAACTTTCTTATTGGACCTGTGGCCTTTACCACAAGGGAAAACATTTGATTTGGTGTTGTAATCAAAACTTTTGATTTGGTGTTGTAATCCAAATCAAAAGTCCAAGATTGGGGAGGTCACAGGCCCTAGGTTGGAATTTGCTACAATCACTCTGCTAAGTGGTCAGCGGTTAAATTGCATTCTTTACAATTATACTTATGACCTAACCCTGGCCTTCTCTCAACCTCCATCAAAGAAACTTCTTTAACAATGGGTAGAAGTCAGGGCAGAGAGGCAGAAATTGGTCAAAATGCTTAGGAGAAGCATTTTGTGCTCAGCCCTAAAGGAGACATCTACATCAACTTTTCCCCTCCATACCACCAGCAAGACTCAGGGAACAGCATCATAGAGGATGTAGAAAAAAATGTAAGAACCAGAGAACAGAAAAAGCTCTGTTACATGCAGGCTCTGGACAAGATGATTTCTGTAAAGATGGGCACAACCTTTGATGTAATCATTCAATCACTTCACACTATCCCAAGTTTTTTTTTAATTTCTAGTGGCCTTTACTACTTAGAAGACACAGTCCTGAGATCTATGCAATATTAAATCACTTTTGGTCATCTCCTAGACAATACATCTCCCCTCTGTAACACTTGTTCAGACTCTGCCTTATGCGACTTGTCCTTAGTCCTGAGCTCCAGAGAAGATGAGGAAAGCCCTGTGAAATGAGAGAAAAGTCTTTGCACACAATCTTCCCAATTCCCACACCAGTGTTAGAGGCTGAAGGGTTCTGGAAACTCACAGATTAGACGGACAACTGTCAATCCATGCCCAATCCTTTTTCTTATTATCATATGACAATCCAATCCAGTAACTGTTTGAAGGAACCCAGAGCTGAAGGAACTTCTGTAAAAGAAAGAACAAACCTATACTGGCTGGTTTTGTGTGTCAACTTGACACAGGCTGGAGTTATCACAGAGAAAGGAGCTTCAGTTGGGGAAGTGCCTCTATGAGATCCAGCTGTGGGGCACTTTCTCAATTTGTGATCAAGGGGGGAGGGCCCCTTGTGGGTGGTGCCATCCCTGGTCTGGTAGTCTTGGGTTCTATAAGAGAGCATGCTGAGCAAGCCAGAGGAAGCAAGCCAATAAGGAACATTCCCCCATGGCCTCTGCTTTAGCTCCTGCTTCCTGACCTGCTTGAGTTCCAGTCCTGACCTTCTTTGGTGATGAACAACTGCGTGAAAGTGTAAGCTCAGTAAACCTTTTCCTCCGCAACTTGCTTCTTGGTCATGATGCTTGTGCAGGAATAGAAACCCTGACTAAGACTAAGCCTTATGATGAAATTTCTTTCTGAATAGAGAAGAACAAGCAGGAAAAGTTCCCAGCATTCCTGTGTCATTCTCTGTTGTCCTATCTTCACACTGCTCAGTCCCACTGTGTTCATTTTCTCTCCCCTCCTGTGGAAGGATAATTGGTGTGTTTTTCTGTGTTCACTTTCTAAAGAGGCTTGTTACTAGAGGCACATTTAAATCAAAACTATGTCAGTTCAGGAAGTTATTTAAAAATAAAACATTCAGGTATACTGGGTTCATGACATGATTTGTGACTGTTTCTTAGACCGAGTCTCACTATGTAACAAAGGCTGTCCTTGAACTCACAATCTTCCTTCTCAATGCTCTTAAAAATTTGTAGATCATTAAAGAACTTCTGATGCTCTATGAAATTATCCAAAGGTGAATTCTGGAATACTTCATAAGTATATAGAAAGTGTTCATATGGGAAGTAATGCCCTGTCTTCAAATATAATTCATAAAGATGAAAATTGATCTGTAAAATGCTGTGCATTAAGGTCCATACTCCAAAGAGGATCCAGAAGTGACAAAACTGAGAAGTAGGTGGGGAGATATTTTCTAGTATTTAGTGTATTTTACATATGACACCTGAGTGGCATAATGTCTAATTAGTGAATAATTATATTTTAAAATATGAGTGGGTTTGAATGTAATTATGTTAGTGGTATTAGTGTGTGTGTGTGTGTGTGTGTGTGTGTGTGCATGTGTTTCTGTGTGCTTTCCTCATTTTTGCTGGTATGGATTTACTTATCTCCTTATCTCCTGCATTTTCCTGGATGTAGTTACTCTCTTAGATTGGATTTTTCCTTCTATTTTCTCTAGAGCTGGATTTGTGGACAGATATTGTTTAAATTTGAATTTGTCTTGAAATATCTTCTATATCTATGATGATTGAAAGTTTTACTGGAAGCCGGGCAGTGGTGGCGCACGCCTTTAATCCCAGCACTTGGGAGGCAGAGGCAGGAGGATTTCTGAGTTCAAGGCCAGCCTGGCCTACAAAGTGAATTCCAGGACAGCCAGGGCTACACAGAGAAACCCTGTCTCGAAAAAACCAAAAAAAACAAAAAAAACAAAAAAAAAGAAAGTTTTACTGGGTATAGTAGTCTACATTGTCATTTATGGTATGTCAAAGGTTGTGAGATATTGCCCCAGGCCTCGTTAACTTTTGAAGCCTCTATTGAGAAGTTGGGTACAATTCTGGTAGTTCTGCTTTGTATTTACCTTCCATTTTCCCTTTCTGCTATCTTTGCTCTGTACATTTTGTATTTTGATTATTATGTGGTGGGAGTATTTTCTTTTCTGGCCCAGTCTAATTGGTGTTCTAAAAGCTTCGTACATATTTATCAGCACTTCTTTCTTTAGGTTGGGAATGTTTTCTTCTATGATTTTGTTAAAAATATTTGTGGGCTTGTAGCTGGGAGTCTTTAACTTCTTCTATTGCTATTATTCTTAGGTTAGGTCTTTTCAAGGTATCCCAGGTTTTCTGGGTGTTTTGTGTCATGAACTTTTTATATTTACTATTTTCTTTGGCTGATGAATCAATTTATTCTATTGTATTTTCTATGTCTCAGCTAAACATAGAATTCTCAACAGAGGAGTCTCAAATGGAGGAGAAGCCCATAAATAAATGCTCAAAGTCCTTAACTATCCAGAAAATGCAAATCAGAATAATTCTGAGATGCTATCTTACACCAAACAGAATGATTAAGATCAAAAACTCAAGTGGTAGCTCATGCTGGCAAGGATGTGGAGCAAGGTGAACACTCCTCTATTTCTGATTTAGTGAAAAATTGTACAATCACTTTAAGTACATTTCGTGGTTCCTGAAAGCACTAGCGATAGTTCTACCTAAAGACCTGGATTACTCTGTGCATATACCCGAATTAAACAGGAAATGTCAGAATCTTAGAAACTTTGTTTTCTTTTAAATAGTCATTCATAAAGATGGATATCTCTTTACAAAACATAAGAATACTGTGCAGTAATTATTATGTATAGTTTCTGTGAAAATCACCCTGGGGCTAACTGGTCAAACCATGTAATTTCACATTTCTCATATCATCCCATTTTGCAGACAGGCTCAGGACTTAGCTACTTTTGCAGACAGGCCTAGGGCTCAGCTACTTTCCCTGTTGTAATCTGATTGCTCATTTCAGGTAGCCTCACTTCAAGGTTGCAAAGAGTAAACTCTGAACAGAGGGAGGCTTTCTTGGCACTCTATGGAGATAAATGACTGTCAGTAACAGGATATGCTGTACCATCTGGGTAAGACAAACTTTCTGTGGGACTCTCTTGTAGACTCCTGAGAAAGGGAGAAGACTGAAAGAAGTGTTTCTACAGAAATCAATCTCCACTTAACAGTTTTGTTCACATTACAGGAAAACCATATATAAATGTTAAGAAAATAACTGGATATAGTATCCCATTATTCAGGGCTAGAGACAGAGTCTAAGAATAAAGAGGCAAGTAAGTGTCTACAGTATCAGTTCAGCCTCATCATCTAGCTTCAGAAGGGATAAGCTGGAATTCTAGCAGGTCTGTTTACATCCACCCCATGTTTTTCTGACCATGATGAAATAATAACAATTTATTCCATAACAGAACCAGTGTATTTCAACTGTGATGCCTATAACAGAGAAGGTAAATGGTTAAACTTATTATTTTCTGGCATTCTGTTATCAGAACAATATATTTATTAAGCCTGTGGTAAAAAAAATAATAAAATCTCACATGGCTCAGAAATTGAGAGTTTTATGATGCCCAGAGACCCCTGCACCCCCATGTTCTATAAAACATTGTTAATAACATAGATATATAGAAATATTTCCTGTGTCAATCATGGATGAATCAGAGAAAATGTAGGACATACACACACAAGAAAACTATTTATCGTATAAAATGAAATAAATCAGTCTGGCATGATGAGTTATGGCTATAATCGGAGCACTCCAAAGAGAGAGGCAGGAAAACCTCTACTGGTTGGAGGCCAGCCTAGACTAAGTGGTGACTTTCATACCAGCCTTGGCTATACAGTGAGTTCTAAGTCATCCTGGGCTACAGAATGACTTCATGTCTCAAACCAAACACAAAAGCAAGATGCTGTCCTGTGTGATGAATCTCATTGAATTTAAGGATGGTATGCAAAGTGGAACATACCAGGTCTAGGATCACACTTTATGAATCCTTTCCAATCAGCGTTCTAAAACATCCCAGTTCTATGAAGCAGATGCTTGTGAGATACCAGGGAACAGAGGGAAGGCAATGAGCACTTGCTACTCAGAGGCAGTCAAACTGAAGACAGAAGTCTAGATCTTCAGTAATGCATTGTGCCCACACTGGTTCACGCACTACTGTGCACTTAGCCTTCTGCCTTGGTCTGAGTTAAATACTCTTAATTTAAGAAAAATAAGAAACATACAATGGAGGTTTTGATATTGATACTCTGTTCTCCTGATTATGTTGATTCCTTCAGTAGAAAAAAAGGTCCAGTAACAGGCTTAAATTGGGATCCAGCTCAAGGGGAGGCCCCAAGGCCTGACACTATTACTTAGGCTATGGAGTGCTCATAGAAAGGGGCCTATCATGACCGCCCCCCCAAAAGACCCAACAATCAGCTGAAATAGTCAGATGCAGATATTTGCTCCCAACTGATGAATAGAAGCTGCTGATCCCTGTGGTTAAATTAGGGAAAAGCTAGAAGAAGCTGAGGAGGAGGGCAATCCTGTAGGAGGACCAGCAATCTCAATTAACTGGGACTCCTGAGATCTCTCAGACACTGGATCATCAACCTGGCATATACACCAGCTAATATGAGGTCCCCAACACATATACAGCAAAGGACTGCCTGGTCTGGATTCAATCAGAGAAGATGCACCTAACCCTCAAGAGACTGAAAGCCCCAGGGAATGGTGAGGTTTGGTAGGGTGAGGTATGGGAGGTGGGGTGGGGACATCTTCATGGAGATTGGGGGCAGGAGGTATGGGATATGGAATAGTCAGAGAATGTACTGGGTGTGGATAAAATCTGGAGTGTAAAAAATTAAAAAAAAAAACAAAAGAAAAATGAGAGACATATGAGGGCGGTTTTGATGTTGAAAGTCTGTTCTCCTGATTATGTTGATGCCTTCAGTAGTACACCCACATGCCCAAATTATTCAAGTTGAATACATTAAAATGTATGCAGTTTGTGTAGCAAGACCACATAAATATGAATATTTTGTCTAGTGATGTGATGGGAATGTCAATGCTCTGTTAACAAAGTTTATCTCTAAGCTTCGTTTTTCTGTGAAGAGGTATCATTGTCTAGCTCAGTCTAGCCTGGAATTTGCTGGACTATCCAGATTGTCCTGAAAGTTACAATCCTCCTTCCTCAACACCATAATCATATGGATTAAATCATTCTGCTACCCTAAACAGATAATGAAGTTATTTTAAAGTAATGACACAAAACCTATTTCATGGGTCTGAAATCCTACAATGATATTTTGGAGTGGTTTATTTCCTGTTACATATTTTATACTGTGGCAGTTTTAAAAAATATTAGTCCTTACATAATGAGAATCATCACATTCTACTACTGGCCAACTTTCTCAAGACAAATCAGATGGAAAACACAAACAAACACACACATACACAAATAATTACTTTTATAACTCCATCCATGCAAATGCTCTAAGTCCATTTTAGCAAAAAATACGTTATATTACACTCTTACTAAAAAGTTCCATGTTCTGTTAGCAACAAAGTTTGAGACTCAGATTTTCTCATTGACTAAAACAATTGAAATTCTCAGTTATACTGAGGTCTAATTCCATCCCCAGGGATCAATCAGAGTTTAAAACAGACACTAACTTCTACAAACTATGATATTCTTCTAATCCAAATAGGGATTTCTGGGTTTCCATGTCCCTACGTGAAATAAGGAAACCCCCCAAAATTCACCAGCATCTTAAGCTGCTGGTTGGACTTCAAAGCTTACTGAGAAAAAAAACAATAAATAATAATACAGTTCCATATTCATGGTCCTCTCTCACTACATACCTGTGTGCTGTGAGGAATTTAAAACAGTCTTGGTTTTGCTGTACCATATGTTCTCTGTTGAGGGATTCCAGAAAATCATCGACTGCACTACACTCTATAGACTTATTTCTCAGCATTTCTTCCTTTAAGTTGATGTCATTTTGCATGGTACTGTACTTTTGGTGGAGGTTGATTAGAGTTGCCTGCAGTTCATGTTTTTCTTGACTATACTGAAAAACTAAAATTAGTAATATATATAACATCAAAAATGCTCATAAGGACTAAACACTGAAATTTAAAATTAGAGAAAAATTTCATATTGACAGTTAACAAATATCATTACTTTCATTGGTGCTTTACCATTTGTAAATTGGCAGTTCAATTAACTCACTATAGAAATATATACAACAATTTTTCTCTATAAGAAAGTTGACTGTAAAATAAATAATACAGCTGAATAAAATCATGGTAGAAGTAACATCCAATTACTTCATTTTTATAGCACACATTTCCAAATAAATGCCTAAGTAAAATATTCAGTGAATAATTAACACACCATGAAAATTTGAATTAAAAATCATTAAGAAATACCACTCCTAGGCATATACGCAGAGGATTCTCCAGTAAGAAGGACACATGCTTCACTATGTTCATAGCAGCCCTATTCATAATAGCCAGAAGCTGGAAAGAACCCGGACATCCCTCAATGGAGAAATGGATACAGAAAATGTGATATATATATATCACATATAAATATATATATATATATATGTTGGAGTACTATTCAGCCATTGAAAAAATGAATACATGAAATTTTTAGACAAATGGATGGAACTGGAAAATATCATCCTGAGTGAGGTAACCTAATCACAAAAGAACACACATGGCATGCACTCACTGATAAATGGATATTAGCCCAGAAGCTTGGAATACCCAAAACACATTTCACATATCAAATGATGCCCAAGAAGGAGGAAAAACAAAGTATGGATCCTTGGGTCCTTTGTAGAAAGGGGAAAAATACCCACAGAAGGAGCTACAGAGACAAAAGGTGGAGCAGAACCTGAGGGAAAGACCATCCAGAGACTACCTCATCCAGGGATCATCCTATATACAGTTACAAAACCCAAACACTATTGTGGATGCCCACAAGCATTGGCTGACCAGAGCCGGATATAGATATCACCTGGGAGACTCACCTAGTGCATGACAAATACAGAAGGGGACACTCTCAACCAGCCATTGAACTGAGCACATGGTCCCCAATGGGGGAGCTAGAGAAAGGACCTAAGGAGCTTAAGGGGTTCGCAGTACCACAGGAGGAACAACAATATGAGTCACCCAGTACTCTCAGAACTCCCAGGGACAAAACTATCAACCAAAGAGTACACATGGAGTTACCCATGGCTCCAGACACATAGGCATCAGAGGATGGTCTTGTTAGACACCAAAGGGAGGAGAGGCCATTGGTCCTGGAAAGATTTGATGCTGTAGTGTAGAGGAATACCAAGACAGGGAAGAGGGGGAAGGTTGACTGGGGAAGGAGAGATGGCTTATGGGATTTTTGGGGGAGGGGGGAACCAGGAAAGGGGACAGCATTTGAAATGTAAATAAAGAACATATCTAATAAAAAAAAAGAAATGGCAAAATCCTTATTGGAGCATATGGAAAGCTACATATCCACATATATAACAATAGTAAAACACATCCTGTAAGTGATTTCCTTTTAAATATGAAGGAGTCCAATAAAGTTTAACTTTCAATGTCTCTGTACAGATGAATTCTTTTTATTTACCCATGACCTCAATATACATTGAAGACAAAGGAAAAGAAGGTCATTGTGATTCTTTGCACAGCTGTTTCTCACAAAATGTTTACATAATATCCAATATCACCTGAGCTCAGAAGGCAGACTATGACCAAGTCCACACAAGGAACATTACCAAGAATGATAAAGAACAGGGCAGTTCCCAATAGCCCCATAGCTAACAGATTGCATATGTAAGAGAACAGAACACTGCAGTGTGTCAGGAAATAATATTAATGTCCAGAGATTCTGGCTCATCCCCTGATCATTGACAGGACAATGGACAGAGTATGTGAATGCATAGTTCATGTCCAAAGCTATTCTTTAGGCACAAGGTAAAAGAAGTTGTATCACAATTACTCAGTGTTTGTCACCAACACTGCAAAAATTACCAGTCGAAGGGAACAGAGGATTCCGAGAGCAATCACAATGAGCTTCCAGGGGACTGAATACACTTAAATCAGCAAAACAAAGCAAGAAAATTCCCCTAAATAGACCACATCTCAAAACTAATTACAATTTATGTAGCATGGAAACTTGAGCACAAATCTATGATATGAACTGACTGAAACTGTGCACTCAAAATTGTAGATTTCTACGTAAAAATGTATGTACTCTAGAAATCCTATAGGTGTGAAGTCTCACAAAAGTTTGAACAAAGCCTTGGCCTTGTATTGTGAATCCTCCTAACTCAGCCTAGAAGGAGCTAGATGTCAGGCATGTGACTTCACCCAGTTCTATAAGAACAAAAAAACATTCTACAGAAAGCGCTGGAGGCATAGGTATAATCCAAGTACAAGTAACCAAACTGGGGTATGCAGTTCACCAAGAAAGATAACTGAGGATGGAGAGGAAGGAAACAGGGATGGATGTTGGTGAGAACTGGTAGGGAACTACAACTGCTTTGGACCTGATCTGTATATATCCTCATCCTTGAAAGAGCCTTTAAATCAGCTATCTCTTTTTCCCTCTAAGTTTGAAATTGTTCTATATAAAACTAAATATTTTGGTGTCTCTAAGGCCTTTAGAATCTGAAACTCATGCCTCTGATTACCACTATATCAAAAAAGAAAAAGATCTCAGCTTGGAGCACAGATGTGGCAGTGTGCACAGAGTAACTAAAAAGGATAAAATTTGAAATTTTCCTAGCTTCATTAATAAACAAAATTATTCTTTGATATTCTCAGAAACTCATACTGGGTTTACTCATTCCCACAAATACTAATCCTCCCATCCCCTCTTCCTTCATCTGAAACTTTATTCTCAGGAGGAAACTTCCACTTCTGATGAACAACTGTTTTTGCTTAGTTGCATCAAAAGTTTGAATATTTATGACAATTAAAACACTTTCTTTCGGAGTGAAAGTATTCTTTCTAATGCATAAGCTTCATTTCCTTAGGAGTTCATTTCTTTAGAACATTTTGTGTTTTTTTTAAACACCAGTTTTTCTCTTAGTTTTAAAGGTTTTAGAATTCTTCTTGACTAAATAGTAAAAAACCTCCTAATGGTTTCTCACTTCTTGATTCCCAAGAATTTTTTTTTCTTACAGATTTCCATTGTTCTACTCAGCCCATCTGATTTATTCCCTTACCAGCAAGCATCTAAAAGGTAGAAGTAAGGTTATATTTTTTCTTTCTGTTTTTTTTAAAACTTGATTGCTGTCTCTTTTAAACTTAGTTTTGAACTATTTTGTACACAATTACCCTCCAACTAATACTCTTTTCTTCCCTCTCACCCTTGTGCATAACCAAGCTCAGATGATATGGAACATTATACTTTTCATACTTTTCAATAAAAGCCAGTAGGACATTTTTAAATTATTAAAAATTTAAAATACATTTTTTCAGAAAGTGATTTTAGGCACTTAAAACACTTACCTTTGGGGCCAGCTTTTCTTGACCCCTGAGTCTCCTCAAGTCTCATCTAGTTCTGCAACCCTGAAGACTTATGAAATCTCACAGTTGAGAAAGTGACCTCCTGCTCATTCATCTTGGGAGTATGTAGAGTATGTTCTCTTTTAAAATATGTCCTTGAGTAATTTCTAAAGAAAAAGTTAAAATGCCCACCTATGGGAAGGTACCTGGATCTGATGATACAGAGGGTTGGGAAAGGGTAGGGTTTGGCTAATTTACTCAATGATCCAAACACCCTGACATAGACTGACCTCGATTTCCATTACAGGTGAAAACCCTTTGCAAATTTGCATTAAAAATGCTTATGTTTATAATGGTAAGAGAAATTTCTAGGAAATATGGAAAGAATTAAAAATTTAGTACTAAGGCATTATAATATTGACACAGCCCCTTTATTTAAAATATCCAGCACATTAAAATGTTAGGTAAAATTGGTAACACTGAAGTTTATTGAAAAATTTTTAAACAATCCATCCAAATAACAAAGAGTCAAAGCTTTAGGAATAAATAAAAATGTTGCTTTAAAATTATTTACACATTTTGATAAAAAGTGAATACTAAATGATTTTTCAGTCTTTTTTTTCTTTTTTACATATGACTTTCAGTTTCCCAGACACTACTGCAGATGATCCGAGACACATAAATATCTGTTGGGTTGAAGCCCCATTCAGCTAAGATGTACAACGCCTCTATCCAGCCACAGTCTACACATTCCTTTCCATGCTTGGACCAGGTAAGTGGATTCAACCAGAAAAGATTCTACTGAGTAGTATATTTTAGGCCCAGAAAGGCAATACTGAATATTCTCCCTCATCTGAGGTTCCTGGCTCAAAGTCTTCGGAAATGATTGGGTGTCTTTAGTAACTGTGCCAACCAGGAAAGTAGAAAAGGAACTTTACCAGTGGGGTATGGGAGCAACAGAGAAAGGCATAGAGGATACAATATGAAGTTTCAATCTCAAATCATTCTGTTTACACAGTTGTGTCACATATAACTTACTCATACATAATGTTGCAAGAGGAGATTACATGAAAACAATTTTTGTCACTATGCAACGTACATGATTTAATGACCATAATGGATAAAATCTGATAATAGATATCAATGTATTAGTAAACAGTAAACATTTGTAACTGTCATTACCCTGACATAAATAACTGAGTTGAGAGACAGCCGATTATAAAGACAAGCTGCACATGTGACAGCATTCTTTTCTACTTTTTTAATTTATGGAGTTTTCTGAAGTGATTCATCTTTTGCCTTATTTCTTGACAAAAAAGGGATCCTTCAATTACAGAATTCTTTTTTAAATTGTTATTTAATACTCTTGATCTTGAGATGGGTGTGCCCAAGCTGAGGTGCATGTGTCCAGAAGACAATTTACAAAGTGAATTCTCCCACTCCACCTTCTTTTGAGTTTCAGGAATCAAACTCAGATATTCAGTCAGGCTGCTGTACCAAGTACATTTCCACACTGACCCATCTTACCTGGATCTTATTATCACATCTTTCAGATGGATAATATATAAACATTTAACCCAGTTAAAGAGTCATAAACTTTATAGATTCCTCTTCTTTAATTTCTTAGCACACAACACAAGTCCAAGCGTACTCCAGAAAAATCACCATTGCAGAATAAGAGTTTTCACGTGCTGCCAGATTTAACCTGGTCTAACACAAACAACAGGGCTTCCCCATCAATCCTGCTCTCATGTCACATCATTTGAAATTCTCTAGGGTATATTTGATCATTTGATAGAAAAACAATAAAAGCAGGTTGATTACCTGTGTCTATACCCTGAAGTGGTGCTGGTAGAAGGAATGGATGCCCCAACTGGGGAAAATGTTGGCCTTTCCTGGTCTGTATCCTCTAAGAGGCTCCAAGAAGAAAGGCAGATGTAAATTTCCTCCAAGTGATAGTCAACCTCATGGTTTTCTGCCCCTCCTCTTGACCAAAGCGAAAAGAGGAAATTGCTTTTGAAAGCTGAGTCTGAGAGCAAAGGAAAGAATCAAAATATTTTGACAGATGCTGCAAAAGGAATGTCCATAAGTGATATTTAAAGATGGGGAAGATGTACACTCCTACAGAGAGAACAAAACCAGTGTCCTTAACAAACTACTATGAAAAAGAGTGACTGAAGCTCCTCTGCTCACAATTTTTTAATTGACTGTTGGAAATTTTCTCTTATGCTTCTATTTATTATATGTACTTCTTTATTTTGTATCATGTTAATTACATCTAAGTATGTAATAGAAATTCCTTTAAAACATTCACAATTCGACTGGTGAAGTCTTCCTTTATACTCTTCTAGCTTTTTAATCATAGATAATATAGACTATGCACACTGATGTCATTCCATATGGAGTGGTTTACTGCTAATATTTTCATGGTGCTGAGATATCAAACCTAAGACAATGAGCGTGCTCAGAAAATACTCTTCCCCTGAGCTGCAGACCCGTGCCTCAGTTTGGTTTTTTTTGTAGTGTTTTGTTTTTGGTTTGTTTGTTGTTGAGTTTGTGGTTGTGGTTGTTGTTGTTGCTTTGAGATAGTTGTACCTTGCTATGGACCACAAGCTGCTCTCATACTCACAGTTGTCTGACTTCACTCTTTTCTGTCTTAGCATTACAACTGTACACCACTACACCAATTTACTGCATGTTTCTGATAGTAATTTTTCTAATGAATAATTAGCAGTTCTTCATTTTATATTTACTGATCTCAAGAGGTTTAAAGCCATATATAGTCGCATATATATATATATATATATATGTCACTTACATAGAGTATAAATCAATTAGAAAATACTCCACTGCTCACATTCTAGTTGTTTTATAGGGTTTCATCGTTCTTAGTTTTAAAAATACATGGAACATACTTTACAAAATACTAAGATATTTTATGCATGGCGTCATGGGATTTAAGGAGATATGCATTTCAGGAACTCTGATATAGATTATCACATGACAACTATTCATTTGCAATCTATCAGTTGTCATGAAAATATTTACAACTAATTTTTTAAGAGATGAGATGAGGTAATTTTTCTTCTATGAATTTTGCCATTGGGTTTGTGATGAGAAATCCTTGAAAGAAGGTGTTTCAGTGGGCTGATTTAAACTATAGAGAAGTGAGGACATTGTCATGGTGTGGGTCTAGGGACTAAATATCTTACCAGAGGTTGTCTCTAGCCCTTAAAGTAACCTGTGTTAGAACTAACATCCTGTTATTAATAGATTAAAACTTAATGAAATCTGTGAACATAGTCGACCACTAACTTCCACTAACCTGATAGCTTAAAATATCTTCTGATGACCTATAAAAAAGGTTCTATCTTGCTACAACCACAGCTCTGATGTACCCACCAATGTATAATGAAATTGTCTTGATTCATACCTTTCTACATTCTTTAAAACTTCAAAACTTCATGAAACTGCTTCTAAATTGGAACATGGAGCTGTGGTAACTCAAAATGTTTCCAGAATATACTATCTTTTATTCCTTTTAAGGTGAAAGCTGGTTTTGGCATCAGTAGGCCTTCATTGGAAACTCTTTCTGTGCAAACATCGCTAGTGAGATTGCACGCTCTAGTGATGCTTTGCATTCTGAATACTTTAGATACTTCATTGGGATTGAGGGTACAGTTCAGGGTAGGACATGTACAAAATGTTCACCTCAAACAACACAGTAATCATAATAGCAACAATACTAATACAAATGATAATGATAGTAATAAACACAATGATGACAATAACAATAAAGAGCAGAGTTAAAAGACTATTTGACTTCAGTAGTCTGTTGCTATGAGCTCGCCCTTTTTATAATATGTTCCCAACTCTCACTAAACTTTACTTTCATTTGATTGTAGCTTTGCCAACCGGTTAGCTTGTTTGTGATGAAAACAAATTAAATTTTTCTTCAAATCAAGAGACAGTGATTAACCAAGCACTGGGAAATGGTAGATGACTCAAGACTAGAAGAAAGAGGAACTGAAGATACACTGTCAAGCCTGATGCCTAATAGAGTAGGTCAGAGAGGTAGCAGATTCTCTGCTCCATTACTAAATTCAATCCAGACTTGAATCATCACTTCTCAGGGGCTTCTTTATTTCTTTCTTTCACTCCACCTCCAATGTTTTCTCTCACTTTCTAATCTACTCATGTGCTTACCAATAGACAGTGCTGCCTGTTTCTTATATGACCATGGTCTGTCTCCTTAAATTGTTCATTTTGTAGACATAAGATAATATCTTTTATATTGATCATTAGTGTTTCATGGTGTGTGTGTGGGGGGGGTAAGGGGGTATGAGTGCATATATGCCATGTAATGTACATGGTAGTCAGTGGACAACTTTGGGAGTTAGTTCTTTTCTTCTACAGAGAATTCAATGGAACAAATTTGGGGATGTCATCAGGCTATGTGGCCAGTTCTTTTACCCACTGAGACACTTCAAAATCCAATTTTTGATATTTTAACTCAAATATCTATGACTCACCACTCAAGTCTCCCATTAGCATGCACCTGAGGTTCACTCAAACAGATGAAAGACTTTGAATCATCTCAGCAGTGTAAGAAAAGTTCCATGGGTGTAGTGTGGATGATTCCATAATACTTCCAACTAGTCTCTTTTGTATCTACCTCCTTGCCCTGGGAGAATATGTCTATTTTTAAACTACACACACACACACACACACACACACACACACACACACACACACGCATGCACGCACATGCACACACATGCACATACACACATACACACACAGAGAGGACATGGGAAGTGGGATGAAGAAGCATCAATGTTGAAGAAAGTGGCCACAGTGTTCCTGTGGAGACAGATGCATGTACTGTCTCAGCTTTCCACAAGAAAGACTCTGAAGAAATCAGCTTACATACTTAAGGACACTGTACAACTAACCCTGGACCTCCTGGGCATATACCCAGAGGTTTTACCTGCATGCAATAAGGACACATGCTCCACTATGTTCGTAGCAGCCTTATTTATAATAGACAGAAGCTGGAAAGAACCCAGATGTCCCTCAACGGAGGAATGGATTCAGAAGATGTGGTATATTTACACAATGGAATACTACTCTGCAATTAAAAAAATGAATTCACGAAATTCCTAGGCAAATGGTCAGAACTTGAAAATATCATGCTTAGTTGAGGTAACCCAATCACAAAAGAACACACATGGTATGTAGTCACTGATAAGGGGATATTAACCCAGAATCTCAGAATACCCTAGACACAATTTGCATATCAATAGATTTCCAAGAAGATGGAAGGAGAGACCCCTGGTCCTGGAAAGACTGGACATAGGGGAATGCCAGGACAGAGAAGCAAGAGGGGGTTGAATGGGGAAAAGAGGGAGGGAAGGAGGCTTATGGGACTTTCGGGGAGGGAGGAAACGGGAAAGGGGAAATGATTTTGAAGGTAAATAAAAAAAACTTAGAAAATAAAATAAAATTAAAAAATCTAACCATGGACCTATGCTTCAAATAAATCATTAATTCATGCATAGTATATGGATACAGTGAGCACATAGAAGGGCATGAGTTTTAGCTTTCCACAAAGCATGAATCTGATAGCAGGGTGGTCAAGACTAGAATCACAATCCCAGGCTCTTGTGAGTTCTTGTAAGTCCCATCTTTCACCAATTCTTTGACCACAAAATTAGAACAGCCATTTCTTTACAAGGTTGCTGTGAAAGTTTAAGATACACAAATAGCTTTTTGTTATGTTGTGTCTGAGACAGGGTTTCACTCTTTAGCACTGGCTGGCCTGAAACTCACTTTAGATACCTGGTTTGCCTCAAAATCAGAGATACCACCTGAGTCTGTTTCCAAAGTGCTGGAATTAAAGGTATGAAACACCACATGAAGCTTCAAATAAGGTTTTTAATAATAACCTGGAAAATGGATGTTGAATGATGTTGCATTCAACATCAAACTTTATTTGGAGGGAAGCATCCAGGCTTTGCTTAGCACATGAATCTGAGCAAAACACTGATGCTTCAAGCCTGTGTTTTCATGTGTTCATCAAGACTGGGTCACCTCCTTCCTAGATTTAGAGTAACTGTAATCAGGAATATGGAAAGAACCCAGTAGATTTCAAGAGAATGTTTTTGTGATTTTTGGGTTTCTTTTCTTTTCTTTTCTTTTCTTTATTTTTTAAGCATTTTAGTCTCCAGATGCTGTTATAAGACACAAACAGGCTAGATTTTCTAACAGTGCAGGTGTTTGGAAGGATAGGACAGGGAGAGGACATGAGCTAAAGTGAGAAACATGAGCTAAAGTGAGAAACTGACATATCAACAGCCCGGAGCCACTACTGCTCTAGAAAACCCATATTCTTCCCTCATCTGGGAGGTTTATGTCACACTGCACAATGAAATATTAAGGGTGCTGATACCTTCTTGCATCCTTATCTCTGTTGAGAGGGTATCATCTTTACCACAAAGGCTCACCACAGGTACAGGGCACACTTCTCTGTGCTTTCTGCTTATTGTTTACCTCCTCTACTATCATGCAAAGACTGTGGGAAAGAATCCAAGAGCTGTTTGTTCACTACTGTGACCATAGCATTATCAGGAGTTGAGGGGCCTATCAATGCACTTGATTATGGAGGAGGGTAATCTGAACACAGAGTTGGTGTTTTTGTTTGCTTGTTTGTTTGTTTATATGGTCAGAGACAGGAGCATGCCCATAACTATAAAGCCAAAGATCATCAGCTTCCTCTAAGCTCTATAAAATTGAGCTCTGAATTCCTAGAAAAATGTAGACTGTTAAGGAGCACAATTAGCACTGAAAGATATAGTGACTACAGAAGGAATGCAATTGATTGACTCTCCAGTCTCCAGTTTTCTTTCTTTGACCAAAGAGCAGCATGAAACAGGAAGAACCAAACTCACATGACCAGGCATTAAAACAATGAAGTTAAAAACTTGAAGAAATTTTTGTTTTCTTGAGTTTTATCTTTAAATTCATGTTTGTGAATAAAACAACAAAAACATAAATAAATGCACACACACACACACACACACACACACACACACACACACACACACACAAATTCCTGACTGCTTTGCTGTAAAAGCCTTTATTTGTGAAACCACAATTGCACATTCCTTTATGTTGAGAAAGACATGATCCAAATTCCACATTCAAACCTTCTGATCAGGCCCTTAGACCTCAGTGCTATCATTGCACAGCTGCAAGCTGCTCTTCCTGTCCCAGGCTGAGGTGAAGGACACCTGGTGTAGTCACCAGCCCACAGGAAAGGATGGGCTGATCACTTGCTTTACTGGGAGAACTGACTCATCCTAACCCGTGTCCCACCTCTAGGTGCTTGTGTCTCTTAAGGTAGAACTTTTACAACCATGATTTATGGTAAACTTCACAGGTCATAAGAACACAAAACAGCTCTATTTTGAGATTTCCTGTGCTTGTATCCACCCTGTGCATTTATAATCACAGCTATTTTAATACTCTCTCTTAACTGACTGCCCACACAGTCCTTGATGGGCTCAAGCAGCAAGAGAGGAAATGATGATTCAAGAATGTAGTAAGAATGATAAAACGGGCCCACATAAGGGTTGCCTGTGGATATCTGGGCTCATCAATACCCAGTGATACAATTCACTTTTGGAGAAGACAGTCAGGCAACAATCCATGACTAAGACCTCTGCTTCTTCAGTCCCTGTTCTCGCAGTGTCATATTTCAGAGTAGACACTCTAATTGAACTCCAATGCATTCATGGAGGAGTCTGCAGGCTCAGATTATCCTCCATAAAGCATTATTTCTTTTAAGTGAATTTCTTTTTCCTGATGCATGATCTGATATAGCTCAGGATGGCCCAGGATGACTATGTAGCTGAGCCATTACTGAAACATTTGATCTTACCCCCTTTAACTTGTGACTTCTGCGATTACAGGATGATCTACCATATCCAGACCATGTATCTTTCTTTTACTTTTGATTGTATATTTATTTTTCATATTTTGATGAGAAGTTTTATGTCAGCTCATTATCCAATAAGCCTACAGTGTCTATTACTAAAAGAAGCATACCTATCTGTGATTCAACTTATACCTTAGCCTTTTGTAGCAAACAGCTCTCACTCATTTTAAGTAATGATAGAGGAGTCCAATTATGCAATTTTCAAATAATTTCAGCTATCATTCATAGTCCTGACAATAATATTGAATAGCTATATTCCCCATAACTACTTCCATAGAACCAAGTTTTGATTAACAGAACCCAAATTTAACATCCCAGTAGATTTTTAGTTTAAAGAGTTTTTATGGTCTGTTTTCATTTCAATTCACAACTTAGATGTTAAGGTGCTGGCTGATGTTAGAGTCAGCATTTCTAGACTTCCATCATAGGCTAAGAAACAGCTGTTCTCTAGGAGTCCTGAAGGTTTTCCAAGTCACACAGGGACTACTGAGTGACCCAGCCATGTGTACCAAACAATGACTGGGTTGTCAGCACTATGACTGAGAGACAAACATTGTGGAACTACTCCAAGTGTTGAGACACCGGCCAGCAGGTCCAAGCATATAAGTGGGTCTTCTACTCTGCATTGTGATTCACCTTTTGCTAACTGTATAGCATGTGCAGAACTAATAAACCCTTATATATGTTGTTGTAAGGTTACTAGTTCAATAGAAATGGCCTTCAGAGTCCTCTTCAAGTATCCCCAATGTAGTGAGTCATAGTTAATGTCATACCCATTGATTCTTGGGTGTCTCCCTTATCCCAGCACTCTGTCTTGATCTGGACACTGAATCACATAAACTTAGGAGAGAATGGTTTCTTTTATTTTAAATGTTACTACTAAATGTTAAAGGAATATAGAATAAGAATTTAAGTGAACACTCAAAGTAGAGACCACAGAAGAACTCTCTTTCTGGCCTGTTCAATAGCTTGAATTGTCTATTTTTCTACTTTTCTTTTTTTTAAAATAATTTATTTATTTAGTCATTACTCTCTTCTCTCCTCACATTGCCACCTTCACAAGCCCCACCCCCATGAATTTTTACCCCTTTCTTCAGAAAAGGGGAAACCTTCATGGGTAAGAACTTGCTCTGGCACCTCTAATTACAGCACACATATCCTCTACCACTAAGGCCAGACAAGGCAGACCAGGTTGGAGTAGAGGATCCAAAGGTAAGGAACAGAATAGCAGTAGACTCCACTCCAGTTCTTAGGGAAACCATATGAAAAACAAGCTACACATATGTTAAAAATGTGTGAGGGTCCTAGGTCCAACCCCTGCATGCTCTTTGGTTGGTGGTTCAGTCTCTGTGAGGCCCCATCATTCCAGGTTAGTTGTCTATGTAGGTCTTCTTGTGGAGTTCTTGACGCCATAGACTTCCTCAGTCCTATCTGTCACTCTTCCTCAAGACTCCCTGAGCCTTGCCTAATATTTGACTGAGAAGTCTCTACATCTGTTTCCATAAGCTGCTGAATGAACACTCTCAGCTGACAGGTATGCTAGGCTCCAGTTTGCAAGCATAGGAGAGTATCATTGATAGTGTCAGTGGTTGGTTCTTTCTCATGAGATGGGTCTCAAGTTGGGGCAGTCATTGGTTGTCCATTTCCACATTCTCTACTCCATCTTCATTCCTGCCCAGCTTGTATGCAAGACAAACTTTGCATCAAATATTTTGTGGGTAAGTTGGTATCCATTTCCCTCAATGGTAAGTCCTACTGTTTCCATATACCCAACTGGTTGGAGTCTCAACTCGGGACAACCACTGAACACCCAGGAGTTTCCCCTATCCCAGGTCTCAGGCTATTCCCAGGGATGCCACCCAACTGATTTCTGTTCTTTCTCTCAATAATTTCCTGCACCTCCCTACACCTGGTAAAAATACTAAGTTCCCATCCCCATCCCCCTCACCCATTTCCCTCTTAGTTCACTATATTCATCTATCTTTGATGTATATTTTATTCCCGCTTTTGAGTGAGATACAAGAATCTTTACTTGAGCCCTCCTTGAGACTTAATTTCTTTGAATCTGTAGATTGTACCATGTGCATACTGTACTTAATGGCTAATTTCCACCTGTAAGTGAGTACATACCATTTGTGTCTTTTTATAACTGAGTTACCACAGTCAAGATGATATTTTCTAGGTCCATTCATTTACCTGCAAATTTCATGATGTTTTTAATAGCAGAATAGTATTCCATTGTGTAGATATACCCCATTTTCTTCATTCATTCTTCAGCTGAGGGGCATCAGTTGTTTCATGTTTCTGGCTATTAAGAATAAAGTAGTTATGAACACAAATGAGAATATGTCTCTGTGACATGGTAGAGCATCTTTTAAGTATATGCCCAGGAGTGATATAGCTGGGTCTTGCAGTAGAACAATTTTCAATTTGCTGAGAAAATATCAAATGGATTTCCAGAGTGGTTGTATAAATTGGCATTCCCACCACCACTGGAGGAGTGTTCTTCTTGTTCCTTATGCTTCCCAGCATGTGCTGTCCCTTACATTTTTTTATCTTACCCATTCTGATGGGCGTAAGGTGGAAATTCTGAGTTGTGATTTGCATTTCTCAATTACTAAGGATGTTGAACATTTCTTTTAGTGTCTCTTGGCCATTCAGGATTCCTCTCTACAATTCTCTGTTTATTGCTGTACTTTATTTTACAATTGGACTATTTGGATTGTGGGTGCTTAACTTCTTGAATTCATTATAAATTTTGAATATTAACCCTCTGTCAGATGACAGGTTAGTGAAGATATTTTTCCAGTATGTAGGCTGTCATTTTATCCTACTGTCTGTGTCCTTTGCCTTACAGAAGCTTTTCAGTTTCATGAGGTCCCAATTATTAATCGTTGATCTTAGTAGCTGACCTATGAGTGTTCTGTTCTGGAAATTGTCTCCTGTACCAATGAGTGGAAGGTTATTCCTACCTTTTTGTTTTTGTAGATTTCATATATCTGGTTTTATGTTGATCCACTTGAGCTTGAGGTTTGTGCAGGGAAAGAAACACGGATCCACTTGCTTTCTTCTACATGCAGACATCCAGTTAGACCAGCACCACTTTTGTTGAAGATGCTCTACCTCTCTATCTTCTTTTCCTTTTTCTTTCTTTTTTTTCTGTGGACAATTAGATAATATTATTTATTTATTTTTATTGGATATTTTCTTTATTTACATTGCAAATATTTTCCCATTCCAGGTCTCCTCTTAGGAAACCCCTTAACCCATCACTCCTCCCCCTGCCTCTATGAGGGTGCTCCCCCACCCACACAGTCACTCCTGTACTTCTGCACTAGTATTTCCCTACACTGGGACATTCCACACCCTCAGGCCTAAGGGTCTTTCTTCACACTGATGTCCAATGAGGCCATCCTATGCCACATATGTAGACAGTGCCATGGGTTGCTCCATGTATATACTTTGGTTGGTGGTCCAGTCACCTGGAGGTCTGGAAATCTAGCCTGTTGACACTGTTACTCTCTCCATGGGGCTGCAAACCTTCTCAGTTCCTTCAGTCCCTTCTCCAACTCCTCCATCATAGGCCCCTGAGCTCAGTTAATGGTTGGCTGTGAGCTTCCTCTTCTGTCTTTGTCAGGCTCTGGCAGAGCCTCTCAGGAGACAGCCATATCAAGCTTCCATCAGCAAGCACTTCCTGGCATCCACTATAATGTCTGGGTTTGGTGCCAGTATATGGGATGGATCCCCAGGTGTCATTCTCTGGATGGCCTTTCCTTCAGTCTCTGCTTCACACTTTGGCTCCATATTTCCTCCTATGAATATTTGTTCACCCTTCTAAAAAGTACTGAAGCATCCACATTTTGATCTTCCTTCTTCTTTGACTTCATATGGTCTGTGAATTGAATCTTGAGTATTCTAAACTTTTGGGCTAATATCCACTTATCAGTGAGTACATACCGTTTGAGTTCTTTTTTGACTGGATTACCACATTCAGGATGATATTTTCAAGATACATCCATTTGCCTGCGAACTTCATGCAGTCATTGTTTTGAATAGCTGAGGAGTATTCCATTGTGTAAATGTACCACATTTTCTGTATCCATTCTTCTGTTGAGGAACATTTGGTTTGCTTCCAGCTTCGAGCTATTATAAATATGACTGCTATGAACATAGTGGAGCATGTGTCCTTATTACATGTTAGAGCAACTTCTGGGTATATGCCTAGGAGTGCTATAGCTGAGTCCTTAGGTAGTACTATGTCCAATTTTCTGAGAAACTGCCAGACTGAACAATAGAGTGGTTGTACCAGCTTGCAATCCCAGAAACAATGGAAGAGCATTCCTCTTTCTCCACATCCTCATCAGCATCTGCTGTCAGCTGAGATTTTCATCTTGCCCATTCTGTCTGGCATGAGGTAGGATCTCAGGGTTGTTTTGATTTGCATTTCTCTAATGACTGAGAGTGTTGAAAATTTCTTCTGGTGCTTTTCAGTCCTTCAAGTTTCCTTAGTTGAGAATTCTCTGTTTTCATCTATTCCCCATTTTTCAAAGGGGTTATTTATTTCTCTGTGATCTAATTTCTTGAGTTCTTTGTATATATTGAACATTAGCCCTCTATTGGATATAGGATTGATAAAGATCTTTTCCCAGTCTGTTGGCTTCCATAGTGTCATATTGACAGTGCAGTGCCCTTTGCCTTACAGAAGCTGGGCATTTTATGAGGTCCCATGTCTCTATTGTTGATCTTAGAATGTTCAGAAACATTTTCCCTGTGGCCATGTATTCGAGGCATTTCCCTACCTTCTCTTCTATTAGATTCAGTCTATCTGGTTTTATGTGGAGGTCTTTTATCCACTTGGACTTGAGCTTTAGATGGGGAGATAAGAATGGATCAATTTGAATTCTTCTACATGTTGACCTCTAGGTGAACTAGCACCATTTGTTGAAAATGTTGTCTTTTTTCCACTAGATGATTTTAGCTCCTTTGTCAAAGATCAAGTGACCATAGGTGTGTGGGTACATTTCTGGGTCTTCAAGTATATTGCATTGATCTACCTGCTTGTCACTGTACCAAAACCATGCAGGTTTTATCACTATTGTTCTGTAGTACAGCTTGAGGACAGGGATGATGATTCCCACAGAAGTTCTCTTACTGTTGAGAATATTTTTCACTATCCTGAGCTTTTTGTTATTCCAAATGAATTTAGAAATTGCTCTTTCTTACTCTATATAGAATGGAGTTGGAGTTTTGATGGGTATTGTATTGAATCTGTATATTGCTTTCTGCAAGATAGCCATTTTTACTATATTAATCCTGCCAATCCATGAGCATGGGAGATCTTTCCATCTTCTGAGATCTTCTTTGTCTTCTTTCTTCAGAGACTTGAAGTTCTTGTCATACAGATCTTTCTCTTGTTTGGTTAGAGTCATACCAACATAGATTATATTGTTTGTGGCTATTGTGAAGGGTGTTGTTTCCCTAATTTCTTTCCCAGCCAGTTTATCCTTGGAGTATAAGAAGGCTATCTGATGAGTTTGAGTTAATTTTATATCTGAACACATTGCTGAGGTTGTTTATCAGCTTTAGGGGTTCTCTGGTGGAGTTTTGGGGATCACTTAAGTATACCAACATATCATCTGCAAGTAGTGATATTTTGACTTCTTCCTTTCCTTTATTTATACTTTTGAACTCCTTTTGTTGTATAATTGAACTTTAAGTAATTTATTGAACAGAAAGAGAAAGAATGGGCAGCCTTGTCTAGTCCCTGATTTTAGTAGGATTGCTTCACATTTTTCTCCATTTACTTTGATGTTGGCTACTGGATTTCTGTATATTGTTTTTACTATGTTTAGGTATGGGCCTTAAATTTCTGATCTTTCTAAGACTTTTAATATGAAGAGGTGCTGAATTTTGTCAAAAGTTTTTTTTCAGCATCTAATGAAATGATCATGTTGTTTTTTTTCTTTGAGTTTGTTTATGTAGTATATTACATCGATGGATTTCCATATATTGAACCATCCCTGCATACCTGGGATGAAACCTACTTGAACATGGTGAATGATCATTTTGATGTGTTCTTAGATTCAGTTGGCAAAAATTTTATTCAGTATTTTTGCATCAATATTCATAAGGAAAATTGGTGTGAAGATCTCTTTCTTTGTTGTGTCTTTTTGATGTTTTGGTATCAGTATAACTGTGTTTTCATAGAATGAATTGGGTAGTGTTCCTTCTGTTTATATTTTGTAGAGTAGTTTGAAGAGTAATGGTATTAGGTCTTCTTTGAATATCTGATAGAATTCTGCACTAAACCCATCTGGTCCTGCCTGTTCTTAGTGTCTGAAGGTAAGTGTTTTTTTTTTCCTGTGCCTTTGCTTTGATTCCATTGATAAGCCTTTCTGTTTCTATACCAAATATTATGCAGATTTTGTTTCTAATGCTCTGTAGTACAGCTCAAAGTTAAGGTTGGTAATACTTCCAGAAGTTCTTTTATTTTAGATATCCTGTGCTGTACAAACTTTATTTTTGTTGTTGTTTTTCCAAATGAAGTTGAGGATTAGTCTTTCAAGGTCTGTAAAGAATTGTTTTGGAATTTTGATGGAAATTGCGCTGAATTTCTAGATTGCTTTTAATAAGATAGCCATATTCACATTGTTAATACTATCCATCCAAGGTGGCACATATTACAACTTTTGTTTTTATTATTTTCTAAGTTTTTTTATTTACATTCCAAATGATTTCCCCTTTCCTTTTTCCTCCCTCCCCGAAAGTCCCATAAGCCCCCTTCCCTCCCCCTGTTCCCCATTCAACACCCTCTCGCTTCTCTGTCCTGGCATTCCCCTACATCCAGTCTTTCTAGGACCAGCGGTCTCTCCTTCCATCTTCTTGGAAATCTATTGATATGTGAATTGTGTCTTGGGTATTCCAAGATTCTGGGTTAATATCCCCTTATCAGTGATTGCATACCATGTGTGTTCTTTTGTGATTGGGTTACCTCAAGGTACCTAAGGATGATATTTTCCAGTTCTGACCATTTGCCTAGAAATTTCGTGAATTCATTGTTCTTAATTGCAGAGTAGTATTCCATTGTGTAGATATACCACATCTTCTGAATCCATTCCTCCATTGAGGGACATCTGGGTTCTTTCCAGCTTCTGGCTATTATAAATAAGGCTACTATGAACATAGTGGAGCATGTGTCCTTATTGCATGCAGGTAAAGGCTCAGGGTATATGCCCAGGAGTGGTATAGCAGGGTCCTCCAGGAGTGTCATGCCCAGTTTTCTGAGGAACCGCCAGACTGCTTTCCAGAGTGGTTGTACCAGCTTGCAATTCCACCAGCAGTGGAGGAGTGTTTCTCTTTCTCCATATCCTCACCAACAACTGCTGTCTCCTGTTTTTTTGATCTTAGCCATCTGACTGGTGTGAGGTAGAATCTCAGAGTTGTTTTGATTTGCATTTCCCTAATGACTAAGGATGTTGAACATTTCTTTAGGTGCTTTTCAGCCATTAGATATTCTTCAGGTGAGAACTTTGTTTAGCTCTATACCCCATTTTTTAATAGGTTTATTTGACTCTCTGGAGTCTAACTTCTTGAGTTCTTTGAATATATTGGATACTAGCCCTCTTTCGGATGTAGGGTTGGTAAAGATCATTTCCCAGTTTGTTGGTTACCACTTTGTCCTTTTGACAGTGTCCTTTGCCTTACAGAAATTTGTAATTTTATGAGGTCTCATTTGTCAATTCTTGATCTTAGAGCATAAGCTATTGGAGTTCTGTTCAGGAAATTCTCCACTGTGTCCAAGATTCTTCTGTGTTCAAGATTCTTCCCTAGTTTCCTTCTATTAGTTTTAGTATGTCTGGTTTTATGTGGAGGTCCTTGATCCGCTTGGAATTGAGCTTAGTTATCCTGCCTTTCAAAAAAAAGAAAAAGAAAAAGAAAAAAGAAAATAAGGAATTGAGCTTAGTGCAAGGAGAAAAGAATGGATCTATTTGAATTCTTCTGCATGTTGAGCTCCAGTTGAACCAGCACCATTTGCTGAAAAGGCTATCTTTATTCCACTGGATGATTGTAGCTCCTTTGTCAAAGATCAAGTGACCATAGGAGTGTGGATTCATTTCTGGGTCTTCAATTCTGTTCCATTGATCTACATGCCTGTCACTATACAAATACCATGCAGTTTTTAACACTATTGGTCTGTAGTACAGCTTGAGGTCCTTGATACTGATTCCCCCAGAAGTTCTTTTACTCTTGAAAATAGTTTTAGCTATCCTGGGTTTTCTGTTATTCCAGATGAATTTTTGAATTGCTATTTCTAACTCTATGAAGAATTGAGTTGGGATTTTGATGGGGATTGCATTGAATATATTCATATTCAATTTTGGCAAGATGGTCATTTTTACTATATTAATCCTGCCAATCCATGAGCATGGGAGATTTTTCCATCTTCTGATGTCCTCTTCAATTTCTTTCTTCAGAGACTTGAAGTTCTTGTCATATAGATCTTTCACTTGTTTGGTTAGAGTCACACCAAGATACTTTATATTGTTTGTAGCTATCGTGAAGGGTATTATTTCTCTTATTTCTTTCTCAGCCTGCTTATCCTTTGAGTATAGAATGGCTACTGATTTGCTTGAGTTGATTTTATATCTGGCCACTTTGCTGAAGTTGTTTATCAGCTGTAGGAGTTCTCTGGTGGAGTTCTTTGGGTCGCTTAAGTATATTATCATTATTGTCTGCAAATAGTGATTGTTTGACTTCTTCTTTTCCAATTTGTCTCCCTTTGACCTCCTTTTGTTGTCTAATTGCTATAGTTAGAACTTCAAGTACTATATTGAAAAGATATGGAGAGAGAGGGCAGCCTTGCCTAGTCCCTGATTTTAGTGGGACTGCTTCAAGTTTCTCTCCATTTAGATTGATGTTGGCTACTGGATTGATGTAAATTACTTTTACTATGTTTAGAAATAGGCCTTGTATTCCTGATCTTTCCAAGACCTTTAGCATGAAAGGATGCTGAATTTTGTCAAATGTTTCTCAACATCTAATGAAATGACCATGAGGTTTTTTTTCTTTGAGATTGTTTATGTAGTGGATTACATTGTTGGACTTCCTTATATTGAATCATCCCTGCATCCCTGGAATGAAGCCTACCTGATTGTGGTGAGTGATCGTTTTGATGTGTTCTTGGATTCAGTTGGCAAGAATTTTATTGAGTATTTTTACCTCAATATTCATAAGAGAAATTTTCCTGAGATTCTCTTTCTTTGTTGGATCTTTGTGTGATTTTGATGTCAGTATAATTATGGCTTCATAGAACGAGTTGGGTAGTGTTCCTTCTGTTTCTATTTTGTGGAATAGTTTGAAGAGTATTGGTGTTAAGTCTTCTTTGAAGGTCTGATAGAATTCTGCACTAAAACCGTCTGGACCTGTGCTTTTTTTTGGTTGGAAGACTTCCAATGACCACTATTTCTTCAGGGTTTTAGGACAGTTTAGATGGTCTATTTGATCCTGATTTAATTTTGAATAACTTTTTTAATTTAAAAATTGTTAAAAAATATTTCCAAAAATTTGAAATTCTAAGTGAATTTCAGAAATTCAAAGTTCTTGATATTGACTGTTTTTTGATAAAAACTATGTTACAGACCTCCTTAATTGAGGAAGGAATGTACATGACCTAAAATATATATTTCTAAGTGAAATCCAAATCCAGTTATGTCAATCCATGTTCTATAGTGTCTGCCTTCTGAAACTCACCCATGAGCTTCTGGATCCAAAGAAATGTGGACTCACACTTTTATGCATAGCAAATGATAAGACAAACAGTACTACACAGTGAGACATTGTCTGTAAAACAAAACAAACAAATTAGAAAAAATAAGTACTTTTAATGTAAGTGAGCATTCTAGAAAAAGCTAAACCACTGGCAGCATATAGATAACTATTTCTCAAGAGTTTTTTCAAACCCTGATTATTATTATTATTATTATTATTGTTGTTGTTGTTGTTGTTGTTGTTGTTGTTGTTATTATCATTAGTTATTATTGAAGAGTAGTCTACAAAAGTTTCTTCAAGATCCATGATTACTATGAGTGTTCTTGAGTCTCTCTACTCTCTCTCCACAAGTAAAGCTAGAGTGAAAGATCTCATGAGAGTCTTCTGTCGGTGATCACAGCTTCTGTGGTTCAAGTAGTGGCAATGGTGAAGTCCAAACCAGAACTAACATCTACACAACTATCTTCCTGTTGGAGCATGCATCCAGATCTGTAATCATGGTAATCAGAAGGACATTGATGGAGGATCAGTCAGTGAAATCCATCCTCTTCTGTAGATTGAATTTGAAACTAGGTTGGACTATGGAACCCTCATCACATAAAGGCAGAAAGAAGGAAACCAAATGTGAGCTCCACACAGTAAACAAATAAACAGTTTTTCTTTAATACACAAAATGTATGCTCTTCATTAGAACACTCCTAAGAAACTAACACACCTTTAGAAAAACAGCAGAAATCAAACAATTTAGCAAAAGCTATGCATATATTAAAGAACAAATTTACCCAAATTAACAGATAGAAACATTTAAATTGCATTAAGTATATTAAATAAGATCCTAATTAATTAATGCCTTCCCCAAAGCCATGTTTAATCCACATCATTACTTGATGACTAAAATTTAAAAATATAAATTAGAAATTCTTCCAAAATCTAAACATTCAAAAATAAAAGAATGCCTTATAAAACTTCCAAATAAGCACTAAATACTAGTGTTTTTCCCATGTTATTGATACAAAATGATTGGGTATGATGGAAAATAATGTTAAATCAAAGCACTTGGAAGGCCAAGGCAGGCAGACTTTTGTGAATTTGATATCAGTCTAGTTAACATAGTGAATTCCATACCAGCCAAGGCTAAGAGGGAGGCCTTGCCTTAAGAAAACAAACAAATAAGCAAATAAATAAATAAATAAATAAAGTTTTAAAAGAGAATTATATGGATCATATCCATAATTACAACACATAAGGAAGTTCATAAGCAGCCTAGTATCCACAGTGAATTCTGGGGCAGTTAAAGGACCAACGAAAGACTTTGTCTCACAAAACAGTTTAACATGATTGAACTAGGGGTAGGAGAAGGGGAAGGAGAGAAATTACAAGCCAATGTGATTCAAATATAAATAAAAAACATCATTTATGAGTAACCAGCGCGCCAGCTCTGCTGTGGGACTCCTACCTGGCAGAGGGACCCCGCACTGGGCGGGAGCCTACCAGCTTCCCATCCGCGACCTCTGTTCCAGTAGACTGCACTGAAGAGATAGGTACCCCAGGCTCTCCCCAATATAACATCACTTGGGACACAGCCTTTTGGGGCTTCCGCCTGCGCCCAAGAACGGGACAGCGCTGTGGTCATCTGGGTGCCAAATCTGCAGGCCATCGCCTCTGCAGGGTGACCAGCGCCATGGAGAGAGTGCAGAGTGCACTTCGCCATCTTTGCTCCAGTGGCCGGGAAGTTGGGACTGCCAGGCTCTGAGACAGACAGGCATAATATTGCTTGGGTCTCGGGCGGCTTGTGTGTATGCGGCTCCCAAGTGCTGGGCAGATCTGCAGTAACCAGCGTGCCAGCTCTGCTGTGGGACTTCTGCCTGGCAGAGGGACGGCCCCTCCCCCCCCCACTCTAGGAGAGATCACACACCCCTGCAAAGGGCAGGAGCCTACCAGCCTCCCTTTGGAGACCTCTGCTCCGGGAATCCACTACGCTGAGCCTTTGGATGTGCAAGGACTCCTCATTATAACATCACTTGGGGCAAGGCACATCAGGGCTCCAAAGTCACTCAGGAGCAGGGCAGGCCCCAGAAATCGGTGCCAGGGGAATCCTGGTAAACCAGGGGGGGCAGAAATAGCTTTGCAGGCTCACAGGAGGTCCAACCAACAGCCAGTGACAGCAGGACCAACTAACATCAGAGGTAACCAGATGGCAAAAGGCAAACGTAGGAACGTTACTAACAGAAATCAAAGTAATATGGCACCATCCGAACCCAACTCTCCAACAGCAGCAAGTCCTGGATACCCCACCACACCCGAAAGACAAGATCTGGATTTAAAATCACTTCTCATGATGCTATTAGAGGATCACAAGAAGGACACAAATAAATCTAATAAAGAATTACAGGAGACCATGAATCAATGGTTAGAAGCCTTTACAAAGGAAACACAAAAATCGCTTAGAGAAATGCAGGAGAACATGAATCAAAAGATGGAGGCTCACAAGGAGACAACACAAAAATCGCTTAACGAGATGAATCAACGGGTAGATGCACTCACAAAGGAATCACAAAATTTGCATAAAGAAATGCAGAAGAATATGGGTCAATGGACGGATGCCCATAAGGAGGCAAAACAAAAATTGCTTAAAGAAATGAATCAACGGTTAGATGCCCTTACAAAGGAAACACGAGAACTGCTTAAAGAAATGCAGGAGACTATGGATCAACAGATGGATTCCCATGAGGAGGAAACACAAAAATCGCTCAGAGAAATGCAGGAGAATTTGGGTCAACAGGCAGAAATCCTGAAAGTGGTAATGCAAAAATACCTTAAAGAAATACAGGAAAATACAAACAAAAAAGTGAAGGATCTCCGCAAATCCATCCAGGAACTAAAAAAGGAAGTAGAATCATCTAAGAAATCACAAAGGGAGACAACTTTGGAGATAGAAAACCTTGGGACGAAATCAGGAGTCATAGATGCAAACATCAACAATAGAATACAAGAGATGGAAGAAAGAATCTCAGGTGCTGAAGATTCCATAGAAAGCATCGACTCAACAGTCAAAGAAAATGCAAAATGCAAAAAACATGTCACCCAAAACATCCAGGAAATCCAGGACACAATGAGAAGACCAAACCTAAGGATTATAGATATAGATGAGAGTGAAGATTTGCAACTTAAAGGGCCAGTAAACATCTTCAACAAAATTATGGAGGAAAACTTCCCTAACCTAAAGAGAGAGAGATGCCGATTAACATACAAGAAGCCTACAGAACTCCAAACAGACTGGACCAGAACAGAAATACCTCCCGTCACATAATAAACAAAACACCAAATGTTCTAAACAAAGAATATTAAAAGCAGTAAGAGAAAAGGGCCAAGTAACATACAAAGGAAGACCTATCCGAATCACAACAGACTTCTCACCAGAGACTATGAAAGCCAGAAGATCCTGGGCAGATCTCATGCAGACACTAAGAGAGCACAAATGCCAGCCTAGACTACTATACCCAGCAAAACTCTCAATCACCATAGATGGAGAGACCAAAATATTTCATGATAAAACCAAATTTTCACAGTATCTTTCCACAAATCCAGCCCTGCATCGGATAATAGGTGGAAACCTCCAATACAGGGAGAGAAACAACACCCTGGAAAAAATGAGATAATAAGCTTCTTGAATCAAACCCAAAAGTAGATAACCACTCAAACATAAAGATAGCGTCAAAAATGGCAGATGGCAATAATCACTATGCCTTAATCTCTCTTAATATCAATGGTCTCAATTCCCCAATTAAAAGACATAGACTAGCAAACTGGATACATAATCAGGACCCAGCATTTTGCTGCATGCAGGAAACGCACCTCAGTGTCAAAGACAAACACTACTTCAGAGTAAAAGGCTGGAAAACAATTTTTCAAGCAAATGGCCCCAAGAAACGAGGTGGAGTAGCCATCCTAATATCAGATAAAATTGATTTTCAACCTAAAGTCATCAAAAAAGACACAGAAGGTGACTACATACTGATCAAAGGAAAAATCCACCATCAAGAACTCTCAATTCTGAATATCTATGCTCCAAATGCAAGGGCACCCTCATTCGTAAAAGAAACTTTACTAAAGCTCAAAGCACACATTGCACCGCACACAATAATAGTGGGTGACTTCAACACCCCGCTCTCTGAAATGGATCATTCAGGAAAGCAGAAACTAAACAGGGACACAGTGAATCTAAGTGAAGCCTTGGACCAAATGGAACGAACAGATAGATATAGAACATTTCATCCTAGAGCTAAAGAATACACCTTCTTCTCAGCACCTCATGGTACCTTCTCCAAAATTGACCATATGATAGGTCACAAATCAGACCTCAACAGATATAAAAAGATAGAAATAATCCCATGCCTCCTATCAGATCACTATGGAATAAGGGTGGTCTTCAATGGCAACAAAAACAAAAGAAAACCCACGTACACATGGAGGCTGAACAATGCTCTACTCAATGATAACTTGGTCAAGGTGGAAATAAAGAAAGAAATCAAAGACGTTTTGAAAGTTAATGAAAATGAAGGCACAACATACCCTAATTTATGGGACATAATGAAAGCAGTGCTAAGAGGAAAATTCATAGCCCTGAGTGCCAACAAAAAGAAACAGGAGACAGCATACACTAACAGCTTAATGCCAAACCTGAAAGCCCTGGAACAAAAAGAAGCAAATACACCAAAGAGGAGTAGAAGGCAGGAAATCATCAAACTCAGGGCTGAAATCAATCAAGTAGAAACAAATAAAACCATACAAAGAATCAACAAAACGAGGAGTTGGTTCTTTGAGAAAATCAACAAGATAGATAAGCCCTTAGCCAGACTAACCAGAGGGCACAGAGATAGTATCCAAATTAATAAAATCAGAAACGAAAAGGGAGAGATAACAACAGAAACTGAGGAAATTCAAAAAAATCATCAGATCCTACTACAAAAACCTGTATTCAACACAACTAGAAAATCTTGAGGAAATGGAAAATTTCCTTGACAGATACCAAATACCAAAATTAAATCAGGATCAAATAGACCATCTAAACCGTCCTATAACCCCTAAAGAAAAAGAAGTCATTGGAAGTCTTCCAACCAAAAAAAGCAGAGGTCCAGATGGTTTTAGTGCAGAATTCTATCAGACTTTCAAAGAAGACCTAACACCAATACTCTTCAAACTGTTCCACAAAATAGAAACAGAAGGAACAGTACCCAACTCGTTTTATGAAGCCACAATTACATTAATACCAAAAGCACACAAAGATCCGACAAAGAAAGAGAATCTCAGGCCAATCTCTCTTATGAATATCGATGCAAAAATACTCAATAAAATTCTTGCCAAGCGAATCCAAGAACACATCAAAACGATCATTCACTACGATCAAGTAGGTTTCATCCCAGGGATGCAGGGATGGTTCAATATAAGGAAATCCATCAATGTATTCCACTATATAAACAATCTCAAAGAAAAAAAACACATGGTCATCTGATTAGATGCTGAGAAAGCATTTGACAAAATTCAGCATCCTTTCATGCTAAAAGTCTTGGTAAGATCAGGAAATCAAGGCCCATATCTAAACATAGTAAAAGCAATTTACAGCAGACCGGTACCCAGCATCAATCTAAATGGAGAGAAACATGAAGCAATCCCACTAAAATCAAGGACTAGACAAGGCTGCCCTCTCTCTCCATATCTTTTCAATATAGTACTTGAAGTTCTAGCTAGAGCAATTAGACAACATAAAGAGGTCAAAGGGATACAAATTGGAAAGGAAGAAGTCAAACTATCACTATTTACAGACGATATGATAGTATACTTAAGCGACCCAAAGAACTCCACCAGAGAACTCCTACAGCTGATAAACGACTTCAGCAAAGTGGACAGATATAAAAGCAACTCAAGCAAGTCAGTAGCCTTCCTATACTCAAAGGATAAGCAGGCTGAGAAAGAAGTAAGAGAAATGATACCCTTCACGATAGCCACAAACCATGTAAAGTATCTTGGCGTGACTCTAACCAAACAAGTGAAAGATCTGTATGACAAGAACTTCAAGTCTCTGAAGAAAGAAATTGAAGAAGACCTCAGAAGATGGAAAAATCTGCCATGATCTTGGATTGGCAGAATTAATATAGTAAAAATGAGCATCTTACCAAAAGTAATATACAGATTCAATGCAATCCCCATCAAAATCCCAACTCAATTCTTCATAGAGTTAGAAAGAGCAATTCAAAAATTCATCTGGAATAACAGAAAACCCAGAATAGCTAAAACTATTCTCAAGAGTAAAAGAACCTCTGGGGGAATCAGTATCCCGGACCTCAAGCTGTACTACAGAGCAATAGTGTTAAAAACCGCATGGTATTGGTACAGTGACAGGCATGTAGATCAATGGAACAGAATTGAAGACCCAGAAATGAATCCACACTCCTATGGTCACTTGATCGTTGACAAAGGAGCTAAAACCATCCAGTGGAAAAAAGATAGCCTTTTCAACAAATGGTGCCGGCTCAACTGGAGGTCAACATGCAGAAGAATGCAAATTGACCCATTCTTATCTCCTTGCACTAAGCTCAATTTCAAGTGGATCAAGGATCTCCACATAAAACCAGACACACTGAAACTAATAGAAAGGAAACTAGGGAAGAACCTTGAACATATGGGCACAGGGGAGAATTTCCTGAATAGAACTCCAATAGCTTATGCTCTAAGATCAAGAATTGACAAATGGGACCTCATTAAATTACAAAGGTTTTGCAAGGCAAAAGACATTGTGAAGCCGGGCAGTGGTGGTGCACGCCTTTAATCCCAGCACCTGGGAGGCAGAGGCAGTCGGATTTCTGAGTTCGAGGCCAGCCTGGTCTACAGAGTGAGTTCCAGGACAAGCAAGGGCTACATAGAGAAACCCTGTCTCGAAAAACGAAAAAAAAAAAAAAAAGACATTGTCAAAAAGACAAAGCGGCAACCAACCTACTGGGAAATGTTCTTTACCAACCTTACATCCGACAGAGGGCTAATATCCAATATATACAAAGAACTCAAGAAGTTAAACTCCAGAGAGGCAATTAACCCTATTAAAAATGGGGTACAGAACTAAACAAAGAGTTCTCACCTGAAGAATATCTCATGGCTGACAAGCACCTACAGAGATGTTCATCATCCTTAATCATTAGGGAAATGCACATCAAAACGACCCTGAGATTCAGTCTCACACCAGTCAGGATGGCTAAGATCAAAAACACAGGAGACAGCAATTGTTGGCGAGGATGTGGAGAAAGAGGAACACTCCTCCACTGCTGGTGGAATTGCAAGCTGGTACAACCACTCTGGAAAGCAGTCTGGCGGTTCCTCAAAAAACTGGGCATGACACTCCTGGAGGATCCGGCTATACCACTCCTGGGCATATACCCAGAGGCTTTACCTGCATGCAATAAGGACACATGCTCCACTATGTTCATAGCAGCCTTATTTATAATAGCCAGAAGCTGGAAAGAACCCAGATGTCCCTCAACGGAGGAATGGATTCAGAAGATGTGGTATATCTACACAATGGAATACTACTCTGCAATTAAGAACAATGAATTCACGAAATTCCTAGGCAAATGGTCAGAACTGGAAAATATCATCCTTAATGAGGTAAACCAATCACTAAAGAACACACATGGTATGCAGTCACTGATAAGGGGATATTAACCCAGAATCTCGGAATACCCTAGACACAATTTGCATATCAATAGATTTCTTAGAAGATGGAAGGATAGACCCCTGGTCCTGGAAAGACTGGATGTAGGGGAACGCCAGGACAGAGTAAAGAGAGGGGGTTGAATGGAGAAAAGAGGGAGGGAAGGGGCCTTATGGGACTTTCGGTGAGGGAGGAAACGGGAAAGGGGAAATGATTTGGAATGCAAATAAAAAAAACTTAGAAAATAAAAAAAAAATAAAATGAGGAAAAAAAAGCCATCATTTACATATATTGCTCAAAGTGATAGAGGGAAGAAATGTCACAACACACTTGTAGAGATGGCATGTAGTTGGCATCTATGAAGTTACATCATCGTTGATTGTTTGTTTAGAGTGTGTAAATAATGACACTATAGATTGGCTGCAGATGAAGACCTTCACCAGAGAGGCAAGTAACCCTATTAAAAAATGGGCTACAGAGCTAAACAAAGTGTTCTCACGTGAAGAGTATCTAATGGCTGAGAAGCACCTAAAGAGATGTTCATCATCCTTAGTCATTAGGGAAATGCAAATCAAAACAACCCTGAGATTCCATCTCACACCAGTCAGGATGGCTAAGATCAAAAACACATGAGACAGCAGTTGTTGGTGAGGATGTGGAGAAAGAGGAACACTCCTCCACTGCTGGTGGAATTGCAAGCTGGTACAACCACTCTGGAAAGCAGTCTGGTGGTTCCTCAGAAAACTGGGCATGACACTCCCGGAGGATCTGGCTATACCACTCCTGGGCATATACCCAGAGTCTTTACCTGCATGCAATAAGGACACATGCTCCACTATGTTCATAGCAGCCTTATTTATAATAGCCAGAAGCTGGAAAGAACCCAGATGTCCCTCAACGGAGGAATGGATTCAGAAGATGTGGTATATCTACACAATGGAATACTACTCTGCAATTAAAAACAATGAATTCACGAAATTCCTAGGCAAATGGTAAGATCTTGAAAATATCATCCTTAGTGAGGTAACCCAATCACAAAAGAACACACATGGTATGCAGTCACTGATAAGGGGATATTGACCCAGAATCTCGGAATACCCTAGACACAATTCGCATATCAATAGATTTCTAAGAACTTCACAGTAAGTCATTAGAAATAAGAGTTGTATCAAATATTCACACCTTTTTAACCACAATAGTGCTGAATAGTTTTATGTCCATTTGACAAAAAAATAGAATCATATCAGAGGAGGGAACCTAAATTCAGAAGGTGCCTTAATGAGATCCAGTTGTAGGTAATCCTGTAGACATTTTCTGAACTAGCTCTTTATGTGTGAGGGCTAGTGAGATTGTGGGTGCCACCTTTTGGCTAGTGGTCTTGGTTTCTTTAAGAAAGAAGGCTGAGCAATGATATTTGTTTTCCAGTGTTACATGACATTTTGTTTCATAAGGAACTTGTACCACATTACCCCTCATTGTCACCAACATTTGATGATATCAATGCTTTGAAGTTATGTCATCTGGATGAATTGAGGAGTTCTTATTTCTCTGTGATCCAATGATACCAACCATTGGGTATTCTGAACTTTTGGGCTAATATTCACTATTTTGTTGATTTTCTCAAGAAACTAGCTTTAAGTTTTCTTAATTCTTTGTATAGTTCTCTTTGTTTCTATTTGGTTGATTTTAGCCCTGTGGTTGAATATTTCCTGATGTCTGTTCTTCAAATGGATCAAGAACATAACCAGATACACTCAATCTAATAACAGAGAAAGTGGGAAAGAGTCTCAAACTCATTGGCACAGGGGTGGGTGGGTGTTAATAAACAGATCTTCAATGGCTTAGGCTCTAAGATCAAGAATTGATAAATGGGTTCTCATGAAACTACAAAGCTTTTGTAAAGCAAAGGATATAGTAATAGGACAAATCAGCAATTGATATGAGTGGTAAAAAAAAACTTTCACTAACCCCACATCCAATAGAGTGCTGATATTCAAAATTTATAAAGAACATAAGAAGTTAACCACAAAAAACCCCAAACAGTCCAATCAAAAAATGGGGTATAGAACTAAACAGAGAATTCACAACAGAGGAATCTCGAATAGCAGACAAGCACTTAAAGAAATGTTCAGAGTCCTTAGTGATCAGGGAAATGCAAATCAAAAGGACTCTGAGATTCTACCTTTCACCAATCAGGTTGGCTAAAATCAAAAACTCAGGTGGCTGCACATGTTAGTGAGGATGTGAAGAAAGAGGAACACTCCTCCTTTGTTGGTGGGATTGCAATCTGGTAGAACCACTCTGGAAATCAATCTGGTGTTTCTTCAGAAAATTGGAAAAACATTTACCTGAAGACTGAGCAATACCACTCTTGAGAATATACCCAAAAGATTTCCCACCATGCCACAGCGGCACATGTTCTACTATGTTCATAGCAGCTCTATTTGTGTAAGCCAGCAGCTAGAAACAACACAGATGTCCCACAACAGAAGAAAAGATACAGAAAATGTAGTTCATTTTCACAATGTAATACTGTTAAGAATGAGGCTATCATGAGTTTTGTGAGTAAATATATGGAACTAGAAAATATCATCCTGATTGAGGTAACTCAGACTCAAAAGTACATACCTGGAATGTACTCACTAATAAGTTGATATTATCCAAAAAAGTACAGAATACCCAGGATAAAATCTACAGAACCAAAGAAGGTAACAAGCCAAAGTTCCCAAGTAAGGATTCCTCAATCCCACTTGGGAGGGACAAGAAATCAATCATGGGAGTCAAAGGGATGGAGAGACCTGGGTGGGGGAGGGGAAGAGAAGGGGAAAAGGGAATCTCTAATCAGATATTGGGGAAACAGTACTGAAGCTCTGAGGGTCATCAGAAAGAATGGAAACAGGCAACCTTGGGAGATAGGAGGTGGGGAACCCTCTAGAATGAACCAGAGACCTGGAAAGTGAAAGACTCTTAGGACTTAAATGGAGAGACTTTAGATGAAATGCCCTACAGTGGGGAGAGGGAACTGGTAGAGTTCACCTCCAGTAGAAAGACAGGGCATCATGTGGAGAGATGGGATTGACATCCCACAGTCAAAATCTCTGACCTAGAATTGTTCCTGTCTAATAGCACTGCAAGGACAAAAATGGAGAATAGCCTGAGGGAAAGGAAATCCAATGACTGGGTCAAATAGAGATCCACCTCAAGGGGAGGCTTTAAGTCTTGACACTATTACTGTTGCTATAGTGTGCATACAGACAGAAGCCTAGCATGGCTGCCCCTGGGAGGCTCAACAAGCAGCTGAAAGAGTCAGATACAGATCCTTACTCCCAACCAATGGACAGAATTTGAGACCCCTGTGGTTGAATTAGGGAAAAGCAGGAAGAAGCTGAGGAGGAGGAGGGCGACCCCATAGGAAGACCCGCAGTCTAAACTCTTCTGGAACCTTGAGATCTCTCAGACAATGAGTCACCAACTAAGTGGTATACAACAGATTTGAGGTCCCTGACAGATATCTAGCAGAAGTCTGCATTGTCTGGCCTCAGTAAGATAAGATGCACCTAACCTTTGAGAGACTTGTGGCCCCAGTGAGTGGGGAGGTCTAGTGGGGTGGGGTTGAGGAAGTGAGGACATCCTCTTGGAGATGAGAAACGAGGTATGGGATGAGGAGCATTCAGAGGGCATACCAGTAGAGGAATAAAGATTGGACTGAAAAAAAAAACGATTATATAATGATAACTATAAAAACAAAGAAACAAAAAACCCAAAATGTTTGTTGTTTCAGAGAGGTCAGAGCACCTGGTCATAGTAGCTTTTACATATCAGTCCATATGTCTGTCTTCTTTTGCTTACTGCCCCAGTTAAGCCAATCCTACATCCATACAGAGCATAGGCGGAAAACTTTTATCCATTGAGGCTGCTGTGGTTACTGTTAGGCCTCAAATGGAAACAATGATGAACCCTCCTCCTTGCATTTATCAATAGCCAATAGTTTCCATGCAGGGGTAATCGCCCATTAAACTTTCCCCTACACAAGACTGAGTGTTAACAGAATGAAACTTGTGCAGTCTTAGTACTGACAGTTATAGGTGAACAGAGGTACTTTTTGATAGTTGATAATGAGGGTTCCAGAAGCTGCAAGCCATCAAAGAAAATTCCCAGAGCCAGATGTTGGTTAGAAAGATCCCAGAGGTCCCCAAAGCAACATAGGCTATTTCTTTTGCCTTTGTTTTCACACCAGAACAATATTATAAGAACCTATTTCTGAACACCTTGTTTATAGTGTATAGAGAAATCAATTTGGAACACACTTAGAAACTTTCTTGATGCTCCTTGTGTACACAGAGACAGAAGGTGACATATAGGCTAAATAAGGAGAAATCTACCAACATTCTTATGCAGCTATGAAACATGAAGGCTAGAATTCCAGCCTCCCAGCCAAGATGTGCCCCCTTGTGCAATAGTAATATGATATTTATAGAAGTAAAAAAGAATTTATGATTGTCATAAGGCCTACTACACAGAAGAGTTTTCATGTTTGGTACTGTGAATCTGGTCAAAATCCATGGATTGACAAGTCATGTTCTCAAGTGGGGAACTAGATACAATTGTTTAAATAAATTGAAATTGCATCAACCTGTTATTTCAATATTTATGTTTATATTCAAGGACAAAGGCATTCACTGTTTTTGAGTGTTAAATAAACTTTTACACGTGGAGATATGACATTTGTTGTTTTTATACTTGTTATGCATTTTATATAGTCTTGTCAGCTTGGAATACTTGCTTATACAAAAATAATTTAGTCTTTGACAGTTCCTGATATCTATTCAATATATTCTGATCACACTTATTACTCTGATCCCTGAAAACCCCACAGCCAATGCCTGTGAAGTCCTCATCCCTCTTTCATTACTTTTTTAGTGTTTTTGTTTTTGTTTTGTGACCCACTGGATTTTACCTTGGTCATTCACAGGTGCATGGTGTGCATTATCCACTGGTGTTAGAATAACTTAGAAGAAGCCACATCACTGAAGATAGTGACTTCCTCTCCCCCAGAAACTGCAGAGAGACAGGAGCTTTCTATGAACGAATTCCTTGCAGCCTCACGAGGGGCTCCATCTATGAATGAGAGTCTATAGTGTCGGTCTTTACACACTCTATAAACAAACAACCAAAGATTCTGTAACTTCACTAGGGTGTCATCTACATGTCATCACTACAAGTGGGTTGTAACATATCTTCCCTCTGTCTAACACTTTGGGTAATATATGTAAATGAAATTTGTATTTATATTTGAATCACATTGGCCTGTATTTTCTCTCTTTCCCCTTCTTTTAACCCTAATTCAAACCTTCTAGATTATTTTGTGAGACAAGGTCTTACACTGGATTTTTAACTGCCCTGGAACTCACTATGTAGCCTAGGCTGCCTATAAACTCCTTACATGTTATAATTATGCATGTGATCCATACAATTTTCTTTAAAAAACTTTTATTTATTTATTTATTATTTATTTATGTTAACCAGACTGATGTCAAACTCACAAAAGTCTTTCTACCTCTGCCTCCCAAGTGCTTTGATTAAAAGTATGTACCATCATACTCAACCCTTTTCTGTTAATAACATGGGAAAAACACTGGTGTATAATTCTTATTAGAAATTTTAAGAAGACATTCTTGTATTTTTGAACATTTAGATTTTGAAAGAATTTCTAATTTATTTCCTTAAATTTTAGACATCAAGTAATAATGTATGTTGAAGATGGCTTTGGGTGAAGGAATTTATTGATTAGGATTGTATTTAATAGAATTAATGTAATTTAGATATTTCTGTATGTTAATAGTGTAAATTTATCCTTTAATATATTTATGCCTTTAGTTAAGTTGTTAGACTTCTGCTATTTTTCTAACTGTGTGTTAGATTCTTAGGGGTGTTCTAATGAAGAACATGAACATTGTGGATTAAAGAAAAACTGCTCATTCCGCTTAAATATACATATTTTTCCCAATTTATTTGTTGTGTTTTTGGAGACAGGATATCACTATATAGCACTGTTTGTCTTATTACTTGCTATGCAGAGAAGTGTGAATGCACATTTCCTTTGGGACCAAAAGCTCATGAGTATGTTTTAGAAGCAAGACACCACTACAGAACATGGATTGACATAAATCAATTTGGGTTTAACTTAGAAATTAGTTTTCTAGGTCTTTCACTTTCCCTCTTCAGTTAAGAAGGTTGTAACATAGTTTATATCAAACAGCATGAAATATCAAGATCTTTAAATTTCTGAAAAGCACTTTTAATTTTAAATTGTTGAAAATATTTTTTGTAAGAGTATCAACTCATTGAAGCAGGGGGAGGGAGAATGGATAGGGGGTTTTGAGAGGGGAAAATGGGAAAGAAGACAACATTTGAAATGTAAATATATAAAATATCCAATAAAATATCATGAAAACAACTTGTAATGTGTGCCGCCAATGGATGGATATAATTAACACAGTCAAAATGGCTATCTTATGAATATCAAACTAAAAATTCAGTGCAGTCCCCATCAAAATTCCAACACAATTCTTTACAGACCTTGAAAGATTAATTCTCATCTTCATATGGAAAAACAAAAAAAAACCCATAAAGTATAGGATAACTAAAACAATCCTGTACAATAAAAGAATTTCTGGAGGTAACATCAAGCCTGACTTCAAGCTTCACTACAGAGCAATAGAAATAAAATATCCATAGTATTTGTATAGATACAGATAGATTGACCAATTAAATCAAATCAAAGACACAAAATTATATGCATAGACCTTCAGACACTTGATTTTTAACAAAGAAGGCAAAATCATATACTGAAAGAGGGAAAGCATCTTCAACAAAAATGGTGTTGGTCTAACTGGATGTCTGCATGTAGAAGAAAGCAAAAAGTTCAGGTTTATCATCCTGCACAATCCACAAGTTCAAGTGGATCAACATAAAACCAGATACACAAAATCTAAAACAATTAGAAAGATGGGAATAGCCTTGAACACTGTGTCCTCCCCCTCAATGTGGCAGTATAGGGGAATACCAGGAAGGGGAGGCAGGAGTGGATTGGTAGGGGAACAGGGGGAGGGAAGAGGATGTATGGGACTTTTGGGGAGGGGGGAATCAGTAAGAAGGAAATCATTTGAAATGTAAATAAAGAATATACATAATAAAAAAAATTTTTAAAAAAAGGGCCAGCAGCATCTTAAGTAGGGCAAATGAGCTGATGACTATTTATCCTAGAAAAATATCTACAATTGTGATTATTGGGTTCAAAGTGCTTCTTTTCTCTTGAAATTATAGTTAGTAAAAGAAAAAAAAATGCTTGATTTAAACTTATAAGATTTGTGTAGTTGCTTTATTTTTGTTTCTGATTGGTTTTAAAGGTATAATTATGTTTTACATGTCTTAACTATAGAGTATTGGTTTACAAGTTATTGGGTATAAAAGTTAATTTAAAACTGGTAATTCAGGCTTGGATCCATTTTAAGCAACATGTGGCATGACCAACCTAGGAAAAACAGGCCTCTAAAGATATTTGGTGTAATGTTTTATGTGGATCTTATCCTAGAAATTATTCTTTGTTTTTTTTTTATTTTTTTATTTTTTATATTTTTATTTACATTCAAATTCATTTCCCGTTTCCTCCCTCCCTGAAAATCCCATAAGCCCCCTTCCCTCCCTCTTTTCCCCATTCAACACCCTCTCGCTTTTCTGTCCTGGCATTCCCCTACATCCAGTCTTTCCAGGACCAGGGGTCTCTCCTTCCATCTTTTTAGAAATCTATTGATATGCGTATTGTGTCTAGGGTATTCCAAGATTCTGGGTTAATATCCCCTTATCAGTGACTGCATACTATGTGTGTTCTTTTGTGATTGGGTTACCTCACTAAGGATGATATTTTCCAGTTCTGACCATTTGCCTAGGAATTTCGTGAATTCATTGTTTTTAATTGCAGAGTAGTATTCCATTGTGTAAATATACCACATCTTCTGAATCCATTCCTCCGTTGAGGGACATCTGGGTTCTTTCCAGCTTCTGAGTATTATAAATAAGGCTGCTATGAACCTAGTGGAGCATGTGTCCTTATTGCATGCAGGTAAAGCCTCTGGGTATATGCCCAGGAGGGGTATAGCCTGATCCTCCGGGAGTGTCATGCCCAGTTTTCTGAGGAACCGCCAGACTGCTTTCCAGAGTGGTTGTACCAGCTTGCAATTCCACCAGCAGTGGAGGAGTGTTCCTCTTTCTCCACATCTTCGTCAACAACTGCTGTCTCCTGTGTTTTTGATCTTAGCCATTCTGACTGGTGTGAGATGGAATCTCAGGGTTGTTTTGATTTGCATTTCCCTAATGACCAAGGATGATGAACATCTCTTTAGGTGCTTCTCAGCCATTAGATATTCTTCAGGTGAGAACTTTTTGTTTAGATCTGTACCCCGTTTTTTAATAGGGTTACTTTCCTCTCTGGAGTTTAACTTCTTGAGTTCTTTGTATATATTGGATATTAGCCTTCTGTCGGATGTAGGGTTGATAAAGATCATTTCCCAGTTAGTTGGCTGCTGCTTTGTCTTTTTGACAGTGTCTTTTGCCTTGCAAAAACTTTGTAATTTAATGAGGTCCCATTTGTCAATTCTTGATCTTAGAGCATAAGCTATTGGAGTTCTATTCAGGAAATTCTCCCCTGTGCCCATATGTTCAAGGTTCTTCCCTAGTTTCCTTTCTATTAGTTTCAGTGTGTCTGGTTTTATGTGGAGGTCCTTGATCCACTTGGAATTGAGCTTAGTGCAAGGAGATAAGAATGGGTCAATTTGCATTCTTCTGCATGTTGACCTCCAGTTGAGCCAGCACCATTTGTTGAAAAGGCTATCTTTTTTCCACTGAATGGTTTTAGCTCCTTTGTCAAAGATCAAGTGACCATAAGAGTGTGGACTCATTTCTGGGTCTTCAATTCTGTTGCATTGATCTACATGCCTGTCACTGTACCAATACCATGTGGTTTTTAACACTATTGCTCTGTAGTACAGCTAGAAATTATTCTTATAAGAGATAAGATTTAAAACAATGTTTTCTTAATGAGGTATTATAACTTACACTGTCATGCATTCAAACATGATTACTGACAGACAAATTTTATCGTGTGAAATAATGCATTTGCCATTGATTTTAAGGAGAATAAATGGTTTAAAATTGGATTCTGCTTTCCAAAGTTGTAGGTATATTCTAATATTGCAAGAAAAAATTAAGAATTATGTTTAAAAACTGCCAGTGTACCACTGGCTGCAGTTTTACAGACTGATTGAAGGCTCATGATTCTTAACATATTTTGTAACTATGATTTCCAGAATGATAAAGCTTAAAAACAGCTGTGATCTGTATAGGCCTGTTGCCACTTTTTCACAAGCTTTTTAGATACAGTGGTAGAAGTAAAATTTAACCCAAGAATAAAAAGGAAATTTCAGTGGGAATTTATTTGGTATCAAACAGGCTTTTATTAAAGCTGTTTCAAAAAAATCTACTAAAAACAGCTAGTAGAATTTTTCTGGGTACCCTCAAATTATAAGGTTTCTTTTGTTATTCAAACATCATACAATGGGGTCTTGTTGCAGGCTACTGCCTTGCAGGACAGGTGGGTTTGGGTCTGGTCTTGGACTATAGGCTCAGATTAGAAAATATTTACATTTGAGTTAATGCAAAGCTCAGAGCTGCCTCAATGGAGGCTTGTGAGGTACTGCTTTTGTCTTGCAAACCCCACCTAAGTAGTTTCTGGCCAAAGAAACATTCTTAAAGAATTATCCAGGTGAGGTTCAAAATACAGTTCAAACTTAAGAACTATAAAGGATTAATAAGGCTATGTAGAACCTATTGAAAGACCCCAGCCCCTAGCCGGAGAAGTAAATGACCCCTAGCAAGTAGAGTAGAGCCAAAAATATAGTTCAGCCAGTTCAGCAATTCTATTCTTCCATTTCAGGAACTGGCTGACCATAAAGAATTTATGGCCACAAGGTTAGGATAACTTTGTTCCAGGAACTAGCTGACCACAAAAGTTAAAATAGAACCTTGTTAACAATCATAAGTAACTGGGAGTTTCCCCTTGTGATTTTCCTTGGTATTTTCCTTATGATGTACTCCCTCCTCCTCCTCCTCCTCCCTTGGGTTGTGGGTTTTTCCTTTAAATATCCCTTCTCCCTGCTACTTGGGTTTGAACTCCTCTACCCCTGTGTGGGATATGAGTCTCGGCCCCAGTGCACTGGATTAAACCTCATGTGATTACAGCAAGAATGGTCTCTTGTCAGTTCTTGGAGAGGGGTCTCATTATCCCGAGACTTGAGTGAGGGTCTCCCCACTCTGGGGGTCTTTCACTATGAAGGCATTAAAATTTGGCCTGCCTATTCCATACAAAATTGTTATAGATTTAAAAGGTTGTTTTTTGATATTCAGATGCTGATAATTGTGAAAGCATTTACTTCTAATGAGCTAAGAAATGGCTGATAGCCTTATCTTATGTGAGAAAAAATTGTTTTGTCTCTGTTTCAATACAAGAAGCTAAGCTTTCAAATCTTTCAGTGTATATTATCCATAGAATTTTATTACAGGCCTTTGCTCTTAACAATGGCCTTTAAAAATTTTTAAGTAGTTGTTGCTCCAAAAAATATTCAAAAGTAATGTATCAATTATATTCTAAGTAAATTGACACTGAAATTTCAAATAAAGATAATTTGATTATTCTAAATGATTTTCAAAATTTGTTAAGATATTAATTGCCTTTATCCTATATATTAACTTCATCTTAAACTTGCCACAGGAGGACTTAAACCTCTGTTCTCAAGGTGGATGCAAATTAACTCGTTAGACACAAATAACTTGGAGGAACTTACTGCAATCATTTGCCAATAGTTTATGTTATGTGTTCATGGCCATTTCTTGACAAAAAGAACATTAATGTAGAATCACCTTTTTTCATCTCCAAGTAAAGTTTTGTACTGATAGTTGGTCTGTTACATGACAAGTCTTTTAGGCAAAATTAATAATTGTTATCCAAAAGATACGTTGTTAAAATTTGCTTCCATACATGCTTTTGTATTTCTATAGATTGATACATGCATCCTATAAAGAATACATCTACTGTGAGAGTTAAGCTCATGTAATTGAATCACATGTTTATTCTTTTAAGTTTCCCCCTGCTTCAGCACAGATAATTGAATTGGGTGCTTCAGCAGCTATTTTTAAAATGTTAAAAATCAAGCTTTAAATTTGTATACTGATAGCCAATATATATATCAATATCATGGCTTACAATTACTTAAAATTGTTTCCTTTTTTTAAATACTGCTAATTCTTAAATTTTACAATTATTTATGCAAATACATTTCAAGTTAAGAAAAGATATATTCCTTTAAATGACTGTCCTCTGGATATTTAAAAACTTATCCAGGAGCTAGAGAGATGGCTCAGCCATAGAAACAATTGGCCATACAATCATATTCTTTACATCATCAAAATAGTAATGGCTTAAAAATAATTTTTTCTTTTTAACAGGAAAAGCAACTAAAAATGCTACATTATTTTCTATGCTTACATAGTCACTGCCTACATTATTGTCTATGCTTGGTGTCCCAACTTAGATTAAAACAGATAATGGAACTGGATATTTATTATAGTCATCAAGTATTTGAGATGTTTTTAACAATTTAATTCTTTATAATTCTCAAGGACTAGATATTGTGGAACTTTAAAAAAATCTTCTAAATAAAAAACAAAAAGAAAAATTATATCCCTCTACATGTTATTTAAATTATGCTTTTATATTTTTAAGAAAATTTTAAATATTTGGATGCCAAGGAACTCCTTGCTGAGTGTCTATAGCATCTGACAACTAGGCATACTCATGCCTAGGTGAGACGGAAGGACCCACTTATTGGCATAGGACATGATGCTGATCAGTTATTTTAATATGGGGAAGAAGCCGTGTTTGTCTTTTTTTCCACAAAATGCTACAGAAAACCATGCTAGCTGTCAAGGTTATTGATGTGACAAGCTGAAGATAATGCTGTGGGCTTGCTGAGTGCCTTGACATCAAAATCTATACAAGTGGATCTCTTTCATGGAGCCACATAGAACTCAGATCTATGTGTGTCTGCTTATGAGCTGAAATGGGAGTTGCAAGGCAAAACACTGCAGGGGGAGGACCCAATTGTCCATTTCTGAGTCCCCGGGAAGCAAACCTGATTTGCATAGTGGTTGGTGTCGGTCCTCGGATCACTCTACACTCTGTGGGGGTCTCCCACTAAATTAGGCTCTGCCCCTCCTCTCCAAAAGACACCAAGAGCCATCTAAGATGTGGGAACAAACCTTTGTTCCCCATGAGAGGGATCAGGTCAGTCTTCCACTCCCTGGTTAATGCTCACAGTGCTTTGATGGATGTTTATCCACTTGGTTGCTATCCTCATTTTAAAACTAATAGAAAGGGGGAAATTGTGCCTTCCCCCCAACCCTTGAGTGGGAGTTTCAGAACTCCTGGCCACTGCTTTCCACCTGGGGCAGAGAGCTCCCACCAAGGTGAAGCCCTTTGTTCTCCAAGGGATCTGCAATTTCCTGAGAGACACTAGCCAGCTGAGCCTAGCACCCCACATGATGCCAGCACCCCGTGGAGCAAACAAACCAGTTCTATAGACCCTTTTCCAGCCTTTGTGGGGAAGGGTTTTTTTTTCCCCCTGCCTATATATTTGGAAAACCTGATTAAACTTTGAGCCTTGAACAAAAATATAGTCTTGACTTCATGTCTTTCTTGTCACCTTTTCATTTCTCTCACCAGCTCTCATTCCAGGGAACCCAGTAACCCATTTGAATATAGCCACTGGCGGCTACAGAACACATTGTTACAGAGACAATTTCCAGAACAGAACACCCATAGGTCATCCACCAAGACCAACAATTAATAATTGTGACCTCATGAAACTGAAAATTTTCCATAAGGCAAAGGACACTGTCAGTAGGAAAAAATGAAAGCCTATAGACTCAAAACTGATTTTCACCAACCCTTCATCTGACAGAGGAATAATATCCAAAATATATAAAGAAATCAAGAAGTTAGACACACACAATCTATGTAACCCATTTGAAAAATACAGGACAGATAAACAGAGAATTGTAAACAGAGGAATCTTGAATGGCTGAGAAACACTAAAAGAAATGTTCAACATCCTTAGTCATTGAGAAATGAAGATCACAAACCTGAGATTCTACCTTACACCCATCAAAATGGCTAAGATAAAAGATGTAAGGATGAGGAGCATGAAGAACATTCCTCTAATTGTGGTGGGGGTGCCAATTGTACAACCTCTTTTGAAATTAATTTGGCAATTTCTCAGGAAATTGATAACAGTTTTATTGCAAACCCAGCTATAACACTCCTGGGCATATACTTAAATGATTCTCTACCATGTCACAAGGACATCTACACGACTACATTCATAGCAGCTATATTCATAATAGCTATCAACATGAAACAACTTAGATGCCCTTCAGTTAAAGAATGGATGAAGAAAATTTGGTATAACTACACAATGGAATACTATTCTGCTGTTAAAAGTCATGAAATTTGCAGGTAAATGAATTGACCTAGAAAATATCACCCCAACTGAGGTCAATCAGTTCCAAAAAGACGTACATGATATGTACTCACATGAGGACATTAGCCTTAAAGTACAGGATACCAATGCTATGATCCACATATTCAAAGAAACTAACTCACAAGGAGGACTCAAGTGAAGATACTTGTATCTAACTCAAAAGAGGAAAGAAAATATTCATCATGGTTGGATGAATGGAGTTAACTAGATGGGAAATAGTTGAGGAGGGGAATGAGAATGAGGATCGGGTGTGGTGACAGAGGCAGTGCATGAAAGGAATGAGAGAGAGAAAGGAAACCAGTTGGATAGCCTCCCAAGGAATAGTCTGAAACCTGGGATGGGGGAAGGACATGGGTGTTTGTGGGGTTGATTCTAGTTGAGACTCCTAGCTACTGGGGATGTGGGGACTGAAGAGATCACCTCTTGCAGCCAGGTGGGATTCACAGTTGAGGGAAATGGACACCAAACTACCGACAAAAGCTTTGACCCAAAGTTTGTCTTGCCTACAAGCTGGATAGGAATAAAAATGGAGTTGAGATTATGGGAATGGTCAAACAGTGATTGTCCTAACTTCACACATAGGGAAGAGCCAGTTCCTGCCACTATCAATGATACTTCCCTTATGCTTGCAGATGGGGGACTAGCATACCTGTATACTGAGAGTCGTTATCTAGCAGCTGATGGAAACAGATGCAGAGTCCCCACAGCCAAATATTAGGCAAGACTCAGGGAGTCTTGTTGAAGAGTGACAGATAGGACTGAGGGAGTCTGGGGGCGGTGTTAAGGACTCCACAAGAAGACCTATGTAGTCAACTGACTGGGATGTATGGGGCCTGGCAGACACTGAATTATCAACCAACAATCATGTAGGAGTTGGACCTAGGACCCTCAGACATTTTTAACAGTTGTGCAGCTTGCTTTTCATATGAGTCCCCTAAGAATTGGACTGGAGGCTGATGCTATTCTGTTGCTTACCTTTTGATCCTTCTCTCTAATCTGTACTGCCTTGTCTGTTCTTAGTGGTAGAGGATGTGCCTGCTGTAATTAGAAGTGCCAGGACAAGATCCCATGAAGGATTCCTTCTCTGAGGAAAAGGGTTAGGATTAACAGGGGAGGGGCTGGTGAAGGTGACAGTGTGAGGAGAGGAGATTGGTGAATAAATAAATCATTTAAAAAAGAATAGTAAGAAGGAAAAATAGCTAAACCTGGGCTGTGAACCAGGTCAGAAAAAGAGTTCCTCTGAGGTTTATGCTTTGATCTTTTACCTACATTTTTGTTCAATATTCCTTTAACATTCAGTAGTAATATGTGAGGTGAAACAAGCCATTCACTCCTAAATTTATTTGGTTCACTGTGCAGGAAGAAACAGTGGCCTGGAATAAAGGAGGCATCCAAGAATCTATGGATATGACCCTAGTTATGACTCACTACATTGGTGATAGTTGAAGAGGCCTAATGAGATCCATTTTTATTCAAACTAGTAACCTCAAGTCAATATATATATATATATATATATATATATATATATATATATATATATATATGTATGTATGTATAAAAGGGTATATTATTTCTGCAGATGCTATACATTTAGCAACAGTTGAATCACAACGGAAAGTGGAAGACCACTTATTTGCTTGGTCCTCCTGGCTGGTGTCTCAACATTTGGAGTAGTTCCACAATGTTTGTCTCTTAGTCATGGAGTAGAGAACCCAGTGATTAATTGGTACACATGGATGTGTCCCTCAGCAGTCCCAGTATGGTATGTAAAACATTTAGAATTCCTGGAGTTTCTCTGTTTCTTAGCCCGTGATGAATGTATAAAAATGCTGGTTCTAATATCAGCTGATTCTAATTTGTGATGATGTGAAATGAAAACAGACCATACACAACGTTTTTAGCCTAAACAATCACTGAGATGTTACATTTGGCTTTTGTGAATCGAAACTGGGTTTTATGGAAGAGTAGCTATAGAGAATATGGCTATTTCATATAATAGTCAGGATCATGAATGATAGCAGAGATTATTTTAAAATTGTGTTATTGGACTCATATCTTTACATAGAATGAGTGAGAGCTGTTTGCTACAAAAGGCTAAGGTATAAGCTGAGTCACAGATAGGTTTTCCTGTTTTAATAGTGGAATCTGTAGGCTTATTGTATGATGAGCTAGCATAATATTCTCATCAAAATAAGAAAAATAAATACGCAATCAAAAGTAAAAGAAAGAGATCTTCTCTCCAGCAACTGACCTGGTGGATACAGCCAGGGGTGCAGGGAACACCTGAGTACCAGAACAGCTGGGACAAGGTCCGCCAGGGCCCCACCTGCACCCAAGAGCTGGGCAGTGCCACAGCTGACAGTGCACCGATCCTGCCAGGGGAGAACTGCTCTGCAGGGAGTGATTGAACTCCCTCATTTAGAAGTGAGGCTGGCATCTATTCTTCCGTGACTGAGCAGCTGGGTAAACTCAAGAGCACAGGGAATACCAGAGTGCTAGAACAGCTGGGACAGAGTCCGCCAGGGCCCCACCTGCACCCAGGAGCAGAGCAGTGCTACAGCACTCTGTGTCAGGGAAGAGCCAGTCACCCAGGGATGCTGAGACTGGCTTGCAGATCCACAGGAGGGGCAAGTACCATCCAGAGACAGCAGGACCAACTAACACCACAGATAACCAAATGGCGAAAGGCAAACATAGGAACGTTATCGATAGAAATCAAGGCAATATAGCACAACCTGAATCCAATTCTCCCACAACAGCAAGTCCTGGATATCCCAACACACGAGAAAAGTAAGATTTTGATTTAAAATCACAGCTCATTATGCTGATAGAGGGCTTCAAGAAGGACATAAATAACTCCCTTAAAGAAATACAGGAAAGCCGGGCAGTGGTGGCGCACACCTTTAATCCCAGCACTTGGGAGGCAGAGGTAGGAGGATTTCTGAGTTCGAGGCCAGCCTGGTCTACAAAGTGAGTTCCAGGACAGCCAGGGCTACACAGAGAAACCTTGTCTCGAAAAACCAAAAAAAAAAAAAAGAAAAAGAGAACAGATAGAAGTCCTTAAAAGTTACAAGAAAATACAACAAAACAGGTAAAGGAACTGAACAAAACAATCCAGCATCTAAAAATAGAGGGAGAAACAATAAAGAAATCACAAGGGGAAATAACTTGAGACATAGAAAACCTAGGAAAGAAGTCAGGAGTCATGCATGCAAGCATCAACAACGTAATACAAAAGATAAAAGAGAGACTCACAGATGCAGAAGATACCATAGAAAGCATTGACACAACAGTCAAAGAAAATACAAAATGCAAAAAGCTTCTGACCCAAATCATCCAGGAAATCCAGAACAAAATGAGAATACCAAATGTAAGGATTATAGGTATAGAAAAGAGTGAAGAGTTCCAACTTAAAGGGCCAGTAAATGTCTTCAACAAAATTATAGAAGAAAACTTCCCTAACCTAAAGAAAGAGATGCCCATGAATATACAAGGAGCTTAAACAACTCCAAAAGAAGTTCCTCCTGTCATAAAATAATTAAAACACCAAATGCACTAAACAAAGAAAGAATATTAAAGGCAGTAAGGGGAAAATTTCAAGTAACATAGAAAGGTAGATCTACCAGAATTATACCAGATTTCTCACCAGAGACTATGAAAGTCAGAAGATCCTGGGCAGATATCATACAGACCATGAGGGAACACAAATGCCAACCCAGGCTACTATACCCAGAAAATCTCTCAATTTCCATAGATGGAGAAACCAAGGTATTCTGTGACAAAAACAAATTTACACAATATCTTTCCACAAATCCAGCCCCTCAAAGGACAATGAATGGAAAACACCAACAGAAGGAGGGAAACTACACACTAGTTAAAGCAAGAAATTCATCTTCTTTTAACAAATAAAAAATAAGAGAGCCACAAAAACATAACTCCATCTTTAAAAACAAAAATAACAGGAAGCAACAACCACTTCTCCTTAATATCTCTTAATATCAGTGGACTCAATTCTCCAATAAAAAGACATACACTAACAGACTGGATACATAATCAGACCCCAACATTTTGCTGCATATAGGAAACCTACCTCAGGCACAAAGATAGACACTACCTCAGAGTAAAATGCTGGAAAACAATTTTCCAAGCAAATGATCCCAAGAAACAAGCTGGTGTAACCATCCTAATATCAAATAAAATCGACTTTCAACCTAAAGTAATCAAAAAAGATAAGGAAGGACACTTCATACTCATCAAAGGAAAAATCTACCAAGATGAAATCTCAATTCTGAATATATATTCTCCAAATACAAGGGTAACAACATTCATAAGAGAAACTTTAATAAAGCTCAAAGCACACATTGCACCCCACACAATAATAGTGGGATGCTTCAACACCCCACTCTCATCACTGGACAGATCAGAGAAACACAAACTAAACAGAGAAACAGTGAAACTAACAGAAGTAATGAACCAAAGGGATTTAACAGATATCTATAGAACATTTTATCCTAAAACAAAAGAATAAACCTTATTCTCAGCATCTCATGATACCATCCATATGTCTCAGTTTTTTTCTGCTTCCCTCCCCCTCTCAAATCAATATCTATTCATTTTCTCTCTCTTTGGGGTACAAGCTGGCATCCAAAATAAATAATAATAATAAAATAAAATTACATAAAATAAAGGAAATTCAAATTGGACAAAACAAAGAGACAGAAGAAAAGAGTAAAGGAAAAGCTTAAGAAATGCAAATAGACACAGAGAAATGCACATTTGCACATAGAAACTCCATATTCACCAAACTAGAAACCATAATACATAACCAAAAGATCTAAAAGGAAGAAAGAAAGTACCAACATTTGAGACATTGTGAGACAAAAAACTTCCAAAAGTGCCATTGAATTCATTTTGTGTTGGCCTTCTACTGTATGGCATGGGATCTGACCTTAAATGAAGTTTGTATACCAGTGAAACTCTATAAGAAAACACTATCTTTTCTTTACAATAGTTTTTGCTTCAGAGAGCCCAGACCACATGATCAGAGATTTTCTGTATTCATTCATGTGTCTTTCTGTTCTTCACTTGCTCATTGCCCCAGTTCTGTCAATCCCTCCATCCCCACAGAGAAAAGGTAGAAGACTATTTTCCATTGAATCTTCTGTGGTTACTGGTAGTGACCCAAATAAAAATGATAACCCCTCCTCCCTGCATTTATCAATAGCCTATAGTTTCCAAGTTAGGGTAAATGTCCCATGAAACTTTTCCCTATGCAAGACTGAGTGTTGACATAATGAAACTTATGCATTCTCAGTACTGACAGCTATAGGTGAATAGAGGTATGGTTGATACTGACAGTTCCAGAAGCCATAAGCCATCAAAGAAAAATCTCAGGGTCAGATGTTGGTCAGAAAGACCCCACAGGTTCCCACAGTAGCATAGGATATTGCTTTTGCTTTTGATTTCTCGTCAGAACAATATTATAAGAGCCTATAACACTTTGGTGACAGAATATAGAGAAATAAATTTGGAATATACCTAGAAACTTTCTGTCTTCCCTCTTGTGTACAGAGAGTCAGAGGGTGACATATAGACTGAGGAGTGAGATATCTACCAACATTATTATGCAGCTATGAATCATGAAGCCTAGAATTCCAGTATCCCAATCAAGATGTGTCCGTTTGTGCAATAATAATATATGGCATTTATGGAAGTAAAAAACACTTTCTGATTGTCATGAGGCCCATGACACAGAAGAGTTTTCATGTCTGATACTGTGAATCTGGAGAAAACCCATGAACTGACAAGTCATGTTCTCAAGTGGGGAACTGGATACTATTATCAAGATACAATAAAATTGTATCTACCGACCTTTTCAATATTTATCCCTATATCCATAGACAAATGCATTCACTGTTTTTTAAGTGTTAAATAAACTTCTACAAGTGAAAATATAAGACTTGTTCTTGTTATATTTAGTATCCATTTCATACAGCTTTGTCTGCTTTGAATATGTGTTTATATAAAAGTAATTTAGTCTTTGACAGTTTCTGATATCTATTTACTATATTCTAGTTATACGTATCCACCCAGCCTCTAATCAATGACTACCACATCAATCCAATGCCTGTAAAGTACTCATTCTTCTTTCATGTCATTTTTGTCGTTTGTTTTTGTTTTGTGATCTACTGGATTCAACCTTGGTTACTCACAGGTGCACCGTGTGTAGAATCCACTGATGTTAGTGTAGCTCAGGAGATGCCACATCAATGAAAATAGTAACTTCCTCTCTTCCAGAAGCTGCATAGAGACACTGGCTTCCTTTGAAGGTCTTCATCTTTTTTTTTTATTTTATTTTTTTAATTTACATTCCAAATCATTTCCCCTTTCCCGTTTCCTCCCTCCCCGAAAGTCCCATAAGCCCCCTTCCCTCCCTCTTTTCTCCATTCAACCCCCTCTCGTTACTCTGTCCTGGCGTTCCCCTACATCCAGTCTTTCCAGGACCAGGGGTCTCTCCTTCCATCTTCTTAGAAATCTATTGATATGCGGATTGTGTCTAGGGTATTCCGAGATTCTGGGTCAATATCCCCTTATCAGTGACTGCATACCATGTGTGTTCTTTTGTGATTGGGTTACCTCACTAAGGATGATATTTTCAAGATCTGACCATTTGCCTAGGAATTTCGTGAATTCATTGTTTTTAATTGCAGAGTAGTATTCCATTGTGTAGATATACCACATCTTCTGAATCCATTCCTCCGTTGAGGGACATCTGGGTTCTTTCCAGCTTCTGGCTATTATAAATAAGGCTGCTATGAACATAGTGGAGCATGTGTCCTTATTGCATGCAGGTAAAGCCTCTGGGTATATGCCCAGGAGTCGTATAGCCGGATCCTCCGGGAGTGTCATGCCCAGTTTTCTGAGGAACCGCCAGACTGCTTATGGGCCTGTGTGTCATTCAGAAAAATAATTGAGTGAATCTTCATATTCTTGGAGAAAGAGATGTCCATTCTCCACATGCAAGCTGCCCTGTGTGCCAGGAAGGAAGATGGCTTCAGCTGTCTTAAGCCAGATTTCACAAGAACATTTCTTCCCTTACATCTCCTCTCTGTTCACTCAGCAGACTGAGACCTGTGATTAAAACTTTTAGTTGGTAACTAGTCACAAATCATCAGATGAAGCAAACACAGAAGATAGTTTCATTTTTACCTTTCCTTCACATCGCACACTGATGCAGGGCATTGTCCATTCTCTTTTCACAGATACAAGAATGCCTTTTACCACAGTCATCATATGTATAGGCTTCTGTTTTGTTTAGTGATTTCACTGCCACTAAGTCACTATATAATAAAAAATATAATAGACAATTATTAAAATTTGAAGGTCATATTGTTGAAAGCCATTACTTTTGAAGCAAAGTTTATTGACTAAAATGTATAGAATATGAAATTAATTATATGTGTATCACTAAAATAATTTTATTTTCCTTAAACTTCTAAAATATGGTCTTGGGTCTGTGACTTTAGTGGGTTGAGACTGTTGACCCCAAACCTGCCATGTGAGGTTAGCCCTTAAATACTGTGAAATTAAAGGAGAGACCTAACTTCCTTAAGCTGTCTACAAATTAATTATGTGCTCTGATCTGTGCATGCACAAGCACATAAATCCACACAAAATACATAAACAGGAAAAACAAACTTAGAAATATTCTCTGATCATGACTCAACACATTAGCCTTTCCATACCACTAATTTTGTTCATCATGCAGAATTATTTTTCAGAATTGCTGAAATAATAAGAGATAATTTTATACTGAAGTTGTTTTTCCATGATATTTTGTGAAATGACAACAGATATAAAGAAGAAATAAATGTATATGGCACCCAGTACAAGGTCTCATATGCCCGGTTTTTTAAGAGAAAAAGGAGGTGATTATTTCAGTTACAAACAATGGTTTATGGATACAATTTGGTTGTTTTCCTTTTGACTTCCCCACCTCAAAGCTAACAGGTCTTCATTGAAACATAGTTACTGACTGACTTCCCTGCATTCAATGCAACTGCAGTCTCTACTGTTTGGTGTACTTGGTGTCACAATGACCTTCCTGTGAAAAATAAATGTAAAAGTTGAATAAAAAATAAAACAAAGAAGAGTTGGCATAATTATAAACTCAGTGTTTTGGAGTAAAAATAGGTGATAAGGTTTTGGGAGTCTAAATGACTATGACTACAAACCATGTCAAAATGGGCTTTTGAACAATAACCTGATCAAATATTAACTAATAATTAAAACTTTATTCAATATACTTGTGAAAGGGAATGGTGCTGATTCCTATATAGACTAGGATTCAGTAGAGGTGAGACTCAAAAAGGATTAGCAGAGTGTGGCAGCCAATCTTCCTCCTAATAAGGAGGGCAAGATGAATAGTTGATCTATGGAAAATGATTGTTCAAATCCTAAATAATTAATGGAGACAAATGCAGTGGTGCACAAGTGTAGCCTCAGCATTTGGGAGGCAGATGTAGGAGGATCAGGAGTTCAAGTCTGGCTTGGGCAAGTGAGTTTGAACAAAGCTAGCATAATGAGAATATATATCAAAGAAGATGAAGCAGGAGTGAAATCTGCAGAACTCAGAAGGCAAAGGAAAAATCTTCAACAGAAGACAACTTTTATTGAGCTATAGATATGTCGGGGGAGACAGAATATTTGGATTTACCGTAGGACAGAAAAGGAAGATAAATGACTAAGAGGCCCATGAATCATAGACAGAATAGGTAAAATGCAGTAGTATTGAGTAAACACATTAGTCAGCCATGAGATATGATGATGCTATCAATAAAGCATTTTGATGAACATGGACAAAGAGGAAAAGGACCTGACAGATACGAACTATTCTCAGATACACAGGAATTACATAGTCCGCATTATGATCTCTTGATTTTACTTCACATAGTGATGCCTACCTATACCTCTACCCAAGAAACATGAGTTAGGCTCACAGATGCTCACTGAGTTCATTAGAATCTGACATTGTAACAACTGTCCATGTTCCTGCATCTTCCCATTGGAGAAAAAGGTTGTGGAAACCACATAAAACACTGACCACTGGGCTTCCTAACTGAAGACTTGGGTATGGCCCTAGTAAGACCACCACCACCAGGGAACTGTTCTGTAACAGTGTCAAGGTCTATGAAAATTTTAGCCTAGGTATACTCTTGTCTTCTGGTACCTCACTCCAAATATAATCAGCTAACTGAAGAGCCAACTTTACCATTACCGGGGATATAACCAAAGGATGCTCTAACATATCACACGGACACATGCTTTACTATCTTCATAACAGCCTTATTTATAGTAGCCAGAAGTTGGAATCAACTCACATGTCCCTCAATGGAAGAATGGATACAGAAAATCTGGTACATTTACGTAATGGAATACTATTTAGCTATTAAAAAACAATGATTTCATGAATTTTGTAGGCAAATGGATAGAATTAGAAAATTTCATCCTGAGTGAGGAAACCCAGACCTAAAAGAACTTACATGCTATGTACTCATTGATAAGTGGACATTATCCCAAAAACTCAGAATGCCCATGATACAACTCCTAGACGATATGAACCTTAACAAGAAGGAAGGTCAAAGTGTGCAGATTTCAAACCCACTTAGAAGGGGGAACAAAATAATTAAGAGAGGCAAAGGATGGGAGGGACTCAGGTGGGAGGTGGGAGAGGGAGTGAAATAGTGGGGGCAGGACCAGGTATGGGAAGATACAGGAGAGAATTCCAGAGAGCCAGGAGAGTGAACTGAAATAAGTAGCACTTGGGGATAGGGAACAGGGAGAACCACTAGAAAGTCCAGATACCAGATATGACAGAAGATTCCAGGACCCAATGTTGATGGCATTAGCTGAAACATTGCTGAACAGCAAGGAGATAGAACCTGAAGAGACCACATCTAATAGATAGACATGGCCCCAAGTGGAGTGAAGGGGCCAACCCCATCTCAAAATTTTTAACCTAGTCTGTCTAGATTAAAGGAAATTCAGGGACAAAAATAGAGGAGACACTGAAGCAAAGGCCATCCATAGACCTTCCAACTTTGGGAATCATTCCACTGGTAGACACCAAACCCCTACACTATTGCTGATGCTAAGATGTGTTTACAGACAGGAGCCTAGTATGGCTGTCCTCTGACAGGCTCTACCAGCACCTGACTAAAACAGATTCAGATACTCACCATTGGCAACCATTGAACTGAGCCCAGAGACCCTAGTGAAAGATTTAGGGGAAGGACTGAAAGATCTGAAGTATATATGCAAGAAATTGGCCAGGAAGACCACAGAGGTCTCCAATACACCACAAACTATCGCCTCTACACTTGCTTACTCACCATAACTACATGGTAACACATGATTGCTGAAGATACAGCACACTTTGACACCAGAACATAGAGATTTAATCTGAAATCAATCAGAAAACATTTTACCTTTAACTAGATTTCTAAGGGTCAAAGGTGCATTACCTTTTTATGACCCCCTCATTCCTGGGCCATCAACTGCAACTGAGCTGTGCCATTACCAATGGCCTTCCCCGGCTTCTCACAGAGCCAAGCTTCAGCGATCCTCCATGATCCCTCATACCTTCAAAACTAGTACCACCTGTGTAATTCTTACACATTACCAAGGCCGTCCGCAACAAGAGGTTCAGCCTTATCTCTCTTGAACACAGCTTCTTTGTGCTCACAGAAAACACTTCCCCGAAGATTTTACCTCAATGATGCTGGCCTCTTCTTAATCATCCCCAATTTCTTAGGTCAAGTTAACCAGCATCAATTGCCCCAGTACTTTCTTTTATTCTTTATTCTAAAGTCATGTGCAATCCTTTTCTTTATGATCATATGACAATCCAATTCAGTAACTGTCTAGACTAACGTGGAGCTGAAGGAACTTCTGTAAAGGAAACAACACATTTTATGATAAAATTTCTGTCTTCTGGATGAGAGAACAAGCAGGACAAGTTCCCAGCATTCCTGTGTCATTTTCTGCTGCCCTGTCCTCCCACCACTCAGTCCCACCATGTTCATTCTAAACTGACTTTCTATTAGTAATACATTTAAATCAGAACTATATCAGCTCAATAAGTTATTTAAAATAAAATCTTCGGATGTCCTGAGCTACTGGGTTCATGACATGATTTAGGACTGTGTTTATTAGATCAAGGTTCACTATTTAGTCAAGGCTGGCTTTGAACTCACAATCTTCCTGCTTAAGGCAGGAATTTTTTAGATTTAGCATTTTCTTTGACTGATATATCAATTTCTTCTATTGCATCTTCTAAGCCTGAGCTAAACAGAATTTTCAGCAGAGGAATCTCAAATGGCCAAGAAGCACTTCAAGAAATGTTCAATGTCTTTAGCCATCAAGGAAATGTAAATTAGAACAATTATGAGATCCCATTCTACATGAATAGGAATGATTAAGACTAAAACCTCAAGTGATAGTACATGCTGATAAGGATGTGAAATTTTGGAAATCAATTTCTTAGGTTTTTCAGAAAACTGGCAATAACAAAGCTCACAGTTTTGTAGTAGACTGTTGTAATTTTCTCTTATGTTACTATTTTTTAAAAGTTACTTCTTTATTTTGAATTACGTTAATTGCAGCTAAGTATGCATTTGGAATGCCTATAAAGCACTCACATTCCCACTGGTAAAGTCTTCCTTTACACTCTTCTACCTTTTTAATATAGATAATATTTACAGTGAGCATTGATGTCATTCCACATTGAATGATTTACTGCTGATGTTTTCACGGTGCTGGGATATTGACTCTAAGACAATGAGTGTGATCAGCAAATACACTTTCCCTGAGCTACAGTGTCAGGACTCAGGTTTTTTGTTCTGATGTTTTGTTTTTGGTTTGATTGTTTGTTTGGTATGGCTGTTGTTACTGATTTGAGATTGTTGTTGTATCTTGCTATGTAGCATAGGCTCCCCTCATACTCAGAGTCCTCTGGCCTCAGTTTTTTCTGTCTTAAAATTGCAGCCATACACCACCACACCAATTTAATCCATGATAGTTTTTTCTAATAAATAATAAGAATTTCTTATATTTATATATATATACACATATATATGTTATATACAACATACATACTACATATAACATATATAATATATATACATTGTTCTCTAGATTTTAAATGCCATATATACATATACACAGTACAAAATAACTAGAAAATCTACTGCTGAAAATTCTAGTTGTGTTATTGCTTTTGTTGTTAGTTTAAAATTATATGGGATATACTTTATAACATATTAAGAACGACATTTTATGTATGAAATCATGGTATTCAAGGAAATATACATTTAAGAAACTCTGATATAGATTATCACATAACATTTGGTTCATTTACAGTCTCTCAGTTGGCAGGAAAATATTCACAATTGATTTTTTAAAGATGAGGTGATTTTTTGTGTGTGTTTTGCCAAAGGCTTTTGATGGGAATTGCTGGAAAGAAGCTCTTTTACCAAGGACTGATACAGAGAATTGGGGACATTGTAATGGTGTGGCTCTGGGGACTAATTATCTTACAAGAGGCTAGCTCTAGCTCTCTAAGTAACCTATGTCAGAACTAACATCCTGTGACTAATAGATAAAAGCTTCATGAAATCTATGAACTTAGTAGACCACTAATTTCCACCAATGTGAAGGCTAAAAATGTCTTTTAATGATCTACATAAAAGCTTCCCCCATCTTGCTGAAACCCCTTCTCTCATCTACCCATCAATATAAGGTGAAATTGCCTTGACTTATGACTTTCTAGGTTCTTTAAAATTCCAAACCTTCGTGAAATTGCTTCCACATTGGAACATGGAGCCATGCAAACTCACAATGGTTCCAGTATATATCATGTAATTATTTTAAGGAGAAAGCTGGTTTTTGCATCAGTAGCTCTTCATTCAAAGCTCCTCCTTGCACACTGGTAGTTAGGCTGTACATGCTGAGTACTTTATGCACTTCATTAGGATTGAGGGTACAGTTCAGGGTAGGAAACATACAAAAGCTTGACCTCACACAACACAATAATGATAACAACAATAATACAAATGACAATTAGAGTAACAAAATTAATGATAACAATAATAGAATAAACAGAGAAGGTAAAAGACTGATTTCAATAGTCTATTGTCACGATGAATATGTTCAAGTCAATCTAAATTGTACTTTCATTTGACCGTAGCTTCTCTAACTTGCTGGCATATTTTAATGCAAACAAAATAAATCATTCTTAAAATCAAGTGACAGAGATTAACCAAGTATTGGAAAATGGAGAAGGGCTTGAGACTAGAAGAGGAACTGAAGATGCATTGACAAGCTTGATGTCTAATAGAGTAGGTCAGAGGGGACGACTGATTCTCACTTCCATTTCTAACTGCCAGCCAGCCTTGAATCATCAGTGCTCAGAGACTTCCTTAGTATTTTTCACTCCCCTCTCCAATGTTTTCTCTTACTTCATAATCTGTCCATGTCCTTACCAGTAGACTGAACTCTGTTTTAAAAATGACCAGATTCTTTCTCCTGGGCATGACACTCTCAGAGGATCCGGCTATACCACTCCTGAGCATATACCCAGAGGCTTTACCTGCATGCAATAAGGACACATGCTCCACTATGTTCATAGCAGCCTTATTTATAATAGCCAGAAGCTGGAAAGAACCCAGATGTCCCTCAACGGAGGAATGGATTGAGAAGATGTGGTATATTTACACAATGGAATACTACTCTGCAATTAAAAACAATGAACTCACGAAGTTCCTAGGCAAATGGTCAGAACTTGAAAATATCATCCTTAGTGAGGCAACCCAATCACAAAAGAACACACATGGTATGCAGTCACTGATAAGGGGATTTTAACCCAGAATCTCAGAATACCCTAGACACAATTCGCATATCAATAGCTTTCCAAGAAGATGGAAAGAGAGACCCCTGGTCCTGGAAAGACAGGATGTAGGGGAATGCCAGGACAGAGAAGTGAGAGGGGGTTGAATGGAGAAAAGAGCGAGGGAAGGGAGCTTATGGGACTTTCAGGGAGGGAGGAAACGGGAAAGGGGAAATGATTTGGAATGTAAATCAAAAAACTTAGAAAATAATAAAAAATATGTTCCTTTTATAGACTCAAAGAAAAAAATGACTTTTATATTGATCATGAGTGGTGACTTAGAGAGAGTTGGATTAAAGAACCAAAACCGCAATTTTCAAGGTGTCTTGGTGGGAAAAAGCATTGACCACACATGCTAATGACATCCCCAAATTTGATCAAAGGCTCTGTTCATTTCAAAGAATTCAAGTGTTTGGAAGGATAGGACAGGGGAGGGTATATGAGCAAAAGTTAGAGACTGACACATCTATAGCACTGACCCATTTGAGTAACCACAACTCCCCACTCCTTTATGTTGAGACAGACACAATCCTAGTCACACATTCAAACCTTCCAGTCAGACTCTTAGACCTCAGTATATCATCATCTAACAGATGCAAGTTGTTCTTTCTGTCCCAGGCTAAGGCGAGATAAATTTGGTGTAGCCCCCAGCCAGAGGAAAGGATGGCTAATTCATTTGCTTCACTGGGAGGACTGGATGATCCTGGCCACTAGTGTTCTACCTCTTTGTACTTCTGTTTTAAGGAAGAATTTCCACAACACTAATAAATTATAAGCTTCACAACTCTTCTCTCTCTGTCTCTGTCTCTCTGTCTCTGTCTCTCTTTGTCTCTCTCTATCTCTCTCTCTCTCTCTCTCTCTCTCTCTCTCTCCCTGAAGACCCAGATGTAGAAATCTCTGCCACTAATCTAGCACTATATCTGGCTGCAAGCTGCCATGCTTATTGACATGGTGACAATGAACTAAATCTCTGAAACTCTAGACATTACTCACTTAAATATTTTCCTTTATAAGAATTGCTCTAGCTGGGCAGTGGTGGCGCATGCCTTTAATCCCAGCACTTGGGAGGCAGAGGCAGGTAGATTTCTGAGTTCAAGGCCAGCCTGGTCTACAAAGTGAGTTCCAGGACAGCCAGGGCTATACAGAGAAACCCTGTCTTGAAAAACCAAAAAGAAAAAAAAAAGCAATTGCTGTGGTCAGGATGTCTCTTTACTGCAAGAGAACACTCACTAAGACATATGTATATGTGTGTTTGTGTGTCTTCTTTGGGTTTTGGTCTATAGTACCTCAAAACTTTAGTTATCTTATGGAAAATGCAATGACCTGACTAACAAAACCATTTTTCCTCTCTTTCTCCTTTTACTGATGGTTTAAATAAAAGGAAGCTTGGTTGGTTGAAGGACCAGACCTACTCCATCTTGGGAAAGGCTTCCATATTAAAAGAAAAAGAGCCTTAACAACTTGACCTGTAGTTGAATCAGGCTGCATCCAAGTTCCAGGAGCAACTCTTTGGCTTGTCCTTAGCCCATACTCCCTAGCTACTTCCTTGCCACAGTCAATCAAGATAAGTCTGATTGTTTCATATGTACTTTTAAGACTGCTTTTTAGAGTTCATAGTTTTGCTTCAGAGCATCCATTTGTCAGCTTAAAATAGTCATCCAATTAGATGCTTGCCAGGATGGGGACCCATTTGGTTGCTTGCCATTTCCTATAAAACCTTGTCCTGCTTAGGGCTTGAAGTTCTCTCACCATCCTATCCTGCTTCTTCAGGGTTAGAGGTGAGTCATCCAAAGACTGAGCTTGGAATAAAGAGAGCCTAGAGCAATTACATCAGAGTCAACTCCTGGGTAGTCTTTCAGGGCTCAAAAATGAGGTGCAACATTAGTGACATTTTCTATGCTAAGTTTTCATCAATTCCTATCACTTAGGCACAAATATCTATCTTCACCAAAAAATAAAATACAAGGGTATAATAAGTTATTTTTTTCTTCTGTTAATTTATATTACCCAAGACAAGGTTTCTGTATGCAAGAAAAAAATTACCTCAGAAATAAAAATGTTATGCAAGAACAAGTTACAGCAGGATTGTTGACAATAAATTCAAAGCAGATATTTATCTTCATTTCAATCTACAAGCTCATTATAAGTTCAAAGCAATAGTTTTATATGTTATTCACCTTGTTTTATCATGGTGAACATCTGTAGCCTCATCTTTGGGCCTGACCTTGAAGGCATGTTTTTCCTTAATCATAACTCAGTCCCAAGCCTATTCCTCTTCCTAGTCCACTTTACATGCTTATAGATGAAGGCATGGAAGGGACACAATCTATTCTTGATTCTAACTCTAAACTTTCTACCAACTGTCTTAATTCTTAAAATTATTTGAACCAAATCAGCAGCTGTATAAAATCATTAATTCATCTGAACAGCATTATTTCATAAAAGTACATCTTCATGCTGATATGCATGAAATTTGTCCAACAGGGTGAGCTAATATCCAGTAATCAGTCATAATAGACTATTGCAGAAAGGGACTTTCTTTGCCCAAAAACACCATAACCAAAAAAAGTGGATTATACAGCCATGGCAAACATGAGAAGGCATATCAACAGCAAGAAGCAACCCTGGGATGAAACTCCTGAGGACCTGCCTTGCTAGGGTTCACCCATCACAGCCATGCAAAACAGAGGGCCATCTCCAAGAAGCTCACTTAACCACTGCAGTTCCTCCTGCATGGCACTCACCAAAAATAAATAAATATATGATCTCTTCTGAGAAGAAGAAATATAAACAGATATTTGACAAAGGAAAACATGTGAGTGACCAATAAGCACTTGAAAAATGGTCTGTATCATTAGTTCTTAGAGAAATGAGAATTCCTTGATTAGTCATAATGTTAAAAATTTAAAACATTGATAATATCAAGTAATGGTTAAAAATGAGACTCAAAGGGAATTTTCTCATACTGCAGAGAATATAAGGTGATGTAAAATATTCAAAACATGCTAGAAGTTCCTTGTGAAATGAAACTGCATTTCACATAGGGATTCTGATATGAGAGTTCTAGATGTTTACTAAAGAGGTATTAAATATATGTTCACTCAGAGACTTACACAGAAATTGGCATGAGAATTTTATTCATTATTGTCAATACTCATAGGCACATCATTCGTTCACATGTGAATGACAAAATATTATGGAATATTTGTGTAATAGTAAAGTGCTTTGTAAAAAGAATAAACAACTGATCTGTGAAAAAAGTTTGAGTAAGATAAAAACCAATAATGATAATAATAATAATAATAATAATAATAATAATAATAATAATAATAATAATAAATGACAGGTGCAGAGATTTGTAGAGCTAACCAAAAAATTTGTACAGAGTATATGACACTGGACTCAGCCATACTAATTTACAGTACACATGGCATGTGTGTACTAATGTGGTTCAAGGTGTATAGAGCAAGAGGCAGTAAAGAACTTTAGGTGTTAAAAGAATTGCCTTGTTAGGGTTTGATGATTCTCTTAGTTAGGGTTTCTAATGATGAAACACCAGGACCAAAGCAACTTTTGGAGGAAAGTGATTGTTTTACTTACACTTCCACATCAAGCACTCAATGAAGGAAGTCAGGACAGGAACTCAATCCTGGCAGGAACCAGGAGACAGAAGCTGATGTAGAAGCCATGGAGAAAATACTTATGGACATTTTATTTCTATGGATATCACTATTATTATTATGTTTTATGAGAGTCTCATGCTGTAGTCTGCAATAGCTTCAAACTTACTGTGTAGACTAGGCTGCACTCAAACCTAGGTCCCTGTGCATTTTAAAGTCTGAGTCATGGCAACCATATGGTCTCAGCAAATATTACTGTATCTATGAGGTATAAACTTATTAATAAATAGAGAGAGAGAGAGAGAGAGAGAGAGAGAGACAGACAGACAGACAGACAGACAGACAGACAGAGACAGAGAAGTTATTTGATATATGGATTGTTGTATGATTTTCTTGAATTGCCCTGGCACCTAGTCACCAAATATAAAATTATATTTTATTTTTATTAGATATTTGCTTTATTTACATTTCAAATGGTATCCCCTTTCCACGTTAGCCTCCTGAAACCCCCTATCCCATCCCCCTCCCCCTGCTCACCCCCACAATTTCCTGACTTGTGTTCCCCTATTCTGGGAATTAAACTTTCACAGGACCAATGACCTCTCCTCTCATTGATGTATGAAATGGTCATCTTCTGCTACATATGTAGCTGCAGACATGGATCCCTCCATGTGTACACTTTGGTTGGTGGTTTAGTCCCTGGGAGCTCTAGGGGTACTGATTTGAACATATTATTGTTCCTCCTGTAGGACTACAAACCTCTTCAGCTTCTTGGGTCCTTTCTCTAGCTGCTCCATTGGGGACCCTATGCTCAATCTTTTGGTTGACTGTGAGCCATATGTATTTTGATTCACTTTCCAATAGGATCAAAATATCCACACTTAGGTCTTCCTTCTTCTAGAGCTTCATGTGGTCTGAGAGTTATATTTTGGGTATTCCGAGCTTTTGGGTTAATATCCACTTATCATCAAGCGCATACTGTGTGTATTCTTTTGGGATTGGGTTATCTCATTCAGGATGACATTTTCTAGCTCAATTCATTTGCCTAAGAATTTCATGAATTCATTGTTTTTAATAGCTGAGTAGTACTCCATTGTGTAAATAAACCACGTTTTCTGAATCTGTTCCTCTGTTGAGAGACATCTGGCTTCTTTCCAGCTTCTGGCTATTATAAATAAGACTGCTATGAACATAGTGGAGCATGTGTCCTTATTACATGTTGGAGCATCTTCTGGGTATATGCCCAGAAGTGATATAGCTGGGTCCTCAGGTAGTGCTATGTCCAATATTCTGAGAAACCGACAGTTTCCAAAGTGGTTTTACCAGCTTGCAATCCCACCAGCAATAGAAGAGTGTTGCTCTTTCTCCACATCCTCTCCAGCATTTGCTGTCCCCTCAGTTTTTGATCTTGGCTGTTCTGATTGGTGTGAGGTGGAATCTCAGCATTGTTTTGATTTGCAATTCCCTGATGATTAAGAATGTTGAACATTTCTTTAGGTACTTCTCGGGCATTCAATATTCCTCACTTGAGAATTCTTTATTTAGCTTAGTTCCCCATTTTGGGTAGGGTTATTTGGTTCTATGGAGTCTAACTTTTTAAGTTCTTTGTACATATTGCATATTAGCCTTCTATTGGATATAAGATTGGTAAAGATCTTTTCCCAATCTGTTGGTTGCCATTTTGTCCTATTGACAGTGTCCTTTGCCTTACAGAAACTTTGCAATTTTATGAGGTTCCATTTCTCAATTCTTGATCTTAAAGCATAAGCTATTGGTGTTCTATCCAGGGAAATTTCCCCTGGATCCATGTGTTCCAGGTCCTTCCCCACTTCTATATCTTCTCATTTGAGAAAATGCTTGTATTGACAACAAAAATATCCAGACCTCCAGATTTCCTTACTGGCACCTCAGGTCTTGTCATAGTAAGCATACCAACATCAGGGAACAGTTCTGTTGCATAGTCAAGGTCCACAAAGATCTCCTAACCTGAATGCAGGCATTGTCTCCCCTGCTGACATGTTAATGGAAAGTTTACTTCCTGCCCAGCTCTGCCTCTGTATGGTGCTGCAGGCTATAGACCAATTCATTAACTCTTTGGCCTGGCAGCATAGAAAACAGCAGCCAGATTAGTTATTGGGAAAGAGAGACAAAATAAGCAAAGCAAACCTATGTGAAATTATTCTTCTTTTACAGAACAAAATTCATAACAATAATGTTATTTTTTACGATAACCTTTTTCATATTAATAAACATTAATGTTTATTTTTATGATTTAAGCATATGAATATGTCTTGTAATCCTGTCTGTTCCCTAGCCACCTATGCAACAATTTGTTTGAGAGTGCGATAGGAGGAAAGAGAGGAAGTTATTTTTCTGCAGATTTGTAACATAGCTATCCTCACTGGCAGGTCACATTTAAATAGAATTAAGACTTGCCATGTTCCCAAGCACTGAATGAAAGATTCCTGAAAAAGTTACTACTGTGGATATAATGCCTCATATACTTTTTGCTCCGGCTTAAGAGGGAACTCAGTGACTGCCCCAAAGAAAGTGACATGAGCAAAAGCCCAGCAGAAACAATATATCAAAAGCATAAAACTTCTGGCACTAGGATTATGAATTAAAGCATTTAAAATAAGAATGGTTGATATAGTCACAGAGAAAATGGACAGAACAGACATAATCAAACTTCCCAGCACTTGAGAGATGGAAACACAAGACAGAATAGAGAAAACAGTGCTTAACAATAAAAGAACTTCTGGCAGAATAATGATCCCTGATCTCTAGCAGTACTACAGGGCAATAATGAAAAAATTGCATGGTGTTGATACAGAGACAGAAAAATAGAACAATGGAATAGAATTGAAGACCCAGAAATAAACCCACACACCTATGGACACCTTATCTTTGACAAAGAAGACAAAACCATAGAGTGGAATAGAGAAAGCATCTTCAACAAATGGTGATAGTCTAACTGGCACTATCTATGAAGCAGAATGAAATTTATGCATATTTATCACCTTCTACAAAGCTCAAGTCCAAGTGAATCAAAGACCTCCACATTAAACTGGATACACTGAATCCAATAGAAGAAAAACTAGAAAGAGCTTTGAACACCTTGGCACAACCAAAATTTTCCTGAACAGAACACCAATTCTCAGGCTCTAAGATTAACAATTGAAAAATGGAATCTCATGAAACCGAAAATTTCTGTAAGGCAAAGAATACTGTCAATAGGACAAAATGGCAACCTACAGATTATGAAAAGATCTTTATGAACCCTTCATCTGATAGAGGGATAATAAGCAAAATATACAAAGAACCCAAGAAGTTAGACTCTAGACAACCAAATAACCCAATTAAAAAATGGGATACAGAGCTAAACAGAATTCAACCTAGACACACCTCAACTGAAGAATAAATACAAAAAATATGACTCATTTACATAACAGAATAACTATTTGCCTACTAAAATTGAGGACATCATGAATTTTGCAAGCAAATGTGTGGAACTAGAAAATATCATCCTGAGTAAAGTAACCAAGACCCAAAATGACATGCATAGTATATACTCATGGATAAGTGGATATTAGCCAAAAAGTACAGAAATATCCTGCTATAACCCACAGGCCATAGGAGGTTTAACAAGAAGGAAGACCCAAGTAAAGATACTTGAATCCCATTTAGAAAGGGAAGCAAAATAGTCATAGGAGACAGAGGGAGGGAACTGAGTGGGAAAGGGAAGTGGGAGGGGATAAGGAAGGCAAGATCACATATGCAGGGAGACAGGAAAGAAGGCCAGAGACCAGGATATTGAATAGAAATATGCAGCTGTGGTAGGGAGGTGGGGAGTTAGGTGAACCTCCAGAAAGTTCCTGAGACATGGGATGTGAGAGGCTCTCAGGACTCAATGTGGATGACCTTAGCTAAAATGTCCAATTGTGTGGAGAGGGAAGCTGAAGACTAAAACTCCAATAGATAGACACAGCCTCCAGTGCAGAAATGGTGCCACCCACCCAGCTTTAAAAATTTTGACCCAGAATTGTTTCTGTCTAAAGGAAATGCAGGGGCAAAAATGGAAACTAACAAACAAAAAGACAGCCAAACAAACAAAAAACAAACAAAAATCACCACCAAAAAGAAGTCACCAGAAACATAAAAATCTATTCAGGACAAAATGACACAGAAATGACACAATCACTGAATGCACAGTAATCTGAACATAGAGGAAATACCTAGAGTGACATTATCCAGTCAGTGGATAGGTACCCAGATCCTAGATTAGAACAAGTTACTGTATCAATACTAACTGTCCTGAGTTTAATCATTTGGGTGCAGCTGTATAATATAAAGTGTTGCCCCCAGGAAAATATAGAGGAAACTGTGCACCTCGATTTTGTTTGGTTTATTTGGTTCTATGGCATAGTCTTTCACTATATTCATTTTTCACCCATTATTTCTGAGCCTCATAATTGCCAGTATCAGAGTGTAAAGCTCTACATCTTGCCAACTTCAATTAATATCATGTTTCTATAAGGCCTTGACTCATCATAGGTGGATTAAAGCAGAGGGGTGAGACAACTGATGCCTTAGATAAAAGATAATAAGCAGTTCCTTGAACTATGCTTACAAAAGTTGGCCAAACTTGAAATTATACTTTATGGCCAAAAGAAATGCTTGTAACAATGAGAAAAACTTCTTTTTTTTAATTTTCTTATTTTCTAAGTTTTTTTTTATTTACATTCCAAATCATTTCCCCTTTCCCGTTAACTCCCCCCCCGAAAGTCCCATAAGCCCCATTCCCTCCCTCTTTTCTCCATTCACCCCCTCTCCTTTCTCTGTCCTGGTGTTCCCCTACATCCAGTCTTTCCAGGACCAGGGGTCTCTCCTTCCATTTTCTTAGAAATCTATTGATATGCGAATTGTGTCTAGGGTATTCCTAGATTCTGGGTTAATATCCCCTTATCAGTGACTGCATACCATGTGTGTTATTTTGTGATTGGGTTACCTCACTAAGGATGATATTTTCAAGTTCTGACCATTTGCCTAGGAATTTCGTGAATTCATTGTTTTCAATTGCAGAGTAGTATTCCATTGTGTAGATATACCACATCTTCTGAATCCATTCCTCCGTTGAGGGACATCTGGGTTCTTTCAAAGCTTCGGGCTATTATAAATAAGGCTGCTATGAACATAGTGGAGCATGTGTCCTTATTGCATGCAGGTAGAGCCTCTGGGTATATGCCCAGGAGTGGTATAGCCTGATCCTCCGGGAGTGTCATGCCCAGTTTTCTGAGGAACCACCAGACTGCTTTCCAGAGTGGTTGTACCAGCTTGCAATTCCACCAGCAGTGGAGGAGTGTTCCTCTTTCTCCACATCCTCGCCAACAACTGCTGTCTCCTGTATTTTTGATCTTAGCCATCCTGACTGGTGTGAGATGGAATCTCAGGGTTGTTTTGATTTGCATTTCCCTAATGACTAAGGATGACGAACATGTCTTTAGGTGCTTCTCAGCCATTAGATATTCTTCAGGTGAGAACTCTTTGTTTAGCTCTGTACCCCATTTTTTAATAGGGTTACTTGCCTCTCTGGAGTTTAACTTCTTGAGTTCTTTGTATATATTGGATATTAGCCCTCTGTCGGATGTAAGGTTGGTAAAGATCATTTCCTAGTTAGTTGGTTGCCACTTTGTCTTTTTGACAGTGTCTTTTGCCTTGCAAAATCCTTGTAATTTAATGAGGTCCCATTTGTCAATTCTTGATCTTAGAGCATAAGTTATTGGAGTTCTATTCAGGAAATTCTCCCCTGTGCCCATATGTTCAAGGTTCTTCCCTAGTTTCCCTTCTATTAGTTTCAGTGTGTCTGGTTTTATGTGGAGATCCTTGATCCACTTGGAATTGAGCTTAGTGCAAGGAGATAAGAATGGGTCAATTTTCATTCTTCTGCATGTTGACCTCCAGCTGAGCCAGCACCATTTGTTGAAAAGGCTATCTTTTTTCCACTGGATGGTTTTAGCTCCTTTGTCAAAGATCAAGTGACCATAGGAGTGTGGATTCATTTCTGGGTCTTCAATTCTGTTCCATTGATCTACATGCCTGTCACTGTACCAATACAATGCGGTTTTTAACACTATTGCTCTGTAGTACAGCTTGAGGTCCAGGATACTGATTCCCCCAGAGGTTCTTTTACTCTTGAGAATAGTTTTAGCTATCCTGGGTTTTCTGTTATTCCAGATGAATTTTTGAATTGCTCTTTCTAACTCTATGAAGAATTGAGTTGGGATTTTGATGGGGATTGCATTGAATCTGTATATTACTTTTGGTAAGATGCTCATTTTTACTATATTAATCCTGCCAATCCATGAGCATGGCAGATTTTTCTATCTTCTGAGGTCTTCTTCAATTTCTTTCTTCAGAGACTTGAAGTTCTTGTCATACAGATCTTTCACTTGTTTGGTTAGATTCACGCCAAGATACTTTATATGGTTTGTGGCTATCGTGAAGGGTATCATTTCTCTTACTTCTTTCTCAGCCTGCTTATCCTTTGAGTATAGGAAGGCTACTGACTTGCTTGAGTTGATTTTATATCCAGCCACTTTGCTGAAGTCGTTTATCATCTGTAGGAGTTCTCTGGTGGAGTTCTTTGGGTCGCTTAAGTATACTATTATATCATCTGCAAATAGTGATAGTTTGACTTCTTCCTTTCCAATTTGTATCACTTTCACCTCTTTTTGTTGTCTAATTGTTCTAGCTAGAACTTCAAATACTATATTGAAAAGATATGAAGAGAGAGGGCAGCCTTGTCTAGTCCCTGATTTTAGTGGGATTGCTTCAAGTTTCTCTCCATTTAGATTGATGCTGGCTACCGGTTTGCTGTAAATTGCTTTTACTATGTTTAGATATGGGCCTTGAATTCCTGATCTTTCCAAGACCTTTAGCATGAAAGGATGCTGAATTTTGTCAAATGCTTTCTCAGCATCTAATGAGATGACCATGTGGTTTTTTCTTTGAGATTGTTTATATAGTGGATTACATTGATGGATTTCCTTATATTGAACCATCCCTGCATCCCTGGAATGAAGCCTACTTGATTGTAGTGAATGATCATTTTGATGTGTTCTTGGATTCGGTTGGCAAGAATTTTATTGAGTATTTTTGCATCGATATTCATAAGAGAGATTGGCCTGAGATTCTCTTTCTTTGTCGGATCTTTGTGTGCTTTTGGTATTAGTGTAATTGTGGCTTCATAGAACGAGTTGGGTACTGTTCCTTCTGTTTCTATTTTGTGGAACAGTTTGAAGAGTATTGGTGTTAGGTCTTCTTTGAAGGTCTGATAGAATTCTGCACTAAAACCATCTATCTGGACCTGTGCTTTTTTTGGTTGGAAGACTTCCAATGACAACTTCCATTTCTTCAGGGATTATAGGACGGTTTAGATGGTCTATTTGATCCTGATTTAATTTTGGTATTTGGTGTCAAGGAAATTGTCCATTTCCTCAAGATTTTCTAGTTGTGTTGAATACAGGTTTTTGTAGTAGGATCTGATGATTTTTTGAATTTCCTGTTTCTGTTGTTATCTCTCCTTTTTCGTTTCTGATTTTATTAATTTGGATACTATCTCTGTGCCCTCTGGTTAGTCTGGCTAAGGGCTTATCTATCTTGTTGATTTTCTCAAAGAACCAACTCCTCGTTTTGTTGATTCTTTGTGTGGTTTTATTTGTTTCTACTTGATTGATTTCAGCCCTGAGTTTGATGATTTCCTGCCTTTTACTCCTCTTTGGTGTATTTGCTTCTTTTTGTTCCAGGGCTTTCAGGTGTGCCATTAAGCTGTTAGTGTATGGTGTTTCCCGTTTCTTTTTGGCAGCACTCAGCTATGAATTTTCCTCTTAGCACTGCTTTCATTGTGTCCAATAAATTAGGGTATGTTGTGCCTTCATTTTCATTAACTTTCAAAACATCTTTGATTTCTTTCTTTATTTCCACATTGACCAAGTTATCATTGAGTAGAGCATTGTTCAGCCTCCATGTGTACGTGGGTTTTCTTTTGTTTTTGTTGCCATTGAAGACCACCCTTATTCCATAGTGATCTGATAGGAGGCATGGGATTAGTTCTATCTTCTTATATCTGTTGAGGTCTGATTTGTGACCAATCATATGGTCAATTTTGGAGAAGGTACCATGAGGTGCTGAGAAGAAGGTGTATTCTTTAGCTCTAGGATGAAATGTTCTATATCTATCTGTTAGTTCCATTTGGTCCAAGGCTTCAATTAGATTCACTGTGTCCCTGTTTAGTTTCTGCTTTCCTGAACGATCCATTTCAGAGAGCGGTGTGTAGAAGTCACCCACTATTATTGTGTGAGTTGCGATGTGTGCTTTGAGTTTTAGTAAAGCTTCTTTTACGAATGAGGGTGCCCTTGCATTTGGAGCATAGATATTCAGAATTGAGAGTTCTTGATGGTGGATTTTTCCCTTGATCAGTATGTAGTGTCCTTCTGTGTCTTTTTTGATGACTTTAGGTTGAACGTAAATTTTATCTGATATTAGGATGGCTACTCCGGCTCGTTTCTTGGGGCCATTTGCTTGTAAAATTGTTTTCCAGCCTTTTACTCTGAGGTAGTGTTTGTCTTTGACACTGAGGTGCGTTTGCTGCATGCAGCAAAATGCTGGGTCCTGTTTACGTATCCAGTCTGCTAGTCTATGTCTTTTAATTGGGGAATTGAGACCATTGATATTAAGAGAGATTAAGGCATAGTGATTATTGCCATCTGCCATTCTTGACGCTATCTTTATGTTTGTGTGGTTATCTACTTTTGGGTTTGATTCAAGAAGGTTATTATCTCATTTTTTCCAGGGTGTGAGAAAAACTTCTACGGGAAATAAGCATCAAAACAAAACCAAATAGTATCAGCTAACAAATGAGAAATCAAAACCTACAACACCATTCTATCTCTTAATTGTGCTTACTATTAAGAGGATTTATTCTAGTTATAATGAAATACTCAGATTGGTGTTTTTTATCGTTCTTTATTTAATTCTATAAGAGTATAAGAAAGCAGAAAGAGCTGAGTCCTAGAGGCTTTGAGGCAAAGTGTGTACATGCGCCAGATATGTGTCCTGTATCCACAAAGAAGGAAGAAGCCACTGCTCTGTCACATCAGATTCCAGGGAACATTCCCAACCTCTTCCAGTTCATCTCTCTGTTTACACAGCAGATTAAGTACTGTGGAGAAAACACTTGTTTGTAAGCAGTCACAAACTATTACAGGGAGCAAAGGAGGATCACCACGTTGTACTTTTACCCATACCTGTTGTTGGAGAGTCAATCAGGGAACTTATCCAGTCTCTTCTCACAAATACAGGGATAGAAACTTTCACATTTACTATTTTCTAGTCTTGCTTGAGATAAGGACATGCATCCTCCATCCCTTATATTATATTTCCTTGTGTTCAAGGCACTGAAGAACAAAAACAATTAGCATAGTTTAACTTTGAACATTCACTAAAATAAGTCATGATTTTAAAATATTATTTGCCAAATATATAGAATATAGAACTATAAATCAGAAGTTCTCCACTAAAATGTTTTCTTTTTTCTGAGTTCATACAAAAAATGGTCTCTTGATTACACCAAATGTTTCTACTTTATTTTACATTCATAATTTTTTGGTCAACAAGTAAAATGCATTTATAATATTTCAAAAGAATTATTTTATGCTAAACCTTTCACATTTATATTTTGTCAATAAAATGCTAGGATAATAGTAAAACAAATGTGTTTGGCACACAGAACAAGATCTTATATATTTATGTTTTAAAGAGAAAGGAGAGATTTGTAATCCATTCACACATGACAGTTTGTAATTAATGTTTTGGACTATTTCCCTTTTTATTCTGCCCACCTCATAACTAATGAAGCTGAGACTTAATAGAAACATGGTAATGTACTGAATTGCCTGTATGTGCCACAACTCTAATTTCTGCAGGATGTTATATTAAAGGCCACACTACTTTTCTGTTTAAAACATGCAGCTAAATAAAAAAAAAAACAAGTTAGAACACAGAGCAAATAGCCACCAAAACAGAAGTACTGTGAGTTCTGGGACAGCGTGGACTATGCAGCAAAACAATAAGTCAAAAACTATTATTTAGTAATTAATGATTAAGATCTTCTTGTATAAACCAACAGAAATCAGATTTCTACTCAGGCTAAGATGTTAGCAGGTGTTGGAATGAACCTTAGATGGTCAGGGAAGCACTGACCCCTAGATTTTCCCCTAATAGAGGAAGCTGACTAAAGAATGTACTCAAAACAGATTCTTAATATTAAATCCTGCCAGGTCTAGTGGAAAACAATTGTTGTTCCAATATTTTGAATGTGAAGGTCGTAAGATTAAAGGTTCAAGATGAACCTTCAGTGTATAGGGAGTTTGAGGCTAGTCAGGGCTAATGAGTCTCTGTCAAAGAAGAAGAGAAAGAAAATGAAACCCACACAAACTACATCAGGCAGAGACTTCATAGCTGTTCTTGTATTAGAAAGAAAAAATGCTTTGGCTTTGTTAAGACAAATTTCAGAAGAGTATTTCTGCCCTTCCTAGCTAATTTCCCTATTTGCACAGTGCAGTAATACCTGTGGTTAAAACATTTGGTCACTAAGGAGTCACAAATCATCACAGGAAATCAACAAAATGACAAAATTTTCATTTTTACTGTTCCTTCACTAGTCACACCTAGTCAGGGGATTTACCTACTCTCTTTGCATAGACACAGGAGTGGGCTTTGCCACAGTCATCAATATATCTGTGAAACTGAGAAATGCACTGCCTCTGCCTTATATAGTGATCCCATTACTGATAAATCATCATAAAACAAAAAATATAATGGGCAGTTATTTAAGTTTGAAGCTTGTATTGATTTAGGACAAAGGTTTAAAACAAGGCTTATTTACCAAAATGTACAGACTATGGAATTAATCATAAGAGTGTCAGTAAAAGCCATTACTTTCTCTAAACTCATAAAAAATGGTCTTGGGCCAGGAACATGGCTCACCCAAACTGACAACCTGAGTTCAGACTCCAGACCTCACAATGTAGGAGAAAAATAGTTCCCTAGTTATTGCTATCTAACTACACTCATGCTGTGAAATGCACATGCACATGTGTGTACAAACACAAAAATAAATGAAATAAAAATGAAAAATAAAACTGTTCTCTTAATCATAACTCAACTCCTCATAGATTCTGCATTGTTAATTATTCATGGTCAAGTTAACTGAACTTTCCATATTTCTCAGGGACAATTTTATATTAAAGTTGATTTCCTCTGATACCCTGTACAAAAACAACAGATAAAAAGAAGAAATATATTACATGGCACATAGGAAGGGCAGGCATATACATCTTTTTTAAGAAGTAAAGGGAGGTTTGGAATAAAATCACAGAAGAAGGTTTGTGGCTGCTGTTGTGGTTCTTGCCCCCCTATTCCCAGAGTCAATGGGTCTTCACTGAAATATGGTGATCAACTGACTTACCTGCATGCAACACAAGTGCAATCTCTGCAGTATTGTGTATTAGTTGTCACAACTACATTCTAATAAAAACAAACTTTAAAATGTTGACTAAAAGTATAACACTGTTATGATATTATGAAAGCTGAGGGAAGCCTATAACCTCACCATTTGGGAGGCTGAATTAGGAGAATTATAACTAGGTCAGACTAGGCTATAGGACAAGGCCCTAATTAAATATTGACTAATAGTTAAAACTTCACTTGGTGCACTTATGAATAGTCAGTAAAGAAATTCCTATACAGGCTTTGACTTCACCAGAGCTGAAACTTCAGAAGATCAGCATAGCTGGCAGCTAGTCTTCCTGTCAATTGTCAGGGCAAGAACAACAGTGAATTTGTGTGAAATGATCACTTAAAAACTAAATAATGAATCTATGAAGATCAAGAGTTTAAGGCATGTTGGGTAAATACAGGGAATTTGAGCCAGGCTAGCCTAGTCAAATTATAGTCAAAGAATATAAATTATATTTATTTTTAAATTCTATAAAAAGCAACTTAAAATATCACTACCTAGCAAAGCTATTACAGAACAAAGAATTATCAGCTGTGTTTCTTAAATTTTGTGTTTCTAAAAAAATTACAACAGAAAAATATGATAAATATACAATTGAAGGCAGATGGGATATTCTGAGGATTCAGGGACAAAGGTGAATGAGTACTAGAAAATAGGGGACAGGAGAAAATAAAGGATGGATTAACTAAAACTTAGGATATATTAAAGTCCTTATAGAAATCCACTAGTTAATAAGCAAACAGTTGACCAACACAAAACATACTCCAAATTTCCATGGTGATTTGGTGTGTGTGTGTGTGTGTGTGTGTGTGTGTGTGTGTGTGTGTATTTGTTTGTGTACTTGTTTTCTTGTTTGTTTTGGGGGAAATTTTTTGTCTTATTAGCTTTTTTGTTTGTTTGCTTACTTGATTTTATTCTCCCATTTTGTTGTTGTTTTGGGAGACAGAGAAATAACTTGACATTGACTGGGTTGGAAGGTGAAGAGCAAAAAGGAATATTCTGTGGGGAAGGTACATGATCACAATATATTCTATGAAAAAATGTAATTAAAAAACAAAACTCTAACCATAGAAAAGTGTTACAATTGCAGAAGATGAGTTTTTAATAGAAAACCATAGAGCAAGGCAAAGGATACCTCCAGTGGAATTATCCAATGATCATGGAGATGACAGAGCTCTTCCATATAGCACAGGCTATTGGTTACCATAACTACAAGGTAAGACCCTATTGCTGAAGATACTCCACACTTTGACATCATGACGCAGAGAATTCAATCTCAAAGCAATATGGAAATACATTCCCCTGGGCTGGCTTTCAAAGGGTTTGTAGGTGTTTTGTAGGTTGCAAGGGAGAAAGGTAGTCCTATCTTGCACTAGATGCTGCATGCTACAATCTGACCTGATAGGCAAGATACGTTAGAGGATAAATGAATGCTTTCTTATTGAAAATGAACTGCTTACAACAGATGGGTGCCATGTTTGGAGTTTTTATCCAAATCAAAAGCCCAAGATTTAGGGAGGTCACAGGATTTAGATTGGAACTTGCTACAATTGCTCTGCTAAGTGGTCAGTTGTTAAAATGCATTATTAACATTTGTAGATATAGCCTAGACTTGTGCTGCTCTCGGCCTCCATCAAAGCAGCTTCTTTATACAGCGCATAGTCCATGCAGTGTGGCAGAATTGGTCAAAGTTCTTAGGAGAAGTGTTCATGTGCTCAGACCCAAAGAAGATATCTACATCAATGTTTTACCTACATACCACCATCAAGACTCAGGGTACACCAGGGAAGAGTACATACAAAGAATGTAAGAGCCAGAGAAATCAAAGAGCTTTGTGAAATGCAGCCTTTTGGGAAATATGAAATTTCTGCAAAGATTATTTCTTCTTAAGAAATCACTATTCTTAAGTGACAGCTGCTGGAAAAGGAAGATTCAATCCTTTATTGAGGGTGTGGCCACTGATGGGTTTCCTTGTTAAGTGGAAGACATACAACCATGCACCAGTGTACATTAAGTTATAAAGAAATGAGTTAGCAGGGGACATTTTAGAGCTTTTAGTGGCAGTAGGGGATGATATGTTCTTATATTATTTGATGTATATGAGATACCCAAAAAATAAATATTATTAAGAAAGATAACCAGTGAAGAGTTTTCTAACAGATTGTAAATAAACAAACTACTTGGAATTTAAAGAATACAACACATTGAAATGGAAATTAGGCATGGATACATATGTATATGTGAACATGAACTTATATTTATAAAAAAACAATCATATAAGCTAACAATAGTAAAAACATGCTGCATGAATGTCTGAGGAACTCAGGCTCATGGAATCTGTCATGATCATTCACTCACTTCACTCCATCTCTACTTGTTGACTTGCTAGAACCCTAAGCAACTTAGAAGACACAATCCTGAGTTGTATGCAGTATTAAGTCACTTTTGGTCAGCTCCTAGACCACATATTTTCTGTTTGTAACACTTGCTCATACATGGCTTTATGCATCTTATCTTTATACATGAGGTCAATGGAAAACTAGGAAGCCATGTGAAAGCAGAGAAAAACCACTGCACAATCCTCTCAATTCCCACAGTTAAAGGGTCAGTATAAATCTTCAACAAAATTATAGAAGAAAACTTTCCTAACCTAAAGGAAGAGGTGCCCATGAACATGGAAATAGCCTACAGAACTCTAAATAGACTGGACCAGAACAGAAATTCCTCCTGGCACATAATAATCAAAACAGCAAATGCACTAAAAAAAGGAAAAAAATATTAAAAGCAGTAAGGGGAAAAGTTCAAGGAACATATAAAGGCAGACCTATCAGAATTACACCAGACATCTTACCAGAGCCCATGAAAGCTAGAAGATCCTGGACAAATCTCATACAGACCCTAAGAGAACTCAAATGCCAGTTCAAACTATTATACTCGGCAAAACTCTCCATCACTATAGATGGAGAATCAAGAGATTCCGTGATAAAACCAAATTTACATAATATCATTCCACAAATCTAGCCCTACAAAGGAAAATACATGGAAAACACCAAGAAAGGAGGGAAACTATACCCTAGAAAAAGAAGAAAGTAATCTTCTTCAACAAATACAAAAGAAAGTAACCATATGAACATAAAAACAGCATCAAAAAGAACAGGAAGCAACAATCACTATTCCTTAATATCTCTTAACAGCAAGGACTTCAATTCCCCAATAAAGAGATATAGAGTAACAGACTGTATATGTAAACAAGACCCAGGATTTTGCTGCATACAGGAAACATGCCTCAGTGACAAAGACAATCACTACCTTAGAATAAAAGGCTGGAAAACAATTTTACAAGCAAATGGTCCCAGGAAACAAGCTGGAGTAGCCATTATAATACAGGATAAGATTGACTTTCAACCAAAAGTCATCAAAAAAGACACAGAAGGACACTTCATACTCAATAAAAGAATCTACCAAGAAGAACTCTTAATTCTGAGCACATATGCTCAAAATGCAAGGGCACCCACACTCATAAAAGAAACTTTACTAAAACTCAAAGCACACATTGCACCTCAGACAATAATTGTGGGTGATGTCAACACCCCACTCTCATGAATGGATATATCAAGGAAACACAAACTAAATAGAGACACAGTGAAACTAACAGAAGTTATGAACCAAATGGATTTAACAGATATCTATAGAACATTTCATCCTAAATCAAAAGAATATATCTTCTCAGCACTGGATGGTACCTTCTACAAAGCTGACCATATAATTGGTCACAAAACAGACCTCAACAGCTATAAGAAGATTGAAATAATCCCATGCCTCCTATCAGGTCACTACAGATTAAGGCTGATATTCAATACCAACAAAAACAACAGAAAGCTCACATACATATAGAAGCTGAACAAGGCTCTACTCAATGATAGCTTGGTCAGGGAAGAAATAAGGAAAGAAATCAAAGACTTTCTAGAATTTAATGAAAATGAAGGTACAAAATATCCAAATTATTGGACACAATGAAAGTAGTGCTAAGAAGAAAATTCATAGCTGTGAGTGCCACCAAAGAGAAACTGGAGAAAGCATACACGAGAGGCTTAACAGTGCACCTGAAAACTCAAGAACACAAAGAAGCTAATACACCCAAGAGGAGTAGACCACAGGAAATCATCAAACTCAGGGCTGAAATCAACCAAGTAAAAATAAAAAGAACTATACAAAGAATCAACAAAACCAAGAGCTGCTTCTTTGAAAATATAAACAAGAGAGATAAACCCTTAGCCAGACTCACGAAAGTACACAGAGAAAGTATCCACTATATAATAACAGAAACTGAGGAAATTCAAAAAATCATCAGATCCTACTACAAAAGCCTATTCTCAACACAACTGGAAAATCTGTATGAAATGGACAATTTTCTAGACAGATACCAAATACCAAAGTTAAATCAGGATCAAATACACCATCTAAACAGTCCCATAATCACTAAAGAAATAGAATCAGTCATTGAAAGTCTCCCAACCCAAAAAAGAACAGAACCAGATGGTTTTAGTGCAGAATTCTATCAGACCTTCAACGAAGACCTAACACCAATACACTTCAAACTATTCCACAAAATAGAAACAGAAGGAACACTACCCAACTCATTCTATGAAGCCACAATTACACTGCTAATAAACCACACACAGATCCAAAAAAGAAAGAAAACTTCAGACCAATTTTTCTTATGAATATCGATGCAAAAATAACAAAATTCTTGCCAACCAAATCCAAGAACACATCAAAACAATCATTCATCATGATCAAGTAGGCTTCATCCCAGAGATGCAAGGATGGTTCAATATACAGAAATCCATCAATGTAATCCACTAAATAAACAAACTCAAAGGAAAAAAACACAATTTGAAAGAATGGAGAATTGGAAAACAGAGAACACTTTGGTTTTTTTTCTCCATATAGAAGCTTTGAGTAATTTGCCCTGCAGGGTGAACTGTGCCTGGAGGGAGTGCTGCAGTCTCCTCCATCTTTGCTCCTGTGATAGATCAGACAGGGACTCCAGGTACACAGAGATATCCCGAGTATAACATCGCTTGGGACACAGCCAGCTAGGGTTCCACCTGTGCCCAAGAGCTGGACAGCTCTGTGGTCATCTGTGTGCCAGCTCTGCTATGGGTCATTTGCCCTGCAGGGTGACCTGCACCTGGAGGGAGCACACCAGCCTCTGCCATCTTTTCTCTGGTGACAGACCAGACAGGGACACCAAGTACACAGAGATAGCCCGAGTATAAAATCTCTAGGGACACAGTTTGCTAGGGTTCCACCTCTGCCCAAGAGATGAGCAGCTCTGCTGTTGTCTGTGTACCAGTCCTGACAGGGACAACCAGGTACACAGAGATAGCCCAAGTATAGCATCACTTGGGGCAAGGCACACCAGAGCTCCAAGGGCATCCAGGAACAGGGAAACCCCTCAGCAATCTGTGCCAGGCAAAACCCAGTCATCCAGGGGTGCAGAAATAGCCTTGCAGGCTCACTGGAGGCTCAAGTACCAGCCAGTGACAGCAGGACCAACTAACACCAGAGATAACCAGATGGCAAAAGGCAAATGTAGGAATGTTACTAACAGAAATCAAGGCAATATGGCACCATCCGAACACAACTCTCTGACAGCAGCAAGTCCTGTATATCCCAACACACCAGAAAGGCAAGATCTGAATTTAAAATCATGTCTCATGATGCTATTAGAGAATTTCAAGAAGGAAATACATAAATCTCTTAAGTGCAAGAGAACATGAATCAACAGGAAGAAGCCCTTACAAAGGAAACACAAAAATTGCTTAAAGAAATTCAGGAGACCCTTCCGCGACCTCTGTTCCAGTAGACTGCACTGAAGAGACAGGTACCCAGGTTCTCCCCAATATGACATCGCTTGGGACATGGCCTGTTGGGGCTTCCGCCTGCTCCCAAGAATGGGACAGCGCTGTGGTTGGCTGGGTGCCAGATCTGCAGGCCATCGCCTCTGCAGGGTGACCAGCGCCACAGAGAGAGTGCAGAGTGCACTCCGCCATCTTTGCTCCAGTGGCCAGGAAGTTGGGACTGCCAGGCTCAGAGACAGACAGGCATAATATCGCTTGGGTCTCAGGCGGCTTGTGTGTACGCGGCTCCCAAGTGCTGGGCAGATCTGCAGTAACCAGCGCGCCAGCTCTGCTGTGGGACTTCTGCCTGGCAGAGGGACCCCGCACTGGGCGGGAGCCTACCAGCTTCCCTTCCGTGACCTCTGTTCCGGTAGACTGCACTGAAGAGACAGGTACCCAGGCTCTCCCCAATATAACATCACTTGGGATACGGCCTGTTGGAGCTTCCGCCTGCTCCCAAGAACGGGACAGCTCTGTTATTGTCTGGGTGCCAGATCTGCTGTAGGCCATCGCCTCTGCAGGGTGACCAGTGCCACAGAGAGAGTGCAGAGTGCACTCCGCCATCTTTGTCCAGTAGCCAGGAAGTTGGGACTGCCAGGCTCAGAGACAGACAGGCATAATACCGCTTGGGTCTCCGGCAGCTTGTGTGTTTGTGGCTCCCAAGAGCTGGGCAGATCTGCAGTAACCAGCTTGCCAGCTCTGCTGTGGAACTTCTGCCTGGCAGAGGGACGCCCCCTCCCCTCCCAGGAGAGATCACACACCCCTGCACAGGGCAGGAGCCTACCAGCCTCCCTTTGGCGACCTCTGCTCCAGGAATCCACTAGGCTGAGCCTTTGGATGTGCAAGGACTCCCCAAAATAACATCACTTGGGGCAAGGCACATCAGGGCTCCAAAGTCACTCTGGAGCAGGGCAGGCCCCAGAAATCTGTGCCAGGGGAATCCTGGTAAACCAGGGGGGGAATAAGCAGAAATAGCTTTGCAGGCTCACAGGAGGTCCAACCAACAGCCAGTGACAGCAGGACCAACTAGCATCAGAGGTAACCAGATGACAAAAGGCAAACGTAGGAACGTTACTAACAGAAATCAAAGTAATATGGGACCATATGAACCCAACTCTCCAACAACAGCAAGTCCTGGATACCCCACCACACCCGAAAGACAAGATCTGGATTTAAAACCACTTCTCATGATGCTATTAGAGGATCACAAGAAGGACACAAATAAATCTAATAAAGAATTACAGGAGACCATGAATCAACGGTTAGAAGCCCTTACAAAGGAAACACAAAAATCACTTAGAGAAATGCAGGAGAACATGGATCAAAAGATGGAGGCGCACAAGGAGACAACACAAAAATCGCTTAACAAGATGAATCAACGGGTAGATGCACTCACAAAGGAATCACAAAATTGGCATAAAGAAATGCAGAAGAATATGGGTCAACAGACGGATGCCCATAAGGAGGCAACACAAAAATTGCTTAAAGAAATGAATCAACAGTTAGATGCCCTTACAAAGGAAACACGAGAACTGCTTAAAGAAATGCAGGAGACAATGGATCAACAGATGGAATCCCATGAGGAGGAAACACAAAAATCGCTCAGAGAAATGCAGGAGAATGTGAGTCAACAGGCAGAAATCCTGAAAGAGGTAATGCAAAAATACCTTAAAGAAATACAGGAAAATACAAACAAAAAAGTGAAGGATCTCAGCAAATCCATCCAGGAACTAAAAAAGGAAGTAGAATCAACTAAGAAATCACAAAGGGAGACAACTTTGGAGATAGAAAACCTTGGGACAAAATCAGGAGTCATAGATGCAAACATCAACAATAGAATACAAGAGATGGAAGAAAGAATCTCAGGTGCTTAAGATTCTATAGAAAGCATCGACTCAACAGTCAAAGAAAATGCAAAATGCAAAAAACGTTTAACCCAAAACATCCAGGAAATCCAGGACACAATGAGAAGACCAAACCTAAGGATTATAGGTATAGATGAGAGTGAAGATTTGCAACTTAAAGGGCCAGTAAACATCTTCAACAAAATTATGGAGGGAAACTTCCCTAACCTAAAGAGAGAGATGCCGATGAACGTACAAGAAGCCTACAGAACTCCAAACAGACTGGACCAGAGCAAAAATACCTCCCATCACATAATAATCAAAACCCCAAATGTTCAAAACAAAGAAAGAATATTAAAAGCAGTAAGAGAAAAGGGCCAAGTAACATAAAAAGGAAGACCTATCCGAATCACATCAGATTTCTCACGAGAGACTACGAAAGCCAGAAGATCCTGGGCAGATATCATGCAGACACTAAGAGAGCACAAATGCCAGCCTAGACTACTATACCCAGCAAAACTCTCAATCACCATAGATGGAGAGACCAAGATATTCCATGATAAAACCAAATTTTCACAATATCTTTCCACAAATCCAGTCCTGCAACGGATAATAGGTGGAAACCTCCAATACAGGGAGAGAAACAACACCCTGGAAAAAATGAGATAATAACCTTCTTGAATCAAACCCAAAAGTAGATAACCACTCAAACATAAAGATAGCGTCAAGAATGGCAGATGGCAATAATCACTATGCCTTAATCTCTCTTAATATCAATGTTCTCAATTTCCCAATTAAAAGACATAGACTAGCAAACTGGATACATAAACAGGACCCAGCATCTTGCTGCATGCAGGAAACGCACCTCAGTGTCAAAGACAAACACTACTTCAGAGTAAAAGGCTGGAAAACAATTTTACAAGCAAATGGCCCCAAGAAACGAGGTGGAGTAGCCATCCTAATATCAGATAAAATTGATTTTCAACCTAAAGTCATCAAAAAAGACACAGAAGGTGACTACATATTGATCAAAGGAAAAATCCACCATCAAGAACTCTCAATTCTGAATATCTATGCTGCAAATGCAAGGGTACCCTCATTCGTAAAAGAAACTTTACTAAAGCTCAAAGCACACATCACACCGCACACAATAATAGTGGGTGACTTCAACACCCCGCTCTCTGAAATGGCTCATTCAGGAAAGCAGAAACTAAACAGGGACACAGTGAATCTAACTGAAGCCTTGGACCAAATGGAACTAACGGATAGATATAGAACATTTCATCCTAGAGCTAAAGAATACACCTTCTTCTCAGCACCTCATGGTACCTTCTCCAAAATTGACCATATGATTGGTCACAAATCAGACCTCAACAGATATAAGAAGATAGAACTAATCCCATGCCTCCTATCAGATCACTATGGAATAAGGGTGGTCTTCATTGGCAACAAAAACAAAAGAAAACCCATGTACACATGGAGGCTGAACAATGCTCTACTCAATGATAACTTGGTCAAGGTGGAAATAAAGAAAGAAATCAAAGACTTTTTGAAAGTTAATGAAAATGAAGGCACAACATACCCTAATTTAGGGGACACAATGAAAGCAGTGCTAAGAGGAAAATTCATAGCCCTGAGTGCCGCCAAAAAGAAACGGGAGATAGCATACACTAACAGCTTAATGGCACATCTGAAAGCCCTGGAACAAAAAGAAGCAAATACACCAAAGAGGAGTAGAAAGCAGGAAATCATCAAACTCAGGGCTGAAATCAATCAAGTAGAAACTAATAAAACCATACAAAGAATCAACAAAACGAGGAGTTGGTTCTTTGAGAAAATCAACAAGATAGATAAGCCCTTAGCCAGACTAACCAGAGGGCACGGAGATAGTATCCAAATTAATAAAATCAGAAACGAAAAAGGAGAGATAACAACAGAAACTGAGGAAATTCAAAAAAATCATCAGATCCTACTACAAAAACCTGTATTCAACACAACTAGAAAATCTTGAGGAAATGGAAAATTTCCTTGACAGATACCAAATACCAAAATTAAATCAGGATCAAATAGACCATCTAAACCGTCCTATAATCCCTGAAGAAATAGAAGTTGTCATTGGAAGTCTTCCAACCAAAAAAAGCACAGGTCCAGATGGTTTTAGTGCAGAATTCTATCAGACCTTCAAAGAAGACCTAACACCAATACTCTTCAAGCTGTTCCACAAAATAGAAACAGAAGGAACAGTACCCAACTCGTTCTATGAAGCCACAATTACACTAATACCAAAAGCACACAAAGATCCGACAAAGAAAGAGAATCTCAGGCCAATCTCTCTTATGAATATCGATGCAAAAATACTCAATAAAATTCTTGCCAACCGAATCCAAGAACAAATCAAAATGATCATTCACCACGATCAAGTAGGCTTCATCCCAGGGATGCAGGGATGGTTCAATATAAGGAAATCCATCAATGTAATCCACTATATAAACAATCTCAAAGAAAAAACCACATGGTCATCTCATTAGATGCTGAGAAAGCATTTGACAAAATTCAGCATCCTTTCATGCTAAAGGTCTTGGAAAGATCAGGAATTCGAGGCCCATATCTAAACATAGTAAAAGCAATTTACAGCAAACCGGTAGCCAGCATCAATCTAAATGGACAGAAACTTGAAGCAATCCCACTAAAATCAGGGACTAGACAAGGCTGCCCTCTCTCTCCATATCTTTTCAATATAGTACTTGAATTTCTAGCTAGAGCAATTAGACAACAAAAAGAGGTCAAAGGGATACAAATTGAAAGGAAGAAGTCAAACTACCACTATGTGCAGACGATATGATAGTATACTTAAGCGACCCAAAGAACTCCACCAGAGAACTCCTACAGCTGATAAACAACTTCAGCAAAGTGGCCGGATATAAAATCAACTCAACAAGTCAGTAGCCTTCCTATACTCAAAGGATAAGCAGGCTGAGAAAGAAGTAAGAGAAATGATACCCTTCACGATAGCCACAAACGTATAAAGTATCTTGGCGTGACTCTAACCAAACAAGTGAAAGATCTGTATGACAAGAACTTCAAATCTCTGAAGAACGAAATTGAAGAAGACCTCAGAAGATGGAAAAATCTGCCATGCTCATGGATTGGCAGGATTAATATAGTAAAAATGAGCATCTTACCAAAAGTAATATACAGATTCAATGCAATCCCCATCAAAATCCCAACTCAATTCTTCATAGAGTTAGAAAGAGCAATTCAAAAATTCATCTGGAATAACAGAAAACCCAGAATAGCTAAAACTATTCTCAAGAGTAAAAGAACCTCTGGGGGAATCAGTATCCTGGACCTCAAGCTGTACTACAGAGCAATAGTGTTAAAAACCGCATTGTATTGGTACAGTGACAGGCATGTAGATCAATGGAACAGAATTGACGACCCAGAAATGAATCCACACTCCTATGGTCATTTGATCTTTGACAAAGGAGCTAAAACCATCCAGTGGAAAAAAGATAGCCTTTTCAACAAATGGTGCTGGCTCAGCTGGAGGTCAACATGCAGAAGAATGCAAATTGACCCATTCTTATCTCCTTGCACTAAGCTCAATTCCAAGTGGATCAAGGATCTCCACATAAAACCAGACACACTGAAACTAATAGAAAGGAAACTAGGGAAGAACCTTGTACATATGGGCACAGGGGAGAATTTCCTGAACAGAACTCCAATAACTTATGCTCGAAGATCAAGAATAGACAAACGGGACCTCATTAAATTACAAAGTTTTTGCAAGACAAAAGACACCGTCAAAATACAAAGCGGCAAACAACTAACTGGGAAATGATCTTTACCAACCTTACATCCAACAGAGGGCTAATATCCAATATATACAAAGAACTCAAGAAGTTAAACTCCAGAGAGGCAAGTAACCCTATTAAAAAATGGGGTACAGAGCTAAACAAAGAGTTCTCACCTGAAGAATATCTAATGGCTGAGAAGCACCTAAAGAGATGTTCATCATCCTTAGACATTAGGGAAATGCAAATCAAAACAACCCTGAGATTCCATCTCACACCAGTCAGAATGGCTAAGATCAAAAACACAGGAGACAGCACTTGTTGGCGAGGATGTGGAGAAAGAGGAACACTCCTCCACTGCTGGTGGAATTGCAAGCTGGTACAGCTACTCTGGAAAGTAGTCTGGCGGTTCCTCAGAAAACTGGGCATGACACTCCCGGAGGATCAGGCTATACCACTCCTGGGCATATACCCAGAGGCTTTACCTGCATGCAATAAGGACACATGCTCCACTATGTTCATAGCAGCCTTATTTATAATAGCCAGAAGCTGGAAAGAACCCAGATGTCCCTCAACAGAGGAATGGATTCAGAAGATGTGGTATATCTACACAATGGAATACTACTCTGCAATTAAAAACAATGAATTCACGAAATTCCTAGGCAAATGGTCAGAACTTGAAAATATCATCCTTAGTGAGGTAACCCAATCACAAAAGAACACACATGGTATGCAGTCACTGATAAGGGGATATTAACCCAGAATCTCAGAATACCCTAGACACAATTCACATATCAATAGATTTCCAAGAAGATGGTAGGAGAGACCCCTGGTCCTGGAAAGACAGGACATAGCAGAATGACAGGACAGAGAAGCAAGAGGGGGTTGAATGGAGAAAAAAGGGAGGGAAGGGAGCTTATGTGACTTTCGGGGAGGGAGGAAACGGGAAAGGGGAAATGATTTGGAATGTAAATAAAAATAAACTTAGAAAATAAAAAAAAAATAAAAGCATATAAAATTTAAAAAAAAAAATAGAAATTCAGGAGAATATGGGTCAACAGATAGAAGCCCATAAAGAAGAAACACAAAAATCACTTAATGAAATACAGGAGAAGTTTGGTCAACAGGCAAAAGTCCTGAAATAGGAAACACAAAAATATCTTAAAGAATTACAGGGAAACCTAAACAAACAAGTGAAGGAACTGAGCAAAACCATCCAGGATCTAAAAAACGAAGTAGAAACAACTAAGAAATCACAAAGGGAGACAAGTTTGGTGATAGAAAACCTTGGGAAGAAATCAGGGGTCATAGAGGCAAATATCAACAATAGAATACAAGAGATAGAAGAAAGAGTCTCAGATGCTTAAGATACCACAGAAAGCATTGATTCAACAGTCAAAGAAAATGCAAAATGCAAAAAGCTTGTAACCCAAAACATCCAGGAAATGCAGGGCACAATGAGAAGACCAAACCTAAGGATTATAGGTATATAGGAGAGTAAAGATTTACAACTTAAAGGGCCAGTCAATATCCTGAACAAAATTATGGAAGAAAAATTCCCTAACATAAAGAGAGAGAGATGACCAAGAACATACAAGAAGCATACAGAAAAGACTGTAGCCTACCAAAAAGACTGGACCAAAACAAAAAGTCCTACCATCACATAATAATAAAAATATTAAATGTACTAAACAAAGAAAGAATATTAAAAGCAATGAGAGAAAAAGGTCAAGTAACATATAAAGGAAAACCTATCAGAATTACATCAGACTTCTCACCAGAGACTATGAAAGCTAGAAGATCCTGGGCAGATCTCATACGGACTCTAAGAGAACACAAATGCCAGCCCAGATTACTATACCCAGCAAAACTCTCAATCGCCATTGATGGAGAAACCAAGATATTCCATGATAAAACCAAACTTTCAAAATATCTTTCCACAAATCCAGCCCTGCAAAGGAAAATATGTGGAAAACGCCAATACAAGGAGGAAAACTACACACTGGAAAAAGCAGGATAGTAACCTTCTTTCATCAAATCCAAAAGAAGATAACTACTCAAACACAAAAACGTCATCAAAAATAACGGGAAGCAATAATTACTACTCCTTAATATATCTTAACATCAATGGTCTCAATTCCCCAATTAAAAGATATAGACTAACACACTGGATATGTAAACAGGACACAGCATTTTGCTGCATACAGGAAACACACCTCAGTGTCAAAGACAAACACAACCTCAGAGTAAAAGACTGGAAAACAATTTTACAAGCAAATGGTCCCAGGAAGCAAGTTGGAGTAGCCATCCTAATAACTGATAAAATTGACTTTCAACCTAAAGTCATCAAAAAAGACACGGAAGGACACTACATATTGGTCAAAGGAAAAATCCACCAAGAAGAACTCTCAATTCTGAACATCTATGCTCCAAATGCAAGGGCACTGCCATTTGTAAAAGAAACTTTACTAAAACTCAAAGCATATATTGCACCTCACACAATAACTGAGGGTGACTTCAACACTCCACTCTCCTCAATGGACCAATCAGGAAAACAAAAAATAAACATTGACAGAGTGAAACAAATTGAAGCTTTGGACAAAATGGATTTAACAGATATATATAGAACATTTCATCATAAAGCAAAAGAATATAACTTCTTCTCAGCACCGCATGGTACCTTCTCCAAAATTGAACATATAATTGGTAACAAAACAGAACTCAACAGATATAAGAAGATCAAACTAATCCCATGCCTCCTATCAGATCACTATGGAATAAGGGTGGTCTTCAAAAGCAACAAAAAAACCAGAAATCCCACATACACATGGAAGTTGAACAATGCTCTACTCAATAATAACTTGGTTAATGAAGAAATAAAGAAAGAAATCAAAGACTTTTTAGAATTTAATGAAAATGAAGACACAACATACTCTAACTTATGGGACACAATGAAAGCAGTGCTAAAAGGAAAACTCATAGCCCTGAGTGCCTCCAAAATGAAACAGGAGCATACACCAGCAGCTTAATGGCACACCTGAAAGCCCTGGAACAAAAAGAAGCAAATACACCTAAGAGGAGTAGAAGGCAGGAAATCATCAAACTCAGGGCTGAAATCTATCAAATAGAAACAAATAGAATCTGACAAAGAATCAACAAAACTAGGAGTTGGTTCTTGAGAAAATCCAAAAGATATATAAACCTTTAGCCAGACTAACCAGAGGGCACAGATACAGTATTAAATTTAACAAAATCAGAAATGAAAAGGGGGATCTAACATCAGAAACTGAGAAAATTCAAAAAACTCATCAGATCCTATGACAAAAGTCTATATTCAACACAAATGGAAAATCTGGAGGATATGGACAATTTCCTAGACAGATACCAAATACCTAAATTTAATCATGATCAAATAGATCATCTAAATTGTCCCATAACCCCTAAAGAAATAGAAGTGGTCATTGAAAGTCTGCCAACCAAAAAAAAAAAAAAAAAAGCCCAGGAACAGATGGTTTTGGTGCAGAATTCTATCAGACCTTCAAAGAAGACATAACACCAATACTCTTCAAAACGCTCAACAAAATAGAAACAGAAGGAAGACTACCCAACTCATTCTATGAAATCACAATTATGCTGATACCAAAACCACACAAAGATCCAACAAAGAGAGAGAATTTTAGATCAATTTCCCTTATGAATATCAATGCAAAACTACTCAATAAAATTCTTGCCAACACGAGAATGTGGAGAAAGAGGTACACTCCTCCAGTGCTGTTGGGATTGCAACCTGGTACAACCACTCTGGAAAGCAATCTGGTGGTTCTTCAGAAAACTGGGCAAGACAATCCCGGAGGATCCGGCTATACCACTCCTGGGCATATACCCAGAGGCTTTACCTGCATGCAATAAGGACACATGCTCCACTATGTTCATAGCAGCTTTATTTATAATAGCCAGAAGCTGGAAAGAACCCAGATGTCCCTCAACGGAGGAATGGATTCAGAAGATGTGGAATATTTTCACAATGGAATACTACTCTGCAATTAAAAACAATGAATTCACGAAATTCCTAGGCAAATGGTCAGAACTTGAAAATATCATCCTTAGTGAGGTAACCCAATCACAAAAGAATACACATAGTATGCAGTCACTGATAAGGGGATATTAACCCAGAATCTTGGAATACCCTAGACACAATACGCATATCAATAGATTTCCAAGAAGATGGAAGGAGAGACCCCTGTTCCTGGAAAGATTGGATGTAGGGGAATGCCAAGACAGAGAAGCAAGAGGAAGTTGAATGGGGAAAAGAGGGAGGGAAGGGGGCTTATGGGACTTTCAGGGAGGGAGGAAACGGGAAAGGGGAAATGAGTTTGAATGTAAATAAAAGAAACTTAGAAAATAAAAAAAAATTCTTATCAACAGAATCCAAGAACACATCAAAACGAACATTCAACTCGATCAAGTATGCTTCTTCCCAGGGATGCAGTGATGTTTCAATATAAGGAAATCCATCAATGTAATCCACCACATAAACAATCTCAAAGAAAAAAATACACATGGTTATTTCTTTAGATGTTGAAGAAAGCATTTGACAAAATTCAGCATCCTTTGATGCTAAAAGTCTTGGAAAGATCAGGAATTCAAGGCCCATATCTAAACACAGTAAAAGCAATTTATATCAAACCGGTAGTCAACATCAATCTAAATGGAGAGAAACTTGAAACAATCCCACTAAAATCAGAGACTAAACAAGGCTGCCCTCTCTCTCCATATCTTTTCAATATAATACATGAAGTTTTAGCCAGAGCAATTAGACAACATAAGGAGGTCAAAGGGATACAAGTTGGAAAATAAGAAGTCAAACTATCACTATTTGCAGATGATATGATAGTATATTTAAGTGACCCAAACAACTCCACCAGAGAACTCCTAGAGCTGATAAAAAAAACTTCAGTAAAGTGGCCAGATATAAAATCAAATCAAGCAAATCAGTAGTCTTCCTATATGCAAAGGATAAGCAGATTGAGAAAGAAATTAGGGAAATGATATCCTTCACAATAGCCACAAAAAATATAAAGTATCTTGGTGTAACTCTAGCCAACCAAGTGAAAGATCTGTATGAAAAGAACTTCAAGTCTCTGAAGAAGGAAATTAAAGAAGACTTCAGAAGATGGAAAAATCTTCCATGCTCATGGATCAGCAGAATTAATAAAGTAAAAATGGCCATCTTGCTAAAATGAATATACAGATTCAATGTAATCCCCATCAAGATCCCAACTCAATTCTTCATAGAGTTAGAAAGAGCAATTCAAAAATTCATCTGGAATAACAGAAAACCCAGGATAGCTAAAACTATTCTCAACAGTAAAAGAACTTCTGGGGGAATCAGTATCCTGGACCTCAAGCAGTACTACAGAGCATTAGTGTAAAAACCTTCATGGTATTGGTACAGGGACAGACATGTAGATCAATGGAACAGAATTGAAGACCCAGAAATGGACCCACACTCCTATGGTCACTTGATCTTTGACAAAGGAGCTTCAACCATCCAGTGGAAAAAAGATAGCCTTTTCAACAAATGGTGCAGGTTCAACTGTAGGTCAGCATGCAAAAGGATGCAAATCGATCCATTCTTATCTCCTTGTACTAAGCTCAACTTCAAATGGATCAAGGACCTCCACATAAAACCAGACACACTGAAACTGATAGAAAAGAAACTGGGGAAGAGCCTTGAGCATATGGGCACAAGGGAAAAATTCCTGAACAGAACACCAATAGCTTATGCTCTAAGATCAAGAATTGACAAATGGGACCTCATAAAATTACAAAGATTCTGTAAGGCAAAGGACACTGTCAATCAGACAAAATGGCAGCCAACAAATTGGGAAAAGATCTTTACCACCCTACATCCGAGAGTGGGCTCATATCCAATATATACAAAGAACTCAAGAAGTTAAACTCCAGAGAGCCAAATAACCCTATTAAAAATGGGGTACAGAGTTAAACAAAGAATTTTCACCTGAAGAATATCGAATGCCTGAGAAGCACCTAAAGAAATGTTCAATATCCTTAGTCATCAGGTAAATGCAAATCAAAACAAACCTGAGATTTCACCTCACACCTGTCAGAATGGCTAAGATCAAAAACTTACACTGAAACTAATAGAAAGGAAACTAGGGAAGAACCTTGAACATATGGGCACAGGGAGGAATTTCCTGAACCGAACTCCAATAGCTTATGCTCTAAGATCAAGGATTGACAAATGGGACCTCATAAATTTACAAAGTTTCTGTAAGGCAAAGGACACTGTCAAAAGGACAAAGCGGCAATCAACGAACTGGGAAATGATCTTTACCAACCCTACATCCCCCAGAGGGCTAATATCCAATATATACAAAGAACTCAAGAAGTTAGACTCCTGAGAGACAAGTAACCCTATTAAAAAATGGGGTACCGAGCTAAACAAAGACTTCTCACCGAAAGAATATCTAAGGATTGAGAAGCACCTAAAGAGATGTTCCACATCCTTAGTCATTAGCAAAATACAAATCAAAACCACCCTGAGATTCCCTCTCACACTAGTCAGAATGGCTAAGATCAAAAACACAGGAGACAGTAGTTGTTGGCGAGGATGTGGAGAAAGAGGAACACTCCTCCACTGCTGGTGGGATTGCAAGCTGGTTCAACCACTCTGGAAAGCAGTCTGGTGGTTCCTCAGAAAACTGGGCATGAGACTCCCGGAGGATCCTTCTATACCACTCCTGGGCATATACCCAGAGGCTTCCCCTGCAAGAAATAAGGACACATGCTCCACTATGTTCATAGCAGCATTATTTATAATAGCCAGAAGCTAGAAAGAACCCAGAATCGATTGGATTCAGAAGATGTGGTATATTTACACAATGGAATACTAATCAGCAATTTAAAAAAATGAATTCACAAAATTCCTAGGCAAATGGTCAGAACTTGAAAATATCATCCTTAGTGAGGTAACCCAATCACAAAAGAACACACGTGGTATGCAGTCACTGATAAGAGGATATTAACCCAGAATCTCAGAATACCATAAACACAATTCGCATATCAATAGATTTTCAAGTAGATGGAAGGAGAGACCCCTGGTCCTGGAAAGACTGGATATAAGGGAATGCCAGGACAGAGAAGCAAGTGGGGGTTGAATGGTGAACGGAGGGAGGGAAGGGGGCTTATGGGACTTTCGGGGAGGGAGGAAACAAGAAAGGAGAAATCATTTGGAATGTAAATAAAAAAACTTAGAAAATAAAAAACAAAACAAAACTCAGGAGACAGCAGGTGGTGGCGAGAATGTGGATAAAGAGGAATACTCCTCCAGTGCTGGTGTGATTGCATGCTGGTACAACCACTCTGGAATGCAGTCTGGAGGTTCCTCAGAATACTGAGCATGACACTCCCTGAAGACCCTGTTATAGTACTCCTGAGCATATATCCAGAGGACTCCCCTGCATGCAATAAGGAACCATGCTCCACTATGTTCATAGCATCCTTATTTATAATAGCCCAAATCTGGAAAGAACCCAGATGTCTCTCAATGGAGGAATGGATACAGAAAATATGGTATATTTACACAATGGAATACTACTCAACAACAAAAACAATGAATTCATGAAATTCTTATGTAAATGGTCAGAACTGGAAAATATCATCCTAAGTGAGGTAACCCGTTCACAAAAGAACACACATGGCATGCAGTCACTGATAAGTGGATATTATTAACCCAGGAACTTGGAGTACCCAAGACAAAATTCACATATCAATTGATTCCCAAGAAGAAAGAAGGAGAGACCCCTGGTCCTGGAAAGACTGGATGTAGCAGTGTCGGGAATACCAGGACAGAGAAGTGGGAGTGGTTGACTGGGGAACAGGGGGAGAGAAGAGCGCTTATGGGACTTTCAGGGAGGGGAGAACCTGGAAAAGGGAAATCATTTCTAATGTAAATAAAGAATATAGAAAATAAAAAAAAAAGAAAAAAGTAAATGAGGACAGACATGTGAAACTAGAGAAAGGCTTTTTCACACAATTCTCCCAATACCCACACCAGTGTTAGAATCTGAATGGTCCAGAAACTCACAGTTTAGATGGGCCATTGTCAATCCATGTCCAGTCCTTTTTTGTATTATCATATGACAATCCAATCCAGTAATTTTCTGGAATAACCTGGAGCTGAAGGAACTTCTGTAAAGGAAAAAACACACCTTATGATGAAATTTGTGTCTGTATGATGAGAGAAGAAGAAGCAGAAAAGTGCCCAGCATTCCCGTGTCATTTTCTGATGTCATGTCTTCTTACCACTCTGTCCCACCATGTTCATTCTCTAAAGGACGTCCTTGTAGTAGCACATTTAAATCAAAACTGATGTGAGTTCAATACATTATGTAAAATACAAAACTTCAGGTGTCTAGACACGATGGGTTCATGACATGATTCATGACTGTGTTTCTTAGACCAAGTCTCACTATGTAACCAAGGCTTTCCTTGAACTCACAATCTTCCTGCAGAAGCCAGGAATTTTTTAGAGTTAGCATTCTTTTTGACAGATGTATCAATTACATCTATTTCATCCCCAATGCCTGATCTAAACAGAATTCTCACTAAAGGAATCTCGAATGACAAAGAAGCACATAAATAAGTGGTCAAAGTACTTAGCCATCAGGGAAATACAAATCAGAACAACTCTGACATCCCATCTTTTACCAATAGGAATGGATAAGATTAAAAACAAAGAACTCAAGAAGTTAGACACCAGAGAGCCAAGTAACCCTACTAAAAAATGGGGTACAGAGCTAAGCAAAGAGTTCTCACCTGAAGAATATCTAATGGCTTAGAAGCACCTAAAGAGATGTTCATCATCCTTAGTCATTAGGGAAATGCAAATCAAAACAACCCTGAGATTCCATCTCACACCAGTCAGGATGGCTAAGATCAAAAACACAGGAGACAGCAGTTGTTGGCGAGGATGTGGAGAAAGAGGAACACTCTTTCACTGCTGGTGGGATTGCAAGCTGGTTCAAACACTCTGGAAAGCGGTCTAGTGGTTCCTCAGAAAACTGGGCATGACACTCCCAGAGGATCCTGCTGTACCACTCCTGGGCATATACCCAGAGGCTTTACCTGCATGCAATAAGGACACATGCTCCACTATGTTCATAGCAGCCTTATTTATAATAGCCAGAAGCTGGAAAGAACCTAGATGTCCCTCAATGGAGGAATGAATTCAGAAGATGTGGTATATTTACACAATGGAATACTACTCTGTAATTAAAAACAATGAATTCACGAAATTCCTAGGCAAATGGTGAGAACTGGAAAATATCATCCTTAGTTAGGAAACCAATCTCAAAACATCACACATGGTATGCTGTCACTGATAAGGGGATATTAACCCAGAATCTCAGAATACCCTAGACACAATTCGCATATCAATAGATTTCCAAGAAGATGGAAGGAGAGACCCCTGTTCCTGGAAAGACTGGATGTAGAGGAATGCCAGGACAGAGAAGCGAGAGGGGGTTGAATGGGGAAAAGAGAGAGGGAAGGGGGCTTATGGGATTTTCGGGGAGGGAGGATATGGGAAAGGGGGAAATGAGCATCTTCCAAAAGTAATACACAGATTCAATGCAATCCCCATTAAAATCCCAACTCAATTCTTCATAGAGTTAGAAAGAGCAATTCAAAAATTCATCTGGAATAACAGAAAACCCAGAATAGCTAAAACTATTCTCAAGAGTAAAAGAACCTCTGGGGGAATCAGTATCCTGGACCTCAAGCTGTACTACAGAGCAATAGTGTTAAAAACCGCATGGTATTGGTACAGTGACAGACATGTAGATCAATGGAACAGAATTGAAGACCCAGAAATGAATCCACACTCCTATGGTCACTTGATCTTTGACAAAGGAGCTAAAACCATCCAGTGGAAAAAAGATAGCCTTTTCAACAAATGGTGCTGGCTCAGCTGGAGGTCAACATGCAGAAGAATGCAAATTGACCCATTCTTATCTCCTTGCACTAAGCTCAATTCTAAGTGGATCAAAGATCTCCACATAAAACCAGACACACTGAAAATAATAGAAGGGAAACTAGGGAAGAACCTTGAACATATGGGCACAGGGGAGAATTTCCTGAACAGAACTCCAATAGTTTATGCTCTAAGATCAAGAATAGACAAATGGGACCTCATTAAATTACAAAGTTTTTGCAAGGCAAAAGACACTGTCAAAAAGACAAAGTGGCAAACAACTAACTGGGAAATGATCTTTACCAACCTTACATCCTACAGAGGGCTAATATCCAATATATACAAAGAACTCAAGAAGTTAAACTCCAGAGAGGCAAGTAACCCTATTAAAAAATGGGGTACAGAGCTAAACAAAGAGTTCTCACCTGAAGAATATCTAATGGCTGAGAAGCACCTAAAGAGATGTTCATCATCCTTAGTCATTAGGGAAATGCAAATCAAAACAACCCTGAGATTCCATCTCACACCAGTCAGGATGGCTAAGATCAAAAACACAGGAGACAGCAGTTGTTGGCGAGGATGTGGAGAAAGAGGAACACTCCTCCACTGCTGGTGGAATTGCAAGCTGGTACAACCACTCTGGAAAGCAGTCTGGCGGTTCCTCAGAAAACTGGGCATGACACTCCCGGAGGATCCGGCTATACCACTCCTGGGCATATACCCAGAGGCTTTACCTGCATGCAATAAGGACACATGCTCCACTATGTTCATAGCAGCCTTATTTATAATAGCCAGAAGCTGGAAAGAACCCAGATGTCCCTCAACGGAGGAATGGATTCAGAAGATGTGGTATATCTACACAATGGAATACTACTCTGCAATTAAAAACAATGAATTCACGAAATTCCTAGGCAAATGGTCAGATCTTGAAAATATCATCCTTAGTGAGGTAACCCAATCACAAAAGAACACACATGGTATGCAGTCACTGATAAGGGGATACTGACGCAGAATCTCGGAATACCCCAGACACAATCCGCATATCAATAGATTTCTAAGAAGATGGAAGGAGAGACCCCTGTTCCTGGAAAGACTGGATGTAGGGGAACGCCAGGACAGAGTAATGAGAGGGGGTTGAATGAAGAAAAGAGGGAGGGAAGGGGGCTTATGGGACTTTCGGGGAGGGAGGAAACGGGAAAGGGGAAATGATTTGGAATGTAAATTAAAAAAAAAAATAAAATAAATAATTAAAAAAAAGAAAAAACTTAAAAAAGAAAAAAAAAAGAACAAAAAAGTCAAGTGATAGCATAGGCAGGCAAAAATGTGCAGCAAAGGGAACACTCCTCCATTGCTGGTGGGAACAAAAACTTGTACAACCACTTTAGAAATGAACTTGGTGGCTTCAGAGAAAACTCAAAATAGTTCCAACTCAAGATCCACCTATATCACTCTGGAGCATAAAGCCAAACAATGCTTGACCATCCCACAAAAGCACTTGTTCAGCTTTGTTCACAGCAGGTTTATTTGCAACAGCAAGAAATTGGAAACAACTTAGATGTCCCTCAACTGAAGATAAGGAATGTGGTACATCTACACAATGGAATATTTTATAGCTAATGAGAAACAGAGACATCATGAATTTTTGCAGGTAAATGGACAGAGCTTGAGAATATTATCCTGAGTGAAGTAACCAAGTCCCTAAATGACATGCATGGTATTTATTCACTTATAAGTAGATATTAGCCATAAAACACAGGATGTTCATGCTATAATCCAGAGACATAAGCAGACTGTACAAAAAGAAGCGAGGAAGCTTGAGTCTCACTTGGAATAAGAATGGAATGGTCATACAAAGCAGATGGAGGGAGAAATTGAGTGGGAGAAGGGATGCAGAGTGTAGTGGGGGTACATGGTCAGGTGTGGGGAGGAGTGGTGAGATGTGCTGATGACCAAGAGAGAATGAATGGGAATCTGCAACTGATGGGGGAGGTGGCAGGGGACATCTCCAGGATGAGATGGTGACTAGTGTAGGGGAGGTACACATGAATCAATAGGGATGTCATTAGCTGTGACTCACAACATTCTGGATATGGAGCTGGGGGAGGCTGCTTCCTATGACCAGGAAATATCCTGGGGATGTGATAGAGACACCAATCCACCCACAGTACATTGCACCCAAAATTTATCCTGTCTACAAGAAATGCAGGGTTTGATGATGAAGGAAGACTGAGGAAAGATCCAACCAATAACTGACTCAACTTGAGACCCATCCCATGAAAAACATCAATCTCAGACCCTATTAATCATACTGTTATGCTTGTAGACAGTAGTCTAGCATGGCTGTTCTCTGAAGCCCCACCAAGCAACTGACTCATACAAATACAGACATCCATACCAGAAAATGGAGAGAGCTTGGGGACTCATGAAAGAATAGGAGGAAGGATTGTGGGCCCTGAAGGGAATGGGAACTCTACAGGAAGTCCCACAGAATCAACTAACCAAGAAACTTGGGGATCTCAGAGGCTAAAACACCAAACAAAAAACATACAAGGGGCTGGACCTATGCTTCCCTGTACAAGTGAAGCCTGCTCTTCATGTGGCACCTGAACAACTGGAGTGGGCACTTTCCCAAAATCTGTTACCTGTTCATGGTTATGTTCTTCCAACTGGGCTGCCTTGTCTGGGCTCAGTGGGAGTGGATGCACCTAGCCTCGTGGAGAATTGATGTGCCAGGGTGAATGGATACCAAGGAAGTTCCCACCCTTTCAGAGAAGATGTGGTTGGATATGGGGCATGGATTGTGTGTGGTAGTGACCAAGAGAGGGGATGTGGGCAGGATGTAAAAATGAATAAGTAAAATAATCATAATAGCAATAACAATACCTTTAAAATATTTGTTATGTTTACTGTATCAAATGGAAAATTACATCATTATTTCACATTAAAAATCCTTTTATGTTGTTTGAATGTGTATAAAATTGATGTATAAATAGAGCATTGTGCTTTAACAAAGGTTTCAAGGTGATCCTGCAATTATTTCTCTAGAAAGCTATAGTCTTCATATTTGAAGAGTGTCCAATAATAATAATATAAACAGGAAATATCAGAATGATGGAAATTCTGATTTCTTTTAAATACCATTTCTAAACATGGATTTCATTTTAGCAAAACATAAGAAAACTATGTAGTATAGATTATTGGCAGTTTCATTAGGAAAAGACATGATTTCTGTGGGACTCTCTTGTAGAATCCTGAGAAATGTTGGAAACTGAAAGACACTAGTGTCTATAGTATTGAGTCTCCTCTTAAGAGAACTGTGTCCCACAGTTTTGTTGACAATATAAGAAAACCATATACAAATTAAGAAAAAAGCTGTATTCAGTATCTCATTATTCAGGGTTAAAGACAGAGTCTAAGAGAATAAAGGGGCAAGTAAGTTCTGCAGTACCAGTTCATCCTTGTCATCTATCTTCAGAAGGGATAAACTATAATTCACGCACATCTGTTTACATCGACCCCATTTTTTTCTGTCCATGATGAAATAATAACATTTTATACCATAGCAGAACCAGTGTATTTCATCTCTTCTGCCTACAACAAAGAAGGCAAATGGTTAACTTATTTTCTGGTATTCTGTTACCAGAACAATGTACTTATTAAGCCTGTGTAAAAGAAAAAAAACGATCTCACAGGTCTTAGAATTTGAGATTCTATAATGCCCAGAGACCTCTGCACAACCATGATCTATGCAACATTGTTAATAACAGTAGAGATACAAATAAACATTTTATGTGTCAATCATGAATGAATCAGCAAAGAAAATGTACCACATATAGACAAAAGAATACTTAAAAGGAAATGAATCAGCCCAGCATGGTGACTTACACTTATAACCAAGCACTCCAAAGAGGGAGACAGTAGAGTCACTACCAGTTTTAGGCCAGTCTAGGCTAAGTAGTGAATTCCAGTTCAGCCTTGGGTATACAGTGAGTTCCATGTCACCCTGGGCTAGAGAGTGACATCATGACTCACACTGACACCCAATGGGAGATGCTGATGTATGTGATGGGCATGGATGAACTTGAGGATGGTGTGCAAAGTGAAACACACAAGGTCTAGGACCAACTTTATGATTCCAGGAAGATCAGATTTCTAAAACAGCCCAGCTCTATGATGTAGAGGATCCTGAGATACCAGTGTCTGGAGAAGAGGCAATGAACACTTGTTACTCAGAGGCAACTAAGCTGATGGAAGAACTCCGGGTCAACATTGTCCCCACACTAGTTCACACACCACTGTGCACTTAGCATTGTGCCATGGTCTGTTTACCTGCTCTTATGTTAAGAGAAATATGAGACATACAAGGCATGTTTTGATGTTGGTAGTCTGTTGATCTGATTATGTTATGCCTTAAGTGTTGTGCCCACATGCCCAAATGTTTCAACTTGAATACGTTAAAATGTATGCAGTTTGTATAGCAACATCACCTCAATATGAATATTTTCTTTAATGAGGTGCGGGGAATGACAATGCCCTATCAAGAAATTTTATCTCCAACCTTTATTTTTCTGTGAAGAGTTATCAATGTGTAGCTCAGGCTGGCCTGGAATTTGCGAGGATGTCAAAATATTACTGAAAGTTATAATTCCCCACCCACAACCTCATAATCTTAGGGATTACCCTTTACAGATAATTAAGTTATTTTAAAGTAATGACACAAAATAGTTAATATAGGTATGAAATACTTCAAAGGTTGTTTTGGAGTTTTTGTTTCCTGTCACAAAATCTTTAGTGTAGCACTTTTAAATATTTCATCCTGACATAATGAAACTCATTACATCCTACTATCACAGAGTGGTATCTGTGATACCACTGATTATATGCTGAAGCTCTTTGTTATCTCCAAATCCTGAAAAAAGTAGTTAATGATGGTTGATAAACTGTGTCAGTAAAAGATGACAAGTCACACTGAAGGGTAAGAAAGGTTCCTGTGACATTTGATATTCTCATCTTTCCAGCCTCATTCACTGTATCATTGGAAGAGTTGCAATGTATACACACCATGGTATAATTCCCTTGCCTGTTTCAAGGATGTTCTCTTTATTATAAACAGTCCAACTCTCTCAAAATATGTCAGATGAAAAGATAAATACACACACACACACATTGCTGATTTTATAACTGTATCAATGCAAATTCTCTAAGTCCATTCTAGCATAAATAGTTGATAAATACGCTCTTACTAAAAAGATCCAAGTTCTGTCAGCAACAAAGTTGGAAAATCATAATTTTGCAAAGACTAAAACTATCAAAATTCTCAGGGGTACTGTTTTATAATTCAATCCCCAGCCAGCAGTATGAGTACCAAACACACACTGACTTCTAGAAACTTTAAGATTCTCTTAATCCATACATGCATTTCTGGGTTTCCATGTCCCTGCATGAAATAAGAAACCACAAGTTATTAACCCATAGATCACCAGCATCTTAAAATGCTGGTTGGACTTCAAAGCTTCCAGAGAAGAAACAATAGATGATAATGTAATTCTGTATTCCTAGTCCTCCCATATTATATACCTGTGTGCTGTGAGGAATCTAAAACAGTCTTGGTTTTGCTGTACCATCTGTTCTGTTCTCTATTGAGGAATTCCAGAAGATCGTTGCCTGCACTACACTCTATAGTCTTATTTCTCAGCAGTTCTTCCTTTAAGTAGAGACTATTTTTCATGGTGCTGCAGTTATACTGGAGGTTGGTTAGAGTTTCTTGCAGTTCATCTTTTTCTTGACTATACTGAAAAACTAAATTAGTCAAGGACATTGCATCAAAAATGCTTGAAAGAAGTACATATTGAAATTTAAGATTAGAGAAAAAGTTTCAAGTCTACAGTCTTAATACATCATTACTTTTGTTGGTCCTTTAACATTTATAAATTACCACTTCAATTAACTCACTATAGACACAGATACATCAATTTTCTCTAAGGTAAGTCGACTATAAAATAAATAATACAGCTGAATAAAATTATGGTAGAAGTAACTTCTAACCGCTTCATTTTTTTCAGCAAAAAATTACAAATAATTACTTAAGTAAAATATTCAGTGAATATTTAACACACTATGAAAATTTGAACTTAAAAAATCATAAAGAAATGGCACAATTCTTGTTGGAGCATATGAAATGCAATATCCACATACATAACTATGTTTTAGCATAGCCTGGAAGTAATTTCCTCTGGAAATGTGGAGGAATCCAATAAAGTTTAACCTTTAATATCTCTGTACAGATGACATCTTTTTACTTAAGCATGATCTCAATACATTGAAGAAATTGGAAAAGCTCATTGATTCTTTGCATAGCTGTTTCTCACAGAATGCTTATGTAAGACTAACAATCACCTGAGATCAGAAAGCAGATTATCACCAAGTCCTTAGAAGGAACATAACCAAAAATGAGACAAAACAGGACAACCCCCACAGCCCCAGAGCCAACATATTAGGTATGTATGAGAACAGAACACTGTAATGTTTCAGGAAAAAGTACGAAAGTCCAGAGATTCTGACTCATCACCTGATTATAGGCAGGAAAATGGACAGAGTGTGTAACTGCATAGTTCATGTCTAAAACTATTCTTTAGGTGGAATGTCAAAAAAAATGTATCTCAATTACTCACTGTTTGTCACCAACACTGCAACAGTTATCAGCAGAAGGGCACACAGGATTCCAAAAGCTATCGCAATGAGGTGCCAGGAAACAGAACACTCTTAAATCAACAAAATAAAGCAAGAAAATCATCACCATGAAAAGAACACATATCAATACTAATTACAATTTGTGTAGCATGAAAACGTGGGGAAATTTTGCACGAGGGGATGATACAGACTGACTGAATATGTGCTCTCAAAATTGTAGATTTCTACCTAAAATGCACCCTCTATCCTATGTGTGTAAAGTTTCACAACAGTTTGAACTTATTTCAGTCTTTTCCTTGTATTGTGAATCCTCCTGGCTTAACCTAGAAGGAACTGGGTGACAGGCATGTGCCCTCACCCAGTTCTACAGAAACTAAAATACATTCTGCAGGAGGCATTGGAAGCATAAATACAATCCAAATACAAGAAACCAAGCTGGAGCTGCAGTCCACCAAGAAAGATAACTGAGGATGGAGAGGAAGAAAAGAGGGATGGATGTTCATGAGAAATGGAAGGGAATCACAGCTAATCTGGACTTTATCTGTATATATCCCCATCCTTGAAAGGTCTTATAGGACAACTATCTCTTTTTCCCTGTGTTATTTTGCTCTATATAATACTGAACATTTTTGTGTATCTAAGGCATTCAAAATCTGAAAATCATGTTACTGATTACCACTAAATCAAAGAGGAGAAAGATCTCAGCATGAACACAGCTGTTACAGTATATGCACAGTAACTAAAGGAGAATAAAAAGTGATATGTCTGCTTTGTCATTAATAAAAAAAAATTATTCTTTGATGTTTTCAGAAACTCACCCTGGGGTTTACTCCTTCCAGCCTCACTAACCTGTCATCCCCTCTTTCTTCCTCCCTCTGTAATTTTATTCTCAGGATGAGACTTCTTCTTCTGATGGATAACTGTTTTTGCCTTGTTGCATTTGATGTTGGGGATATGTATGATAATTAATACACTTTCTTTGAGAATGAAAGTATTGTTTCTTTTATTTATTTATTTCTATATTTTTTATTTACATTCTCAATGATTTCCCCTTTCCCAGTTCCTCCCTCCCCAAAAGTCTCATAAGCCCTCTTCCCTCCCCCTGTTCCCCATTCAACCCCCTCTCGCTTCTCTGTCCTGGTATTCCCCTACATCCAGTCTTTCCAGGACCAGGGGTCTCTCCTTCCATCTTCTTGGAAATCAAATGATATGTGAATTTTGTCTTGGGTATTTCGAACTTCTGGATTAATATCCCCTTATCAGTGACTGCATACCATGTGTGTTCTTTTGTAATTGGGTTACCTCACTAAGGATGATATTTTCCAGTTCTGACCATTTGCCTAAAAATTTCACGAATTCATTGTTTTTAATTGCAGAGTAGTATTCCATTGTGTAAATATACCACATCTTCTGAATCCATTCCTCCGTTGAGGGACATCTGTGTTCTCTCCAGCTTCTGGCTATTATAAATAAGGCTGCTATGAACATAGTGGAGCATGTGTCCATATTGCATGCCGGGGAGTCTCTGGGTATATGCCCAGGAGAGGTATAACAGGGTCCTCTGGTAGTATCATGCCCAGTTTTCTGAGGAACCTCCAGACTGCTTTCCAGAGTGGTTGGACCAGCTTGCAATCTCACCATCACTGGAGGAGTGTTCCTCTTTCTCTACATCCTTGCCAACAACTGCTGTCTCCTGTGTTTTTCATCTTAGCCATTCTGACTGGTGGGAGGTGGAATCTCAGGCTCAGCATGTAAGAGCACTGACTGTTCTTCCAAAGGTCCTGAGTTTAAATTCCAGCAACCACATGGTGGCTCACAACCATCCATAATGATATCTGACTCCCTCTTCTGGAGTGTCTGAAGAGTACTTCAGAGTACAGCTACAGAGTACTTAATAAATAAATAAATCTTAAAAAAAAGAAAAAGAAAAAGAAAGTATTGTTTCTAATGCACAAAATTTATTTCCTTAAGATTTTGTTTGTCTCAAACATTTGGTGTTTTTCAGACTCCGGTTTTGCTGTTAGTTTTAAAGTTTTCAGGATTCTTCATAACTAGAGTAATTAATTAAAAAAAAATAAGGCCGCCATGCCATTTGCAGCAGGGAACCAGGCAGCTCCAAAACCTACTGTGCTCAGCCCGCCAGGAGACAGTGATCTCCCAGCAGTGATTGATTTCACTTCTGAGTGCAGAGGTGATCTCCACCTTCTCTCTGGAGGTGTGCAGCTAGGAGCACACAGGGCATATGATCAGTGGAGCTGCTGGGACAGAAGACTTACCTTCCAGCCTTCATTTGCAGCAGGAAACCAGACAGCTCCACAGCCTTCTGTGCATAGACCCTGCCAGAAGAGAGTTGTTCTCCCAGAAGAACAGACACAGGCTTACAAACCCAGAGAAGAGACAAGCTTCAACCAGAGACAGCAAGATCAACTAACACCAGAGATAACCAGATGGCGAAAGGCAAGTGCAAGAACCCTAGCAACAGAAACCAAGGCTACTTGGCATTATCAGAGCCCAGTTCTCCCACCCCAGCAAGTACTGAATACCCCAACACACCAGAAAAGCAAGAGTTGGATTTAAAGTCTCTTCTCATGATGCTGTTAGAGGACATCAAGAAGGACATAAATAACTCCCTTAAAGAAATAAAGGAGAACATGGGTCAAATGGTAAAAGCCCTTGAAGAGGAAACAGAAAAATCCCTTAAAGAAATACAGGATAGCATGGGTGAACAGGTAGAGGCCCTTAAAGAGCAAACACAAAAATCCCTTAAAGAATTGTGGGAAAACACAAACAAACAAATGAAGGAACTGAACAAAACCATCCAGGATCTAAAAATCGAAGTAGAAACAATAAAGAAATCACAAAGTGGGACATTCTGGTGATAGAAAATCTTGGAAAGAATTCAGGTGTCACAGATTCAAGCATCAACAACAGAATACAAGAGATAGAAGAATCTCAGGGGCTGAAGATACCATAGAAAACATTGACCCAACAGTCAAAGAAAATGCAAAATGCAAAAAGCTCCTGAGCCAAAACATCCAGGAAATCCAGGACACAATGAGAAGACCAAACCCAAGGATTATAGGTATATATGAGAGTAAAGATTTACAATTTAAAGGGCCAGTAGATATCCTGAACAAAATTATGGAAGAAAAATTCCCTAACCTAAAGAAAGTAATGTCCATGAACATACAAGAATCCTACAGAACCCCAAACAGACTGGACCAGACCAGAAAGTCCTCCCGGTTCCTAATAATCAAAGCACCAAATGTAGTAAACAAAGAAAGAATATTAAAAGCAGCAAGAGAAAAATGTCAAGTAACCTATAAAGGCAGGCCTATCAGAATTACACCAGGCTTCTCACCTGAGATGAAGAAAGCTAGAAGATCCTGGACAGATCTCATACAGACCCTATGAGAACACAAATGCCAGCCCAAGCTACTATATCCAGCAAAACTCTCAATTACCATAGATGGAGAAAACAAGGTATTCCATGATAAAACCAAATTTATACAATATCTTTCCACAAATCCAACCCTACAAAGGATAATAGATGGAAAATGCCAACACGAGGAGGGAAACTACACTGTAGAAAAAGCAAGAAAGTAATCTTTTTCCAACAAACCCAAAAGAAAGTAACCACACAAACATAAAAAGAACATCAAAAATAACAGGAAACAACAATCACTATTCCTTAATATCTTATAACATCAATGGACTCAATTCCCCAGCAAAGTACATAGTCTAACAGAAATATTTTTCATGAAAATTTTCAATTTTATCAGAAAATATTTGTGATTCCTCTTTCAATCAATTTAGTAATGTTTTTATATATCTACCATTTTAACTGTATTATTTTCCATGATAATCTTTAATTTTAACATTTTTTCTATATATCTTCAATTATTTTCAGAAATATTTTCCATGTAAATCTTTAATTTCGTCATAAAATGTTTATAATTCCACTTTCATTCAACTTAGTAATATTTTTTGCCTACCATTTATTGTTCTAATTTTCCCATGAAATTGTCAATCTTAATGTGTTTTTCTATATATTTCTTCAATTTTATCAGAGATATTTTCCATGTAAATCTTCAATTTTATCAGAAAATGTTTATAATTCCACTTTCAATCAACTTAGAAATGTTTTATGGCTACCATTTTATCTGTATAATTTTCCATGATAATTTATAAATTTAATGTTTTTCTATATATTTTTTCAATTTTATCAGAAATATTTTCCATGTAAATCTTCAATTTTATCAGAAAATGTTTATAATTCTACTTTAAATCAACTTAGTAATATTTTTATTCCTACCATTTATCTGTATAATTTTCAATGAAATAGTCAATTTTAACATGTTTTTCTATACATTTCTTGAATTTTATCAGAAATATTTTCCTTGGAGATCTTCAATTTTATCATAAAAATATTTATGATTCCACTTTCAATCAACTTAGAAATATCTTATGCCTACCCTTTTATCTGTAATTTTCCATGATAATCTTCAATTTTAATGTTATTATATTTTTCTACAATTTTATTAGAAATATTTCCCATGTAAATCTTCAGTTCTATCATAAAATGTTTCTAATTCCTTTTAATTAATTTAGCAATGTTTTTATGTCTACCATTTTACTCTTTAATTTTCCATGAAAATTGTCAATCTTAATGTGTTTTTCTATGTTTCCTCAATTTTGTCAGAAACATTTTCCATGTAAATCTTTAATTTTATCATAAGATGCTTTTACTTCCTTTTTCAACAAAAAAAATGAAAAAAATAGAAAAAAAAACCTCTTAATGGTTTCTCACTTCTTCTTTAGTCTCAAGAATTATTTTTTTGTATAGACTTTCATTGTTCTAGTCTGCCCATTTGGTTTCTTTTGTAACTAGCTAACAACTAAAAAGGGTTAGTTAAAGTAAGGTTATATATATTTATATTTTTAAAACTTGATTGCTTTGTTCCTAAACTTAATTTTGAATAATGCTGTGCATGATTATCCTCCAACTAAAACTCTTTTCTTCCCTCTCTCCCTTGTGCATAACCAAGCCCAGGTGAAATTAAACATTATAGTTTTCCATAGAAGCTAGTAGGATATTTATAATTTTTAAAGTTTAAACTGTGTAAAAATAAACATGTGATTTCAGACACTTAAGACACTTACCTCTGGGGCCAGCTTCTCTGAGTCCTTGATTCTCCTCAGGCCTCTGTTGGTTCTGCAACCCTGAAGACTTATGAAATCTTACAGTTGAATAAATGACATCCTGCTCACTCATGTTGGGAGTATGTAGAGTGTGTTTTCTGTTAAAATATTTTCTTGATTGATTTCTAAAGTAAAATTTAAAATTCCACCTTTAGAAAGCTACCTGTATCTGATGATACAGAGGGTTGGGAAAGGAAAAGAGTTGGGTCTGACTCACTAAATGATACAAACACATTGATATGGAGTTACCCCCATTTCCACTACAGGGGAGAACCCTGTACAGATTTATGTTAAAGTCCTTTATATTTCTAATTGTCACAGCAATTATTTTTATGAAATATGGAAAGAAATTAAAATTTGCTAATAAGTTATTATGATATTGACCCAGTCTGTTTGTATCAAATATTCAGTACGTAAAATGTTTACGTAAAATTGGAACCACTGAAAATCATTGAAAAACTTATAAACAATCTATTCAAATAAAAAAGAGTCAGGGCTTTAGGAATAAATAAAACTATTGCTTTAAAATTATTTACACATTTTGATAAACACATGAATATTAAATGTTCTTTAAGTCTTTTTATTTATACATGAATCTCAGAGTTTCCCAGATACTACCTTCAAAAGAATATTTGAAGGTAAATAGTACAGGTGATCTAATACATATAAATATCTTTTGTGTTGAAACCTCAATCAGCTGAGATCTCCAACCTCTCCACCCAGCCATAGTCTACACATCCCTTTTCACGGTTGGACCTGATAAATGGATCCAACCAGAAAAGATCCTGCTGAGTGGACTAATCCAGACACAAAATAATAACACTGAATATTCTCTCTCATCTGAGGATCCTGTCTCAAAGTCTTCAGAAATGATTTATAACCTTTATTAACTGCAGCAACCAGGAAAGCGGAAAGGAGACATTGTCTGGTGGGTTGTGGGAGCATTATAGCAGTGCATAGAGGATACAATATGAAGTTTTAAAATTTTCAAATTTTCCCACGTACATAATCTTGTCATAGATAATATACTCATGTATGATATTGAAAGAAGATGATATATGAAAATACATTTTGTCACTATGCAGCACACATGAGCTAATGCCCATGAAGGATACAATCTGATAATAGATATCATTAGTAAACAGCAAGTGTTTGTAACTGACCTTACCCTTACATTAATACCTGAGAGGAGAGCTAACAGATAATATGGACAACAAGCTGGACATGTTACTTCATTCTTCTATAGTTCTTTTTAATTCATGAAGTTTACTGATGTGATTTATACTTTCCCTTATTTCTTGACCAAAAAAGAATCCTTCCAGTACAGAATTCTTTTACAAAATTGCTGTTTTTTTATTGCTCTTGGGGTAGTGTTGGCCACGCCAAGGTGTGTGTATCCAGAAGACAACTTTACAATGTGAGTTCTCTCACTCCACCTTCAAGTAATTGTTAGAAAATTACCTTTTCACACAGTCTTATCTTTTCTGGCTCCTATTATAGCATCTTTCAGATGAATAATATATAAACATTTGATGAAATTAAACAGTAATGAATGCCATAGTTCCCTCTACCTTAATTTCCTAGCACACAACACAAGTCACAGCATATTCTGAATGAAAATAACCGGTGCAGAATAACAATTTTCACATGGTACCAGAGTTAACCTGATCTAACACCACTAACAGGACTTCCACATCAATCCAGCTCTCAAATCACAGCATCTGAAATTCTCTATAGTATATTTGATCATTAGATAGAAAAACAATAAAAGCAGGAATTGTTACCTGTGTGTCTATCCTGAAGAGATCCTGGTGAATGTAATTGATTCCCCGATTGTGGGGGACAAGTAGGCTTTCCTGGTCTGTATCCTGTAAGAGTCTCCAAGAAGAAAGGCAGAACTAAATTTCCTCAGAGTGATACACAACCTCATGATTTTCTGCTCCTCCTCTTGACCAAAGCGAAAAGAGGAAATTGCTTAATGAAACCTGACTCTGAGAGCAAAAGAAAGTAGTAACATATTGTGCCAGATGCTGCAAAAAAAATGTCCAGAATTGATACTGAAAGACTAAGAAGATAACACTCATGCAGAGAGAGCAAAACCAGTGTCCTTAGCAAAACAATTAGAAAAATGAGGGACTGAAGTTCCTCAGCTCCAGTTTTGTAACAAGCTGTTGGAAATTTTCTCTTATGTTACTACATTGTAAATTGCTCCTTGACTTTCAGTTATGCTAATTGCAGCTAAGTATGTGTTAGGAATGCCTTAAAGCACTCTCATTTCCACTGGTAAAGTCTTCCTTTATACTCTTCTAGATTTTTTTAACTTTATTTTTTTCTTTTATTGGTTATTTTATTTATTTTCATTTCAAATGTTATCCCTCTTCCTCATTTCCCCTCCCCACGCCTCTTATCCCATGCCCTCTCCCCCTACTTCTACAAGTGAGTTCCCCACCCACCTACCCACCCATGCATTCCAGTCTCACTGCCTAACATTCCCCTACATTGGGACATTGAGTTTCCACAGGACCAAGGACCTCCCTTCACATTGATGCCAGATAAGGCAATCTTCTGTTACATAAGCAGCTGGAGTCATAAGTCTCGCCATCTTTGGTTGGTGGTTTAGTCCCTGGGAGCTCGGGGAATCTAGTTGATTGATATCTTTGCTCTTCCTATCAGGTTGCAAATCTCTTCAGTTCCTTCAGGCCTTCCCCTAACTCCCCCATTGGGGTCCTCATGCTCACTATGAATGATGGCTGCAAGCATCAGCATCTGTATTGATCAGGCTCTTGCAGAGCCTCTCAGGACACAGTCATACCAGGCTCCTGTCAGCAATCACTTCTTGGCATCAGCAACAGTGTCTAGGTTTGGTGGCTGAATATGTGATGGATCCCTGCCTAGATGAGGCAGTCTCTGGATGTCCTTTCCTTCAATCTCTGTTCCACTTTTTGCCCTTGCATTTTCTCTTGACAGGAGCAATTCTATGTTAAAAGTTTTGAGATGGGTGGGTGGCCCCACCCCTCAACAGGGCAATGTACCTTACTGCTGAATATGGTCTCTACAGGTCCTCTCTCCCTTTTGGAGGTTATTTCAGCTAATGTCAATCCCATTGGGTCCTGGTGTCATTCTATATGAAGTGGTTTACTGCTGGTGTTTTCATGGTGCTGGGATATTGAATCTGAGAAAATGAACATGCTCATAAAATCTTTTTCACTGAGCTACGGTCTCAGGCCTTGGTTTTGTTTTGTTCTGGTGTTTTATTTTAATTTGTGTGTGGTTGTTGTGTTGTTGTATGAGAAAGTTGTTGTATCTTACTATGTGACATATGTTGACAACCTACTCACAAGTTCTCTGGCCTCCTTTTCTTTCTTAGAATTATAGCTGTATACCACTACACCAATATACTCCATTTTTCTAAGAGTAATTTTTCTAATAAATAATGAACATTTCTTCATTTTATATATCTAGATCTCAATGTATTTTAAGTCATATATATTTATTAATCACATATACAGCATAAATTAATTAGATAATCCTCCACTGCTGAACATTCCAGTTGTTTTATAGTGTTTTGTTGTTCTTAGTTTAAAGAATACATGGGATATACTTTAGAACACACTAGGAAAGACATTTTATGCATGAAGTTATGGGATTCAGTGAGAAATACATTTAAGGAACTCTGATATAGATTATGACAAGACACCTAGTCAACTTACAGTCTATCAGTTGGCATGAAAATATTCACAAATGAATTTTTAGAGATGAGTTGGAGTGATTTTTCTTTTATGAATTTTGACCATGGATTTGTGATGAGAATTCTTGCAAAGACACTGTTTCAGCAAAGAATGATTTAAACAACAGGGAAGTGGGGATATTGTAATGGTGTGGATCTGGGAGTAATTATCTTACCATGGCTAGCTCTAGCCTTCTAAGTAACCTGTGTCAGAACTAACATCCAGTAACTAATAGATAAAAACTTCATGAAAGCTATGAACATAGAAGACCACTAAGTTCTACCAACCTGAATGCTAAGAATGTCTTAGAAAAGACAAATAGAAAAGATTTGCCCACCTGTTGTAACAGCCTCTGTAACGTACCTACTAATGTATAGTGAAATTGCCTAAATTTAAGTTTTTTTAAAACTACAGAAGTTGATGAAATTACTTCCACATTGGAACACAGAACCATGGTCACTCACAATGTTTCCAGAATATACTATATTTTATTTGTTTTAAGGTGAAAGCTGGTTTTTTTATTTTTTTATTTTTTTATTTTTTTTTTTGCATGACTAGGCCTACATTCAAAGCTCTTGTTGTAGATACTGCAAGTGAGGCTGCACATTCTAGGGAGGTGACATGTTCAGAGTACCCTTGACACTTCCCTGGAATTGAGGGTACATTTCAGGGTAGGGCCATGCTTGACATGTACAAAGGCTTGACCTTATATAACATAATAATGATAATAATAATAATATAAATGACAATGATAGTAAAAAACAGTAATAATAATAGAATAAAGAGAGGATATAAAAGACTATTTGATTTTCATAGTCTGTTCTCATGACTCACCCTTTTCAGAATGTGTTCAAGTCTCTCACTAAACTGTACTTTCATTTGATTGTAGACTTTCCAACTTGCTGACTTATGTTTTATGAAAATAATTTAAATTGTTCTTCAATCAAGTGACAGTGGTTAACTGAGCACTGAGAAATGGCAGATGGCTTGAGAATAGAAAAGGAACTGAAGATGCACTGACAATCCTGATGCCTAGTTCTCTCTCTCTCTCTCTCTCTCTCTCTCTCTCTCTCTCTCTCTCTCTCTGTGTGTGTGTGTGTGTGTGTGTGTTTGATTGCATGCATGCCATGTAGTGTACATGGTGGTCAGAGGACAACTTTGGGGAGTTCTTCTCTTCTACCAAGGATTCCATGGATTAAATTTAGGATGTCTTTAGGTTTATGTAACCAGTACCTTTACACACTAAGGCATTTAAAAAAGCCAATTTTTGGTTCTTTAACCCAAGTATCTGAGTCGCCACCCATATCTGAATAATCATATACCCAAGATCCCCTGAAACAGTTGACAGATATTAAATCATCTTAAGAGCATAAGAAAAGTTTCAAAGGTGCAATGTAGATGCTTCCATAATACCTCCAGCAAGTCTTTTCTGTCTCTACTCAATTTCCCTGGCTGATTCCCTCTATTTCTAGCCTTCACACACACACACACACACACACACACACACACACACACACACACACACACACACACACACTTCGAGGACATGGGAAGTGAGGTTGACGAGCAGCAGCGTTCAAGAATGTGTTCACAGTGTCCCAGTGCAGATAGATGCTTGTGTGAGTCACAGCTAAGGCCACCCCTCCCCCCGCCCCCAGTGATTCTCTGTTTCATTCTGGGCCAGAACCAAAAAAACTTAGGAGGGAAGGAATTATTTCATTTCACTTGTCATTCCTGAGTTTTAAAGGAATATGGAATAAGAATTTCGGTGAAGGCTCAAAGCAGAAGCCACAAAAGAACTCTTTTTCTGACTTGATCCATGGCAAGGTTTAGCTATTTTTCATTTCTTTCTTCTCTTTCCTTTCTTTCTTTTTTCAATAATTTATTTTTTCACCACTCTCTCCTCTCCTCCCACTCCCACCCTCACATACTCCTCTCCCCATTAACACTTCTGCATTTCCACAGAAAAGGGGAAACCCTCCATGAATAAGAACAAAATAAACACAGGAGTGAGGGATGTAGAAGTGAGAGAGGAGGGAGGAAGAAAAGAAGAGGCTTTATCAGGTGTGGGAGGAGTCTGGGGAGATGTACAGAAGGCCAGGAAATTGAACAGAGGTGTATAGCAGTGGGAGATGGGGAACTGGGGGTAGCAACCAGAAAGTCCTAGATGCTAGGGAAGCAAGATGCTCCCAGAACTCAACAGGTATGACATTACTTTAAAAATACAACAAAGGGGAGAAAGAACCTGTAGAGACCATATGGAGAGGTTAGGCATGCCCCATAACCGAGGGATGAGGCCATCCACCCATCTCAAATACTTTAATGCAGAATTGCTCCTGTCTAAAGGAGATACAGGGACAAAGAGTGAAGCAGAGACTGAAGGAAAGGCCATCCAGAGACTTCCCACCTTGGGATCCATCCCAAATACAGACACTAAACTCAAACATTATTGCTGATGCCAAGAAGTGGTGAAGGTATTTGCAGATCCTTAGGAAGAACAACAATATCAACAAACCATATCCCCTAGAGCTCCAAACCACTAACCAAAGAGTACACATGGAGGAATCCTTGGCTCCACCTGCGTATGTAGCAGCAGATGGCCTTATATGGCAATGATGGGAAGGGAAGCCCTTGGTCCTGTGAATGCAAAGGTGGTGAGGCAGGACTCAGTGTGTGGGTGGGGGATCACCCTCACGGAAGCAGGGGAGAGGGAGGCATGGGATAGGAGGTTTCCAAAGGGGAAACTGGGAATGGAATAACATTTGAAATTTAAATAAATAAAATATCCAATAAAAATTAAAATTTTAAAAGAAAAAAATCATAAAAAATAAAACAACCTGACCTGGCACCTCCAATTACAGCACACACATCCTCTACCACTAAAGCCAGACAAGGCAGTCCACCTTGGAGAAGGAGATCCAGGGTAAGCACCAGAGAGGCAAAAGCCTTCTCTCTAATTCTTAGGGGACCCATATGAAAACCAAGCTGTACACCGGTTAAAAATGCATAGAGGTCTATGTACAGCCCTTGCATGATCTTTGCTTGGTGGTTCAGTCTCTGTGAGCCCCCATATGTTCAGATCAATTGTCTCTGTAGGTCTTCCTGTGCTGTCCTTGACCTCTCAGGCTCCCTCAGTCCTATTTCCCTCTCTTCCTCAAGACTCCCTTACCCTTGCCAAAACTGTGGGGCCTCTAGATCTGTTTCTATCAGCTGCTAGGCGAGGACTCTGACAAGATATTTATGCTAGGCCACAGTCTGAATAGATGGGAGAATATCATTAATCATATCAGGTTTGGCTGTTTCCCAAGGAATGGGTATCAAGTTGGGGCAGTAATTGGTTGGTCATTCCTACTATCTCTGCTCCATCTTAATTGAAGTGTATTTTGTAGGCTGGACAAAATTTGAGACAAAACTATTGTGGATAGGTTGGTGTTCATTACCCTCCACTGGAAGTCCCACTTGGGTGCAGGAGGCAGCCACTTCAGTCTCCATATCCCCAGCTGCCAGTTGTCTCAACAACAGTGAACCCCATATACACCAGGAGCTTTCCCCATCCCAAGTCTCAAGCTATTCCCAGAGATGCTCTCCTATTGATTTCCTTTCTCTCTCAGCCCTTAATTGCACACCACCACCACCACACTGGATTCCCATTTCCACTCTCCTCTTCACCCACTCTTCCACCTACTTCACTATTCATCTACCTATGATGTATATTTTATTTCCACTTATGAGTGAGATACAAGCTTCTTGACTTGAGTCCTCTTCTTGTCTTAGTTGCTTTGAATCTTTAGATTGCAGCATGGTTATCCTGTACTTTATGGCTAATGTCCACTTATAAGTGAATACACAGCATTGTCTTTTTTTGCATCATAGTTACCTCACTTGGGATAATATTTTATAGTTCCTTTCAATAACCTGCAAGTTTTGTGGTGTTTTTGTTTTTAATGGCTGAATAATATTCCATTGTTTAGATATACAACATTTTCTTTTCTTTATCTTCTGTCCAAGGCATCTAAGTTTTTTGTGTTTTGTTGTTGTTGTTTGTTTTTTTGGGGTTTTTTTTTTTTGGTTTTTTTTTTTGTTTTTTTTTTTTGCTATTACCAATAAAACCACTATGAAAATAGTTGAGCAGGTTTCCTTGTGATGTTGTCGAGCATCTTTTAGGTAATGCTACACATTTTTACTCAATTTCTTGACCCTCTGTACTCCTCTTCTGTCCCTCCACCTCCTCCCTCCCTCCCAGATTTCTCTCTCCCTCTACCTCCTGTGATTACTTTGTTCTCCCTTCTATGTAGGATTGACACATCTAAACTTTGGTCTTCCTTCTTCTTCAGTTCCATATGGTTTGAGGGATGTATTGTGGTATTTTGAGATTTTGGGCTAGGGATACCTCATTCAGGATGATATTTTCTAGTTCCATCCATTTGCCTATGAATTTCATGAAGTCATTGTTTTTGATAGTTGAGTAGAACACAATTGTGTAAATATTCCACATTTTCTGTATCCATTTCTCTCTTGACAGACATCTGGGTTCTTTCTTTTTCTGGCTATTATAAATAAGGCTGCTATAAAAGTAGTGAAGCATGTGTCCTTTTTATATGTCGGAGTATGTTTTGGGTATATGCCCAGTAGGAGTATAGCTGGGTCTTCAGGTAGAACTATTTCCAATTTTCTGCGGAACTTCAAGATTGATTTCTAGAGGTTTTACCAGCTTCAGCAACACATATATAAAATTGGAATGATAAAGAAAAGATTGGCATGGCCCCTTCACAAGGTGGGTCTATTTTTCCCTAGGTTTCTAAAATATATTCATTATTCACATTTCCAAAACCCCTAACCCATCCTACACCCTGCTTCTATGAGGATGTTACTTCACCCAACTTACCCCCACCTACTCTCCCTCAATTTCCCTACTCTGGAGCATCGATGGAGCCTTCATAGGACCAAGGACCTCTTCTCCCATTGATGCCTGACAAGGCCATCCTCTGCTACAAATGCAGCTGGAGCCATGTGTACTCCTTGGTAGATGGATTAGTCCCTGGGAGCTCTGGGGGTTTGGCTGGTTGATATTGTTGTTCTTCCTATGAGGTTTCAAACCCCTTCAGTTCCCTTAGTCCTTTCTCTAACTCCTCTATTGGGGACCCCAAACTCAGTCAAATGGTTGGCTGCTAACATATGCCTCTGTATTTGTGAGGTTCTGGCAGGGCCTCTCAGGAGACAACCATATCAGGATCCTTTCAGCAAGCATTTCCTGGCATTCACAATAGTGTTAGGATTTGGTGACTGTTTATAAGATGAATTCCCATGTAGGAAAGACTCAGGATGGTCTTTCCTTCAGTCTCTGCTCTACACTTCACTTTATCACCATAATTGCTTCTGTGAGTATTTTGTTCCCTTTCTCAGAAAAACTGAAGAACCCACACTTTGGTTTTCTGTCTACTTGAGCTTCCTGTGGTCTGGGAGTTGTATCTTGTTTATTCTGAGCTTTTGGGCTAATATCCACTTATCAGTGAGTACATACCCTGTGTGTTCATTGTGATTGGGTTACCTCACTCAGGATGACACTTTCTAGTTCCATCCATTTGCCTAAGAATTTCATGAATTCATTGTTTTTAATAGCTGAGTAATACTCCATTGTGTAAATGAACCACATTTTGTGTATATATTCTCTGTTGAGGGGCATCTGGGTTCTTTCCAGCTTCTGGCTATTATAAATAAGGCTGCTACGAACACAGTGGAGCATGTGTCCTTATTACATGTTGAAGCATCTTCTAGATATATGTCCAGGTGTGTTATAGCTGGGTTCTCAGGTTGTATTATTTCTAATTTTGTGAGGAACTGCCAAACTGATTTCCAGAGTTGTTGTACCAGTCTGCAATCCCACCAGCAATGGAGGAGTGTCCCTCTTTCTCTATCTACTGTCCCCTGAGCTTTTAATCCTAGTCATTCTGACTGGTATGAAGTGGAATCTCAGGGTTATTTTGATTTGAATTTCCCTGATAACTAAGAATGTTGAATATTTCTTTAGGTACTTCACAGCCTTTCGAGTTTCCTCAGTTGAGAATTCTCTGTTTAGCTCTGTATCCCATTTTTAATAGGTTTATTTGATTCTCTGGAGTCTAACATCTTGAATTCTTTGTATATATTGGATATTAACCATCTATAGGATGTAGGACAAGTAAAAATCTTTTCCCAATCTGTTGGTTGCTGTTTTGTCCTCAGGAGGCAGAGGCAAATGAATCTGAGCTCCTGATTGTCTGTCCTACAGAGGGAGTTCCAGGACAGCTAAGGTAGCACTTAGAAAAGCTGTCTCAGAACAAACAAAGACAAACAAACAAAAACAACCCAAACAAACAAACAAACAAAAAAGCATCCCAGAAAATATATAAAAAAAAAGCCATTCAGAACAAAAGGACATTAAAATGACACCATCTCTGAATGTACCTGAACCTCAACATGGAGGAAATACCTAGAGTGGCATTATCCAGTCAGTGGATAGGTACACAAATCTGAGATTAGAAGAAGTTATTGGATCAATACTAACTGTCCTGAGTTTGATCATTTGGCTACAGTTTTATAATATTAAGTATGGTTCTTGGAAAATATAGAAGAACATATGTGCCTCAGTTTCATTTGGTTTGTTTGGTTATATGACATAGGCTCTTGATATATTCATTTTTCATCAATCATGACTTACCTTCCTAAATGCCAGTATCACAGTGTAAGCTATTTTATTTAGCAAACTTCAAGTATTACCACCTTTTCTAAAAGGCCTCAACTTATCATACATTGATTAAAGTTGATAGATAGGACAACTGATGCCTTGAGTAAAAGATAATCTGCATTTCCTTGAAATATCCTTGCAACTTTGTATTGTATTTTATGGACAAATAAAATGTTTATAACAATGACAAAAACTTCTACATGAAAGAAAAATCAAAACAAAGCAAATGGTAATCAACTAACTTGAGAAATTGAAGCCTGCAACAACATTTCATCTCTTAATTGTGCTTTCAATTAAGACAATTTATCCTATCAATAATGGAAACGCAGGCTGTGTAGGGAGTCATATGTAGAGAGCCATGATGCCTGACAGAAAAGTTGTTCTCCCAGCCTGTGAGAAGCAGCTGACCAGCTCTGGCTGCCTGCATCTCCCACAGAGCAGCAGGAGCTTCCAGACCTCAGTGAGCCACACCTATCCCACCTGGCAGAGCCACGATGACACCTATTGTTCTTCCAAGCTAGCTGCCTGCATTAGCAGAGCTGTGGGATCAACATCCTCCAACATGGAGTTGAAGCCTCCTCTTCACCCCCCCCCCCCGAGAAAATGCTGAGAAGACTCGCAACACTGAGAGGGAGGGTCACGCCCCAAAGCATATATTGCTGCTTTTTATCCCCAAGAGAGATTTTGTACAGCCAGGCATTAATGTCTCTGTGTGTTTCTTTCTCTTGTCCCCTGTCATTTCACTTTCCCAGCTCTCCATTCACAGAGAACCGGCTCATGTGTAACACCTGGGAGGTTTCAAAGCTGTTTATTAGGGTTCTTTATTTAGTTCTTTAGGAGTTTAACAAAGCAGAAAGAACGGAATCCTTGAGGCTTTGGGGCAAAAGGTGTCCATCTACCAGAGGAGATGTGTCCTGTCTTCAACAGGAAGGAAGATGACCTCTCCTCTATCAGGTCAGAGAACATTCCCAATGCTCCTGCAGTTTTGTCTTTCTGTCTGCACAGCAGACTATGTTCTGTAATCAAAATACTTGTTTGTTAGGAGTCACAAATTATTACAGGCAACAAGTAAGGATCAACACATTTCATTTTTACCTTTTACTCTTGGTGGAGAGTTAACCAGGGAATTTATCCAATCTCTTTCCACAAATACAGCGGTAGGAATTTTCACAGTTAGTATTTTCTAGTCTTGCTTTAGATAAAAATCCACATCCTCCAGGCTTAAAATTAACTTTCCTTATTTTCAAGGCATTGAAGAACAAATCAAGAGTAGACAACATTTAATTTTGAACATTCACTGAAATAATGTATGATTGCAAGCTGGTACAACCACTCTCAAAATCAGTTTGGCAGTTCCTCAGAAAATTGGCCATAATACTACCAGAGGACCTTGATATATGACTCCTGGGCATATACCCAGAGGATTCTCCAGCATATAATAAGGATACATGCTCCACTATGTTCATAGCAGCATTATTTATAATAGCTAGAAGTTGGAAAGAACTCAGATGTCTGTCAACAGAGGAATGGATACAGAAAATGTAGCATATTTTCACAATGGAATACTACACAGCTATTAAAAACAATGAATTCATGAAATTCTTAGGCAAATGGGTGAAACTGGAAAATATCATCTTGAGTGAGATAACCCAATCACAGAAGAACAAACGTGGTATGCACTCACTGATAAGTAGTTATTAGCCCAGAAGCTCGGAACACCCAAGACACAATTCACAGATCAAATGAAGTTCAAGAAGAAGGAAAAACAAAGTATGGATACTCTGGTCCTTCTTAGAAGGTGGAACAAAATACGCACAGAATGAGATACAGAGACAAAGTATGGAGCAGTTCTGAGGGAAAGATCATCCAGAGACTGCCCCACCTAGGGATCTATCCCATATACAGTTATAAAACCCATACACTATTATGGATGCACACAAGTTCTTGCTGACCAGAACCTGATATAACTGTCACCTAGGAGGTGGCATGACAAATACAGATGGGGGCACTCTCAGCCCAGGATCCCTAGTGGAGGAGCCAGAGAAAGGACCCAAGGATCTGAAGCACCTTAGGAGGAACAACAATATGAGCCATCCAGTACCCCCAGAACTCCCAGGGTCTAAGCCATCAACCAAAGAGTACACATGGAGTTACCCATGGCTCAGATGCACAGGCAGCAGAAGATGGCTTTGTTGGACATCAAAGAGAGGAGAAGCCCTTGGTCCTGGGAAAGCTCAATGCCACAGTGTAGGGGAACACCAGGATAGGGAAGTCGCAGTGGGTTGATTGGGGAACAGGGGGAGGGGAGTTGGGTTATGGGATTTTTGAGGAGGAAACCAGGAAAGAGAACAATATTTGAAATGAAAATAAAGAATATATCTAATAAAAAAATTAAAAAATTCTATTGGTTGAAGTATACAGAATATAGAACTGTTTATCTTAAATTCATCACCAAAATGTTTTCTTTTTCTAGGCTCATTAAAAAGAAATGGTCTCCTGAACACACCAAAACTCTGAATCTCATTTCAAACTCACAAATTTTTGATCAGCAGGTATACCTGATTTTCATCATTTCCCAAGAATTGTTTTGACTCAACCTGCTGTCACATTTATATTTTGTCAGCAAAAATGCTAAGACAATAGTAAAACAGATGTGTGCAGCACACAGAACAAGGTCTTATATGTTTGTGTTTTAAGGAGAAAGGAGAGATTTGAAATATAGTCAAAGATGGGGATTGTAACTAATGTTTTGGATAGTATCCCTTTCTTCCTGCCCACCTAGTAGTTAAAGGGTCTTCACAGAAACATGGTAATCTACTGAATTCCCTGTATGCAACAGAACTCTGATTTCATCAGGATGTTATAACAGAGGCCACGACTACCCTTTGGTTAAAAAAAAAATGCAGCTAAATAAAACAGTAAATTTGAACACAGAACAAATTACCATCAAAACAGAAGGAATGTGCATTTTGGGCCACCTGGGCTACATAGCAAAACAAGAAGTAAAAACAGAATTATATAATAATTGATAATTAAAGATCCTCTTGTATAAATTAACAGAAATAAAATTTCCCTCAGGTTGAGATCTTAGCCAGGAGATGGAACAAACCTCAGATGATCAGGGAAGCACTATTGCTAGGTTTCTTTTGCCTAATAGAGGAAGCTGAATAAAGAATGCACTCAAAATGGAGATCCTCAATAATAAATCCAGCCAGCATAGTGGGACACAATCCAGCATCCCAGTTTTGAGAGCATGAAGAGCGGGGATAACAGTTCAAGACTAACCTTCAATATGTAGGAGTTTGTGGCTTAATGAGATTGTGTCAAAGGAGAGAAAGAGAATTAAATCCACTGAAACCACATGGGACCTAGATTTCAAAAGGATGAGTCTTTAGCAAGATAAAACACTCTTTGAATTTTGGATTTAGGATGAGGAGAAAGGGAATATACAAATTTACCAGATTTAGGAATGTTTAAAAAGGAAGATAAATTAAGCCAAGTAGTTTGTTTAACAAAGACAGAACAAGTAACACATTAAAATGACTAAGTATATTAGTCAGGCATGAGATATACATGTCAAACATGGGCAAAAAGAGGTTCCTAGCAGACACCAGCTGTTCACAAAAGATAATTAATAAAAAGAAATAACATGTATTTTCACTCAGTGACTTGCACATAATTTGACATGACAGCTTTTATAATTGTCAAAATGTCATAGTTGTCAAAGTTTAGAAATGCACTTTATGTTCACATGTGAATGATGAAATATTGTCAAACGTGTACAGTACAAAACTGCTTCATTAGAAGGAAAATGAAACACTGATCTGTGAAAAGAGCTCGAGTTAGCTAAAACATCATAACAAAAACAGCAACAATAGGGAAAGATGCAGGAAAGTACAGAGCCAATCACAAATCTGTGCACAGTATATGACACTCTGCAGTAGGACATCCTCATTTATAGTACAAGTCAGCACATGCCTGCTTACTTGTGGCCAGGTTCAAGGTGCAGAAAAGAACTTTGGAAGGTGACCAAATTCCTGTGTTTTAATTTGATAGTTTCAATTGCTATGATGAAACACCATGCCCAAAGCAACTTGGGGCAGGAAAGGATTGAATTTGTTTAAACTTCCTCATCATTGTCGATCATGGAAAAAATCAGAGCAAGAACCAAACTGGGCACGAGATTGGAGGCACATCAGATGGAAAGTGCAGCCTATAGCCTTGCTCCTCAAAATTTTCTCATCCTACTTTCTGAGCATACCCAACTTCACCATCCCAGGTGTGATACCCACAATAAGCTAGGCCCTCCTATATCAGTCAGTAAATAAGAACATGCCCTACAGGTTTGCTTAGAGCCATATCTTATTGAGGCACTTTCTCAATTAAGTTTCCCTCCTCTCAGTTGACTTCTGTCAAGTTCTCATAAAACTAGCTTGCAGAATGGTGCTTGAAAATATATGCATATTTGTTAAAACTGATATTTCTCATGACCTCCAGTGGGTGAATTTACATACAAACTCCAATGACAATACTTGAAATTTTAAATTTACTTGTCAAACAAACAATGAGACACACTGTTTCAGAAACTAAAGGACATTACAAGTGAATGCACTGCATGATTCTGACTGTGAAGAAATATCAACAGTGACATGGTCCAGAAAACTGACAATTATGAATATGGGTCATGGATTTAAACATATTACTAGATCCTTACTGAATTTCTTGAGGTTTAGTATAATGCTATAAAAGAAATTGCTTTGCTAGGGAATGTATTTCTGTTCTGGACAGCTTATTATCATCATTTATTATTAGGCTTCATAAGATAGAATCACACTCTGTAGCACAGATACTATATCTATGAGATTTCAACTTTCATCAAATGGATCCAAGAAAGAAAGAGAGTGAATGAAGATGTGTGGAGATTATGGGAGTTTGTGTGAGTTTCTTGAACTAGTCAGGCAATGATTCATCAATTCTAAACATTTATTTATCAAAAATAAATGCCTTCAAAAGGCATAAATGTGCAAAAAGTAACAAAAATTAAGCAACTAACAAATAGAAACACATAACCACATTCTAGTTCTTAATTGTACTGTCAGAAAAGTGGGATTTTAAAATGCTTGACCCAACTGATGACAAAGTATGTGCTATTTATCAAGATTATGTATTTGCTTCTGTGTTATTTGGGAAATAGAGAGTGATACTTCATGGCTTGGAGCAAAGACATCCATTATATTGACAAAGCTGCTCTATGTACCAGGAAGAAAGAGGTCTTCTACTGTGTTAAGACAGATTTCAGAAGAGTGTTTCTTCCCTTGCCAGCTCATCACCATATTTGCATAGTGGCCTGAGACCCTGGTTAAAACATTTGGTCACTAAGTAGTCACAAATCAAAACAGGAAATCAACAAAGATGTAAAAACATTCTACATTTATATTTCCTTAACTTGCCACACTGAATCATGGAATTTTCTACCCTGTTTTCACAGACATAGGTGTGGGCTTTGCCATAGCCATCATTATGCACTGTCTTTGCCTTACATAGTGATTCCATTACTGGGAAATCATTATAAAACAAAAAATACAATGGGCAGGTACTTAAGTTTGAAACTTACATTGATTTAGGCCAAGGATTTTAAAAATAAGGTTTATTAACCAAAATATGCAGAATATGGAGTTAACCATAAATGTATCAATAAAATGTTAATTTCCTCTAAACTCAGGAAGAAAGGTCTTGTGCCAGTAACATGGCCCACTATATCTGACAACTTGAGTTCAGACTTCAGACCCAACAAAGTAGGAAAGAAATAACTCCCTAATTGCCCTCTAGCTACCCTTGTACTGTGAAATGCACATGCACATGAGTGTACATCAAACAAAAAAAATGAAATAAAAATGAAAACTAAAATGTTCTTTTGATCACAACTCAACTCCTCATATACTCTGTACTGTTAAATTTTCATGAGAATGTTAACTTAATTTCCCCCTAATTCTAAGGGATGATTTTATATTAAAGTTGACTTCCTCTGATACTCTTTGCAAAAACAAGAGAAGAAAAGAAAAATACAATACATGACACAGAGGACAAGGTCTTGTATACCTCTTTTTTCAAGAGGGAAAGGGAGGTTGGGAAATCAGTCACCGAAGAGGGTTTATGACTGCTGTTGTGGTTCTTGCTCCCCTGTCCTCAGAGACAATGTGACTTCACTGAAATATGATGATTCACTGACTTCCCTGCATGCAACACAACTACAATTTCTGCAGATGATGTATTAAGTGCCACAACCATATTCTTCAGAAAATTTAATTGAAAATATAGACTAAAAAATAAGGCACTAGGAAAGGTGCATCAAGCTTCTAACCTCACCATTAGGAAGGAGGGAGAATTAGGAGGATTATAACCAAGTAAGACTAGGCTATAGAACAAGGCCCTAATTTAGTATTAAGTAACTTAAAACCTTACTCAATGAACTTATGAACAGTTAATAAGCAGATTCCTATACAGGCTTTGGCCTCAGCAGAACTGAAACAACAGAAGATCAGCAAAGCCTGACAGGTAGTCTTTCTCCTAATTGTCAAGGCAAGAAGAAGATCTGTGTAAAATGGTCATTTAAATACTAAATAATGAATCCACAAAGATCAAGACTTCAAGGCATATTGTGGAAATACAGTCAATTTAAAACAGGCTACGCTAGTAAAAAAAAAATCTATGACAAAGAATACCAGACAGAGAAAGACATCTGCCTAGCTACTTGGAGAAGAAAAAGAAATTAACAAATGATGACCTTTCTTTAATCTTGGATTTAACCAGGAAGAAACAGCATTTTGATTTACTGTAAGAAAAAATAGAGAATATTAAATGAAACCATAGTGGCCATGAATAACATAAGTGAAAGGGGAGATACAGTAGGAATGAGTGTACACATTAGCTAGCCATGAGATTTCATTTGAGTGCAATCAATAAAGGATGTATGTTGAACATTGGTAGAGAGGAAAGGATCAAAAGACACTAACTATTCTCAGATACACATGAAGCACATATAATGCATCGTGAGCACTTAACTGTATTCTCCTAGTGATGCTCACCTAAACACGTACACAGGAAACACAACGTAGGCTCACAACTGCTCACTTGGTTTAGTAGAAGATGGCACTATAACAGATGGCCAAGCTTCTGTGCCTTCAGAAATGGGAGAAAATAATTGTGGTGGCCCAGGAACATTCTGATCTCTGATGCCCTTACTCAAACTTCAGCTCTGACATTAGTAACAACACCATCATCAGGCAACAGTTCTGAAGCATAGTTGAGGTCCACAAAACTATCTTAAATACAGGCTTCTTCTCTTCTGCTGGCGCCTCACTCTAAATGTTAGCACCTGACTCTCTCTGGCTCTCTATGCCACTAGAAGCTGTAAAGAAATTTGTTAACTGTGTGGTCAATTATAATGTCAGTTAGCAGAAATCCCAGTGCTTGGGAGTTAAAGCCAGGAAGACTAGGACTAGTCTGTTTGAAATGATACTTCTTAGAGAAAAACCAAAATTAACGACAGTACTAACAATGTCTGTGATAACAACATATTAATACATCTTGTAAGGCTGTCTGTCCTTTGCCCACTTATGTGAGAGCCTTCTTAAGAATTTCCTTTGAGGAAAGAGAGGAAGATATTTTCAGGAAGGTTTGGAAACTAGCTGTCCACACTGACAGGGCCACATTAAAATAGAAGTGAGCTAGACCTGCCATGTTCTCAGGCACTGAATAAAAGATTCCTGATAAAGTTATCACTGTAGGTAACAAGCCTCAGATAGTTTCTGCAGCTGATTAAGAAGAAGCCCAGTGGATGCCACAAAGAAAATGAAATCATGAGCAGGAGACAGCAGAAACAGCACATTAAGCCCACAAAAGTACAGACAATAGGATTACTAACTAGCACATGTACAGCAAATATATCTGACCTCTTTAAAGAGATAAAAGAAAAGCCAAACATTCCTGCTTATAGTCCCAACACCTGAGAGATGGAGAAATGTGGATCATGAGTTTAATGACAGCCTAGGTGAGATGAATCCCTATCTCATAATACCAACCAAAAAATTAAATTTATTTTTAAATTATATAAAATCAACTTAACATAAAAATACCTAGGAAAGTTATTAAAGGACAAGCACATAATTATGGGGTGATTACATAAAATTTGTATTTCTAAAAACAATCAACAATCATAAAAATGGTAAATATGTGATGTGAAGGCAGAAGGGTGATTCTGAGGATTCAAGGACAAAGGTGGATGGGGACTGGAAAATAAGGGACAGGAGAGGATAAAGGATGGGTTAACCAAAACTAAGGAAGTATAAAAGACCTTATGGAAACCCTCTAGTTAGTAAACTTATAGTGACCAACACAAAACACATTTCATATTTCCTTGATGGTCGGGGTTTTTGTGTATATGTGGTTTTGTTTGTATGTTTGGTTGCTGGCTTGCTTGAAGGGGGAAATTTTTTGTCTTATTCGGTTTTTGATTGTTTTCTTGCTTGATTGATTTTATTTTTCTTTTTGTGTTCTTGTTGTTTTGTGGAGAGACAAATAACATGACATTGAGTGTGTAGGAAAGTATGGAATAACAAGTATTCAGTGGGAAAGGAACCTGATCAAAATATATTCTATGAAAAAAAGTTAATTAAACCATAAAAAATTAACTTTAGAAAAGTTATATTTACAGAAGATATTTGTTTTTAAAAGAAAAACAAAGTGCAAGGCAAAGGTTATATCCAGAGGAATTATTTACTGATCAGGGAGATGACAGAGGTCTCCCACATAACACAGGCTATTGCTCTTATCTTTGCTTACCATAACTACATAGTAAGGCCCTATGGCTTAAGATACCCCACACTTTGACATCAAGGCATAGAAAAGTCAATCTCAAACCGATATGGAAATATCTACCCCTGGGCTGGCATTCAGAGGTTTAGAAGGAATTTTTCAAGTTGCATAGGAGAAAAGATATGAGTAGTTCTATCCTGCACTGGATGTTACATACTACAATGCTGACCTGATATATTATAGCATAAATACATGCTTTCTTGTTGGAACTGAGGCCTTTACCATAAGAGGCAATCATGTTTGGTGTTGTGATCCAAATCAAAAGCCAAAGTTTAAGGGAGGTCACAAGTCTTCGATTGGAACTTGTTACAATTGCTCTGCTAAGTGGTCAGGGGATAAAATGCATTCTTAACATTTATAGTTATGGCCTAGACCTGGGCTGTTCTCAACCTCTATCAGAGAAACTTCTTTATACAATGGGCCACAGTCCATGCAGTGTGACAGAATTGGTCAAAGTGCTTAGGTTAAGCATTTATGTGCTCAGTCCAAAAGAAGACATCTACATCAATTTTTTCCTCTCTATACAACCAGAAAGACTCAGGAAAGAGCAGGGAAGAGGACATAGGAAGAATGTAAGAATCAGAGAAGGGAAAGAGCTCTGTGAAATGCAGGCTCTGGACAAGAAGAAATTTCTGCAAGATTACTTCTTCTTAAGAGATCACTATTGTTAGGCAACAGCTCTTGAAATAAAGGGGATTCAATTCTTTATTGAGGATGTGGCCACATGTGGGGTTCCTTGTTCTAGTAGAGGGCCTATAACCATGCACGTATGGATAGTTAATTACAAGGACATGATGTAGCAGGGCACATGTTAGAGATTTTAGTGGGAGTAGGGGATGATATTTTCATATATTATTTGATATATATGAACTACTCAAGGAATATATATAGTATTAATAAAAATAATCAGTGACCAGTTTTCTACCAGACTATAAATAAACAAAATACTTGAGATTTACACAAGGCAACACCTTGAAATAGAAGGTAGGCATACATATGTATATGTATATAAAATGTTCTTTTATTTATGAATAACCAACAATTATATAAACTAATAACAGTAAAAAATGTCACATGAGTGTCTGAGAGACTCAGGCTCAATGTATCTCCCATTATCATTCAGTCACTTCACAAAATCTCAAGTTGTTGACTTGCTAGCACCATGTACATCTTAAGCCACTTTCTGTCAGTTCTTTGCACATGCATCGCCCCTCTGTAACACTTGCTCAGAGACTTCCTTATGCAAATTGTCTTTATCCATGAACTCATAGAAAATAAGGAAAGCCATGTGAAACTACAGAAAGGCCTTTGCTCACAATCCTCCTAATAACCACACAAGTGTTAGAATGTGAAGGATCTAGAAACTCACAGTTTTGATGGGCCATTGTCAATCCATGCCCAATCCTTTTTTTATTATCATATGATAATCCAATCCAGTAACTGTCTCGAAAAACCTGGACCTGAAGGAACTTCTGTAAAGAAAACAACACACCTTGTGTCTGTATGATGAGAGAAGAACAAGTAGGAAAGCGTCCAGCATTCCTATGTCCTTTTCTGGTGTCATGTCTTCTCAATTCCACCATGTTCATTTTCTAAATGTCTTCTTAATAGAAGAATATTTATATCAAAAATTATGTGAATTCAATACATTATGTAAAACAAAAAACTTGAGGTGTTCAGGCACACTGGGTTTGTGACATGATTTGTGACTGTGTTTCTTAAACTAAGTCTAACAATGTAAACAAGGCTGTTCTTGAACTCAATCTTCCTGAATAAGGCAGAAATATTTGAGACTTAGCATTTTCTTTAACTGATGTATAAATTTTATTTCTTACATCCTCTTTGTCTGAGCTAAACAGAGAATTCTCAACAGAGGAATCTTGAATAACCAAGAAGTACATAAATAAATGTTCAAAGTACAAAAAACACCAACCCCAGACCCTATTAATCACACTCTGTTATGCTTGTAGACAGGAGTCTAGCATGGTTGTCCTCTGAAGCTCCACCCAGCAGCTGACTTATACAGATACAGACATCCATACCAGACAATGAATAGAGTCTGGGAACTCATGAAAGAATAGGAGGAAGGATTGTGGGCCCTGAAAGGAGTAGGAACTCCACAGAAAGTCCAACAGAATCAACTATCCTGGAAACTTGGAGATCTCAGAGACTAAAACACCAAACAAAGAACATACAAGGGGCTGGACCTATGCGTCCCTGTACAAGTGAAGCCTGCTCTTCATGTGGCTCCTGAACAACTGGAGTGGGCACTATCCCAAAGTCTGTTACCTGCACATGGTTGTATTATTTTAACTGGGTTGCCTTGTCTGGGCTCAGTGGGAGTAGATGCACCTAGCCTCGGGGAGAATTGATGTGCCAGGATGAGTGGATACCAAGGAAGTTCCCACCCTCTCAGAGAAGATATGGTTGGATATGGGGTATGAGTTGTGGGAGGAGTGAACAAGAAAGGGAATGTAGGAAGAATGTAAAAGTGAATAAGTAAAATAAATCATAATAGTAATAATAATAACTTTAAAATAGTAGTTATGTTTACTGTATCAAACGGAAAATTACACCATTATTTGACATTAAAAATCCTTTTATGTTGTTTTAATGTGTATTAAATTGATGTATAAATATAGCACTGTGTTGTAACTAACAAAGGTTTCAAAGTGATCCTGCAATAATTTCTCTAGAAAAGTATAATCTTCATATTTGAAGAGACTTCTCTAATAATAATTTAAACAGGAAATGTTAGAATCTTGGAGATTCTGCTTTCTTTTAAATAACCTTTCTGAATATGGATTTCTTTTTAACAAAACATAAGAAGAGTATACAGTATAGATTATTAGTAGTTTCATCAGGGAAAGACATGCTTTCTGAGGGACTCTCTTGTAGACTTCTGAGAAAAGGTGGAAACTGAAAGACACAAGTGTCTCTAGAGTAACAAGTCTCCTCTTAACAGACCTGTTTCCCACAGTTTTGCTTACATTAGAGGAAAACCATATAGAAATAAAGAAAAAAACCTGGATTTAGTATCTCATTATTCAGGGTTAAAGACAGAGACTACGAGAATAAAGGGGCAAGTAAGATATTACAGTACCTGTTCATCCTCATTATCTATCGTCAAAAGGGATAGGCTGTAATTCATGCACATCTGTTTACATCCACTCCATGTTTTTATGTTCATGATGAAATAATAACATTTTATACCATGGCAGAACCAGTGTATTTCATCTCTTCTGCCTACAACAGAGAAGGTAAATGGTTAAACTAATTTTCTGGTAGACTATTGTCAGAACAATGTACTTATTAAGCCTCTGTAAAAGAAAAGAAAAAGGAAAATCTCACAGGTCTCAGAATTTGAGATTCTACAATGCCCAGAGACCCTTGCACACCCATGATCTATGGAACATTGTTAATAACAGTAGAGATACAAAAGACTATTTATGTGTCAATCATGGATGAATTAGTAGAGAAAATGTAGCATATATACACAAAAGAATGTCTACAGGGAAATGAATCAGCCCTGCATGATGACTTGTGCTTATAACCTGAGAACTCTAAAGAGAGAAACAGTAGGGTAAGAAACCCAAAGGGAGATGTTGATGTATGTGATGGGCATTAATGAACTTGAGGTATGCAAAGTGGTATGCAAAGTGAAGCACACCAGGTCTAGGACCAATTTTTTTTTAAATTAGATATGTTCTTTTTTTAACATTTCAAATTCCAGGCAGATCAGGTTTCTAAAACAGCCCAGCTCTATATGAAGTAGAGGTTTCTGAGATACCAGGGGCTAGAGAAGAGGCCATGAGTACTTGCTACTCAGAGACAGTTAAACTGACAGCAGAATTCTAGGTCTACATTGTCCCCACACTGGTCCACAAACTACTATGTACTTATCATGGTGCCATGGTCTATGTTATATGCTTTTACCTTAAGAGAAATAAGAGACATACGAGGGAGGTTTTGATGTTGACAGTCTGTTGTCCTGATTATGTTGATGCCTTAAGTGTTGTGGCCACATACCCAAATGTTTCAAGTTTAATACATTAAAATATGTGCTGTTTATACAGCAACATCATGTCAATATGCATATTTCTTTAATGAGGTACTGGGAATGACCAGGCTCTACCAACAAACTTCATCTGCAACCTACATTTTTCTGTGAAGAGTTGTCAATGTGTAGCTCAGGCTGGCCTGGACCTTGCTAGGATGTCCATATATTCCTGAAAGTTATAATTCTTCACCCACAACCTCATAATCTTATTGTAAAGTAATGACACAAAACCATTTATATGGGTCTGGAATACTTCAAAGGTTGTTTTGGAGGTTTTGTTTCCTGCCACAAATTTTATTTATTTAATTTTTATTTTTTGTCATAAATTTTATAATGTAGCACTTTTAAACATATTAGTCCTGACATAATGAGAATCATCATATCTTACTATTACAGAGTGGTGAGATTATATACAAGTGCTCTTTGTTATCTTCAAATTCTGAAAAAAAATATTTAAAGATAATTGATAAACTGTGTCAGTTAAAGATGACAAGTCACACTGAAGGTTAAGAAAGGTTCCTGTGACACTTGATATTCTCATCTTTCCAGCCTCATTCACTGTGTCACTGACAGAGTTGTACTGTGTACACACCATGGTGCAACTCCCTTGTCTGCTTCAAGGATGGTCTTTTTGCTATAAACAGTCCAACTCTCTCAAAATATGTCAGATAAAAAGATAAACACATGCATGCATGCACACACATACACACACACACACACACACACACACACACACACACACACACATCTTTGTTTTTATAACTGTATCCATGTAAATGTTCTAAGCCCATTTTAGCATAAATAGTTAATAAATACACTCTTACTAAAAAGATCCATGTTCTGTCAGCAATGAAGTTGGAGAATTAGATTTTCCCATAGACCAAAACTATCAAAATTCTCAGGGGTACTGATTTATAATTCAATCCCCAGCAAGTGGAAGGAGTACAAAACACACTGACTTCTAGAAACTAAGATTCTCTTACACCAAACATGGATTTCTAGGTTTCCATGTCACCAAATGGAATAAGAAACCCTAAATGATTAACCCAGATTAACTTAAGCTGCTGGTTGGGCTTCAAAGCTTCCAGAGAAGAGACAATAGATGATAACGTAATTCTGTAGTCATGGTCCTCCCACACTATATACCTGTGTGCTGTGAGGAATCTAAAGCAGTCTTGGTTTTGCTGAAGCATCTGTTCTGTTCTCTATTGAGGGATTCCAGAAGATCGTTGCCTGCACTACACTCTATAGTCTTATTTTTCAGCAGTTCTTCTTTTAAATCAGTGTCATTTTGCATGATGCTGCAGTTATGGTGGAGGTTGGTTAGAGTTTCCTGCAGTTCGTGTTTTTCTTGACTATACTGAAAAACTAAATTAGTCAAGGATATTACATCAAAAATGCTTATAAAAAGTACATATTGAAATTTAAGATTAGAGAAAAAGCTTAGTGTTGCCAGTCAACACATATCATTACTTTTGTTGATACTTTAACATTTATAAATTAGCCCTTCAATTAACTCACTTTAGACACAGATCAATTTTCTCTAAGGTAAGTAGCCTGTAAAATAAATAATACAGCTGAATAAAATTATGGTGGAAGTAACTTCCAATCACTTCATTTTTGTAGCACAAATTTACAAATAATTACATAAGTAAAATATTCAGTGAATACTTAACACACCATGAAAATTTGAACTAAAAAAAAATGCTAACAAATGGCACAATCCTTATTGGAGCATATAGAATGCAATATATTCACATACATAGCTTTATTTTACTACAGCCAGGAACTGATTTCCTCTGATAATGTGGAGGAATCCAATAAAGTTTAACCTTCAATGTCTCTGTACAGATGAAGTCTTTTTACTTAAGCATTATCTTAAAACATTGAAGAAATGGGAAAAGCTCATTGATTCTTTGCACAGCCGTTTCTCACAAAATGTTTATGTAAGATTAGCAATCACCTGAGATCAGAAAGCAGATTATCGCCAAGTCCTCAGAAGGAACATAATGAAAAATGAGACAAAACCAGGCAACGCCCAACAGCCCCAGAGCTAGCACATGAGTTATATATGAGAACAGAACACTGTAATGATTCAGGAAAAAATATTAAAGTCCGGAGATTCTGGCTCATCACCTGATTATATGCAGGACAATGGAAGAAGTGTGAAACTGCATAGTTCTTGTCTAAAGCTATTTGTTAGGTGAATGTCAAAAAAAATGTATCTCAATGACTCACTGTTTGTCACCAACACTGCAACAGTTATCAGCAGAAGGGCACACAGGATTCCAAAAGCTATCGCAATGAGGTGCCAGGAAACAGAACACTCTTAAATCAACAAAATAAAGCAAGAAAATCATCACCATGAAAAGAACACATATCAATACTAATTACAATTTCTGTAGCATCAAACGTGGGAAATTTTTGCACAAGTGAATGATACAAGCTGACCGAATATGTGCTCTCAAAATTGTAGATTTCTATCTAAAAATGTACCCACTCTAGAAATCCTATGTGTGAAAAGTTTCACAACATTTTGAACTTATTTCAGCCTTGACCTTGTATTATGAATCCTCCTGACTCAACCTGGAAGGAGCTGGGTGACAGGCATGTGCTCTCACCCAGTTCTACAGAACCAAAGTGGATTCTACAGAAGGCACTGGAGGCATAGATACAATCTAAGTACAAGATAAAAAAAAAACTGGAGCATGCAGTCCACCAAGAACAATAACTGAGGATAGAGAGGAAGGAAAGAGTGATGGATGTTCTTGAGAACTGGTAGGGACCCACAGCTGCTCTAGAACTGATCTGTATACATCCCCATCCTTGAAAGGGCGTTCAACTATTTCTTCTTCCCTGTAAGTGTGATTTTGGTCTATAAAATACTAAATATTTTGATGTATCTAAGGCATTTGGAATCTGAAACTCATGTCTCTGATTACCACTGCATCAAAGAAGAAAAAGATCTCAGCTTGGAACATAGCTTTGACAGTATATACAGAGTAAAAAATGAGAATAAAAAGTGATATATCTGCTTTTTAATTAATAACCAAAATTATTCTTTGGTATCTTCAGGAGCTCTCACTGGGGTTTACTCATTCTCAGATCCACTAACCTGTCATCCCCTCTTCCTTCAGCTGCAACCTAATTTCCAGTAGGAAACTTTCTCTTCTGATGGACAACTGTTTTTGCCTTGTTGCATTAGATGTTGGGGATATTTATGACAATTAAAACACTTTCTTTGAAAATAAACCTATTGTTCCTAATTTAAAAAGCTTCATTTCCTTAGGATTTTGTTTCTCTAGAACATTTGGTGTTTTTTTTCGACTCAAGTTTTAAAGGTGTCAGAATTCTTCTCGACTAGACTAAATAATAAAAATTCTCCTCATGATTTCTCACTTCTTGATTCTCCAGAACGTTTTTTTCTTACAGATTCCCATTGTTCTACTCTCCCCCATCTGATTCCTTTTGTAACTGGCTAATAACTAAAGAGTAGAAGTAGTAGAATAATTTTTTTCTTCTTTCAAATTTTAAAACTTGATTGCTATTTAAAGTTAGTAATGAACAATTTTGTACATGATTACCCTCCAACCAATACACTTTTCTTCTCTCCCTCACTTGTACATAACCAAGCCCAGAAGAAACAGAACATAACAGTTTTCCACAGAATCTAGTAGGATATTTCTAATTTTAAAAGGTTTAAAATACGTAAAAAGAAGTGTGACTTAAGATACTTAGAGCACTTACCTCTGTGGTCAGTTTCTCCAGGCTCTTGAGTCTCCTCAGACCTCCTTTGTTTCTGCAAACCTGAAGACTTATGAAATCTCACAGTTGAATAACTGACCTCCTGCTCAATCATCTTGGGAGTTTGTAGAGTGTGTTTTCTGTTAAAATATGTCCTTGAGTGATTTCTAAAGTAAACGTTACAATGTCCACCTATAGCAAGGTAACTGGATCTGATGATATATAGGGCTGGGAAAGGATGGGGTTTGACTACATCACTTTAATGATCCAAACACCCTGACATGGATTGACCCAATTTCTATTACAGGGGAGGATTCATTGTAGGTGTCTATTAAAGTCATTTATATTTCTAATGATCCCAGCACTATTGCTAAGAAATATGGAAAGAATTAAAAATTTACTATGTCATTCTAATATTGATACAGCCTCTTTGTTCAAAATATTCAGCACAAAAACTATTAGGTAAAAGTGGTACCACTGAAAATAACTGAAAACATTAATATAATATAATATATTATAATATAAAATAATATAATATAATATAATATTAGTATACAATATATTAAAATACCAAAGAGTCAGGATTTAAGAATAAATACAATATTGATTTAAATTTTTTATTCATTTTGATGAATATTAATTGTTCTTTCTGTCTTTTTATTTATACATGACTCTCAGAGTTTCCCAGAAACTACCTTCCAAAGAATTTTGAAGATTAATGCTACAGGTGATCCAACACATGTAAATATTTCTTGGGTTGAAGCCCAAAGCAGCTGAAGGTCCAACCTCTTCACCAGTCATAGTCTACACATTCTTCTAAGTGCTTTGACCTTGTAAATGGATTCAACATCAAGAAAAGATCCTACTTAATGGGTTAAACCAGACCCAGAAAGACAAATTCTGAACATTCTCTCTCATCTGACTCTCCTGGATCAAAGTGTTCAGAAATGATTTATAACCTTTAGTAACTGCAGCAACCAGGGAAGTAGAAAGGAGACATTGCCAGGTAGGGTGTGGGAGCAACAGCAAGTGGCATAGAATATAAATATGAAGTTTTAATCTCAAAACATTCCATACACATAATCATGTCACATACAATATACTCATACATGATGTTGCAAGAGGACGCTATACGAAAATAAATTTTGTCACTATGTAGCATACATTAGCTAATGTCCATAAAGGATATGATCTGATAATAGATATCAATGTTTAGTAAATAGTAAGTATTTGTAATGGACATTACTCTTACATTAATAACTAAGATGAGAACCAGCAGATAATATGGACAAAAAGCTGCACATTGATATCATTCTTATCTAGTTTAATTTATGAAGATTTCTGAAGTGATTAATTTTTGCCTTATTTTTGACATAAAAAGAATCCTTCAATTTCAGAATTCTTTGACAAAATTGTTGTTTATTATTATTGTTCTTGGAATGAGTGGGCTCAAGCCAAGGTTCATGTGTCCAGAAAACAACTTTACAAAGTTTCTTCTCCATCTTCATGTGAGTTCCACGGATCAAATTCAAGTATTCAGTCAGGTTTGCATAGTAAGTACATTTACACACTCACCCATCTTATCTGACTCATGATTTGTCATCATACAAATGAATAACATGCAAACATTTGATCCAGTTAGAGTTATGAACTCCATAGATCCTTCTACCTTAATTTCTTAGCACACAACACAAGTCACAGCATACTCTGAAAGGAAATACTAGTGTAGAATGGCATTTTTCACATGCTGCCAGAGTTAACCTGATCTAACACTACCAACAGGGCTTCCCCATCAATCCTGCTCTCATGTCCATCCACCTGAAATTCTCTAGAGTATACTTGATAATTTGATAGAAAAACAATAAAAGCAGCTATTGTTACCTGTGTCTCTTTCCCGAAGTGATGCTGGTGGAGGGAACTGATCCAATTGGGGGAAAAGTTGGCTTTTATTTCGTCTGTATACCCTAAGAGGCTCCAAGAGGAAAGGCCAAACTAAATTTGTTCTGATTGGTACTCAACCTCATGATTTTTCTGCCCCTCCTCTTACCAAAGTGAAAAGGGAAACTGCTTAATGAAAGCTGAGTCTGAGAGCAAAGGAGAGGAGCAACACATTGTGCTAGATACGGCAAAACAAATGATCATAAGTGACATTTAAAGACTGATAAGATGAGCATGCCTGCAGAGAGAGCAAAGCCAGTGTCCTTAGCACAACCACTAGGATAAAAAGGGACTGGAACTGCTCTGCTCCTAGTTTTGTAATACACTGCTGTAATTTTCTCTTATTTTACTATTTTTTTAAGGTTACTCCTTGATTTTGAATTATTATAATAGCAGCTTGAAGTATGTATTAGGAAAGCCTTTAAAGCATACCCATTTTCACAGGTAAAGTCTTCCATTACACCCTTCTAGCTTTTGAATTGTAGATAATATTTACTTTCAACATTGATGTCACCATATATGGAGTGGTTTTGTGGTGCTGGAAAATTGAATTCAAGACAATGAGCATGCTCAGTAAATGCTCTTCCCCTGAGCTACAGACTCAGGCCTCAGTTTTGTTTTATTCTGGTGTTTGGTTTTTGTTTGTTTGTTTGTTCATTCTTGTTCTTATTTGAGATAGCTGTTATATCTTGTTATGCAGCATGGGCTGACCTCCCACTCACAGTCCTTGGGCCTCACTCTTTTAGTCTTAGAATTACAGCTGTGTACTTCTACACCAATATACACTATTTTTCTGATAGATACTTTTCTAATACATAATAAACATTTCTTCCTTTTATAAATATTGATCTCAAGATTTTTGAAGCCATATGTACTTATTAAGCACTTATATACATCATAAATTGATTAGATAATCCTATACTTCTGAACTATCAAGTTGTTTTATGGTATTTTGTTGTAATTAGTTTAAAATTTTCCTGGGATATACTTTAGAATATACTAAGAAAGACATTTTATACATGATGTCATGGGATTCAAGGAGATATACATTTAACACACTCTGATATAGATCATCACATGACAATTAGTTAATTTCCACTCTACCAGTTGGCATGAAAATATTCACAGTGATTTTATTAAGATAAGATGAGGCGATTTTTCTTCTATGAGTTTTGCCCATGGGTTTTTGATGAGAATTCCTGGAAAGATATTGTTTCAGTGATGACTGATTTAAACTACAGAGAAGTGTGAACATTCTCATTTTGTTGGTCTAGGAACTAATCATCTTACCAGGAGCTAGCTCTAGCACTCTAAGCACCCTGTGTCAGAACTAACATCTTGTGACTAATAGATAAAAACTTCATGAAATCTATGAACAGATGGTCATAAACCACCATGAGATTGCTGGGAATTGACCTCAGGGCCTCTGGTAGAGAAACCAATGTTCTTAACCACTGAGCCATCTCCATCCCTTTTATTTTTTTAAAAAAAGATTTATTTTATTTATGTGAGTACATTGTAGCTGTCTTCAGACACACCAGAAGGGTACATCAGATTGCCTTACAGGTGGTTGCGAGCCACCATGTGGTTGCTGGGAATTAAACTCAGGACTTCTGGAAGCACAGTCAGTGCTCTTAACCCTGAGTCCTCTCTCCAGCACCCCTAGGATAGCAAAAACTATTCTAAACAATAAAAGAACTTCTGAGGAAATCATCATCCCTGATCTCAAGCTATACTACAGAGCAATAGTTATAAAAAATAAAAACTGCATGGTATTGGTACAGAAAGAGGCAAGTAAATCAATGGAATAGAATTGAAAACCCAGAAATGAACCCATACACTTGATCACTTGGTCACTTGATCTTTGACAAAGGAGCTAAAACCATTCAGTGGAAAAAAGACAGCATTTTCAACATATGGTGCTGGTTCAACTGGCAGTCTGCATGTAGAAGAATGCAAATTGATCCATACCTATCTCCTTGCACAAAGCTCAAGTCCAAGTAGATCAAAGATCTCCACACAAAACCAGATACACTGAATCTAATAGAAGAGAAGGTGGGGAAGAACCTTCAATACTTGGGCACAGGGGAAGACTTCCTAAACAGAACACCAATGGCTTTTGCTCTAAGATCAACAATTGACAAATGAGAACTCATAAAATTGAAAAGTTTCTGTATAGCAAGGACATTATCAATAGGACAAAATGGCAATCCACAGATTGAGAAAAGATATTTACCAACCCTACATCTGATAGAGGGTTAATATCCAAAATATACAAAGAACTCAAGAAGGCAGACTCCAGAGAACCAAATAATGCGATTGAAAAGTGGAGTACAGAACTAAATAGAGAATTCTCAACTGAGGAATCTCGAATAGCTGAGAAACACTTAAAGAAATGTTCAGCATTCTTAGTCATCAGGGAAATGTAAATCAAAATGACGCTGAGATTCTATGTCACAACAGTCAGAATGACTAAGTTCAAAAATGCAGATGACAGCAGATGTTGGACAGGATGTGGAGAAATAGGAACACTACTCCATTGTTGGTGGGATTGAAATCTGGTACAACCATGTGTGACTGTTAAAGGCAGCCTGGTTTCTGGTTGAGCTACATTAAAATCCCAGAGACCCAACAGATTTCCTCAGAAGTTCTTTTATTGTTTAGAATAGTTTTTGCTATCCTAGGGGTGCTGGAGAGAGGACTCAGGGTTAAGAGCACTGACTGTGCTTCCAGAAGTCCTGAGTTTAATTCCCAGCAACCACATGGTGGCTCGCAACCACCTGTAATTCAATCTGATGTACCCTTCTGGTGTGTCTGAAGACAGCTACAATGTACTCACATAAATAAAATAAATCTTTTTTTTAAAAAATAAAAGGGATGGAGAGATGGCTCAGGGGTTAAGAACATTGGTTTCTCTACCAGAGGCCCTGAGGTCAATTCCCAGCAATCTCATGGTGGTTTATGACCATCTGTTCATAGATTTCATGAAGTTTTTATCTATTAGTCACAAGATGTTAGTTCTGACACAGGGTGCTTAGAGTGCTAGAGCTAGCCCCTGGTAGATGATTAGTCCCTAGACCAACAAAATAAGAATGTTCACAGTAGGTCTGTGGCCATCAGTCTCAAAGCTTCAAGACAGATCTCCATTTTAATGAGGTACCTAAAGCCCTGATGGGCTTAGCTAATTAAGCTTTCCTTCCCAGACACTACTCCCTGCAAAAGGTATTTAAACTCAGGCCTGCTCTGAAAAAGTGTGGTATGGTTTCACTCACCACAACTCTCTGCCATGACAATAAATACGTTAAAACCATGGACTGCCTCTTCTCATCGGGATCCACCATGCTGGAGCAATGGAGCAGGTCTTCCTCTGAAGAGCAGTGTCTAATCTCACACAGGAGGCCTCTCTGCACTCTCAGCCAAGGTGTCCACCAAGTCAAGTCACCCACTGAGCAAGCCAAGGACAGTTCCTCTCTGCAAGAACCAGATGAAGAGCCAGCTCACTGACCCCCACTACTTTCTCAGCTCTTGAGCAGCATCCAGTGGTGTCTGTGGTGTCCAAGAGTCAGAGAACCTGTCGTCCTCAGCCTCCCTGCAAGTCAGAACCCCAAGCCAACTCCAGCAGATACTCAAGGACCTCAAACTGTATTTCCTCACCCCCAACATGGGGTCATGCAGCTGCAGTGGCTTGGGGGTCTGCACAGCCAAAACTTCCTGTGTCCACCTTGCCCAGCTCCCAAACCCTGGGTCAGATGCAGGCTCCCTTTTAACCCACAAAACCACTCTGGAAATCAGTCTGGTACTTCCTCAGAAAACTGGACATAGTATTACCTGAGGACCAGGCCACATCACTCCTGGGCGTATACTCAAAAGATGCTCTAACATATAACAAGGACAGATGCTCCACTATGTTCGTAGCAACCTTAATTATAATAGTCAGAAGCTAGAAACAACCTAGATGTCCCTCAACAGAAGAATGGATACAGAAAATGCAGTACATACCCACAATGGAGTACTACACAACAATTAAAATAATGACTTTATGAAATTTGCAGCAACTGGATGGAACTTGAAAATATCACCCTGAGCGAGGTAACCCAGACACCAAAGAACACACATGGAAGAAAAGGGATAATAAATGAAACAGAGACTCAAGGAAGGGCCAAGTGGGGATCATCTCCACCCGGGGACACGTTATCTCTGAAGACACCAAACCCAACACTGTTGCTATGGGCAAGAGGCACTTATGGACAGAAACCAAGTGTGGCAGTTCCAGGGGAGGTCTCACCAGCAACTGACCAAAGCAGAGGTGGATGCTTGGAGCCAACCATCAGGTTGAACTCAGGGAACCTGGTCAAGGAGCTGGCAGAAAGACTGGAGGAACAGAGGGGGATTGCAACCCCATTGGAAGAACAACAAAGTCTGGCCTGAACACCCAGTTCTCCTAGAGTCCAGAGCACCAACCAAGAAGTCCTATAAAGGGATGTTTGGCTCCAAATACATACATAGCAGAGGATGGCCTTGCCTGACAGCAATGGGAAAGGAGGCCTTTGGTTCCAGGGAGGTTAGATGCCACAGAGCAGGGAGATGCTGGTGCATTGGGGCAGGAGAGTGTACTCTCATACAGGCAAAAGGGAAGAGGGGGAGATATGGGATGGGGGGCAGATGTGGGATGGGGGTTGGAGGAATAACTGGAAAGTGGGATATCATGGAATGGAGGGTTGGTGGAGGGGGTAACCAGAAAGTGGAATATCATTTATAACGAATGGAATGATTAAAAATAAAAAAAGAAAAAAAAAACACATCTATGAACATAACTGACCACTGCCTGAAGACTAAGAATATCCTCTGATGACATATAGAAAAGCTTCCCCCATCTTTCTGTAACCACCTCTCTAATGCATCCACCAATGTATGCTGAACTTCCCTGGATTTGTGACTTTCTAGGTTCTCAACTGGAGGTCAACTTGTAGAAAAATGCAAATTGACCCATTCTTATCTACTTGTACAAAGCTCAAGTGGATCAAAGACCTTCACATAAAACCAGATACACTGAAGCTTATAGAGGAGAAAGTGGGGAAGAGCCTTGAACACATGGGCACAGGGGAAAATTTCCTGAAAAGAACACCAATGGCTTAAGCTCTAAGAACAAGAATTGACAAATGGAACCTGATGAAGCTGCAAAGCTTCTGTAAGACAAAGGACACTGTCAATAGGACAAAATGGCAACCAACAGATTGGGAAAAGAGCTTTGCCAATCCTACATCCAATAGAGGGCTAATATCCAATGTATATAAAGAACTCAAGAAGTTAGACTCCAGAGAGTCAAATAACCCTATTAAAAATGGGGTACATAGCTAAAGAGAGAATTCTCAACTGAGGAAACTCGAATGGCTGTGAAGCACATAAAGAAATGTTCAGCATCCTTAGTCATCAGGGAAATGCAAATCAAAACAACCCTGAGATTCGACCTCACACCAGTCAGAATGACTAAGATGAAAAACTCAGGGGACAGCAGATGCTGGAGAGGATGTGGAGAAAGAGGAATACTTTTCCATTGCTGGTGGGATTGCAAGCTGGTAAAACCACTCCGGAAATCAGTTTGGTGGTTCCTCAGAAAAGTAGACATAGTACTGACATGGCCTGAGGACCCAGCTGTACCACTCCTAGGCATATACCCAGAAGATGCTCCAACATGTAATAAGGACACATGCTCTACTATGTTCATAGCAGCCTTATTTATAATAGTCAGAAGCTGGAAAGAACCCAGATGTCCTTCAACAGAGGAATGGATACAGAAAATGTGGTACATTTACACAATGGAGTACTATTCAGCTATTAAAAACAATGAATTCATTAAATTTGTAGGCAAATGGATGGAACTCAAAAGTGTGATCCTGAGTGAGTTAACCCAATCACAAAAGAAAACACATGGTATGCACTCAGTGATAAATGGATATTAGCCCAAAAGCTCAGAATAAACAAGATACAATTTACAGACCACAGGTAGCTCAAGAAGAAGGAAGACCAATGTGTGGGTATTTTGGTTTTTCTGAGAAAGGGAAGAAAATGCTCACAGGAGCAATTATGGAGACAAGTTGTGGAACAGAGAGTGAAGGAGAGGCCACCCTGAAACTGTCTTACCCGGGGATTCATCCTTTAAAGAGTCACCAAACCTTGACATTTTTGTGGATGCCAAGAAGTACTTGCTGAAAGGAGCCTGTTATGGTTGTGTCCAGAGGGGCCCTGCCAGAGCCTCACAGATACAGAGCCAGGTTCTAGCAGCCAACCATTGGACAGAGCACAGGGTCCCCAATGGAGGAGTTGGAGGGAGAACTGGAGGAGCTGAAGGGGTTTGCAGCTCCACAGGAAGAATGATGATGCTGGCCAACCAGAACCCCCAGGGCTCCCAGGGACTAAACTATCATCCAAGGGGTACACATTATTCCAGCCATAAGTGTGACGGAGGAATGCCTTGTCAGGCATCAGTGGGAGGAGAGGTCCTTGGTCCTATGAAGGTTCAATAGATGCTCCATCGTGGGGAAATCTAGGTGGGGGGTAGTTGGGAGTGGGTTGGGCAGAGGAACCTCTTCTTGGAGGCAGGGCATGGGAGGATAGGTTGGAGGTTTTCTGGGAGGGGGGAAACTGGGAAAAGGTATAACATTTGAAATATGTTATAATAATGAAGAATATATTCAATAAAAAAAATTTAAGAAACAAGCTACAAAACTTCACAAAACTGCTTCCACATTGTAACAAGTAGCCACTGTCACTCAAAAATGGTTCCAGAATATACTATCGCTTATTTCTTTTAGGGGAAAGATGGTTTTTGCATCCTAGCTCTCTATTCAAAACTCTTGCTGTGCACAGTATTAGTGATGCTGCTCATGCTGAGGAATTTAGACATTTCACTGGGACTGAGAGTGCAGTTCAGGGCAGGGGATGTACAAAGGCCTGACCTCATACAACACAATAATCATAATAATAACAATAATATTATAAATGACATTGATAGTAACAAAAACAATGATAATAATGACAGAATAAAGAGAGGAGGTAAAAAAACTACTTGATTTCAATAGTCTCTTGCCATGAACTTACCCTTTTCAGAATATATTCAAGTCTCTCACTAAACTGTACTTTCTTTTGATTGTAGATTTTCCAACTGGCTGCCTTGTTTTTGATGAAAATAATTTAAATTGCTCTTCAAAGTAAGAGGCTGCAGTTAACCAAACACTGAGAAATGGTGGATGGCTTGAGACTTAGAAGAGAACTGAAGATGCAGTGACAAGCCCATGCCTAATAGAGTAGGGCCGAGGAGATTCTCTCCTCCATTCCTAACTTCCAGCCAGCCTTGAATCACCACTGCTCAGAGGCTTCCAGATTTCCTTTTCACTCTGACCTCCAATGTTTTCTTGAAATTCTTAACCTACTCATGTCCTTACCAAAAGACTGTGTCTTAGATGACCAGGTTCTGTCTCATAAAATTGTTCCTTTTATAGACTTAAAAAAGAACTTTTATCTTGAACATTATTTTTTCATGGGTGTGTATGTGTGTTTGAGAGAGAGAGGAGAGAAAGAGAGAAAGGAAAGAGAGGAGAGAGAGAGAGAGAGAAAGAGAGAGAGAATTTGAGTACACATATGCCTTGTGATGTATATGGCAGTCAAAGAACTACTTTGGTGAGTTAGTTCTTTTCTTCTACAGAGGATTCCATGGATCAAATATAGGGATGTCATCAGGCTTTGTGTGATTAGTGCTCTTACACTCTGAGATACTTCAAAAGTCCAATTCTTGGTTCTTTAACCCAAATATCTCTGAGTCACCACTCAAGTCTGCTATTATCATGCATCTGAAGGAGTTTACAGACATTGAACCATCTAAACTGTGTAAGAAAAGTTCCAAGGATGCAGTATAGATGCTTCCATAATACCACCAGATAGTCTCTTTTGTCTCTCCCCCTCCGCCCCTTGCCCTGGGAGAATTCCTGTATTTCTAGCCTTCACACACACACACACACACACACACACACACACACACACACACACACACACACCCTCTCTCTTGGAGAACATGAGAAGTGGAGTGGAGGATTAGCAGTGTTGAAGAAGGTGGTCAGAATGTCCCAATGCAAGCTTGTGATGTGTCAGCTTTCCACAATAAAGATGCTGAAGAAGTCAGCTGACATACTTAAGGACCCAGTATAACTAACTCAGAAACTATGCTCTAAATATATCATTAAAGCCTGCCCAGAATATGGATACAAGGAGGAGGGCCTGGGTTTTAGCTTTCCACAAAGCTGAAATCTTGGAGTTTGGGAGACATTAGTGGAAACACCAATCCAGGCTTTTGTGACTTCATGTAAGTCTCATCATTCACAAATTCCTTGACCCCAAAAAACAGAAGAGCCATTTCTTTACAAGGTTGATGTAAAGGTCTAATAAGATACAAGTAGCTTTTTGCTTTGTTTTGTCTGAGACAGAGTTTCACTATTTAACCCTGGCTGACCTGAAACAAACCATATAGACCTAGTTGGCCTGGAAATCAGAGAGAGTGCCTGAGTCTGTTTCCCAAGTGCTGGTATTAAATTGCTGAATCACCACATACAGCTTCAAATAGAGTTTTAATCATAACCTGACAAATGGACTGTAAGTTGTGCTCAACATTAAACATTATTATTTCCAGACAAATACTTCAGTCTTTGCTTAGCATATAAATCTGAGCAAAACACTGAATCTTCAATCCTGTGCTTTCAGGAGGTCATCAAGAGTGTGTCACCTACTTCCAAGGTTTAGACTAACTGTAATGAGGAATATAGACAGAAGTTTGGAGATTTCAAGAGGACATTTTTGGAGTCTTTAGCCTCTGGAAGCTTCTCTAAGACACAAACCAGGCTAGATATTCTACCTGATCATGTCAAAGAGTACAGGGGTTTGGAAGGACAGGAAAGGGAAGGTACATGAGCAAAAGTGAGAAACTGACATATCTATAGCTCTGAGCCATTGCTCCTCTAGAAAACCCACATTCTACCCTCAAATCTTGGAGGTTTATGTCACACTGCCCACAGAAATATTAATGGCACTGAATCTTTTTTGCATCCTTATCTCTGCTGAGAGGGAATCATTCTTACCACAGAGGCTAGACACATGCACAGGGCACAATTCTTTGTGTTTTCGTCATATAGGTTGTCTCCTCTAACATCATGCATAGACTGTGAGCAAGAAGTCCAGAGCTGTTTGTTCATTACTGTGGCCATAACTTTAGCAGGAAATGAGGGGCCTATCAGTGTACTCAATGAAGGAGGAGGGTAGTTAACTGAAACTGAATGCAGAGTTGCTGATTGTTTGGACAGATATAGGCACATGCCCATAACTGTAAAGCCAAAGAGCAGCAGCTTCCTTTATGCTCTGAACAACTGAGTTCTGAATTTATAGAAGACTGTAAAGTGTCAAGGAGTACAATTAGCATTGAAAGATATAGTAACTGAAGATGGAAATGGAAGTGATTGGTACTCTAGTTTTGTTTTTAAGACCAAAGTGCAGCAAAAAAACAGGAACTCAGATGACCATATAATAAAACAGTGAAGTGAAAAACGTGAAGAAATATTTTTTTTTAGTTTTGTCTTCTAAATTCATTTTTGTGAAAAGGCAAACAACAAAAACATACATAAACATACACAAATATGCACATTTCCCCTCGATGCTTTGCTGTAAAAGCCTTTAGTTACCAACCACAATTGCCCACTCCTTTTTGTTGATGCAGACACAATCCTAACTCACATTCAAATCTTCCAGTCAGACACTCAGACCTCAGTGCCATCATTGCTCAGCTTCAAGCTGCTCTTCTTGTCCCAGGCTGAGGTGAGGGATACCTGAAGTAGTCACCAGCCCACAGGAAAGGGCTGATCACTTGCTTGACTAGGAGGACTGGCTGATCTTGGCCAGTGTCCCACCTCTTGATGCTTCTGTCTTCTAATATGGAACTTTCACAACCATAAAATATTGAAACTGAAGAGTAAACTTCACAGGTCTTAAGAAAACCCCAAACAGCTCTATTTTAAGATTTCCTGTGCTTGATCTACCCTGGACATTTATATTCACATCTATTTTAACACTCTGTCTAATCTGCCTACACACATAGTTCTGGATGTACTAAAGCACTGAGAGCAAGGAAATGAGGGAGATGATTCAGTAATGTAGTAAGCATGATAAAAGGGGCCCACATAAATGTTTCCTGTGGATATCTGGGTTCTTCAATACCCAGTGATACAAATCACTCTTGAAGAAGTTAGGTAACAATCTATAAGACCGTTGCCTCTTCAGTCCCTCTTTGCACACTGTGTCATACTTCAGAGCAGAGACTCTAATCAAACTCCACTTCATCTTGTGTGGAGTGTGCAGGCTCAGCTCACCCTCTTTAATGCACTATTTTTAAAGTTTATTTCTTTGAAAATGCTAGTTGGTATCATACAGTTTAGAATGGCCAGAATGTTGTTGAGACACCCCTGAAACACTTGATCTTATTCCATCTAACTCGTGAATTCTCCGATTACAGCATGATCTACCATACCAAGTCCTTGTATCAATCATTCTTTTACTGTTGATTATGTATTTATTTTTATTTAGATGAAAAGCTTTATCCTAGCTCATAATCCAAGGAGCCTAGGGAACCCACTATTAAAGCATGCAAGCTTATCTGTGGTTAAACTTACACCTTAACCCTTTTGAGCAAAGAGTTCTCACTCATTTTAAGTAAGATATAGGCGTCTAAGAGTACAATTGTCAAATAATCTCAGCTATCATTCATACACCTGACAAAAATATGGAATAGCCATATTGCTAATGACTAGTCTTCCATAGAACCCAGTTTTGATTCCCAGAATCCACATTTAAACTCTCAGTGATTTTTAGTGTAAGGACATATTTTATGGTTGGTATTCATTTCAACTCACCACAAATTAGAATCAGCTGATGTTAGAGCCAGAATTTCCAGGTTTCAACCGTGTGCTAGAGACAGCTGTTCTCCAAGAAACCTAAAGGTGTTCAATGCCACACTGGGACTACTGAGGGAACCCAGCTTTGTGAACTGAACAAGCTCTGGGTTTTCATCTTCCCCAGTGAGAGATAAAACCTGTGGAACTACTCCAAATGTTGACACACTAGTCACAAGGACCAAGCAAATAAATGGGTCTTCCATTTTCCATTGTAATTTAGCAGTTGCTAACCATAAAGCATGTGCAGAACTAATAAATCCTATATATGTTGTCTTAAGGTTACTAGTTTGAATAAAATTGGCCCTCATAACCCTGTTCAGGTTCCATATCCCCAATGGGGTAGGTCACAGCTAAGATCACAGCCATTGATTCCTGGATGTTTCTCCCTTATTCCGGGTATCTGTCTCATCCTGGACACTGAAGGAATTTTGGAAGGAATGGTTTATTTCATTTCATATGTTACCACTGGATGTTAAAGGAATATGGAACAAAAATTTAGGTGAAGGCTCAAAACAGAAACCACAGAGAAACTCTCTTTCTGGCTTGCTCCATGGTTTAGGTTTAGCTATTACTTTTCTTCTCTTTCTCTTCAATAGTTTATTTAATTATTCAGTACTCTCTCCACTCTTCCAAATCACACCCTCATAAGCCCCTTCCTCCATTAACCCCTCTCTTTTTCCTCAGAGAAGGGGAAACCCTCCATGGGTAAGAAGGTAAGAACCTGCTCTGGCCCCTTCAATTACAGCTGGCACATCATCTCCCTCTAAGGCCAGATGAGGCAGTACTTGGAGTAAGCAACAGAATAGCAACAGCCTCCACTCTAATTCATATGAAAGCCAAGCTTCACATCTATTAAAAATGTGTAGGAGTCCTAGGTCCAGCCTTTGCATGCTCTTTGGTTGGTGGTTCAGTCTGTGTGAGGCCTCATGGGTCCAGATTAGTTGACATTGTAGGTCTTGGTGCCCTGGAACCCTCAAAGCTCCGTCTTCCTATTCCCCACTCTTCCACAAGACTCCCTGAGCCTTACCCAATATTTGACTGTAGGAATTCTACATCTGTTTCCATCGACTTCTGTGGGACCTTGGTGTGAGACAAGGCCAGCTCCATAATCCTATAGCCATCAGTCAAGTGTAGCCAGGCCCCTAGGTTCTGGCTTGGACTCCACCTCTGCAGTCACTTGGCTGCAGCCAGGCCTTGCCCACCCCTCGGTTACCTGGCAACAGCCAGGTAACCCGACTCACTATAAATGGAGCCCCTCCATGGCCTCTCTCTCTCTCTCTCTCTCTCTCTCTCTCTCTCTCTCTCTCTCTCTCTCTCTCTCTCTCTCTCTTTCTCTCTCTCTCTCTCTCTCTCTCTCTCTCTCTCTCTCTGTCTATTTCATCCCCTTTCCATGTGTTCATGGCTTTTTATCTATTTTCTCCTTTCTCTTTATCTTTCTATCTCCTTTTCTCTATTTTCTTAATAATAAAGCACCAAAGCTGTGAGCCATCTCTTAATAAGTTTGCCACATGGAGCTAGCCTCAGCATGTCCGCAGTCGCCAGGGAAAGATGCATGTCAGCCAGGCCACCTCTCATCTCAGCAGTAACTGCATCTCAGCCAAATGGCTCACAGGTACGAGGAGGTCCATGCCAGAATGGCACTGCCTTCTGAGCCGGATCCCCTGCCCGCGCCCTGCCCGCTCTTGCTCTGGTGCCAACACACTTGCTATCGTGGTGAGGCGCGTGCGTCCTGCCAGTGTTCCCTCTCCCAATGCGGACTGTTCCCACCAGAGTTCTCCTATGCGGAATGTGCCTGCCACCTCTGCCTGAATGAGACCCACAAACTGCTGCTGCCATCTACACTCCTTTCTTGCCCAAGCAAGCTGCTTCAGCCCAGATTGTAGGCAGGACAAACTTTGAGTCAAAGGTGTTGTGGGTAGGTTGGTGTCCATTTCCCTCAAGTGAGAATACCATCTGTCTGTAGGAAGTGGCTTCTTCAGTCTCCATATCACTAGTTGTTAGGTGTCTCAACTAGGGTCATCCTCATAAACAAACAGATGCTTTCCCATCCCAGGTTTCAGGCTATTCCCAGAGACTCCCCCAACTGATTTCCTTTCTGTCTCCTAGCCCCTTTCTACATCCCCTCACAACATAGGATCCCCATCCCCGTTAGCCTCCTTATCCACTCTCCTATCTAGTTTCCTCCATTCATCTACCTCTGACATATATTTTATTTCCCCTTCTGAGTGACATATAAGCATCTTCTCTTGAGTCCTCCAGGTGACTGAGTTTCTATGAATTTGTGGATTGTAGCATGGGTATCCTCTACTTTATTACTAATGTCCACCTATAAGTGAGTACATAACTTGTGTGTCTTTCAGAACCTGAGTTACCTCACTTGGAATGATCTTATCTAGTTCCATTAATTTACTGCACACCTCATGGTGTCTTGTTTTTAATAGTTGAATAGTATTCCATTGTGTAGATATACCTCATTTTCTTCATCCATTCTTCAGCTGAGGTGCATCTAAGTTGTTTCACGTTTCTGGCTATTATGAATAAAGCTGCTATGAACATAGTTGAGCAGGTGTCCTTGTGATGTGTTGGAGCATCCTTTAAGTATAGACCCATGAGTGATATAGCTGGATCTTGTAGTAGAAGTTTTCCCAATTTCCTGTAATATTGCCAAATTGATTTCCAGAGTGGTTGTACAAATTTGCATTCCAACTACCACTGAAGGAGTGTTCCTCATGCTCCATATTCTTGCCAGCATGTACTGTCCCTTAAGATTTTATCATAGCCAATTTGATGGGTGTATGGAATCTCAGAGTAGTGATTTGTATTTCCCAGATGTCTAAGGCTGTTGAACATTTATTATTATTATTACAATTATTATATTATTATTATTATTTTCTATATTCTTTATTTACATTCCAAATGATTTCCCCTTTCCCGGTCCCCCCCTCCCCGAAAGTCCCATAAGCCCTCTTCCCTCCATCTGTTTCCCATTTGCCTAAGAATTTCATGAATTCATTGTTTTTAATTGCTAAGTAGTATTCCATTGTTTAAATATACATGGAAAATATCTCTTATAAATTGAAGTAATATATGGAAAAACACATTAAGATTGACTATTTCATGGAAAAATTATACAGATAAAATGGTAGGCATAAAAATATTCCTAAGTTTTTTGAAAGTGGAATTATAAACACTTTCTGATAAAATTGAAGATCTACAAGGAAAATAGCCCTGAAAATATTCAAGAAATATATAGAGAAACATGTTAAAACTGACTATTACATGGAAAATTATACAGATAAAATGGAAGGTATAAAAATGTTCCTAAGTTGATTGACAGTAAAATTATAGACATTGTCTGAAAAAACTGAAGATCCAAGTGGAAAATACTTCTGACAAAATTGAAGAAAAATACAGAAAAACATTAAAATTGAAGATTATCATGGACAATTATACTGACAAAATAGGCACAAAAACATTCCTAAATTGATTGAAAGTGGAATTACAAACACCCCCCCCGACAAAACTGAAGATCTACATGGAAAACATCTCTGACAAAATCAAAGAAATACACAGAAAAAATGTTAAAATTAAAGATTATCATGGAAAATAATACAGTTAAAATGGTAGACACACAAAAAAATTATTAAATTGAAAGAGGAGTCACAAACATTTTCTGATAAAAATGAAGATCCACATGAAAAACATCTCTGTTAGACTATGTTTTTTGTTGAGGAATTGAGTCTATTGATGTTACAAGATATTAAGGAATAGTGATTGTAGCTTCCTGTTATTTTTGATGTTCTTTTTATGTTTGTGTGGTTACTTTCTTTTGGGTTTGCTGGAAAAAGATTGCTTTCTTGCTTTTTCTAGGGTGTAGTTTCCCTCCTCATGTTGGCATTTTCCATCTATTATCATTTGTAGGGCTGGATTTGTGGAAAGATATTGTGTAAATTTGGTTTTATCATGGAATATCTTGGTTTCTCCATGTATGGTAATTGAGAGTTTTGCTGGGTAGAGTAGTTTGGGCTGGCATTTGTGTTCTTCTGGCTTTCATTGTCTCAGGTGAGAAGTCTGGTGCAATTTTGATAGGCCTGCCTTTATAGGTTACTTGACCTTTTTCTCTTACTGCTTTTAATATTCTTCCTTTGTTTAGTGCATTTGGTGTTTTGATTATTATGTGCCGAGAGGACTTTCTGGTCTGGTCCAGTCTGTTTGAAGTTCTGTAGGCTTCTTGTATGTTCATGAACATTTCTTTCTTTAGGTTAGGGAAGTTTTCTTCTATAATTTTGTTGAAGATATTTACTGCCCTTTAAGTTGGAAATCTTCACTCTCTTCTATACCTATAATACTTAGGTTTGGTCTTCTCATTGTGTCCTGGATTTCCTGGATGTTTTGGCTCAGGAGCTTTTTGCATTTTGCATTTTCTTTAACTGTTCAGTCCATGTTTTCTATGGTATCATCAGCCCCTGAGATTCTTCTATCTCTTGTATTCTGTTTTTGATGCTTGCATCTGTGACACCTGAATTCTTTCCAAGATTTTCTATCTCCAGAGATGTCTCACTTTGTTATTTCCTTATAGTTTCTACTTCCATTTTTAGATCCTAGATGGTTTTGTTCAGTTCCTTCACTTGTTTGTTTGTGTTCTCCTGTAATTCTTTAAGAGATTTTTGTGTTTCCTCTTTAAGGTCCTCTACCTGTTCACCCATGCTCCCCTGTATTTCTTTCAGGGATTTTTGTGTTTCCTCTTTAAGGGCTTTTGCCATTTGATGCACAGTCTCCTGTATTTCTTTGAGTGAGTTATTTATGTCCTTCTCTAACAGCATCGTGAGAAGAAACTTTAAATCCAACTCTTGCTTTTCCAGTGTGTTGGGGTATCTGGGATTTGCTGTGGTGGAGACCTGGGTTTTGATATTGCCAAGTAGCCTTGGTTTCTGTTGGTAGGGTTCTTGTGCTTGCCTTTCTCCATCTGGTTATCTCTGGTTTGAGTTGGTCTTATCTCCGGCTGGAGCTTTCCCCTCCTATGGACCTGTAAACCTGTGTCTGTACTCCTGGGAGACCAACTCTCTTCTGGCAGGGTCTGTGCACAGAAGGCTGTGGAGCTGTCTGGAAGGGAAGACTCCTGTCCTAGCTACTCCACTGATCCTATGCCTTGTGCGCTCCTAGCTGTACCCCTCCAGAGAGAAGATGGAGATCACACCTCAGCACTCAGAAATGAAATCTCTGCTGGGAGATCACTCTCTCCTGGCGGGCTAAGCACAGAAGGCTTTGGAGCTGCCAGGTTCCCTGCTGCAGATGGCGTCTGGAAGTGAAGACTCCTGTCCCAGCTCTGAACATATTTTTTTAAATGTTTCTCAGCCATTCGAGATTCATCTGCTTAAAATTCTCTATCTAGAGAGTGACCTGCGCCTGGAGGGAGCACAGTACCCTCCGCCATCTTTGATCTGGCAACAGTGCAGTTGGGATCTCCAGGTACAGGGATAACCGAAAATAACATCACCAGGGACACAGCCAGCTGGTGTGCTACCTGTACCCAAGAGCTGGGCAGTTATGTGGTCATTTACGTGACAGATCTGCTGTGGGACATCTGCCCTACAGAGTGACCTGCGCCAGGAGGGAACACAGCAGATTCCCCTCAGCCACCTTTGATCCGGTGATAGACTACACTGAGTCTCCAGGTACACAGGGATTTCCCAAGTATAACATCACTTGGGGCAAGGCACACCAGGGCTCCAAAGACATTCAGGAGCAGGGCAGCCCCTCAGCAATCTGTGCCAGGGGAAACCCGGTCATCCAGGAGGGCTGAAATAGCCTTGCAGGCTCACAGGAGGTTCAAGCAACAGCCAGTGACAGCAGGACCAACTAACACCAGAGATAACCAGATGGCAAAAGGCAAACATAGGAACGTTACTAACAGAAATCAAGGCAATATGGCACCATCTGAACCCAACTCTCCAACAACAGCAAGTCCTGGATACCCCATCACACCTGAAAGGCAAAATCTGGATTTAAAATCACTTCTCATGATGTTATTAGAGAATTTCAAGAAGGACGTAAATAAATCTCATAAAGAAATACAGGAGAACATGAATCAATGGGTAGATGCCCTTACAAAGGAAACAAAAAAATCACTTAAAGAAATTCAGGAGAATATGGGTGAACAGATGGAAGCCCATAAGGAGGAAACACAAAAACCGCTTAAAGAAATACAGGAGAGGCCGGGTGGTGGTGGCGCACGCCTTTAATCCCAGCACTTGGGAGGCAGAGGCAGGAGGATTTCTGAGTTCGAGGCCAGCCTGGTCTACAAAGTGAGTTCCAGGACAGCCAGGACTACACAGAGAAACCCTGTCTCGAAAAACCAAAAAAAAAAAAAAAAAAAAAGAAAGAAATACAGGAGAACTTGGGTTAACAGGCAGAAGTCCTGAAAGAGGAAACACAAAATATCTTAACCTATCTGACTTACACCAGACTTTTCAACAGAGGCCATGAAAGCTAGAAGATCCTGGGCAGATCTCATACAGACCCTAAGAGAACACAAATGCCAACCCAAACTACTATATCCAGCAAAACTCTCAATCACCATAGATGGAGAGACCAAAATATTCCATGATAAAACCAAATTTACACAATATCTTTCCACAAACCCAGTCCTAAAGAATAATAGGCAGAAATTGCCAATACAAGGAGAGAAACTACACCCTGGAAAAAATGAGATAGTAACCATCTTTCATCAAACCCAAAAGTAGATAACCACTCAAACATAAAGATAGCGTCAAGAATAGCAGGGGGCAATAATCACTATTCCTTAATATCTCTTAATATCAATGGTCTCAATTTCATAATTAAAAGACATAGACTAATAGACTGAATATGTAAACAGGACCCAGGATTTTGCTGCAAGCAGGAAACACACACACCTCAGTGTCAAAAACAAACACTACCTCAGAGTAAAAGGCTAGAAAACAATCTTACAAGCAAATGATCCCAGGAAAAGAGCTAGAGTAGCCATCCTAATATCAGATAAAACTGAATTTCAACCTAAAGTCATCAAAAAAGACATGGAAAGACACTACATACTGGTCAAAAGAAAAATCCACAAAGAAGAACTCTCAATTCTTAACATCTGTACTCCAAATGCAAGGGCACCCTCATTCATAAAAGAAACATTACTAAAGTTCAAAGCACACATTGCACCTCACACAATAATAGTGGGTGACTGCAACACCCCACTTTCTGAAATGGACCAATCAGGAAAGCAGAAACTAAACAAGGACACAGTGAAACTAATTGAAGCCTTGGACAAAATGAATCTAACAGATACACATAGAACATTTCATCCTAAAGCAAAAGAATATACCTTATTCTCAGCACCTCATGGTACCTTCTCCAAAATAGACCATATAATTGGTCACAAGACAGACCTCAACAGATATAAGAAGATCGAACTGATCCCATGCCTCCTATCAGAGCACTATGGAATAAGGGTGGTCTTAAATAGCAACAAAAACAACAGGAAGACCACATACACGTGGAAGCTGAACAATGCTTTACTCAATGAAACCTTGGTCAAGGAAGAAATAAAGAAAGAAATCAAAGACTTTTTAAAATTTATTTAAAATGAAGGCACAATATACCCTAATTTATGGGACACAATGAGAGTGGTGCTAAGAGGAAAATTCGTAGCCTTGAGTGCCTCCAAAATGAAACAGTAGAGAGCATACACTAGCAGCTTAATGGCACACCTGAAAGCCCTGGATCAAAAAGAAGCAAATACACCCAAGAGGAGTAGAAGGCAGGAAATCATCAAACTCAGGGCTAAAACCAATCAAGTAGAAACAAATAAAACCATACAAAGAATCAACAAAACTAGGAGTTAGTTCTTTGAGAAAATCAGCAAGATAGATAAGCCCTTAGCCAGACTAGCCAGAGGGCAGAGAGACAGTATCCAAATTAGCAAAATCAGAAATGAAAAGGGAGATATAACAACAGAAAGTGAGGAAATTCAAAAAATCCTCAGATTCTACTACAAAAGCCTGTATTCAACACAACTAGAAAATCTGGAGGAAATGGACGTTTTCCTAGACAGATACCAAACACCAAAATTAAATCAGGATCAAATAGACCATCTAAACCATCCTATAACCCCTGAAGAAATAGAAGTGGTCATTGGAAGTCTTCCAACCAGAAAAAGCACAGGTCCAGATGGTTTTAGTGCAGAATTCTATCAGACCTTCAAAGAAGACCTAACACCAATACTCTTCAAACTATTCCACAAAATAGAAACAGAAGGAACACTACCCAACTCATTCTATGAAGCCACAATTATGCTGACACCAAAATCACACAAAGATCTGACAAAGAAAGAGAATCTCAGACCAATTTCTCTTATGAATATCGATGCAAAATACTCAATAAAATTCTTGCCAACCGAATCCAAGAACACATCAAAATGATCATTCACCACGATCAAGTAGGCTTCATCCCAGGGATGCAGGGATGGTTCAATATACGGAAATCCATCAATGTAATCCACTACACAAACAATCTCAAAGGAAAAACCACATGGTCATTTCATTAGATGCTGAAAAAGCATTTGACAAAATTCAGCATCTTTTCATGCTAAAAGTCTTGGAAAGATCAGGAATTTGAGGCCCATATCTAAACATAGTAAAAGCAATTTACAGTAAACCAGTAGCCAATATCAATCTAAATGGAGAGAAACTTGAAGCAATCCCACTAAAATCAGTGACTAGACAGGCTGCCCTCTCTCCATATCTTTTCAATATAGTACTTGAAGTCACTCTCTCCTGGCAGACTGTGCACAGAAGGCTGTGGAGCTGTCCAGCAACTCATTGCAAATAGTCTGGTTTTTTTTGTTTGTTTGTTTGGTTGGTTTTTTTTTTTTTGAAGACTAGTTTCTAAAGATAGACGTTTTATGACAGAGAATATTATGAAGTATATATTATAGACAGACTCAGTGAAAATCAGCAGGAGTTAACTGGTACAAATATTTCGTTGCATGATTCTCACATTATTTCTAATTTGGAGATAGACTCAGTGGTTAATTACTCTGCTTCTTGTCATCCAGTTACTAATCTCAAGAAGTCTCATTTCTCTATTCCAAAGAACAATACCTAGGCATCTGCCTCTGGGGCTTTAGTTGGCACTCTATGGGGTGACACATAACTGTCAGTCACATGTTGTGCTGAGCCAAATGGTTAAAGTTCATCAGGGAAAGGTGTGTTTCTCTGAGGCACTTTGTTGCAGACTTCTGAGGAATGGAAGAGATTGCAAACACCCAACTGACTCTTTAGCAACAAATCTTCTAATAACTGATGGTGAGTTCTGACATTAAATGAAAAGCAGGAAAGAGTTGACTAGGAAATTCTTACTGCATAGTTTTTCCTCACATTACAAAAACACCACATACAACCCACGAAGGACTACTCCTTTTTGCACATTTTCCTGGGCTCATATTGTGTTATCTATGGATTAGAGAGAGACTCTAAGGATAAAGAAGCATGTAGGGGCTGTAGTACAAGTTCATCCTCATCATCTATCTTCAGAAGAGATAAGCTGCAAGCCTGGCAGATCTGTTTACATCCACTCCACTGCTTTTCATCTATGATGAAATGATAACATTTTCTGCCACAGCAGAACCAGTGTCCTTCAATGCGTTTGCCTGCAACAGAGAATATGAATGGTTAAACTTCCTATTTTCTCATATGCTGATGTCAGAATGGTGTGTTAATAATTAAACATCTATAAGTAAGGAAAATCTCAAAACTCTCAAATTGAGGTAGTAGAATGCCCAAAGACCCCTGCACACCCATGCTCTGTGCAGCACTGTTCATCACAGTAGAGATATGGAAAAAATTGAGTGTCTTTTATGAATGAAAAATAAAAATATGTAGCACATCTAATATGTAAATAAAATATGTAGCTCAATCTAATTCTATTTGGCCATTAAAGGGTAAAGTAAAGCCTGCCAGGAAGGACATTTTATGGATATAACCCCGGTACTCAAAGGAGTGAGGCTGATAGGTAACCACCAGGGTAAATTCATCCTAGTATGATTAGTGAATTCCAGGACAGATTGGGCTATACAGTGAGTTTCATGCCATCCAAGGCTATAGAATGAAACCATGTCTCACACATAAATCCCATAAATAGAGATTCTGACCAATGTGGCCAACTGTGCAATATGTGTTTCCCAAGAACTCCTGCCTGCTGCTCACTTAGCGTTAGGACACTGGGTCTATTATGAGGATACTGATTACTAAAGAAACAGCAGGGTCTTTGTAATCACCCCGCTTTCTCAAAAGTTTGCAAGATAGTCCCCCAGAGAAGCATGAATGAATTGGAGAATATCATGCAAAGTAAAGCACACAAGTCCCAGTACCATAGGTTTCTAACTCAGCACAGCTCTAAGAAGCATAGGAGGCATGAGACACCAGGAGCAGGAGGAGGGTGGGGAATGAGCACTTGATGCTCAGAGGCAGTTACTTGGAGAATGGAATTCTTGATCTGTAGTAAGGCACAGTGCCCAGAGGGGTCCATATGCTACTGTGAACTTGGAGCCATGCTGTGGTCTCTGCTAAAGTCTCTTATATTAGGAAGTTTTGAAAATGATTGTCTGTTCTTTTGATTGTGGTGATGCCTTCAAGGGTCATAGTCAAATGTGTAAAGTTGAGTACATTAAAATGTGTATAATTATATGGCAACAACATCACAATATGATTAGTGCTGAGGATGGTCAAGATCTATTGAAAATTTTTATCTCCATATTTTATTTCTGTGAAAGAGGTATCAAAATGTAACTTGGGCTGGCCTAGAATTTGCTGGACTGACAACAATGTCCTCAAATTTAAAATTCATCTGCCTCAGCATCATAAACACAAGCATTAAAACATTATCCTTTCATTTAGTAATGATTCATATTTTATTTTAAAATAAGAACATAACACATATTTCTTGACTCTGGAATAAGACTACTTTGTAGATTTTTTTCTTCTATGTATTGTAGAAAAATTTAATCCCGATACAGGGTTTCTACCACAACTTAACTATTTAGATCACAAATAGAAGACATACACATATACACACGCACACACACACACACACGCACACGCACAAGCACATGCACACACACACATGCACATGCACAAACATACACACACACACATACACATACACACATACACTTACACACATACACATGCACAGACAGCAACTTCTATATTTATAGAAATCATAAATTAGCACAAGATCTATGAAGATACCTATAATCTAATTTAAATTAACCAAGCAACATGGGCATAACTTTAATATTCTTAACCCAAGGAGGCTTCTCCTCTGTTCAACTTTTTCACTCCCCACAATTCTCTTTTAATCCCTAGCTCCAAGACCCTAAGCCTCGCCTATATCTCTTCTGCCCAGCTATAGGTTGTCATAATTTTTATTCACCAATCAGAAATAACTTGGGGCAAGGTCACATAGAGTCACTTGAGTCTATAGGTGGACCCTATTGTCAGAGGTCTTGAACTTAGCATTACAACACATAGTAAGAGACAAAACCTCAACATTCACATACTTTATGCTCTACCAATTTTAAAGATATTATTATTAATTGCCTAGTGATGATTGTCAACTCATATTATCATAAGATCATATGTAAAATATATTTGTAAATAATGAATCGTGAAGAAATATTTAATGATTACCAACAAACTGTGCCAGTTAAACTCTATGCCCACACTCATGTCTCTCAATTAGTGAAGCCATTAATGATGCCAAAATGAAGAAAATTCCTTGTTACACTGAATATTTTGTACCTTACATAGTGCCTAGAGACTCAGATTTTTTCTAATAAACCAAAGCAACCTGAATTCTCAGGGGTACAGACTTACTGTTTCCTCCAGTGGGAGCACTAGGAGCCAGAACAGCCACTGAGTTGTAAAATCTGTAAGATTCTCCTAATCCAAACAGAGATTTCTAGGGTTCTAAGACCCAACATGAAATAAGAAATTCCAAACCATTAAACCATAGATCACCAGCATCATAGGCCAATAGATAGACTTCAAAGCTTCTGAAGAAAAAGTCTATGCAATTCTTTGGTCAGGATCCCCTCCATACCTTTGTGCTGGAAGCAATCTAAAACAGTCTTGGTTTCTCCATAAAATTTGTTCTCTTCTTTATTGAAGGAATACAGACTATCTTTGAGGGCATCACACTCTAAAGACTTATTTCTCCACATTTCTTCCTTTAAAGAATTGTCACGTTTCATGGACTGGTACTCTTGATGAAGACTGTTTAGAGTTTCCAGAAGTTGATATTTTTCTTCACTATACTGAAAAACTAAAATTAGTAGTAGACATAACAAAAAAATGTTTATAAGAACTAATTATTGAAAATTAACATTATGGAATCTTTAATGGATAACCAACAAATATCATTATTTTAGTTGCTCTTTTGATATTTAAAAAGTATCATACCAACTATCTCAATAATGCCTCTTGATAAGCAACTTCAGTATAAAGTAGATGAAATAACTAAACCATGTTATGGTGTAAGCACTATATCTTCTGATTACTTCGTTTTTCTACAACATAAAACTTGCTAGTATGTAAATACTTAAGTATAATATTTGAGAAACCTGACATATCATGAGATTTGTACTAAACAATGTGTAATAATATCACAGATATCATTGGAGCAGATAGACTACCCACAGTAGGAGAAACAATAATATTCAGATATACAGTTTTCTTTCAGTTCAGCTTGTCAGCGGTTTCCTCTAAGGACTTGATGACATCAAATGAAAGATAAAGGTGAAGCTCCAGAGTCTCCAAATCTGTGCATAGGTTCAGTTTTTCACATAAGAATATTCTTAAAATATTCTAGGAGTCGGGGATAATCCACAAGATAGCATAATTTATTTTGTGCATCTCTTTCTTAGAGGATATCTCTGTCAGATTTATTGGGCCCCGAGTCTCAAAAGCAGAATATCACAAATACATCTCTCATCAGAAGAAATGTGATCATGAGTAAGAGAGATTAAGGCAGCCCAAGACTACCCCTGAATCAATGTAATGTACCCAGGGAGGGGGGGAGAAATAAACAAAGACACACTTACAAATTCCAGACTGCCTGGAATGTCCTCTGGTGACAGACAAGACACTGAACAAGTATGATACTTGCTGCACCATTAGTGTCTAATGGCATTACCTAAGCAAATGGTAGAATTACTCACGGTAAATCCTCCACACTGAGATTGCCATCATCAGAAGTAAGCAAAGGATTCCTAAAGTCACTGCAATGAGATGTAAGTAAATTGATCATTCTTAAAGACTTTAAACATGGCAAGAGAATAATAACCAAGACCATTTCATGTTCCACTACTAACCATGACCTGGGTCATTATGAGAACAAAAAGGAATATTTAACTCTCTTTCTATTTTGTGGAACAGTTTGAAGAGTATTGGTGTTAGGTCTTCTTTGAAGGTCTGATAGAATTCTGCACTAAAACCATCTGGACCTGTGCTTTTTTTGGTTGGAAGACTTCCAATGACAACTTCTATTTCTTCAGGGGTTATAGGATGGTTTAGATGGTCTATTTGATCCTGATTTAATTTTGGTATTTGGTATCTGTCAAGGAAATTGTCCATTTCCTTGAGGTTTTCTAGTTGTGTTGAATACAGGTGTTTGTAGTAGGATCTGATGATTTTTTTTGAATTTCCTCAGTTTCTGTTGTTATCTCTCCCTTTTCGTTTCTGATTTTATTAATTTGGATACTATCTCTGTGCCCTCTGGTTAGTCTGGCTAAGGGCTTATCTATCTTGTTGATTTTCTCAAAGAACCAACTCCTTGTTTTGTTGATTCTTTGTATGGTTTTATTTGTTTCTACTTGATTGATTTCAGCCCTGAGTTTGATGATTTCCTGCCTTCTACTCCTCTTTGGTGTATTTGCTTCTTTTTGTTCCAGGTCTTTCAGGTGTGCCATTAAGCTGTTAGTGTATGCTGTCTCCCGTTTCTTTTTGGCAGCCCTCAGGGCTATGAATTTTCCTCTTTTTTTTTCTTTTTTTTTTAATTATTTATTTTTTTTTTAATTTACATTCCAAATCATTTCCCCTTTCCCATTTCTTCCCTCCCCAAAAGTCCCATAAGCCCCCTTCCTTCCCTCTTTTCTCCATTCAACCCCCTCTCGTTACTCTGTCCTGGCGTTCCCCTACATCCAGTCTTTCCAGGACCAGGGGTCTCTCCTTCCATCTTCTTAGAAATCTATTGATATGCGGATTGTGTCTAGGGTATTCTGAGATTCTGGGTCAATATCCCCTTATCAGTGACTGCATACCATGTGTGTTCTTTTGTGATTGGGTTACCTCACTAAGGATGATATTTTCAAGATCTGACCATTTGCCTAGGAATTTTGTGAATTCATTGTTTTTAATTGCAGAGTAGTATTCCATTGTGTAGATATACCACATCTTCTGAATCCATTCCTCCGTTGAGGGACATCTGGGTTCTTTCCAGCTTCTGGCTATTATAAATAAGGCTGCTATGAACATAGGGGAGCATGTGTCCTTATCGCATGCAGGTAAAGCCTCTGGGTATATGCCCAGGAGTGGTATAGCCGGATCCTCCGGGAGTGTCATGCCCAGTTTTCAGAGGAACCGCCAGACTGCTTTTCAGAGTGGTTGTACCAGCTTGCAATTCCACCAGCAGTGGAAGAGTGTTCCTCTTTCTCCACATCCTCGCCAACAACTGCTGTCTCCTGTGTTTTTGATCTTAGCCATCCTGACTGGTGTGAGATGGAATCTCAGGGTTGTTTTGATTTGCATTTCCCTAATGACTAAGGATGATGAACATCTCTTTAGGTGCTTCTCAGCCATTAGATATTCTTCAGGTGAGAACACTTTGTTTAGCTCTGTACCCCATTTTTTAATAGGGTTACTTGCCTCTCTGGAGTTTAACTTCTTGAGTTCTTTGTATATATTGGATATTAGCCCTCTGTCGGATGTAAGGTTGGTAAAGATCATTTCCCAGTTAGTTGGTTGCCGCTTTGTCTTTTTGAAAATGTCTTTTGCCTTGCAAAAACTTTGTAATTTAATGAGGTCCCATTTGTCTATTCTTGATCTTAGAGCATAAGCTATTGGAGTTCTGTTCAGGAAATTCTCCCCTGTGCCCATATGTTCAAGGTTCTTCCCTAGTTTCCCTTCTATTAGTTTCAGTGTGTCTGGTTTTATGTTGAGATCTTTGATCCACTTAGAATTGAGCTTAGTGCAAGGAGATAAGAATGGGTCAATTTGCATTCTTCTGCATGTTGACCTCCAGCTGAGCCAGCACCATTTGTTGAAAAGGCTATCTTTAAATAAAAAAAAATAAAAAAAAAAGAAAAAGAAAAGGCTATCTTTTTTCCACTGGATGGTTTTAGCTCCTTTGTGAAAGATCAAGTGACCATAGGAGTGTGGATTCATTTCTGGGTCTTCAATTCTGTTCCATTGATCTACATGTCTGTCACTGTACCAATACCATGCGGTTTTTAACACTATTGCTCTGTAGTACAGCTTGAGGTCCGGAATACTGATTCCCCCAGAGGTGCTTTTACTCTTGAGAATAGTTTTAGCTATTCTGGGTTTTCTGTTATTCCAGATGAATTTTTGAATTGCTCTTTCTAACTCTATGAAGAATTGAGTTGGGATTTTGATGGGGATTGCATTGAATCTGTGTATTACTTTTGGTAAGATGCTCATTTTTACTATATTAATCCTGCCAATCCATGAGCATGGCAGATTTTTCCATCTTCTGAGGTCTTTTTCAATTTCTCTCTTCAGAGACTTGAAGTTCTTGTCATACAGATCTTTCACTTGTTTGGATAGAGTCACGCCAAGATACTTAATATGGTTTGTGGCTATCGTGAAGGGTATTATTTCTCTTACGTCTTTCTCAGCCTGCTTATCCTTTGATTATAGGAAGGCTTCTGACTTGCTTGAGTTGATTTTATATCCGGCCACTTTGCTGAAGTCGTTTATCAGCTGTAGGAGTTCTCTGGTGGAGTTCTTTGGGTCGCTTATATATACTATCATATCGTCTGCAAATAGTGATAGTTTGACTTCTTCCTTTCCAATTTGTATCCCTTTGACCTCTTTTTGTTGTCTAATTGCTCTAGCTAGAACTTCAAGTACTATATTGAAAAGATATGGAAAGAGAGGGCAGCCTTGTCTAGTCCTTGATTTTAGTGGGATTGCTTCAAGTTTCTCTCCATTTAGATTGATGCTGGCTACCGGTTTGCTGTAAATTGCTTTTACTATGTTTAGATATGGGCCTTGAATTCCTGATCTTTCCAAGACCTTTAGCATGAAAGGATGCTGAATTTTGTCAAATGCTTTCTCAGCATCTAATGAGATGACCATGTGGTTTTTTTCTTTGAGATTGTTTATGTAGTGGATTACATTGATGGATTTCCTTATATTGAACCATCCCTGCATCCGTGGGATGAAGCCTACTTGATCGCAGTGAATGATCGTTTTGATGTGTTCTTGGATTCGGTTGGCAAGAATTTTATTGAGTATTTTTGCATCGATATTCATAAGAGAGATTGGCCTGAGATTCTCTTTCTTTGTCGGATCTTTGTGTCCTTTTGGTATTAGTGTAATTGTGGCTTCATAGAACGAATTGGGTAGTGTTCCTTCTGTTTCTATTTTGTGGAACAGTTTGAAGAGTATTGGTGTTAGGTCTTCTTTGAAGGTCTGATAGAATTCTGCACTAAAACCATCTGGACCTGTGCTTTTTTTGGTTGGAAGACTTCCAATGAAAACTTCTATTTCTTCAGGGGTTATAGGACTGTTTAGATGGTCTATTTGATCCTGATTTAATTTTGGTACTTGGTATCTGTCAAGGAAATTGTCCATTTCCTCAAGATTTTCTAGTTGTGTTGAATACAGGTTTTTGTAGTAGGATCTGATGATTTTTTGAATTTCCTGTTTCTGTTGTTATCTCTCCCTTTTCGTTTCTGATTTTATTAATTTGGATACTATCTCTGTGCCCTCTGGTTAGTCTGGCTAAGGGCTTATCTATCTTGCTGATTTTCTCAAAGAACCAACTCCTCGTTTTGTTGATTCTTTGTATGGTTTTATTTGTTTCTACTTGATTGATTTCAGCCCTGAGTTTGATGATTTCCTGCCTTCTACTCCTCTTTGGTGTATTTGCTTCTTTTTGTTCCAGGGCTTTCAGGTGTGCCATTAAGCTGTTAGTGTATGCTGTCTCCCGTTTCTTTTTGGCGGCACTCAGGGCCATGAATTTTCCTCTTAGCACTGCTTTCATTGTGTCCCATAAATTAGGGTATGTTGTGCCTTCATTTTCATTAACTTTCAAAAAGTCTTTGATTTCTTTCTTTATTTCCACCTTGCCCATTTTATCATTGAGTAGAGCACTGTTCAGTCTCCATGTGTACGTGGGTTTTCTTTTGTTTTTGTTGCCATTGAAGACCACCCTTATTCCATAGTGATCTGATAGGAGGCATGGGATGATTTCTATCTTCTTATATCTGTTGAGGTCTGATTTGTGACCAATTATATGGTCAATTTTGGAGAAGGTACCATGAGGAGCTGAGAAGAAGGTGTATTCTTTAGCTCTAGGAAATTTTTTAAATAAAATACCAGAATACAAACTAACTCCTAGCTTAAGATTCAGAAGAGAGAATGGATAGATTTTAAATTACAGAGAATTAGAACATCTGTTGCAAGACAGAGAAGTTAGAGCCAAAAAATTTTGAGAATATGGAAATTTAAGAAAGATCTGAACAAACACATCAGCAGTTGACATGATAACATAGACAGGAAATGCCCACACAACCCAACCCCTAGTTAAAAAATGACAGGAGGAATGGATTCAGAAGATGTGGTATATCTACACAATGGAATACTACTCTGCAATTAAAAACAATGAATTCATGAAATTCCTAGGCAAATGGTCAGAACTTGAAAATATCATCCTTAGTGAGGTAACCCAATCACAAAAGAACACACATGGTATGCAGTCACTGATAAGGGGATATTGACCCAGAATCTCGGAATACCCTAGACACAATACGCATATCAATAGATTTCCAAGAAGATGGAAGGAGAGACCCCTGGTCCTGGAAAGACTGGATGTAGGGGAACACCAGGACAGAGAAGCGAGAGGGGGTTGAATGGGGAACAGGGGGAGGGAATGGGGCTTATGGGACCTTCAGGGATGGAGGAAATGGGAAAGGGTAAATGATTTGGAATGTGAATAAAAAAATTTAGAAAAGAAAAAAAAATGACAGACAATTGATGAAAACTGAAAGAGAAAATAAAACTCTCCTAGGGATGAGAACCAATATGGGTATATATTATCAGTTAGTCAGTTTAAAAAAGTATAAATAAAACATAGTAAAAGCTCTCACACATTACATTAATATAATGTGTGGTACATTTTTCTATATGCAAATAAGTACTAATAATTAAAGGAAAAAGAATAGAGACAATAAATTAAAATAGGAGGGGTGAGAAGTACTGGAAGGTCAATTGTAGGAAGGGGGAAAAGCACATGATAAGAAGGGATTAAAGATGTTCAGAGTAAATTACTAACATATATAAATATAATTAACCTCATTGCTTTGCATAATTAAAGAATTCTAGTAAAGTGTAAAATGAAAACTTTAAGTCATACAACCATTCTGTATGTACATTATGTGTAGAATCAGTCTGTTAAATTCACAAAAATTTTGCCCATTCATTCTTGAATTCTCAATCAAACTGACTCAGCCAAAGAGGCAGGTGGAATCACAGGCTTGTGCTGCCTCATCCAGTTGGGCATGCTTTGACAATTTAATCTTAAAAAGTACTGAAGGTATAAGCAAAGTGCAGATACAAAACACCAAGACTGTAGTGAACAGTCCACACAGAGATAGTAAGATAATATGAAGAGGAAGTAAAGATCAGTTATTTGTTTTGGGCAACTGGTCACCAGTAATGAATAGTCTAGAGCTGGACTCTATAAGAGTCCATCCATGAAAGGATTCCTGGCAGTCAGCTCATTTTTGTACATAAAGTCTGCTTTCCTTGGGAAAATGAGATATTTATCTTTGTGCATTTGAGGTCTTGAATCTAGGGTCTCACTTCTAATTATCACATCAGACAAGTAAAATGTTCATTTTCCAGTTGAAATATGAAAATATTTGAAGAGGAAGAAAAATAGAGAACAGTAAATTTAGCTCTTCCTTCTGACTGTTGTTGATGATAATAAGCATTGAAGTTCAATGAGACACTTGAAATTTTTTTTTCTCTAAAAGCTTTGGATGCTTTGTTTTGTTTTGTTTTTTTTATTATCTTTAACCTTTTTAAACTGTCCAGTCATTATCCCCTCTATTCTTCTCTAAAACAGTCCCTTATCCCATTCCTCTTGCCCCCACACTCCCTGTCTCCAAGAGGATGACCCTACCAGGCCTCCACATTCCCTGGGGCCTTAGGTCTCTCAAGGATTAGGTGAATTTTCTTTCATTGAGGACAAACTAGACAGTCCTCTGCTATCTATGTGTTGGGGACCTCAGACCAGCTAGTTTATGTTGCCTGTTTGGAGGCTCAGTGTCTGAGATTTCAGGGGTCCAGGCTTAGTGAGACTGCTGGTCTTCCTATGGTGTTGCCCTCCTCAAGTTCTTCCAAGTTTTACCTAATTCAACCACAGGGGTCATCTCATTTATGTTGTATTCCTTTAGAAAATTCCAAAGTATGTCTTTTCTAATGTATAAACTATTTTATTTTAAATATTTTGATAAAAATCAAATCCTTATGGATTCTCAAATACATAAAAATAATTCAAGGCAGACAAGGTGGATCACAACTATAATCCTAGAACTTGAGATGCTGAGCTAGGAGACTCAGGAATCAGGACAACCCTTTGTTGCATAGCACAGTCAAGTCCTGTTCTGGGTACCTGAGACCCTGACTAAAAAAAAAACCAAAATAAAGCAAAAAGCAAAAGAAATTACTCATTTTTCAACTTCTGTTGTAAAACAGATCTTAAGTCCTCATGTCTTCCTTCCTCCTACAACCAGCTGACAGACCAAACTAAGGCAAGGACAATTCTCCAAGATGGAGTATACAATGCATAGGAGAAAAACATTCACCTTTGTGACTGACTTTGCTGGGCCCCTGAGAATCCTCAGGCCTAACTGGATTCTGTAACTCTGAAGAAGACTCAAAAAACCTTGAGTTTGAGTAAGTCATCTCCTGATTGCTCATCTTCAAAGTAAGCAATGTAGGTTTAAATCAAAACCTTGCCTGGGGATGATATCCCGAGGTAAGGAACATATTAAAATATCTAAGTTTAGAATATTCCAGAATTTTATACTGTGGTGGGCTAGAAGTGAATTGACTCCTTGTAAAGGTCCTGAACTTCCACAAAATATATTTGAACTAGTAGACACATTAAAGATTATTAGAAGGTATGGGGGGGGGAATCAAGTTGACAAATAAAGGATTGTCTAGTGACAGGACCATGACAATGCTTGATGAAACTGGTTCCCCTTAAATGAATGACACACATTTAAACTACTATCAGCAAGTAATAGGTGTTCAAAACTTGCTGAAAATAAATCTTTTTGTTTTTAAATTTTTTGTAAATATTATGATATATACATGGATATAAAATGTTCTTGTCCTTTGACCACATTTACAAAATCAACGCTTTAAAACTTCACCATAGGAATTGTCTGAAAAGATAAAGCAGGGAGTTAACATTTCATATTCCAGATGTGAAATAGAAGTCTCCTGGGTTAAAGTCCAAATATCAATATTCATGATCCCTAATTATTCCATGGACCTGTACCTTTCTCAAAAAAAATAAAAGTTCTAGGGTGTTGTTGGTATAAAAAACTATACCAAACTAAATTTTGCAGACATAATGATGTATGGCTATTTTCCCAGCATTTGGAAGTCAGAGGCAGCAGGAATTTTAAGACCACCACATCTATAAAGCAAATTTCCAGAGCAGGCATTACATAGAGATTATCTATTTCAAAAAAATTATAATAAAAGAAATAAAATCTATAAACAGGCATCATAAATATTCATAAACCATTCTAATGACAGCAATCAGTCTAGAAATCAATAAATTGGAAAAACTTATAGTTTACCTTGCTTTTTCCACTAAACATTATTTAAATATCACCAATAAACAGGTGATGTTAAAACATTGCTGGTGGACTTTATTTATGTCTAGTATATCTCACACATTTTTATTTGATCAGATTATCTAAATTCATTTACATTTTCATTAATTTTCTGAGGAAAATGTGGCCTTCTATTACAGATTATAGCTTGAATTAACTATAAAGTAATTAAATCTACACTGTTTTATTTCACATACAAGGAAAATTATTGTCCACCAAGAAAAAATGTCTGTTTTGAAGCTGAACTCTAATTTTCACATGCAGGCTTAATGCAATTCTACAGTAATCAATTAAATGTCTTTCCTATTTATATCACTGTGATGTAGTTATTTGTAACTAAATGACATTTATATAGAATAAGTATGATCAGAGGGTAGGAAAATATGAGGGAATCAAAGTGGTTATTACCTGTACCCCAGCCAGGTGGTGAAGCAAATAGAACCAATGATGGGAGTCAAATTGTCCTCTCAAATCCTGTGTCCCCTCAGATGCCACAAAGGAAACAAACACAGAAGGGTCCCCTCAGATGCCACAAAGGAAACACAGAAGAGTGTCCCTTCTAAATTATACTCCAGGTTTTAATGTTCTGCCCCTCCTCTTGACCAAAATGAAAAGAGGAAATTGTAGGTGGAGAGTTGATACCGATAGAAAGCATGAGCTAAGCATTCCTACATCTGAAAGGATACACATTACATATGCTTTAGATACATTTTCACAGTCATGATTTGATGGCTGAAAAAAAACAGGAAAATAGATTTGAAGGAAGCACTGCCAATATCTTTTAACTACAATGTAGTTATAAGGGGAAAAAAGCCACTTGTTAGAAGAGATATCTGAAACAGCTCTACATATATGTGTGGGATGACTACTTTTGTTTTTGAAATGTGCTTATCAAAAGTCAGTGTATATTATGAATGGCTTTAAGACAATTACAATTCCATTGTTGTTTTCCTGCTGTATTCTAAACTACTTTTTAATAAATACATAATATTTACCATGAAAGCTGATGTCATTCCATCTTAGGTGGATTCATTGTAGTTATTTGGATGAGGCTCAGCAATGAAATTCAAGGTCTTGTGTATGCACTGCAGAGCTGTAAGAGGAGCTTCATGCTGATTCTCTGAGGGTTTGATTGATTAGTTGGTTGTTTGATTAATGAGTTGATTTGTCTTTTGGTGATGTTTCATACAGGGCCATGTTTTATAAGGAATAGAGGCCTGAACCTCTAGAGCTATTAAGTGAGACCTTTTCTTTAAAACAACCCTCCCATCTGAGAGCAGATGTTATAAGGTAAGTCTGTTCATCCAGCTCAGTCTTCTACACAAGCCTATGTGCGCTATCCAAATTCACTTTGTGCCATGAGTGGGGAAAAAAGAAGACTCAACAAAAATGATGATACCTGATTGAGATATCCATCCTCAGGAAGTCTGAGCCAAAATTAGTCTCTTTCCACAACAAAATTATTCAAACAATTGCTCTGTTAAAGCAACTAAAATAAATAGGCGTATACAATGAGGCATATTCTCTATCAGACCATGACAAAAGTTGAGTGATGGTTAGTGTTATGGACCTGGATGGATCAAGTAGAGACAAGCATCTGACTGAAGCTATGAGGGATTATATTATCTAAGACAACTGTGGTAGGGAAATCTGCTTGTAGCTAGCACCATTTTACTGTACTTGGATCCCAGACTACTTAGACTGAAAGTGAAAGCTCAGTATAAGCTCTCATTAATCACTCTCTGGTTCTTGCTACTGATAAAATGTGAGTAGGTGCTACAAGTTCCAGCTACACTGACTTACCTATGGTGAAACACTGTAACCTTGAACTGGGAGTAAAAACAAACCCTATATTTTCTATGTCATTTTGTCAATATTTTATAAGAGAAAAAGAACTTAAGACATCTGGATTACAGATGTTTTTAAGGAACAGGGTAGAGAAAGTAAGTGAAACAGGACCTGGGAAATCCATAGCAATTAAAAAGTGTTCCTCTAAAAAATATCATTGATGATCATGAATCTGGAGTTGGAGATCAAACTACCCACTGAATTGTTAATGTTCTTGAGACATTTTCCTTATTTTGATCCCTATCTTTGAAGACCTCAAGACCATAACTGGGCAAATGAGGTCTGTAAGCATATATTCTATATCTATTTCCTTCCTCTCTGTTACATCAGAATGGACAACAGGAAGAGAGCATCTGTGCAATTGACAAAGGAGGCCTACAAATTGAACAGAAGATGATTTCAAATTGGAAATATTTCAGTTTTAGGAAGCAGCAGAATCATACCCAAAACAGGAACTCTGAATAAACAGTATCTGTAGGATCTATCTTCTGTTTATCACAAATATCTGTAATAAAGACAGTTACAATAGAAAATAGAGTCCTTTCCGGTGGAATTGGTTGACATTCACACTGTGGTTCTTTGGTCAAATTGCAGTACAAAACAGGATGTACCGAAATAAATTACAGGTGGGACAGTCTCTGGATGGCCTTTCCTTCACTTTCTACTCTATATTTTGTCTCTGTATCTCCTGCTTTGAGTATTTTGATCCCCATTCTAAGAAGGAGCAAAGTATCCACAATTTGGTCTACCTTCTTCTTCAGCTTCATGTGGTCTGTGAATTGCATCTTGGGTACTCTGAACTTCTGGGCTAATATCCACTTATCAGTAAGTACATACCATGTGTGTTCTTTCGTGATTGGGTTATCTCACTCAGGATAATACTTTCTAGTTCCATCCATTTGCCTGTGAATTTCATGAATTAATTGTTTTTAATAGCTAGAAAACCAAATTTAATTATAATACTATTGATCTAAATAGCTTCAACATATTAATATATAACTTGTAAAGACATCTGTTCTCTGGCCTTCTATGTGACAAACACCTTGAGAAGAGAAAAGTTATTTTCCTGCAAATGGTAATTTAGATATCTTCAATGGCAGGGGCAAATTTTAATAGAAATGAACAGAAATGCCATGTCCCCAGGAACTGAATGAAAAATCCCAGAGAAATTTACCACTGTGAGATTCATGGATAAGAAAATTTCTTCATTCACTATAGAAGAAATCCAATGAATACCACAAAGAAAATGACAACATGAGCAAAAACCCCCAGAAATATGTACTTCAGATATTAACACTACCATAAAACATGTATAAAATAAGTATGGTTAAAATCCTTCGGGAGAAAAAGAACAGGACAAAGTCACACCTGCCTTTCATAACAGCCCCTAAGAGATGGAGTCATAAGGATCAAGAGTTCATGTTCATCCTAGATTACATGAATCCCTTTCTCAAAACAAAAATTAATCAACCACTCCTGAGCATATACCCAAAAGATGCTCCAACATATAACAAAGACACATGCTCCATTTTGTTCATAAGAGCCTTATCTATAATAGCCAGAACCTTGAAAGAAAACAGATATCCTTCAACAGAGAAATGGATAGAGAACATTTGGTAGATACATTTATTTACACAAGGAAATACTACTTATCTATTAAAACAATCAATTCATGAAATTCTTAGGCAAATGGATCAAACTAGAAAATATTATCCTGAGTGAGGTAACTCAGTCATTAAAGAACACACATGGTATGCACTCACTGATAAGTGGATATTAGCCCAAAAGTTCAAAATACCCAAGATACATTTCACAGACCATATGAAGCTCAAGAAGAAAGAGGACCAAAATATAGACACTTCAGTCCTTCTTAGAAGGGGTAACAAAATACTCATGCAAGGAAATACAGAGACAAAGTATGGAGCAGAGACTGAAGGAAAGGCCATCCAGAGACTACCCCACCTGGGGACTCATCACATATACAGTCATCAAACACAGACACTATTATGGATGCCAATAAGTGCTTGCTAACAGGAGCCTGAAAGAGCTGTCTCCTAAGAAGCTGTGCCAGAGCCTGACAAATACAGAGGCAGATCCTTGCAGGTAACTATTAGACTGAGCATAAGTTCCCCAATGGAAAAGTTAGAGAAAGCAATTGCTGAAGGGGTTTGCAACTCCATAGGAAGAACAAGAATATCAACCAACAAACACCCCCTACCCCAGAGTACCCAGGGAATAAACCAGGAACCAAAAAGGACACATGGAGAGACCCATGACATTTAGCAGAGGAGGGCCTTGTTGGGCATCAATGAGAGGAGAGGTCCTTGGTCCTGTGAAAACTTAATGAACTAGTGTAGTGGAATGCGAGGGCAGGGAAGTAAGAGTGGGTGGGTGGATTGAGGAACACCCTTATAGAAGCAGGGAGAGGGGAAATGGGATATGGAGTTTATGGGGGCTGGAGGAGAACAGAAACAGAGATAACACTTGACAAGAACTTCAAGTCTCTGAAGAACGAAATCAAAGAAGACCTCAGAAGATGGAAAGATCTTCCATGCTCATGGATTGGCAGGATTAATATAGTAAAAATGACCATCTTGCCAAAAGCAATATACAGATTCAATGCAATCCCCATCAAAATCCAAACTCAATTCTTCATAGAGTTAGAAAGAGCAATTCTCAAATTCATCTGGAATAACAAAAAACCCAGGATAGCTAAAACTATTCTCAACAGTAAAAAACTTCTGGAGGAATCAGTATCCTGGACCTCAAGCTGTACTACAGGGCAATAGTGTTAATAACTGTATGCTATTGGTACAGTGACAGGCATGTAGATCAATGGAATAGAACTGAAGACCCAGAAATGAACCCACACACCTATGGACACTTGATCTTTGACAAAGGAGTTACTAGCATCCAGTGGAAAAAGGATAGCCTTTTCAACAAATGGTGCTGGTTGAACTAGAGGTCAGCATGCAGAAGAATGCAAATCGATCCATTCTTATCTCCTTGTCCTAAGCTCAATTACAAGTAGATCAAGAACCTCAACATAAAACCAGAAACACTGAAACTACTAGAAAAGAAACTGGAAAGAGCCTTGAGCACATGGGCACAGGGGAAAATTTCCTGAAGAGAACACTAATAGCTTATGCTCTAAGATCAAGAATTGACAAATGGGACCTGATAAAATTACAAAGTTTCTGTAAGGCAAAGGACACTGTCAAAAGGACAAAATGGCAACCAACAAATTGGGAAAAGAGCTTTACCAACCCTACATCCGACAGAGGGCTAATATCCAATATATACAAAGAACTCAAGAAGGTAGACTCCAGAGAGCCAAATAAACATATTTAAAAAATGTGGTACAGAGCTAAACAAAGAATTTTCACCTGAGGAATATTGAATGGCCTAGAAGCTCCTAAAGAAATGTTTAACATCCTTAGTCATCAGAGAAATGCAAATCAAAACAACCCTGAGATTTCACCTCATACCAGTCAGAATGGCTAAGATCAAAACCTCAGGAGACAGCAGGTGTTGGCGAGGATGTGGAGAAAGAGGAACACTCCTCCACTGCTGGTGGGATTACAAGCTGATACAACCACTCTGGAAATCAGTCTTGCGGTTTCTCAAAAAATTGGGCATGATACTACCAGAAGACCCTGTTATATCACTCCTGGGCATATACCCAGAGGATTACCCAGCATGTAATAAGGACACATGCTCTACTATGTTCATAGCAGCCCTTTTTATAATAGCCAGAACCTGGAAAGAACCCTGACGTTCCTCAACGGAGGAATGGATACAGAAAATGTGGTATATTTACACTATAGAATACTACTCAGCAATTAAAAACAATGAATTCATGAAATTCTTAGGCAAGTGGGTGGAACTGGAGAATGTCATCCTGAGTGAAGTGACCCAATCACAAAAAAACACACATGTTATACACTCACTGATAAGCAGATATTGGTCTAGAAGCTTGGAATACCCAAGAAACAATTCACATATCAAATGATGCCCAAGAAGAATGGAGAGGCCCCTGGTCCTGGAAAGGTTCAATGCAGCAGTGTAGGGGAATACCAGGACAGGGAAGCAGGAAGGGGTTGATTGGGGAACAGAGGGAGGGAAGAGGGCATATGGGCCTTTCGGGGAAGGGGGATCCAGGAAAGGGGAAGTAATTTGAAATGTAAATAAGGAATATATCTAATAAAAAAATGAAGTCTATATAAAGAAAATAGCCAATAAAAATATAAAAAATGGAAAGAAAAATGAATAAAAATATGTGGTATGAAAATCAAAAGAGAAATTTGGATGTCAAAAATCAAACATGGATGTGTCCTAGAGGATGAGGAATAGAAGAGGATAAAGAGTAGATAAACCAAAACTGAGGGTGTATGAAAGGACCTCAATGAAACCAATGGGGATAGAAAGATAGAAAGCTCATTGTAGTCCAATACAAAACAGACTAGGGTTTTTTGTTTATTTGCATGCTTGGTTGGTTGGTTTCTGTTTTGTTTTTTGTTTTGATTTTATGTTTTGTATTGTTTTTGTGGTTCTCAGTTCTTTGTTTGATCTTACTATTTTTCTCTTATTGTTTTTTTTAGTTTGTATGTTTGATTTGAATTTTACTTTTTCTTGGTTACATTTGGTGGAGACAGTGTACAAAGAACATGTAGTTAGGTGGCTATGTAGGTAACCACAATCTGGGAAGATAAAGGGGTGGAAAACTTAATCAAAACATATGCTATGAAAAATATAATTCAAAAATCAAAATATAACTTTGAGAAACTGTTAGAATCTTAGAAAGCATGACTTATTTCATTAAAATCAAAATGAAAGACATTGGATGCATTCAGAGGAATTATTGGTCAAAGAGAACACAGATCCCTTTGATAAGTGCTCTGGAGATCAAATCATATTCTTCATATTTGTGTTCATACCCTAGTCCTGGGCAATTCTCAGCCTTGGTTAGAGAAGCGTTTTTCTGCAGTGACCAGTACAGAGTTGTAGAAGTAGTCACTGTGCTGATGAGAAGAGTATATGCACTAAGCCCTGAAGAGGATAATTTCATAAATCCCATTCCCCAAACACCATCACTAAGACTCAAGGAACATCAGAGAAAAAGCAGAAAGAATATAAGAGCCATAGAAAGAGAAAATTCTGTAAAATGCTGCCATTGGGACATGGCAAGGATATTGAACCAGCTGTATTACCCATGTGAGACTTGCACATGACCAAACCATCCCAAATCCTGCATAGATGAGGAGGACCCTCTGTTCTTAATGAATCTTTACTGTTAGGTAACAGCTACTGGAAAGGAAGATTTCTTCTATATTGATGGTGTGGCTACTGGTGAGTTTTCTTGCTGCAATGGAAGGCCTAGAGTCATCCACCTATGTTCAGTTGTTTAAGAAGACAGGGGTTAGAGGTGAATATGTTAGGGCACATTCAGGAGGAGCTTGATAGGGCAAGAAGAGTATGAATATGATTAAATTTCATTCTGCATATTTATGAGATTTATTTTTCTTTGTTTGATGTTACATTTTATTGTGGTTAGTGGTTTTTCAAGATAGGGTTGCTCTACGTATCCCTGGTTGTTTTCAAATTTGCTCAACAGACCAGGCTGAACTTAAAATCAAAGATCCACCTACTTCTGCCTCTCAAGTGCATGTAATAAAAGCATGTTTCACTACAAGTTAGATGCCTTTTAAGGAGACTACTAGACAAAGAAATGCTATTAAAAATGATCAGCGAACACTTTTCTACCACATCAGAAATGAATATAAAATCTTAGATTTTACACATTACAATACCACAAAAAATACATATGTGTGTGTGAGTGTGTGTGTGTGTCTGTGTCTATGTGTGTGTATACATAAAAGTTTTCACATAAACAAACCCAGCAAATGTAAAGAGATACTCATACTCATTGTATCTGTCTGGATGATCTGCTTACCTCATGTCACCTTAAGCTTTTAACTTCTTTGTGCCCTATGCATCTTAAACACCCAACCTTGACCTTGTTCAGCATTGCATTACTACTTGTCTGCTTCTACATCATTCCAATTCCATGTCTAACACTTGCTCAAACACTGAATTATGCAAGTTGTTCTGACCAGTGAGCTCCAATGAAAAGAAGAGCAAACATTGTGTGAAATGTGAGAAAAGTCTGCACACAGTTCTCTCAACTCCTGTACCAGTGTTAGAGAGTGCAGGGTTCTAGAAACTCACAGTTTAGATGGTCCATCACCAATCCAGTGCCATTCCCTTTTGCATTTATTATATGTCAATCCAATCCAGTATCTGTTTGCATGAGGTTGGGGCTCAATGAAGTTCTGTAAAGAAAATATTATTTCTTATAATAAAATTTCCATACATTTGATAAGAGAACAACAAGGAATCTTCCTAGCTATTCCCATCAGTTCTCTGCTGTCCTGGTCTCCAGCCCTTCAGTACCCCCACATTCATTTTCTACAGTAATTTCCCATGAGTAGCTCATTAATGTCAAAACCAATATCAGTTTCTTAAGTTATTTAAAATTATAGCTTCAGGTGTCTAGTGGTACATAGTTTAATATATAAGTTTTAACTGTGTTTCTTAAACAAAGTCTCACTATATATAGCTAAGGCTGGACATGAATTCAAAATACTCCTACTTTAGGACCCCAAGTATACACTAAACACTGGCTCATTAAATAATTTCTGACATCAGAAATTAGTCAAATGATTTTTCCCAATGACTACAGAAACATTTTGGAAGTATTCATCATAAGTGATACCCTGTCCTCAAAGCAAATCCATTGAGCTAAAACATCTTGTGAGAAAGCTGTACATTAAGCTCCATTCTTCAGAGAGAAAGTCTTTTTGTAGTTCAGAACTAGAAATGAGAGAACTGAGGAAGAGATGGAAAGACACCTGGGAGTATTTAGTATGTCTTACATGTGACAGCCAAGTAGCATATTGTCACATTAAACGTCAGAATATATATTATAGTACAAGCTTAAATTTACTATGTACACTGTATCAAATTTAACTTTATAACATTATCATTGAAATTTATAATAATGTTATAGATTAATAATGTTATAATTGCTTAAATGAATATTAAATTGATATATATTTGACCATGTTTTAATGGCAAAGTTTCAACATGACCCTGCAAGCATTTCTGCAGAAGAATATCATCTACATATTTGAAGAGATTTCCTTAGTAATAAACATAAACAGACAATGTCAGTTTCTTGGCCACATTGTTTTTTTAATAATAGTTTCCAAAGATAGACATTTTATGACACAGAGAATATTATGAAGTAAATATTATGGACAGATTCAGTGGAATCAGCAAGAGTTAACTGGTACAATTATTTAATTGTATGATTCTCACATTATTTCTAATTTGGAGATAGACTGAGTGGTTAATTACTCTGCTTCTTGTCATCCAGTTATTCATCTCAAGAAGTCTCATCCCTTGCTCCAAAGAGCAAACCCTAGGCATACGCCTCTGGGACTTTAGTTGGCACTCTGTGAAGACACATAACTGTCAGTCACATGTTGTGCTGAGACAAATGGTTAAACTTCATCAGGGAAAGACATGTTTCTCTGAGGCACTCTGTTGAAGACTTCTGAAGAATGGAGGAGATTAAAAACACCCAAAAGACTTTTTGGCAACAAATCTCTCAATAACTGATGATGAATTCTGACATTAAATGGGAAGCAGGACAGAGTCGTTTAGGAAACTCTTATTGCACAGTTTTTGCTCACATTACCGAAACACCACATACAAACCATGAAGGACTCTTCTTTTTGAACATTTTCCTGGGCTCATATCTCATTATCTATGGATTAGAGAAAGACTCTAAGGATAAAGAAGCATGTACAGGTCTGTAATACCAGTTCATCCTTATCATCTGTCTTCAGAAGATATTAGCTGCAGAAGATATTAGTCTGGCAGATCTGTTCATATCCACTCCAATGATTTTCATCCATGATGAAATAATAACATTTTCTGTCATAGCTGAGTGAGTATCATTGAACTTGTTTGCCTGCAACAGAGAAGGTGAATGATTAAACTTCCTATTTTTTCATATTCTGATATCAAAATGATGTGTTTATTATTAAACATCTAAAAGTAAGGAAAATCTCAAAGTTCTTAAATTGAGGTTGTAGAATGTTCAGAGACCCCTGTACTCCCATGGTCTGTGCAGCACTGATCATTACAGTAGATATTTGGAAACAACTTGAGTGTCTTTTGTGGATGAAAAAGTACAAAAACCCTGCTGTTTCTTTAGCAATCAGTGTCCTCATAATAGTCCCAGTGTCATAAGACTAAGTGAGCACCAGGCAGGAGTTCCTGGGAGACACTGCAGAGTTGGTCCCATTGGTCAGAATCTCTATTAGGGGGTTTGGGTGTGAAACACGATTTTATTCTGTATCCTTGGCTGATATGAAACTCACTGCATAGCCCAATCTGTCCTGGAATTCAGGACAGGATGACTTTACCTTGGTGGTTACACACCAGCTTCACTCTATTGAGTGTAGGGGTTATAACCATAAAATGTCCTTCCTGGTAGGCTTTACATTCCTTTAAAGGCCAAATAGTATTTGGTTGAGCATATGGGAAGGACACCAGCCCCAGCACCATAGGTTTCTAACTCAGTGCTTCTGTAAGAAGCTTAAGAGGCTGTGAGACACCAGGAACAGGAGGGGGTGGGGAATGGGCACTTGATGCTCAGAAGCATTTACTTAGAGGATGGAATTCTTCGTCAGCAGTAAGGCACAGTGCCCAGAGGGGTCAATATGCTACTGTGCACTTGGAGCTGTGCTGTGGTCTCTGCTAAATGCTCTTACCTAAGGAGACACATGAAGAAGCTTTTGAAGATGATTGTCTGTTCTTTTGATTGTAGTGATGTCTTCAAGTGTCAGGACAAAATGTGTCAAGATGAGTACATTAAAATGTGTATAATTATATGGCAACAACATCAGAATATGATTAGTACTAAGCACGACCAAGCCCTATTGACAATTTTGTCTCCATCCCTTGTTTTTGTATAAAGAGTAATCACTTTGTAGCTCTGGATGGCCTAGAAGTTTCTGGGCTAATCACAGAGTCCTCAACTTTAGAATTCACCTGCTTCAGCATCTTAAACATAAGCATTAAAACATTATCCTATCATTTAGTAATGATATATATTTTATTTTAAAATAATAACATAACACATATTTCATGAGTCTGGAATAAGACTACTTTGTAATTTTTTTATGTATTGTAGAAAAATTTAATCCCAATACAGGGTTTCTACCATGCTTTAACATTTAGATACCAGATAGAAGACATACACAAACCAACTTCTATATTTGTAGTAATCCTTAATCAGCACAAGAGCTAGGCAGATATCTATTCTCTAATTGCAATTAACTAAGTCACATTGGCATTATTTTAATGTTCTTAACACATAGCAGCTTCTCCTCTGTTCAACTTTTTCTCTTCTGACCCTTAACCCCAAAACCCTAAGCCCTGCCTATGTCTCCTCTGCCCAGCTATTGGTTGTCAGCATTTTTATTCACCAATCAGAAATTTCTCAGGGACAAGGTCACATAGAGTCACTTGGGTCTATAGGTGGACCCTCTTATCACAGGTCTTGAACTTAGCACTATAATACATAACAATAGACAAAACCTCAACATTCACATACTTTATGCTCTACCAATTTTTTTCACAAGTCATAATCCATTTTTATTCAGTAAAGAAGTCATCGTAGATCAATATTGACACACATACATACAAACAGACACACATACATTCAGTCACATGCAAACAAATATGTAGAATTTTATATAGAATGGATAAGTTGATCTGAACAGCAAATGATTAGTCTCCCAAATGCAGATTAGAACAAGCATGAAACGTTTCACAGGTTCTTGCATTATGTAAAAATGTGAAGTTCTATGAGTTACAATATGACCTCATGATTGCTTTGTGTGGCAAAAAACCATACTCACTGTAGGTAATTCATTTACATAGCTGCCATCTTGTTCTATAACTGTACTGTGCGTCCAGAATCCCTTTACATCCAATATTCCTGAGTGAAATATTAACAGAAGTAACATGCTTGAATTTATCAACACAGTCAATGTCATTGGAGACAATGAATAGCTAGAAGGTGACAGAAGGTAAAGTGTAGCATGTATTGTGCATATAGGTGTCTACTGAGTAGGAAAGCCTATAATAAGCAATGCAAAACCAGTATAAAACTGCCTGCCCCTCAAGATCAATGTCATTGCTGTGGTCATCCATCACCTCTAACACCAGCAGGAAGCAATCAATGGCAATCCATCTTCTTCCTGTTGGACATTGATTTTTTTCAAAAAAGATATGTGGTTGATCTTTTTTTCATTTTAAGGAGCTGTCACTGAATAATACAGTAGTCTCAAAGATAGAAGAACGGGGATTGGGTGCATCAACAAATTTTTTTTTATTTCCTCCTCTTTTTTTATTATTTATTTTATTTTAATTTATTAATTTACATTCCAAATCATTGCCCCTTTCCCATTTCCTACCTCCCCGAAGGTCCCATAAGCCCCCTTCCCTTCCTCTTTTCTTCATTCAAGCCCCTCTCGTTACTCTGTCCTGGCGTTCCCCTACATCCAGTCTTTCCAAGACCAGGGGTTTCTCCTTCCATCTTCTTAGAAATCTATTGATATGCGGATTGTGTCTAGGGTATTCCGAGATTCTGGGTCAATATCCCCTTATCAGTGACTGCATACCATGTGTGTTCTTTTGTGATTGGGTTACCTCACTAAGGATGATATTTTCAAGATCTGACCATTTGCCTAGGAATTTCGTGAATTCATTGTTTTTAATTGCAGAGTAGTATTCCATTGTGTAGATATACCACATCTTCTGAATCCATTCCTCCATTGAGGGACATCTGGGTTCTTTCCAGCTTCTGGCTATTATAAATAAGGCTGCTATGAACATAGTGGAGCATGTGTCCTTATTGCATGCAGGTAAAACCTCTGGGTATATGCCCAGGAGTGGTATAGCCGGATCCTCCGGGAGTGTCATGCCCAGTTTTCTGAGGAACCGCCAGACTGCTTTCCAGAGTGGTTGTACCAGCTTGCAATTCCACCAGCAGTGGAGGAGTGTTCCTCTTTCTCCACATCCTCGCCAATAACTGCTGTCTCCTGTGTTTTTGATCTTAGCCATCCTGACTGGTGTGAGATGGAATCTCAGGGTTGTTTTGATTTGCATTTCCCTAATGACTAAGGATGATGAACATCTCTTTAGGTGCTTCTCAGCCATTAGATATTCTTCAGGTGAGAACACTTTGTTTAGCTCTGTACCCCATTTTTTAATAGGGTTACTTGCCTCTCTGGAGTTTAACTTCTTGAGTTCTTTGTATATATTGGATATTAGCCCTCTGTCGGATGTAAGGTTGGTAAAGATCATTTCCCAGTAAGTTGGTTGCCGCTTTGTCTTTTTGAAAATGTCTTTTGCCTTGCAAAAACTTTGTAATTTAATGAGGTCCCATTTGTCTATTCTTGATCTTAGAGCATAAGCTATTGGAGTTCCTGTTCAGGAAATTCTCCCCTGTGCCTGTATGTTCAAGGTTCTTCCCTAGTTTCCCTTCTATTAGCTTCAGTGTGTCTGGTTTTATGTGGAGATCTTTGATCCACTTAGAATTGAGCTTAGTGCAAGGAGATAAGAATGGGTCAATTTGCATTCTTCTGCATGTTGACCTCCAGCTGAGCCAGCACCATTTGTTGAAAAGCCTATCTTTTTTCCACTGGATGGTTTTAGCTCCTTTGTCAAAGATCAAGTGACCATAGGAGTGTGGATTCATTTCTGGGTCTTCAATTCTGTTCCATTGATTTACATGTCTGTCACTGTACCAATACCATGCGGTTTTTAACACTATTGCTCTGTAGTACAGCTTGAGGTCCGGGATACTGATTCCCCCAGAGGTTCTTTTACTCTTGAGAATAGTTTTAGCTATTCTGGGTTTTCTGTTATTCCAGATGAATTTTTGAATTGCTCTTTCTAACTCTATGAAGAATTGAGTTGGGATTTTGATGGGGATTGCATTGAATCTGTGTATTACTTTTGGTAAGATGCTCATTTTTACTATATTAATCCTGCCAATCCATGAGCATGGCAGATTTTTCCATCTTCTGAGGTCTTCTTCAATTTCTTTCTTCAGAGACTAGAAGTTCTTGTCATACAGATCTTTCACTTGTTTGGTTAGAGTCACGCCAAGATACTTAATATGGTTTGTGGCTATCGTGAAGGGTATTATTTCTCTTACGTCTTTCTCAGCCTGCTTATCCTTTGAGTATAGGAAGGCTTCTGACTTGCTTGAGTTGATTTTATATCCGGCCACTTTGCTGAAGTCGTTTATCCGCTGTAGGAGTTCTCTGGTGGAATTCTTTGGGTCGCTTATGTATACTATCATATCGTCTGCAAATAGTGATAGTTTGACTTCTTCTTTTACAATTTGTATCCCTTTGACCTCTTTTTGTTGTCTAATTGCTCTAGCTAGAACTTCAAGTACTATATTGAAAGATATGGAGAGAGAGGGCAGCCTTGTCTAGTCCCTGATTTTAGTGGGATTGCTTCAAGTTTCTCTCCATTTAGATTGATGCTGGCTACCGGTTTGCTGTAAATTGCTTTTACTATGTTTAGATATGGGCCTTGAATTCCTGATCTTTCCAAGACCTTTAGCATGAAAGGATGCTGAATTTTGTCAAATGCTTTCTCAGCATCTAATGAGATGACCATGTGTTTTTTTTCTTTGAGATTGTTTATGTAGTGGATTACATTGATGGATTTCCTTATATTGAACCATCCCTGCATTCCTGGGATGAAGCCTACTTGATCGTGGTGAATGATTGTTTTGACGTGTTCTTGGATTCGGTTGGCAAGAATTTTATTGAGTATTTTTGCATCGATATTCATAAGAGAGATTGGCCTGAGATTCTCTTTCTTTGTCGGATCTTTGTGTGCTTTTGGTATTAGTGTAATTGTGGCTTCATAGAACGAGTTGGGTAGTGGTTCCTTCTGTTTCTATTTTGTGGAACAGTTTGAAGAGTATTGGTGTTAGGTCTTCTTTGAAGGTCTGATAGAATTCTGCACTAAAACCATCTGGACCTGAGCTTTTTTTGGTTGGAAGACTTCCAATGACAACTTCTATTTCTTCAGGGCTTATAGGACGGTTTAGATGGTCTATTTGATCCTGATTTAATTTTGGTACTTGGTATCTGTCAAGGAAATTGTCCATTTCCTCAAGATTTTCTAGTTGTGTTGAATACAGTTTTTGTAGTAGGATCTGATGATTTTTTGAATTTCCTCAGTTTCTGTTGTTATCTCTCCCTTTTCGTTTCTGATTTTGTTAATTTGGATACTATCTCTGTGCCCTCTGGTTAGTCTGGCTAAGGGCTTATCTATCTTGTTGATTTTCTCAAAGAACCAACTCCTCATTTTGTTGATTCTTTGTATAGTTTTATTTGTTTCTACTTGATTGATTTCAGCCCTGAGTTTGATGATTTCCTGCCTTCTACTCCTCTTTGGTGTATTTGCTTCTTTTTGTTCCAGGGCTTTCAGGTGTGCCATTAAGCTGTTAGTGTATGCTGTCTCCCGTTTCTTTTTGGCGGCACTCAGGGCTATGAATTTTCCTCTTAGCACTGCTTTCATTGTGTCCCATAAATTAGGGTATGTTGTGCCTTCATTTTCATTAACTTTCAAAAAGTCTTTGATTTCTTTCTTTATTTCCACCTTGACCAAGTTATCATTGAGTAGAGCATTGTTCAGCCTCCATGTGTACGTGGGTTTTCTTTTGTTTTTATTGTCATTGAAGACCACCCTTATTCCATAGTGATCTGATAGGAGGCATGGGATTAGTTCTATCTTCTTATATCTGTTGAGGTCTGATTTGTGACCAATTATATGGTCAATTTTGGAGAAAGTACCATGACGAGCTGAGAAGAAGGTGTATTCTTTAGCTCTACGATGAAATGTTCTATATATATCTGTGAGTTCCATTTGGTCCAAGTCTTCAATTAGATTCACCGTGTCCCTGTTTAGTTTCTGCTTTCCTGAACGATCCATTTCAGAGAGCGTGGTGTTGAAGTCACCCACTATTATTGTGTGCGGTGCGATGTGTGCTTTGAGTTTTAGTAAAGTTTCTTTTAAGAAGGAGGGTGCCCTTGCATTTGGAGCATAGATATTCAGACTTGAGAGTTCTTGATGGTGGATTTTTCCCTTGATCAGTATGTAGTGTCCTTCTGTGTCTTTTTTGATGACTTTAGGTTGAAAATCAATTTTATCTGATATTAGGATGGCTACTCCACCTCGTTTCTTGGGGCCATTTGCTTGTAAAATTGTTTTCCAGCCTTTTACTCTGAGGTAGTGTTTGTCTTTGACACTGAGGTGCATTTCCTGCATGCAGCAAAATGCTGGGTCCTGTTTACGTATCCAGTCTGCTAGTCTATATCTTTTAATTGGGGAATTGAGACCATTGATATTAAGAGAGATTAAGGAATAGTGATTATTGCCATCTGCCATTCTTGACGCTATCTTTATGTTTGAGTGGTTATCTACTTTTGGGTTTGATTCAAGAAGGTTATTATCTCATTTTTTCCAGGGTGTTGTTTCTCTCCCTGTATTGGAGGTTTCCACGTATTATCTGTTGCAGGGCTGGATTTGTGGAAAAATATTGTGAAAATTTGGTTTTATCATGGAATATCTTGGTCTCTCCATCTATGGTGATTGAGAGTTTTGTTGGGTAGAGTAGTCTAGGCTGGCATTTGTGCTGTCTTAGTGTCTGCATGAGATCTGCCCAGGATCTTCTGGCTTTCATTGTCTCTGCTGAGAAGTCTGATGTGATTCGGTTAGGTCTTCCTTTGTATGTTACTTGGCCCTTTTCTCTTACTGCTTTTAGTATTCTTTCTTTGTTTAGAACATTTGGTGTTTTGATTATTATGTGACGGGAGGTATTTCTGTTCTGGTCCAGTCTGTTTGGAGTTCTGTAGGCTTCTTGTATGTTTGTCGGCATCTCTCTCTTTAGTTTAGGGAAGTTTTCCTCCATAATTTTGTTGAAGATGTTTACTGACCCTTTAAGTTGCAAATCTTCACTCTCATCTATACCTATAATCCTTAGGTTTGGTCTTCTCATTGTGTCCTGGATTTCCTGGATGTTTTGGATTACACGTTTTTTGCTTTTTGCATTTTCTTTGACTGTTGAGTCGATGCTTTCTATGGAACCTTCAACACCTGAGATTCTTTCTTCCATCTCTTGTATTCTATTGTTTATGTTTGCTTGTAAAATTGTTTTCCAGCCTTTTACTCTGAGGTAGTGTTTGTCTTTGACACTGAGGTGCATTTCCTGCATGCAGCAAAATGCTGGGTCCTGTTTACGTATCCAGTCTGCTAGTCTATATCTTTTAATTGTCTCCCTTTGTGATTTCTTAGTTGTTTCTACTTCCTTTTTTAGTTCCTGGATGGATTTGCTGAGATCCTTCACTTGTTTGTTTGTATTTTCCTGTATTTCTTTAAGGTATTTTTGCATTGCCTCTTTCAGGATTTCTTCCTGATGTCCCACGTTCTCCTGCATTTCTCTGAGCGATTTTTGTGTTTCCTCCTCATGGGAATCCATCTGTTGATCCATTGTCTCCTGCATTTCTTTAAGCAGTTCTCGTGTTTCCTTTGTAAGGGCATCTAACCGTTGATTCATTTCTTTAAGCAATTTTTGTGTTGCCTCCTTATGGGCATCCGTCTGTTGACCCATATTCTTCTGCACTTCTTTATGCAAATTTTGTGATTCCTTTGTGAGTGCATCTACCCGTTGATTCATCTCGTTAAGCGATTTTTGTATTGTCTCCTTGTGCGCCTCCATCTTTTGATCCATGTTCTCCCGCATTTCTCTAAGCGATTTTTGTGTTTCCTTTGTAAGGGCTTCTAACCGTTGATTCATGGTCTCCTGTAACTCTTTATGAGATTTATTTATGTCCTTCTTGTGATCCTCTAATAGCATCATGAGAAGTGATTTTAAATCCAGATCTTGTCTTTCGGGTGTGGTGGGGTATCTAGGACTTGCTGCTGTTGGAGAGTTGGGTTCGGATGGTCCCACATTACTTTGATTTCTGTTAGTAACATTCCTATGTTTGCCTTTTGCCATCTGGATACCTCTGATGTTAGTTGGTCCTGCTGCCACTGGCTGTTGGTTGGACCTCCTGTGAGCCTGCAAAGCTATTTCTGCCCCCCCCCCCCGGATTACCAGGATTCCCCTGGCACCGATTTCTGGGGCCTGCCTGCTCCTGAGTGACTTTGGAGCCCTAATGTGCCTCGCCCCAAGTGATCTTATATTGGGGAGGCCTTGCACATCCAAAGGCTCAGCCTAGTGGATTCCTGGAGCAGAGGTCGCCAAAGGGAGGCTGGTAGGCTCCTGCACTGTGCAGGGGTGTGTGTTCTCTCCTGGGGGGGGAGGGGGCGTCCCTCTGCCAGGCAGAAGTCCCGCAGCAGAGCTAGCACGCTGGTTACTGCAGATCTGCCCAGCTCTTGGGAGCCACGTGCACACAATCCACCCACGACCCAAGTGATATTATGCCTGTCTGTCTCAGAACCTGGCAGTCCCACCTTCCCAGCCACTGGAGCAAAGATGGTGGAGTGCACTCTGCACACTCTCCGTGGCGCCGCTCACCCTGCAGACGCGATGGCCTGCTGATCTGGCACCCAGACGACCACAGGGATGACCCGTTCTCTGGTGCAGACGGAAGCCCCAAAAGGCCGTGTCCCAAGTGATGTTATATTGGGGAGAGAGCCTGGGTACCTGTCTCTTCAGTGCAGTCTGCGGGAACAGAGGTCGCAGAAGGAAAGCTGGTAGGCTCCCGCCCAGTGCGGGATCCCTCTGCCAGGCAGAAGTCTCACAGCAGAGCTGGCGCGCTGGTTACTGCAGATCAGCCCAGCACTTGGGAGCCGCCTACACACAAGCCGCCCGAGACCCAAGTGATATTATGCCTGTCTGTCTCAGAACCTGGCTGTCCCAACTTCCCAGTCACTGGAGCAAAGATGGTGGAGTGCACTCTGCACACTCTCCGTGGCGCCGCTCACCCTGCAGACTCGATGGCCTCCCGATCTGGCTCCCAGACGACCACAGCGCTGACCCGTTCTAGGGCGCAGACGGAAGCCCCAACAGGCCGTGTCCCAAGTGATGTTATAATGGGGAGAGAGCCTGGGTACCTGTCTCTTCAATGCAGTCTGCGGGAACAGAGGTCGCGGAAGGAAAGCTGGTAGGCTCCCGCCCAGTGCGGAGTCCCTCTGCCAGGCAGAAGTCATGCTCTACCAATTTTAAAGTTATTACTATTCATTGCTTAATGATGATTGTCAACTCATACTATCACAACATAATGACATCATATGTAAAATATATTTTTAAATACTAAAACTTGAAGAAATATTTAATAATGAATGACAAACTGTGACAGTTAAACTGTGTGCCCCCACTCATAAATCTCAAGTACTGACGCCATTAATGATACCAAAAAAAGATGAAAATGCCTTGTTACACTGAATATTTTGTACCTTATATAGTGCCTAGAGACTCAGATTTTCTAATAAACCAAAACAACCTGAATTCTCAGGTACAAACTTGCTGTTCCCTCCCATTGGAACAGTAGGAGCCAGAACAGCAACTAAGTTTTAAAATCTGTAAGATTCTCCTAATTTAAACAGAGATGTCTAGGGTTCTAGGATCCTACACAAAACAAGAATCCCAAACCATTAAGCCATAGATCACCAGCATCATAAGCTAATAGATAGACTTCAAAGCTTCTGAAGAAAAAGTTCATGTAATTCTTTGTTTAGGATCCTCCATACCTGTGTGCTGGAAGCAATCTAAAACAATCTTGGTTTCTCCATAGCATTTGTTCTGTTCTTTATTGAGGCAGTGCAGACTATCTTTGAGGGCATCACACTCTAAAGACTCATTTCTTAACATTACTTCCTTTAAGGAGCAGTCATGTTTCATGGACTGGTACTCTTGACAAAGATTGCTTAGAGATTTCTGCAGTTGATGTTTCTCTTCACTATACTGAAAAACTAAAATTAGTGGCAGACATAACATTAAAAAATGCTCATAAGAAATATTGAAAATTAACTTTATAGAAACTTTAATGGCAACAGCCAATAAATATCATTGTTTCAGTTGCTCTTTTGACATTTAGAAAGTAACACAACAACCATCTCATCAATTTCTATTTATTGTCAACTTCAGTGTAAAGTAGATAAAAGAACTAAATAATATTATGGTATAGGTACAGTATCTTCTAATTACTTCAATTTTTCCCAGAATAAGACTTAAAAATATGTAAATACCTATGTAAACTATTTGAGAAATTTGACTTAGCATAAAAATTTGTACTAAGAAACATAAAATAATATGACAGTTATCATTGAAGCAGATATATTAAGCACAGTAGGATAGACTACCCACAGTAGGAGAAACAATAATATTCAGATGTGCAGTAATGTTTCAGCTTAGACTGTCAGTGGTTTTCGCTAAGGATTTGATGACATCAAATGAAAGATAAAGGTGAAGCTCCTGAGTTTCTAAATTCTGTGCATAGGCTCAGTCTTTTCACTTACCCATGTCCTCAATATATTCTGGGGGGTAGACTACACAAAAAAGCATAATTTATTTTGTGCATTTCTTTCTTACAGAATATCTATGTTATACTTATTGGGACCTGAATCCCAAAAGCAGAATAACACAAATACACCTCTCATCTGAAGAATTGTGATTATGAGTAAGATATATTAAGGCAGCTCAAGACTTCCCAGAATCTCTGTAATATGAACCCAGGGGAAAACAAAGAAATAAACACACAAACAAAAAGAAACTTACAAATTCAAGACTGCCTGGAATGTCCCCTGGTGACAAACAAGACAATGAATAAGGATGATACTTGCTGCACCATTAGTGTTTAATGGCATTACCTAGGCAAATGGCATAGTGGAATTACTCACTGAAAATCAGCCAAACTGAGATTGCCACCATCAGAAGTAAGCAAAGGATCCCTAGAGCCACTGCAATGAGATGTAAGAAAATTGGTCATTCCTAAAGACTAAAAAAATGACAAAAGAATAATTACCAAGACCATTTCATGTTCCATTACTAACCTTGACCTATTATAAGAAACAAAGGAATATTAAACTCTAATGTTCTCAATAAAATGCTAGAATACAAACTAACTTACTTCTAAGTTAAGGTTTCAGGAACAGGTCAGAAGAGAGAATGAACAGACTGTAAAATACAGGGATGCAGAACATCTGCTGTAAAACAGAGTAGTTACAGCCAGAAAATCTCAAGAATATGGAAACCTAAGGAAGATCTGAGCAAACACATCACCAGCTGACATGATAGCACAGACAGAGAATATCCACACAACCAAACTCCTAGTTGAAAACCAACAGACAATTGATGACAACTGAAAGAGAAAATAATTCTTCTAGGGATGAGAGCCAATGTGGATATCTAGTATCATCTATTCAGCTTTAAAAGCATATAAATAAGACATAACTAAAAGCTCTAACAGATTGTATCAACATACTGTGTGTGTACAATTTAATTTTCTATATGCAAATATGTAACTAATAGCTAAAGGAAAAAAAGAATAGACACAATAAATTAAAGGGGTGAGAAGTACTGAAAGGTCAACTGTGGGAAGAGGGAAAGCATATAAGAAGGGATTAAAGATGATTAGAGTAAATTAATAACATGCATAAATATAATGAACCTCATTGCTTTGTATAGTTAACAAATTCTAGTAAAGTGCAAAATGAAAACTTGAAGTCACACACCTATTCTGTATACACCTTATGTAGAATCATTTCTTTACATTCACATAAATTTTGCCCATTGAGTCTTGAATTCTCATTCGACCTGACTCAGCCAAAGAGGCAGCTGGAATCACAGTCTTGTGCTGCCTCATCCAGTTGGACATGCTTTGACAATTTTATCTTAAAAAGCACTTCAAGTGCAGATATGAAACCCCAACTCACATCAAACAGCCCATGCAGAGATAGTAAGGCAGTATGAAGAGGAAGAAAAGATCAATTACTTGTCTTGGGAAACTGGTAGGCAGTAATGAATAGTCTAGAGCTGGACTCTTGTAAGAGTCCATCCATAAAGGGATTCCTGGCAGTCAGCTCATTTTTGTCCATAAAGTCTGTTTTCCTTGGGACAATGAGATATTTATCCTTGTGCATTTGAGGTCTTGGATCTAGGATCTCACTTCTAATTATCACCATATCAGACAAGTAAAAATGTTAATTTTCCAATTGAAATATGAAAATATTTGAAGAGTAAGAGAAATAGAGAACAGGAAATTTATCTCTCCCTTCTGACTGTTGATGATGGTGATAAATGTTGAAGTTTGATGAGACACTTGAAATATCTTTTATTACTAAAACCTCTGGGTTTTTTGTTTTGTTTTATTATCTTTAATCATTTTTTTAGAGTCCAGTCATTATCCCCTCCCATTCCAGTCTCCAACAGGTTCTCATCCCACTCCTCTTCCCCTCCACACCCCCTGTCTCCAAGAGGATGACCCTACCTAGCCTCCTCATTCCATGAGGCCTTAGGTTTCTCAAGGGTTAGGTGCATTTTCTTTCACTGAGGACAGACTAGGCAGTTCTCTGCTGTCTATGTGTTGGGGTTCTCAGACCAGCTAGTGTATGCTGCCTGGTTGGTGCCTTGGTGTCTAAGAGATCTCAGAGGTCCAGGTTTTGTGAGACTGCTTGTCTTCCTGTGGGGTTGTCCTCATTCTCAACTACTGTCAGCCTTTCCTTAATTCTTCCACATGGGTCATCTCATTTTTGTTGTATTCCTTTAGAAAATTCGATGTTCCTAAACAATGAAGTGTGTCTTTTCTAGTGAACAAACCACTTTATTTTCCATATTTTATAAAATATATCTAAATCCTGATGGTTTCTCAAATTCATAAAAATTTACTCAAGGCAGAAAATGTGAATCAGAACTGTAATCTAGAACTTGAGAGGCTGAGCTAGGAGAATCAGTCATCTGGACAACCCTTTGCTACACAGCACAGTTAAGTCCTGCCCTGGCTACCTGAGACCCTGGCTTAAAAAAATGAAAACAAAACAAAGCCAAAAGCAAAAGAAATTACTCATTTTTCAGCCTTAAAACTTCTGTTGTAAAACAGACTTTAAGTCCTCACTTCTTCTGTCCTTCTATTCCAAACTGACCGTCTGAGGTAAGGTAAGGACAGTTCTCCAAGTCTGGAGAGTACAGTGCATATGAGAAGAGCATTCACCTTTGTGACTGGCTTCTCTGGACCCATGAGTATCCTCAGTCCTGACTGGATTCTGTAGCTCTAAAGAGGACTCAAAAAATCTTGAGTTTGAATAAGTCACCTCCTGATTGCTCATCTTGGAAGGAGGCAAGATAGGTTTAAATCAAAACCTTGCCTTGGGATGATATCTAGGTAAGGAACAAATTAATATGTCCAAGTTTAGAACATTCCAGAATTTGATACTGAATGGGATAGAAGTTAATTGACTCCTCTGAGGACCTGAACAGTGTAAATGTCCTGAACTTCCACAAAATATAAAATATATTTGAACTCATGGACACATTAAAGATTATTAGGAGGTATGGAGGGAAATCAAATTGACAAAAAAGGATTATCTAGCAACAGGGCCATGACAATGCTGGACAAAACTGTTGCCCCTTAAGTCATTGACCCACTTTTGAACTACTATTTACAAGTAACAGGTACTCAAAATTTGCTGAAAATAAATCTTCTTGATTTTAAAGCTTTTATAAATATTGTGATTTACACATGGATATAAAATGTTCTTGTCCTTTGATAATCTTTACTAAATCTATCCTGAAAAACTTCACCATAGGGATTATTTGAAATGATAAAGCAGGGAGTTAACATTTCATATTCCAGATGTGAAATAAACATCTCCTGGGCTAAAGCCCAAGTGTTTATATTCACAATTCCTAATTATTGCACGGACATGTATCTTTCACAAAGAGTGGTCTAGGGTGTTATGTTATTAGAGGATCCTATACCAAACTAAGATTTGCAGGCATAATGGTGTATGACTGTTGTCCCAGAATTTGAGACTCAGAGGTAGCAGGATTTTTAAGGCCACCACATCTGTAAAGCAAATTTCCAGAGCCAGCCTTACACAGAGATTATTGATCTCAAGAAATTATAACAAAAAAAAATAAAATCTGTAAATAGCTATCATAAATATTCATAAACTATTCATTCTAATGATAACAATCAGTGTAGAAATTACTAAACTGGAAAAACTTAGTTTACCTTGCTTCTTCCCCTAAACATTATTTGAATATCACCAATAAACAACTGATATTAAAACATTGCTGGTTTACTCCATTCACTTCTAGTACATAGAACACATTTTTATTTGATCAGATTTTCTAAATTCACTTACATTTTCACTAATTTTCTGAGAAAAAAAAGTGGTCTCCTATTACAGAATTCAACAAAGTACATAAGAAACTATGTAAACAGCTTGAATTATTTATAAAGTTATTAAATCTACTGATCACTCTTATTTCACACACAAGAAAAATTATTGCAAAAAAATTTTAAAAAAAGAAATATTATTGCCCACCAAGAGAAAATACCTGTTTTTGAAGCTGAACTCCAATTTTCATAGGAGGGCTTAATGCAATTCTAAAGTGATTAATCAAATGTCTTTCCTATTTATGTCACTGTCATGCAGCCATTTGTAACTAGATACCATTTCTATAGAATAATTATGATGAGAGGATAAGGAAATATGAGGGAATCAAAGTGGCTGTTACCTGTACACCAGTCAGGTGGTGTAGCAAGTAGATGGAGCCAATGGTGGGAAACAAATTGTCCTCTTTAATCCTGTGTTCCCTCAGATGCCCCAAATGAAACACAGAAGAGTGTCTCTTATGAATTATACTCCACCTCTTAAAGTTCTGCCCCTCCTCTTAACCAAAGTGAAAAGAGGAATTGAAGGTTGAGAGTTAATACTGACAGAAAACATGAGCTAAGCACTCCTGCAGCTGAAAGGATCCCCATTTCATATGCTATTGATTCTTGTTCATAATCATAATTTGATGACTGAAAGGAAACAGGAAAATACATTTAGAGAGAGCACTGCCAATATCTTTAGCTACAATGTAGTTATAAGTAGAAGAAGGCACTTGTTAGAAGACATTACTGAAGCAGCTCTATATACATATGGGAATATAAAGAGTAAATGGGATGACTACTTTTGTTTTTGAAATGTGCTTATCAAAAGTCAGTATATATTATGAATGGCTTTAAGACAATCACAATTCCATTGTGATTTTCCTGCTGTATTCTGATCTACTTTGTAATAAATACATAGTTTTTACAATGAAAGCTGATGTCATTCCATCTTAGGTGGATTCATTGCAGTTATTTGGATGAGGCTCAGCAATGAAATCCAAGGCCTTGTGCATGCACTGCCGAGCTGTTAGAGGAAATACATGCTGATTCTCTGAGGATTTGATTGGTTAGGTGCTTGTTTGATTGGCGGGTTGATTTATCTTTTTAGTGATGTTTCAGACAGGGTCGTGTTTTATACGGATAGGGGCTTGAAACTTATTTTGAACCCTAGGCTATACTCACACTCACTGTCCTCCTCTTCTTCCTCCTCCTCCTCCTCCTTCTCCTTCTCCTCCTCCTCCTCCTCAGCACCACACTCCTGCAGTCTCAGTTAACTTGGGCAGGAGAATACTCAAAAAATGTAATTTCACCTTTGTGAAAAAAAAAAACCCAACCATATACACATGAACATGAATCTATATTCAAATGTATCTTGGCCTTCCTGGTTGCCTTGCTAGAAAGGCAATTTTTTATTTGGTAATCACAGCATATGCCCACTCACTCTAGATGAGAGAGCAACCTGGATTCTGTACACTTCAGTGTAGTCACACTCTCAAACCATTTGTTTACATCCTGAGTCTTCAGCAGTGGCTCTATAAATTTTTAGCTGCAAGCTGCTCTTCCTATCCAGACTGAAGAGGTTATCAGGAGTGGCTGACAGCCCACAGATAAGCAGGTTCTGAATTAGTTCACTGGGAGGAGCTGAGAGGTTTGGTAAGCATCCCTACCTCTTTGAACTTCTCATGCAAAGTCAAGCTTTCACAATAATGAACTTCACAGCTTCTAAAGAAAGACAAAAGGAGCTGTATTTTGAGATGTCCTGTGTTCATAATAACCCATGTGTTCTTCCATTTATAATAACTGCAGCTCTAACACCCTGCATTATCAACCCACCTCACTTAACCCATGTTGAGCCTCAAGCACTGAGAATATAAGAATGAGAAAAAAATTCAGGAACTCTGTAAGAGTGAGAAAATGGGCCCTAAGTGGTTTACAGATGAATATATGGACTCTTTGACATCCAGAGAGGAAATTCCTTTACAGGTTGAATGACAAGATAGTCATGCATGAATCCATGACTAAGAAGTTTACGTCTCCAGTCCAGGTTCATGCAGGGAATCATAGTAGAAAGGAGCAAGTGTAAGCAGCTCTCTAAATCCACTGCACACTCTATGAAGTCTGCATCCTCCTCATAGCACTTTTTCTTTTAAATGTCTTTTTTCTAATGTGTGGGCTGGCTCAGGATGATTCTGAATTGAATATGAACCTGAGAGAGGCCTGGCATTCCTGATCCTTCTTTCTCCAATTACTGAGTTCTGGGATTGCAATGTGAATCACAACGTCCAGCCCTATGTCTTTCTTTAAATTCTGATTGGACATTTTTCCTATATTTTAATGAGACATTTTATCCTCTGAATATGCAATAATCCTAGGGATTCAGCTAAAACAATCAAAGGTATCTGTGGTTCCACTTACTCCTTAGCACTATATAATGGCTCTTACATGTTTTAAATAAAAACACGGGAGTCTAATGTGGTATTCAAATAATCTCTGCTAATGTTTATAATACTGATAAAAATGTTTGAACAGTGGTTGGGAGAGAGAGCTAAGCTAGTTAGAACACTGGCTGCTCTTCCAGAGAACATGATTATGTGTCTTAGCATCTACATGTTGTCTAAAAAGTATCTGTCTGTCCAGTTGCAGGGTTATGAATGTCCTGTCTGGCCTCCAAGAGCACCAGGAACATAACTGGTACACAGACATACATACAGGAAAATATTCATACATATAAATTACATTTTTTAAATTTATAAAACCAGCCACAACTATGCACTGAGGAAATACTTTCCTGCACTCTTCCATGTACAAGGAGACACAGAAACTGGAGAGTAAAAAGAAAACATGGACAAATCAGTAAGAGATTATGGAAGAGCCTGGTAAACACACCATTTTCAGCACACTGTCTTCTTCTTATCTGTTGTTACCTTGAGTGCACAGAGGTAAAATGAGCAAGCCATTATTTGATACACTAGAATCCCAGGCATACCACATCCAAAATGTGATTGTCTGTTTTGTAATTTACAGTTCCTTGGTGTGAACACTTGCATGCAAAGATTTGTTACAAATGAAAGAGTTTTGTTTTCTTTTTTTACTGGTTATTTTATTTATTTACATTTCAAATATTATCCCCCTTGCTGATTTCCCCTCTGTATACCCCCTATTCCATTCCTGCCTCCTGCTTCTATGAGGGAACTCCCCCACCCACCCACTCCTGCCTCACTGTCCTAGCATTTCCCTACTTTGGGACATCTAGTCTCGAAAGGAACAAGGGCCTCCCCTCTCATTGATGTAAGATAAGGCAATTCTCTGCTACATAAGCAGCTGGAGCCATGGATCCCTCCATGTGTACTTTTTGGTTAGTCGTTTAGTCCGTGGGAGCTCGGGTGGAAGGGGGGAGTAGGGCGGGGGGTAGGGTTCTGGTTGGTTGATATTGTTCTTCCTTTGTGGTTACAAATCCATTCAGCTCCTTCAGTCCTTCCCCTAACTCCTCCATTGGGGTCTCAGTGCTCAGTCTGAGCGTTGGCTGAAAGCATCCAAATCTGTATTGGTCAGGCTCTGCCAGAGCCTCTAAGGGGACAGCCATATCAGACACCTGTCAGCAAGTGCTTCTTG